>CM059784.1:15772500-16372500 GCA_030435695.1 Brachymystax lenok tsinlingensis
AGAACACAGACCCTGGACAGAGGAACTCTGCCTAGAAGGCCAATATCCCGGAGTCGCCTCTTCACTGTTGACGTTGAGACTGGTGTTTTGCGGGTACTATTTAATGAAGCAGCCAGTTGCTGCACAACATTTTCAGCTGTGCTAACATAATTGCAAAAGCTGCCATGTGAGGACTTGTGAGGCGTCTGTTTCTCAAACTAGACACTAATGTACCTGTCCTCTTGGTCAGTTGTGCACAAGGGCCTCCCACTCCTCTTTCTATTCTGGTTAGAGCCAGTTTGCGCTGTTCTGTGAAGGAAGTAGTACACAGCGTTGTACGAGATCTTCAGTTTCTTGGCAATTTCTCGCATGGAATAGGCTTCATTTCTCAGTTTTAGAAGAAAGCACTTTGTTTCTGGCCATTTTGAGCCTGTAATCGAACCCACAAATGCTGATGCTCCAGATACTCAACTAGTCTAAAGAAGGCCAGTTTTATTGCTTCTTTAATTAGAACAACAGTTTTAAGATGTGGTAACATAATTACAAAAGTGTTTTCTAATGATCAATTAGCCTTTTAAAATTATAAACTTGGATTAGCTAACACAATGTGCCATTGGAACACAAGAGTGATGGTTGCTGATAATGGGCCTCTGTACGCCTATCTAGATATTCCATTAAAAATAAGCCATTTCCAGCTACAATAGTCATTTACAACATTAACAATGTCTACACTGTATTTCTCATCAATTTTATGTTATTTTAATGTACAAAAAAGTTGCTTTTCTTTCAGTGAGGTAGAGCGAGGGATAGGAAAAGAACAATCTAAGCTTTGGTGCAGCAGCCTGTTACTACTGTTACTGTGCAGCGGTGTTTGGGAATTAACAACATCGGAGATGAGAGATGAATGGGGAAGCCTTTATCCTGTGTGTGTGTGTGTGTGTGTGTGTGTGTGTGTGTGTGTGTGTGTGTGTGTGTGTGGTGGGAGGGGGGGCTAGCAATCTCTGTACCAGGCTGACACCTCCATACATTATTCATATTTAATCACTGTACGTTTAACCCTGTGGTGCTTGGACTGCATGTGCCCTCCTATCAGAGTGTGTGTGTGTGTGTGTGTGGGTTGTGCATTTATGGGATTGAATGATGCTATAGGGGGCCTTCCAAATAACTTTGACACGTACTGGGTGTTGGCTAATTACCCCTGGAGACCTAGCCACTAGATCCTATGCCCTTGCTCACTAGCCCCTAGTTCCTACCGCCTATCTCACGAGCCTCTAGTTCCTAGTTTCTAGTTCCTAACCACTCTGTCACTAGTCTCTAGTTCCTAACCACTCTCTCACTCGCCACTAGTTCCCAACATTCTCTCACAAACCTCTAGTTCTTACCCCCTCTCTCACTAGCCACTAGTCCCTACCCTCTCTCTCACTTGCCACTAGTTCCTAACCTTCTCTCACAAACCTCTAGTTCCTACCCCCTATCGACACTAGCCACTAGTTCCTACCTCCTCTCTCCAAAAACCTCTAGTTCCTACCCCCTCTCTCACTAGCCTCTAGTTCATAACCCCTCTCTCACTAGCCACTAGTTCCTACCCCCTCTCTCCAAAAACCTCTAGTTCCTACCCCCTCTCTCACTAGCCTCTAGTTCATAACCCCTCTCTCACTAGCCACTAGTTCCTACCCCCCCTCTCACAAACCTCTAGTTCCTAACCACTCTTTCACTAGCCACTATGTCCTACCCGCTCTCTCACTACCCACTAATTCCTACCCCCTCTCTCACGAACCTCTAGTTCCTACCCTCTCTCTCACTAGCCACTGGTTCCTACCCCCTCTCTTACTAGCCTTTAGGTCCTTCCTCCTCTCTCACTAGCCACTAGTTCCTACCCTCTCTCTCACTACCCACTAGTTCCTACCCCCTCTCTCACTAGCCTCTAGTTCCTAACCCCTCTCTCACTTGCCTCTAGTTGCTATCCTTCTCTCACGAACCTCTAGTTCCTAACCCCTCTCTCACTTGCCTCTAGTTCCTACCCCCTACCTCACTAGCCACTAGTTCCTACCCCCTCTCTCACTACCCACTAGTTCCTACCCCCTCTCTCACTAGCCACTAGTTCCTACCCCCCCTCTCACAAACCTCTAGTTCCTAACCACTCTTTCACTAGCCACTATGTCCTACCCGCTCTCTCACTACCCACTAATTCCTACCCCCTCTCTCACGAACCTCTAGTTCCTACCCTCTCTCTCACTAGCCACTGGTTCCTACCCCCTCTCTTACTAGCCTTTAGGTCCTTCCTCCTCTCTCACTAGCCACTAGTTCCTACCCTCTCTCTCACTACCCACTAGTTCCTACCCCCTCTCTCACTAGCCTCTAGTTCCTAACCCCTCTCTCACTTGCCTCTAGTTGCTATCCTTCTCTCACGAACCTCTAGTTCCTAACCCCTCTCTCACTAGCCTCTAGTTCCTACCCCCTACCTCACTAGCCACTAGTTCCTACCCCCTCTCTCACTACCCACTAGTTCCTACCCCCTCTCTCACTAACCACTAGTTCCTACCCCCTCTCTCACTAGCCACTTTGTCCTACCCCTTCTCTCACTACCCACTAGTTCCTACCCCCTCTCTCACTAGCCACTAGTTCCTACCCCCTCTCTCACTAGCCACTAGTTCCTACCCCCTCTCTCACTAGCCACTAGTCCCTAACCTTCTCTCACAAACCTCTAGTTCTTAACCCCTCTCTCGCTGGCCACTAGTTCCTACCCCTTTTCTCACTTCCCACTAGTTCCTACCCTCTCTCTCACTTGCCGCTAGTTCCTAACCTTCTCTCACCAACCTCTAGTTCCTACCCCCTCTCTCACTAGCCACTAGTTCCCAACATTCTCTCAAAAACCTCTAGTTCCTAACCCCTCTCTCACTAGCCACTAGTTCCCAACATTCTCTCACAAACCTCTAGTTCCTAACCCCCTCTCTCACTAGCCACGAGTTCCTTACCTTCTCTCACAAACCTCTAGTTCCTACCCCCTCTCTCACTAGCCACGAGTTCCTACCCCCTCTCTTGCTAGCCACTAGTTCCTAACCCCTCTCTCACTAGCCTCTAGGTCCTACCCCCTCTCTCACTTGCCACTAGTTCCTAACCTTCTCTCACCAACCTCTAGTTCCTAACACCCCTCTCACTAGCCTCTAGTTCCTACCCCCTATCGACACTAGCCACTAGTTCCTACCTCCTCTCTCCAAAAACCTCTAGTTCCTACCCCCTCTCTCACTAGCCTCTAGTTCATAACCCCTCTCTCACTAGCCACTAGTTCCTACCCCCTCTCTCCAAAAACCTCTAGTTCCTACCCCCTCTCTCACTAGCCTCTAGTTCATAACCCCTCTCTCACTAGCCACTAGTTCCTACCCCCCCTCTCACAAACCTCTAGTTCCTAACCACTCTTTCACTAGCCACTATGTCCTACCCGCTCTCTCACTACCCACTAATTCCTACCCCCTCTCTCACGAACCTCTAGTTCCTACCCTCTCTCTCACTAGCCACTGGTTCCTACCCCCTCTCTTACTAGCCTTTAGGTCCTTCCTCCTCTCTCACTAGCCACTAGTTCCTACCCTCTCTCTCACTACCCACTAGTTCCTACCCCCTCTCTCACTAGCCTCTAGTTCCTAACCCCTCTCTCACTTGCCTCTAGTTGCTATCCTTCTCTCACTAACCTCTAGTTCCTAACCCCTCTCTCACTTGCCTCTAGTTCCTACCCCCACCTCACTAGCCACTAGTTCCTACCCCTCTCTCACTACCCACTAGTTCCTACCCCTCTCTCACTAGCCACTAGTTCCTACCCCCTCTCACAAACCTCTAGTTCCTAACCACTCTTTCACTAGCCACTATGTCCCACCCGCTCTCTCACTACCCACTAATTCCTACCCCTCTCTCACGAACCTCTAGTTCCCTACCCTCTCTCACTAGCCACTGGTTCCTACCCCTCTCTTACTAGCCTTTAGGTCCTTCCTCCTCTCTCACTAGCCACTAGTTCCTACCCTCTCTCTCACTACCCACTAGTTCCTACCCCCTCTCTCACTAGCCTCTAGTTCCTAACCCCTCTCTCACTAGCCTCTAGTTCCTACCCCCTACCTCACTAGCCACTAGTTCCTACCCCCTCTCTCACTACCCACTAGTTCCTACCCCCTCTCTCACTAGCCACTTTGTCCTACCCCTTCTCTCACTACCCACTAGTTCCTACCCCTCTCTCACTAGCCACTAGTTCCTACCCCCTCTCTCACTAGCCACTAGTTCCTACCCCCTCTCTCACTAGCCACTAGTCCCTAACCTTCTCTCACAAACCTCTAGTTCTTAACCCCTCTCTCGCTGGCCACTAGTTCCTACCCCTTTTCTCACTTCCCACTAGTTCCTACCCTCTCTCTCACTTGCCGCTAGTTCCTAACCTTCTCTCACCAACCTCTAGTTCCTACCCCCTCTCTCACTAGCCACTAGTTCCCAACATTCTCTCAAAAACCTCTAGTTCCTAACCCCTCTCTCACTAGCCACTAGTTCCCAACATTCTCTCACAAACCTCTAGTTCCTAACCCCCTCTCTCACTAGCCACGAGTTCCTTACCTTCTCTCACAAACCTCTAGTTCCTACCCCCTCTCTCACTAGCCACGAGTTCCTACCCCCTCTCTTGCTAGCCACTAGTTCCTAACCCCTCTCTCACTAGCCTCTAGGTCCTACCCCCTCTCTCACTTGCCACTAGTTCCTAACCTTCTCTCACCAACCTCTAGTTCCTAACACCCCTCTCACTAGCCTCTAGTTCCTACCCCCTCTCTCACTAACCACTAGTTCCTACCCCCTCTCTCACTACCCACTAGTTCCTACCCCCTCTCTCACTAGCCACTTTGTCCTACCCCCTCTCTCACTAGCCACTAGTTCCTAACCCCTCTCTCGCTAGCCACTAGTTCCTACCCCCTCTCTCACTAGCCTCTAGTTCCTACCCTTTCTCTCACTAGCGACTTGTTCCAACCCCCTCTCTCACAAACCTCTATTTCCTACCCCCTCTCTCACAAACCTATAGTTCCTACCCCCTCTCTCGCTAGCCACTATGTCCTACCCCCTCTCTCACTAGCCACTGGTTCCTACCCCTCTCTCACTAACCTTTAGTTCCTTCCCCCTCTCTCACTAGCCACTAGTTCCTTCCCCTCTCTCACTAGCCACTAGTTCCTCCCCCCTATCTCACTGGCCTCTAGTTCTTACCCCGTCTCTCACTAGCCTCTAGTTCCTAACCCCCCTCTCACTAGCCTCTAGTTCCTTGCCTTCTGTCACGAACCTCTAGGTCCTAACCCTTCTCTCACTAGCCTCTAGTTCCTCCCCCCTCTTTCACTAGCCTCTAGTTCCTACCCCCTCTCTCACAAACCTCTAGTTCCTACCCCCTCTCTCACGAACCTCTAGTTCCTAACCACTCTTTCACTAGCCACTTTGTTCTACCCGCTCTCTCACTACCCACTAGTTCCTACCCCCTCTCTCGCTAGCCACTAGTTCCTACCCCCTCTCTCACTAGCCTCTAGTTCCTACCCCTTATCTCACTAGCGACTTGTTCCTACCCCCTCTCTCACGAACCTCTATTTCCTACCCCCTCTCTCACAAACCTCTACTTCCTACCCCCTCTCTCACTAGCCACTGGTTCCTCTCTCACTAGCCTCTAGTTCCTCCCTCCTCTCTCACTAGCCTCTAGTTCCTCCCTCCTCTCTCACTAGCCTCTAGTTCCTCCCTCCTCTCTCACTAGTCTCTAGTTCCTACCCCCTCTCTCACTAGCCTCTAGTTCCTCCCTCCTCTCTCACTAGCCTCTAGTTCCTAACCCATCTCTCACTAGCCACTAGTTCCTACCCCCTCTCTCGCTAGCCACTAGTTCCTTCCCCCTCTCTCACTAGCCACTAGTTCCTCCCCCCTATCTCACTGGCCTGTAGTTCTTACCCCGTCTCTCACTAGCCTCTAGTTCCTAACCCCCCTCTCACTAGCCTCTAGTTCCTTGCCTTCTGTCACGAACCTCTAGGTCCTAACCCTTCTCTCACTAGCCTCTAGTTCCTCCCCCCTCTCTCACTAGCCTCTAGTTCCTACCCCCTCTCTCACAAACCTCTAGTTCCTAACCACTCTTTCACTAGCCACTTTGTCCTACCCGCTCTCTCACTACCCACTAGTTCCTACCCCCTCTCTCGCTAGCCACTAGTTCCTACCCCCTCTCTCGCTAGCCACTAGTTCCTACCCCCTCTCTCGCTAGCCACTAGTTCCTACCCCCTCTCTCGCTAGCCACTAGTTTCTACCCCCTCTCTCACTAACCACTAGTTCCTACCCCCTCTCTCGCTAGCCACTAGTTCCTACCCCCTCTCTCGCTAGCCACTAGTTTCTACCCCCTCTCTCACTAACCACTAGTTCCTTACCTTCTCTCACAAACCTCTACTTCCTAACCCCTCTCTCAATAGCCTCTAGTTCCTAAACCCCTCTCTCACTCGCCACTAGTTCCCAACATTCTTTCACAAACCTCTAATTCCTACCCCCTCTCTCACTAGCCACTAGTCCCTAACCCCTCTCTCACTAGCCACTAGTTCCTACCCTCTCTCTCACTAGCCACTAGTTCCTACCCCCTCTCTCACAAACCTCTAGTTCCTACCCCCTCTCTCACTAGCCTCTAGTCCCTAACCCCTCTCTCACTAGCCACTAGTTCCTACCCTCTCTCTCACTAGCCACTAATTCCTACCCCCTCTCTCACAAACCTCTAGTTCCTAACCACTCTTTCACTAGCCACTATGTCCTACCCGCTCTCTCACTTCCCACTAGTTCCTACCCACTCTCTCGCTAGCCACTAGTTCCTACCCCCTTTCTCACTAGCCTCTAGTTCCTACCCCTTCTCTCACTAGCCACTAGTTCCTACCCCCTTTCTCACTAGCCTCTAGTTCCTACCCCTTCTCTCACTAGCGACTTGTTCCGTCCCCCTCTCTCACTAGCCTCTAGTTCCTACCCCCTCTCTCGCTAGCCACTAGTTCCTACCCCCTTTCTCACTAGCCTCTAGTTCCTACCCCTTCTCTCACTAGCGACTTGTTCCTACCCCCTCTCTCACTAGCCTCTAGTTCCTACCCCTTCTCTCTCTAGCGACTTGTTCCATCCCCCCCTCTCACTAGCCTCTAGTTCCTACCCCCTCTCTCACTAGCCACTAGTTCCTACCCTCTCTCTCACTAGCCACTAATTCCTACCCCCTCTCTCACAAACCTCTAGTTCCTAACCACTCTTTCACTAGCCACTATGTCCTACCCGCTCTCTCACTTCCCACTAGTTCCTACCCACTCTCTCGCTAGCCACTAGTTCCTACCCCCTTTCTCACTAGCCTCTAGTTCCTACCCCTTCTCTCACTAGCGACTTGTTCCTACCCCCTCTCTCACTAGCCTCTAGTTCCTACTCCTTCTCTCTCTAGCGACTTGTTCCGTCCCCCCCTCTCACTAGCCTCTAGTTCCTACCCCCTCTCTCGCTAGCCACTAGTTCTTACCCCCTCTCTCACTAGCCACTAGTTTCTACCCCCTCTCTCACTAACCACTAGTTCCTTACCTTCTCTCACAAACCTCTACTTCCTAACCCCTCTCTCAATAGCCTCTAGTTCCTAACCCCTCTCTCACTCGCCACTAGTTCCCAACATTCTTTCACAAACCTCTAATTCCTACCCCCTCTCTCACTAGCCACTAGTCCCTAACCCCTCTCTCACTAGCCACTAGTTCCTACCCTCTCTCTCACTAGCCACTAGTTCCTACCCCCTCTCTCACAAACCTCTAGTTCCTACCCCCTCTCTCACTAGCCTCTAGTCCCTAACCCCTCTCTCACTAGCCACTAGTTCCTACCCTCTCTCTCACTAGCCACTAATTCCTACCCCCTCTCTCACAAACCTCTAGTTCCTAACCACTCTTTCACTAGCCACTATGTCCTACCCGCTCTCTCACTTCCCACTAGTTCCTACCCACTCTCTCGCTAGCCACTAGTTCCTACCCCCTTTCTCACTAGCCTCTAGTTCCTACCCCTTCTCTCACTAGCCACTAGTTCCTACCCCCTTTCTCACTAGCCTCTAGTCCCTACCCCTTCTCTCACTAGCGACTTGTTCCTACCCCCTCTCTCACTAGCCTCTAGTTCCTACCCCTTCTCTCACTAGCGACTTGTTCCGTCCCCCTCTCTCACTAGCCTCTAGTTCCTACCCCCTCTCTCGCTAGCCACTAGTTCCTACCCCCTTTCTCACTAGCCTCTAGTTCCTACCCCTTCTCTCACTAGCGACTTGTTCCTACCCCCTCTCTCACTAGCCTCTAGTTCCTACCCCTTCTCTCTCTAGCGACTTGTTCCATCCCCCCCTCTCACTAGCCTCTAGTTCCTACCCCCTCTCTCACTAGCCACTAGTTCCTACCCTCTCTCTCACTAGCCACTAATTCCTACCCCCTCTCTCACAAACCTCTAGTTCCTAACCACTCTTTCACTAGCCACTATGTCCTACCCGCTCTCTCACTTCCCACTAGTTCCTACCCACTCTCTTAGCCACTAGTTCCTACCCCCTTTCTCACTAGCCTCTAGTTCCTACCCCTTCTCTCACTAGCGACTTGTTCCTACCCCCTCTCTCACTAGCCTCTAGTTCCTACCCCTTCTCTCTCTAGCGACTTGTTCCGTCCCCCCCTCTCACTAGCCTCTAGTTCCTACCCCTCTCTCGCTAGCCACTAGTTCTTACCCCCTCTCTCACTAGCCTCTAGTTCCTACCCCTTCTCTCACTAGCCTCTAGTTCCTACCCCCTCTCTCACAAACCTCTAGTTCCTAACCACTCTTTCACTAGCCACTTTGTCCTACCCGCTCTCTCACTACCCACTAGTTCCTACCCCCTCTCTCGCTAGCCACTAGTTCCTACCCCCTCTCTCACTAGCCTCTAGTTCCTACCCCTTCTCTCACTAGCGACTTGTTCCTACCCCCTCTCTCACAAACCTCTATTTCCTACCCCCTCTCTCACAAACCTCTACTTCCTACCCCTCTCTCACTAGCCTCTAGTTCCTCCCTCCTCTCTCACTAGCCTCTAGTTCCTCCCTCCTCTCTCACTAGCCTCTAGTTCCTACCCCCTCTCTCACTAGCCTCTAGTTCCTCCCTCCTCTCTCACTAGTCTCTAGTTCCTACCCCCTCTCTCACTAGCCTCTAGTTCCTCCCTCCTCTCTCACTAGCCTCTCATTCCTAACCCCTCTCTCTCTAGCCACTAGTTTCTACCCTCTCTCTCACTAGCCACTAGTTCCTCCCCCCTCTCTCACTGGCCTCTAGTTCTTGCCCCGTCTCTCACAAACCTCTCATTCCTAACCCCTTTCTCACTAGCCACTAGTTTCTACCCTCTCTTTCACTAGCCACTATGTCCTACCCGCTTTCTCACTATCCACTAGCTCCTACCCCCTCTTTTGCTAGCCACTAGTTCCTACCCCCTATCTCACTAGCCTCTAGTTCCTACCCCTTCTCTCACTAGCGACTTGTTCCTACCCCCTCTCTCACTAGCATCTAGTTCCTACCCATTCTCTCACTAGCGACTTGTTCCTACCCCCTCTCTCACTAGCCTCTAGTTCCTACCCCTCTCTCTAGCAACTAGTTCCTACCCCTCTCTCACTAGCCTCTAGTTCCTACCCCTTCTCTCACTAGCGACTTGTTCCTACCCCCTCTCTCACTAGCCTCTAGTTCCTACCCCTTCTCTCACTAGCGACTTGTTCCTACCCCCCTCTCACTAGCCTCTAGTTCCTACCCCTTCTCTCACTAGCGACTTGTTCCGTCCCCCTCTCTCACTAGCCTCTAGTTCCTACCCCCTCTCTCGCTAGCCACTAGTTTCTACCCTCTCTCTCACTAGCCACTAGTTCCTCCCCCCTCTCTCACTGGCCTCTAGTTCTTGCCCCGTCTCTCACTAGCCTCTCATTCCTAACCCCTCTCTCACTAGCCACTAGTTTCTACCCTCTCTTTCACTAGCCACTATGTCCTACCCGCTTTCTCACTACCCACTAGTTCCTACCCCCTCTTTTGCTAGCCACTAGTTCCTACCCCCTATCTCACTAGCCTCTAGTTCCTACCCCTTCTCTCACTAGCGACTTGTTCCTACCCCCTCTCTCACTAGCATCTAGTTCCTACCCATTCTCTCACTAGCGACTTGTTCCTACCCCCTCTCTCACTAGCCTCTAGTTCCTACCCCCTCTCTCGCTAGCAACTAGTTCCTACCCCCTCTCTCACTAGCCTCTAGTTCCTACCCCCTCTCTCGCTAGCAACTAGTTCCTACCCCCTCTCTCACTAGCCTCTAGTTCCTACCCCCTCTCTCACTAGCCACTAGTTCCTTACCTTCTCTCACAAACTTCTAGTTCCTACCCCTTCTCTCGCTAGCCACTAGTTTCTACCCCTTCTCTCATTTCCTCGAGTTTCTACCCTCTCTCTCCTACCCCCTCTCTCACTACCCTCTCGCTAGGCACTAGTTTCTACCCCCTCTCTCACTAACCACTAGTTCCTAACCTTTTCTCACAAACCTCTAGTTCCTAACCCCTCTCTCACTAGCCACTAGTTCCCTACATTCTCTCACAAACCTCTAGTTCCTAACCCCTCTCTCACTAGCCACTAGTTCCTACCCTCTCTCTCACTAGCCACTAGTTCCTACCCCCTCTCTCACAAACCTCTAGTTCCTAACCACTCTTTCACTAGCCACTATGTCCTACCCGCTCTCTCACTTCCCACTAGTTCCTACCCCCTCTCTCGCTAGCCACTAGTTCCTACCCCCTTTCTCACTAGCCTCTAGTTCCTACCCCTTCTCTCACTAGCGACTTGTTCCTACCCCCTCTCTCACTAGCCTCTAGTTCCTACCCCTTCTCTCACTAGCGACTTGTTCCGTCCCCCTCTCTCACTAGCCTCTAGTTCCTACCCCCTCTCTCACTAGCCTCTTGTTTCTACCCCTTCTCTCATTTCCTCGAGTTCCTACCCCCTCTCTCCTACCCCCTCTCTCACTACCCTCTCGCTTGCCACTAGTTTCTACCCCCTCTCTCACTAACCACTAGTTCCTAATCTTCTCTCACAAACCTCTAGTTCCTACCCCCTCTCTCACTAGCCACTAGTTCCTACCCCCTCTCTCACAAACCTCTAGTTCCTAACCCCTCTCTCAATAGCCACTAGTTCCTAACCCCTCTCTCAATAGCCACTAGTTCCTACCCCCTCTCTTACAAACCTCTAGTTCCTAACCACTCTTTCACTAGCCACTAGTTCCTACCCCTTCTCTCACTAGCCACTAGTTCCTACCCCTTCTCTCACTAGCCGCTAGTTCCTGCCCCCTCTCTCACAAGCCACTAGTTCCTGCCCCCTCTCTCACTAGCCACTAGTTCCTACCCCCTCTCTTACAAACCTCTAGTTCCTAACCACTCTTTCACTAGCCACTAGTTCCTACCCCTTCTCTCACTAGCCACTAGTTCCTACCCCTTCTCTCACTAGCCGCTAGTTCCTGCCCCCTCTCTCACGAGCCACTAGTTCCTGCCCCCTCTCTCACTAGCCACTAGTTCCTACCCCTTCTCTCACTAGCCGCTAGTTTCTACCCCCTCTCTCACGAGCCACATAGTTCCTGCCCCCTCTCTCACTAACCACTAGTTCCTACCCCTTCTCTCACTAGCCGCTAGTTCCTACCCCCTCTCTCACGAGCCACTAGTTCCTGCCCCCTCTCCCACTAGCCACTAGTTCCTAGCCCCTCACTCACGAGCCTCTAGTCCCTAGGCAGTCACTAGTTCATATAGGGAAGTGCTGGCTAGGGATCTGAAGGGGATCAAGACTTACGAATGCACGTTCGAATGTTTCCCATCATCTGAGAAAATCCCTCTCTGCAACTTCGACTATATATTTTCTTAACATTTGAAAGCAGAAAGTCAGAGAGAGAAAACGATAGAAGACAAGAAAGAGAGAGAGAGGGGGGGGGGCATAGAAAGATAATACGTTATTAATCTCTTTGAGGGGTTTGAATGAGACAAGGGATGAGATGGGTTTGAATGAGACAAGGGATGAGATGGGTTTGAATGAGACAAGGGATGAGATGGGTTTGAATTAGACAAAGGATGAGATGGGTTTGAATGAGACAAGGGATGAGATGGTTTGGCTAAATTGGTCTGCTGGGAGGGTAGTACTGTACAGTCGTCGCCAAAAGTTTTGAGAATGATACAAGTATACATTTTCACAAAGTCTGCTGCCTCAGTTTGAATGATGGCACTTTGCATATACTCCAGAATGTCATGAAAAGTGATCAGATGAATTGCAATTAGTTGCAAAGTCCCTCTTTGCCATGCAAATGAACCGAATCCCCAAAAAATATTTCCACTGCATTTCAGCCCTGCCACAAAAGGACCAGCTGACATCATGCCAGTGATTCTCTCGTTAACACCTGTGTGAGTGTTGACGAGGACAAGGCTGGAGATCACTCTGTCATGCTGATTGAGTTTGAATAACAGACTGGAAGCTTCAAAAGGAGGGTGGTGCTTGGAATCATTGTTCTTCCTCTGTCAACCATGGTTGCCTGCAAGGAAACACGTGCCGTCATCGTTGCTTTGCACAAAAAGGGCTTCACAGGCAAGGATATTGCTGCCAGTAAGATTGCACCTAAATCAAAATTTATCGGATCATCAAGAACTTCAAGGAGAGTGGTTCAATTGTTGTGAAGAAGGCTTCAGGGCGAGCAAGAAAGTCCAGCAAGTGCCAGAACCGTCTCCTCAAGGTGATTCAGCTGTGGGATCTGGGCACCACCAGTACAGAGCTTGCTCAGGAATGGCAGCAGGCAGGTGTGAGTGCATCTGCACGCACAGTGAGGCGAAGACATTTGGAGGATGCCCTGGTGTCAAGAAGGGCAGCAAAGAAGCCAGTTCTCTCCAGGAAAAACATCAGGGACAGACTGATATTCTGCAAAAGATACAGGGATTGGACTGCTGAGGACTGGAGTAAAGTCATTTTCTCTGATGAATCCCCTTTCCGATTGTTTGGGGCATCCGGAAAAAAGCTTGTCCGGAGAAGACAAGGTGAGCGCTACCATCAGTCATGTGCCATGCCAACAGTAGAGCATCCTGAGACCATTCATGTGTGGGGTTGCTTCTCAGCCAAGGGAGTGGGCTTACTCACAATTTTGCCTAAGAACACAGCCATGAATAAAGAATGGTACCAACACATCCTCCGAGAGCAACTTCTCCCAACCGTCCAGGAACAGTTTGGTGACGAACAATGTATTTTCCAGCATGATGGAGCACCTTGCCATAAGGCAAAAGTGATAACTAAGTGGCTCTGGGAACAAAACATTGATATTTTTGGTCCATATTTTGGGACTAGACATCTACCACCTCACTACCACTACAATATTAGAGCCTCAACGGAGACTAGGCATCTACCACACCCCTACCACTATCAATGTAGAGCCATAAGGGAGGCTAGACATCTACCACCTCACTACCACTATCAGATTAGATCCATGAGGGAGACTAGGCATCTACTACCCCACTACCACTATCAGATTAGAGCCATAAAGGAGACTAGTCATCTGCTACCCCACTACTACTATCAGATTAGAGCCATGAGGGAGCCTAGGCATCTACTACCCCACTACTACTGTCAGATTAGAGCCATAAGAGAGGCTAGACATCTACCACCGCACCACCACTATAGGATTAGAGCCATTAGGGAGGCTAGACATCTACCACACCACTACCACTATCAGATTAGAGCCATAAGGGAGACATAACATCTACCACTCCACTACCACTATCATATTAGAGTCATAAAGGAGACTAGGCATATACCACCCCACTACCACTATCATATTAGAGCCATATGGGAGACTAGACATCTACCACCCCACTACTACTTTCAGATTAGAGCCATAAGGGAGACTAGACATCTACCACCCCACTACTACTATCAGATTAGAGCCATAAGGGAGACTAGACATCTACCACCCCACTTCTATTATCTAATTAGATCCATAAGGGAAACTAGATATCTACCACCCCACTACTACTATCAGATTAGAGCCATAAGGGAGACTAGACATCTACCACTGTCAGAGTGCAGCCATAAAGAGACTCGACATCTACCACCCAACTACTACTATCAGATTAGAGTCATAAAGGAGACTAGGCATCTACCACCCCACTACTACTATCAGATTAGAGCCAAAAGGGAGGCATCTATCACACCCCTACCACTATCAATTTAGAGCCATAAGGGAGGCTAGGCATCTACCACACCCCTACCACTATCAATTTAGAGCCATAAGGGAGGCTAGACATCTACCACCCCACTACCACTATCAGATTATAGCCATAAAGGAGCATGGCATCTACCACCCCACTACTACTTTTAGATTAGTGCCATAAGGGAGACTAGACATCTACCACCCCACTACCACTATCAGATTATAGCCATAAGGGAGGCTAGACATCTACCACCTCACTTCCACTATCATATTAGAGCCATAAAGGAGACTAGGCATCTACTACCCCACTACTACTATCAGATTAGAGCAATAAGGGAGACTAGACATCTACCACCCAACTACTACTATCAGATTAGAGCCATAAAGAGACTAGACATCTACCACCGCACCACCACTATCAGATTAGAGCCATAAGGGAGACAAGACAGCTACCACTGTCAGATTAGAGCCATAAGGGAGACTAGACATCTACCACCCCACTACTACTATCAGATTAGAGCCATAAGGGAGACTAGACATCTACCACCCAACTACTACTATCAGATTATAGCCATAAAGAGACTAGGCATCTACTACCCCACTACTACTATCAGATTAGAGCAATAAGGGAGACTAGACATCTACCACCCAACTACTACTATCAGATTAGAGCCATAAAGAGACTAGACATCTACCACCGCACCACCACTATCAGATTAGAGCCATAAGGGAGACAAGACAGCTACCACTGTCAGATTAGAGCCATAAGGGAGACTAGACATCTACCACCCCACTACTACTATCAGATTAGAGCCATAAGGGAGACTAGACATCTACCACCCAACTACTACTATCAGATTAGAGCCATAAAGAGACTAGACATCTACCACCCCACTACTACTATCAGACTAGAGCCATGTGTGAGACTAGACAGCTACCACTGTCAGATTACAGCCATAAAGACATTAGACATCTATCACCCCACTACCACTACCATATTAGAGCCTTAAGGGAGGCTAGGCATCTACCACACCACTACCACTATCAGATTAGAGTCATAAGGGAGACTAGGCATCTACCAAACCGCTACCACTATGAATTTAGAGCCATAAGGCAGGCTAGACATCTACCACACCACTACCATCTTCAGATTAGAGCCATAAAAGAGACTAGGTATCTACCACTCCACTCCTACTATCAGATTAGAGCCATAAGGGAGACTAGACATCTACCACTCCACTCCCACTATCAGATTAGAGCCAAAAAGGAGACTAGGCTTCTACCACCCCACTACTACTTTTAGATTAGTGCCATAAGGGAGACATGACATCTACCACCTCACTACCACTATCAGATTAGAGCCATAAGGGAGACTAGACATCTAACACCCCACTACTACTATCAGATTAGAGCCATGAGGGAGACTAGACATCTAACACCCCACTACTACTATCAGATTAGAGCCATAAAGGAGACTAGACATCTACCACCCAACTACTACTATCAGATTACAGCCATAAAGACACTAGACATCTACCACCCCACTACCACTACCATATTAGAGCCTTAAGGGAGACTAGGCATCTACCACACCACTACCACTATCAGATTAGAGTCATAAGGGAGACTAGGCATCTACCAAACCGCTACCACTATGAATTTAGAGCCATAAGGCAGGCTAGACATCTACCACACCACTACCATCTTCAGATTAGAGCCATAAAAGAGACTAGGTATCTACCACACCACTACTACTATCAGATTAGAGCCATAAGGGAGACTAGACATCTACCACTCTACTGCCACTTTCAGATTAGAGCCATAAGGGAGACTAGACATCTACCACACCACTACCACGATCGGATTAGAGCCATAACGCAGACTAGACATTTACCTCCCCACTCCTACTATCAGATTAGAGCCATAAATGAGACTAGACAGCTACTACTATCAGATTAGAGCCATAAGGGAGACTAGACATCTACCACCCCACTACTACTATCAGATTAGAGCCATAAGGGAGACTAGACATCTACCACCCAACTACTACTATCGGATTACAGCCATAAAGACACTAGACATCTACCACCCCACTACCATATTAGAGCCTTAAGGGAGACTAGGCATCTACCAAACCGCTACCACTATGAATTTAGAGCCATAAGGGAGACTAGACATCTACCACACCACTACCACGATCGGATTAGAGCCATAACGCAGACTAGACATTTACCTCCCCACTCCTACTATCAGATTAGAGCCATAAATGAGACTAGACAGCTACCACTGTCAGATTACAGCCATAAAGACACTAGACATATACCACCCCACTACTACTATCAGATTACAGCCAAAAGGGAGGCTATGCATCTACCACACCCCTACCACTATCAATTTAGAGCCATAAGGGAGGCTAGGCATCTACCACACCCCTACCACTATCAATTTAGAGCCAAAAGGGAGGCTAGGCATCTACCACACCACTACCACTATCAGATTAGAGCCATAAAGGAGACTAGGCTTCTACCACCCCACTACTACTTTTAGATTAGTGCCATAAGGGAGACATGACATCTACCACCCCACTACTACTATCAGATTAGAGCCATAAAGGAGACTAGACATCTACCACCTCACTTCCACTATCAGATTAGAGCCATAAGGGAGACTAGACATCTAACACCCCACTACTGCTATCAGATTAGAGCCATAAGGGAGACTAGACAGATACAACTGTCAGATTACAGCCATAAAGAGACTTGAAATCTACCACCCCACTACTACTACCAGATTACAGCCATAAGGGAGACTAGACATCTACCACCCCACTACTACTTTCAGATTAGAGCCATAAGGGAGACTAGACATCTACCACCCCACTACTACTTTCAGATTAGAGCCATAACGGAGACTAGACATCTACCACCCCACTACTACTGTTAGATTAGAGCCATAAGGGTCACAACCTAAACTATTGCTGATGGTGGACTGAACATTCAAAATAAAATCTATTGTAAACGCTGTTCTGCAGGTAGGCTATAGCCAGGTGAGAGTTGTCTCCGGTAGCTTACTTTCCTGTAAAACACAATTTTCAACAGCGCATAGATAGCAATAACGTAGCAAATTACATAGGTTGTCACTCAACTAATGAAGCCTAATTTCACGCAAGCCATTTTAGCATTTGATTTGACCAGGCTACTGATATTGACTGGGGTTGTTCAGCATGCAGAATGACTTGTAGATAACTGACTGTCAACACAGTTACATGCAGTGCTACACTGAAGGAGAGGACACATCAGTTGTCACAAAAAATTTGGCATTTTCAGAAGGTAGAAAGAATGTAAAATGAGCAACAACAAAAAATGGAAATAGGCGATTCCTAACGTTTGAATCAAACTTCTGACAGATGCATACTACATTTGGATTGTTTGGGTTCTGCGGACCGATGCGGTCATATCTGAAACATTTAAATGGGGGACCAAAGCGTATCAGTGAATTGTTACAGCCCTGGAGATTAATCAGTTTTTTAGTGGCACAGAACATTTGAGCGCCACACAACTGAATGAAAGAGAGAGGGATGCAATGGAGAGTTGGAGAGGGTTGTGTCCTCTTTCTGTGCTGTCTGTAGAGTACACAACCCTCTCCTCTCCTGTTATTCTCATAGAGCGCAGGATGCTGTCTATCCACGAAGCATTAGACTTCGAGCACACTACCAGACCATAAACAATACCTGTCTCGACATTTATACACATCCCCATGCCCACAGACACAACACAGACACGCCACAGACACACAAGTAGGTGATCACGCACACACGCATGCACAATGCAAACACAGGCACGCTGGCACGCTGGCACAGAGTCAGGCAGAGAGTCAGAGTCAGGCAGAAGACAGAAGCTATATTTCTCTCTCCTCTCTCTCTCTCTCTCTCTCTCTCTCTCTCTCTCTCTCTCTCTCTCTCTTCCCCCTCTCTCTTCCCCCTCTCTCTTCCCCCTCTGTCTCTTTCCCCCCTCTCAGTTGATGTTTTCCCTCTATGTGTTTGGAATTACATGTCACAACGAATAAGGCTGTCTCACTCTTAACACCGCTGGGGGACAGTGTGTGTGTGTGTGTGTGTGTGTGTGTGTGTGACAGCAGTGCAATCACATTAATACACCCACAGATTCCCTTTAATGAATGTCTACGTACGTAATCTCTTTGTATTCTGAACGGATAGCCCGGGACCTTTGTTCAAAATGTGATGTACATTATATTTACCATTATAAATGACCTTTCTCTTTCTCTCCCTCTCTCCTTTCTTTCTGCAATCATTGAAGGAAGTTGAGGTAAGTAATTGATTAATCTTTACACTTTTATAACTCCATTGAACTTCACTCTGATACGGTACAGAGAGGAACGTGAGGGAATACATCTGAAGTATTATTTGGAGATAGCGCTCTCTCACAGTGGAAACACTGATGCAGTGCGATATGTCCCTCTGGGCTTGCTGTAGTGCTGACACATGTATGCTAACAAGTATAGGAGACACAGTAGAGATAATAGACTAGTTCAACGTGGCAGCTGTAAAGGTCCACTGTAGAGAGGGTGAAACAAGTTTAACATGTGATGAGGAGGATCTGAAGAGGTTAGTAGCTGAGTTCAGCTTCGCTGTGGCTGCGTCCAAAATGGCACCCTATGTCCTACACTCTTAGAAAAAAGGGTTCTTCAGCTATCCCCATAGGATAACCCTTTTTGGTTACAGGTAGAACCCTTTTGGGTTTAATGTAGAACTCTCTGTGGAAAGGGTTCTAGATGGAACCCAAAATGGTTCTACCTGGAACCGTAAGAGTACCTGGAACCAAAAAGGGTTCTTCAAAGGGTTCTCCTATTGGGACAGCCCTTTTAGGTTCTAGATAGCACCTTTTTTCTAAGAGTGTTAATAGTGCACTACTTTTGACCAGAGACAATTTGGGATGCATTCCAAGGTAGATTGTATCCAACCGCAGTAAGATCCCTTCCTGAGTTGAGCCCAGTCATATACCGTGGTATCGTACCCTGGAGCCATTTACCACTGTGTCTGTCTGTGCTATTATCTTGGTTGGATAGCAGCTTGGTGCAGAGGGAGGGGTGGAGAGGAAGAGACGAGGGCAGTAGTGATGGAGATGATGGGCTTCCACATAAATGGTGTTTGGTTAAATCATGTTTTTGTCACAGTTATTGCTTTCTGTAACATTAGACTTCACACGTTGAAGCCGATAAAGGATAATTGCGTCTGGGAGAGAAAATGAGTACAGAGAAGAGAAGAAAGAGGGAGAGATGTGGAAATGAGAGTAATGGAGAGGGAGGGAAGGAGCGAGAGACCAGTGGGACCATTTAATTGGGCCTCGTGACCTCATATCAAACTAATGGACTTATTAGCTCAAACCTTAACTCCAGTCATTTGTAAAACAGGAAATTGTGCAGGGAGAGTCATGCTTATTGCTTTTCCTAGGAAATGCTCAGATCCCTCCCTCTCTTCTCTCTCCCACTCTCTCTTGCTCCCCTCCTCTGTTCACTGTTCCCCTCCCTCCTCTCCTCCATCCCTCCTCTCCTCCATCTCTCTTCTACTCAAATCAAGCATTATATGCTGTATTGAGGGGGAGACAGACCCTGCTCATAACCACAATAGGGGGTCTCACAGTGGGTCTGCCACAATCACTCAACCACTCTCCCTCCCTGGCCCTCCTCCTTTTCTCTCTTTCGCTGCAATGGTTTGGGTTTAGGGCTAGCAGAGTGTGTGTGCGTGTGTTTGGGTCAGGTCCAGTAGAGGGGGTGAGTTAGTGTCTATCAGTAGTTCCAGCCTTGTCTCTCTGAGCCAAACCCAAACTCTGTTCCCACTGAGAGCAGCTCAACAGACTGGCATTACAGAGCTGGCCAACTCACTACATTATCCCTGGCCCCACTGTCCCCCAACTCTGTCCAACTGTCCCCCAACTCGCTCTAACTGTCCCAACTCTATCTTACTGTTCCAACTCTAACTGTTCCAACTCTCTCGAACTGTCCCAACTCTCTCTTACTGTTCCAACACTCTCTAACTGTCCCAACTCTCTCTAACTGTTCCAACTCTCTCTAACTGTCCCAACTCTCTCTAACTGTCCCAACTCTCTCTAACTGTCCCAACTCTCTCTAACTGTTCCAACTCTCTCTAACTGTCCCAACTCTCTCTAACTGTTCCAACTCTCTCTAACTGTCCCAACTCTCTCTAACTGTTCCAACTCTCTCTTACTGTCCCAACTCTCTCTTACTGTCCCAACTCTCTCTAACTGTTCCAACTATCTCTTACTTTTCCAACTCTCTCTAACTGTCCCAACTCTCTCTAACTGTCCCAACTCTCTCTAACTGTTCCAACTATCTCTTACTTTTCCAACTCTCTCTAACTGTCCCAACTCTCTCTTACTGTCCCAATTCTCTCTAACTGTTCCAACTCTCTCTTACTGTCCCCAACTCTCTCGTGCTGTTCTAACTCTATCCAACTGTCCCCAACTCTCTCTTAATGTCCTAACTCTCAACAACTGTCCCAACTCTCTCTAACTGTTCCAACTATCTCTTACTGTCCCAACTATATCTTACTGTTCCAACTCTTACTGTCCCAACTCTCTCTTACTGTCACAACTCTCTCTAACTGTTCCAACTATCTCTTACTGTCCCAAGCTCTATCTTACTGTTCCAACTCCAACTGTCCCAACTCTCTTTAACTGTCCCAACTCTCTCTTAATGTCCCAATTCTCTCTAACTGTTCCAACTCTCTCTTACTGTCCCCCAACTCTCTCTTACTGTTCTAACTCTATCCAACTGTCCCCCAACTCTCTCTTAATGTCCCAACTCTCAACAACTGTCCCAACTCTCTCTAACTGTTCCAACTATCTCTTACTGTCCCAACTATATCTTACTGTTCCAACTCTTACTGTCCCAACTCTCTCTTACTGTCCCAACTATATCTTACTGTTCCAACTCCAACTGTCCCAACTCTTTTTAACTGTCCCAACTCTCTCTTACTGTCCCAGTTCTCTCTAACTGTTCCAACTCTCTGTTACTGTCCCAACTCTCTCTTACTGTCCCAACTCTCTCTAACTGTCCCAACTATCTCTAACTGTCCCAACTCTCTCTAACTGTTCCAACTCTCTCTAACTGTCCCAACTCTCTCAACTCTCTCTAACTGTCCCAACTCTCTCTAACTGTTCCAACTATCTCTTACTGTCCCAACTCTATCTTACTGTTCCAGCTCTAACTGTCCCAACTCTCTCTAACTGTCTCAACTCTCTCTAACTGTCCCAACTCTAACTGTCCCAACTCTCTCTAACTGTTCCAACTCTCTCTAACTGTTCCAACTCTCTCTAACTGTCCCAACTCTCTCTAACTGTCCCAACTCTCTCTAACTGTTCCAACTATCTCTTACTTTTCCAACTATATCCAACTGTCCCCCAACTCTCTCTTGCTGTTCCAACTATCTATTACTGTCCCAACTCTATCTTACTGTTCCAACTCTAACTGTCCCAACACTCTCTAACTGTCCCAACTCTCTCTAACTGTTCCAACTCTCTCTAACTGTCCCAACTCTCTCTAACTGTCCCAACTCTCTCTAACTGTCCCAACTCTCTCTAACTGTTCCAACTCTCTCTAACTGTCCCAACTCTCTCTAACTGTTCCAACTCTCTCTAACTGTCCCAACTCTCTCTAACTGTTCCAACTATCTCTTACTTTTCCAACTCTATCCAACTGTCCCCCAACTCTCTCTTGCTGTCCCAACTATCTCTTACTGTCCCAACTATCTCTTACTGTTCCAACTATCTCTTACTGTTCCAACTCTCTCTAACTGTCCCAACTCTCTCTTACTGTCCCAACTCTCTCTTACTGTCCCAACTCTCTCTAACTGTTCCAACTATCTCTTACTTTTCCAACTCTCTCTAACTGTCCCAACTCTCTCTAACTGTCCCAACTCTCTCTAACTGTTCCAACTATCTCTTACTTTTCCAACTCTCTCTAACTGTCCCAACTCTCTCTTACTGTCCCAATTCTCTCTAACTGTTCCAACTCTCTCTTACTGTCCCCCAACTCTCTCGTACTGTTCTAACTCTATCCAACTGTCCCCCAACTCTCTCTTAATGTCCTAACTCTCAACAACTGTCCCAACTCTCTCTAACTGTTCCAACTATCTCTTACTGTCCCAACTATATCTTACTGTTCCAACTCTTACTGTCCCAACTCTCTCTTACTGTCACAACTCTCTCTAACTGTTCCAACTATCTCTTACTGTCCCAAGCTCTATCTTACTGTTCCAACTCCAACTGTCCCAACTCTCTTTAACTGTCCCAACTCTCTCTTACTGTCCCAATTCTCTCTAACTGTTCCAACTCTCTCTTACTGTCCCCCAACTCTCTCTTACTGTTCTAACTCTATCCAACTGTCCCCCAACTCTCTCTTAATGTCCCAACTCTCAACAACTGTCCCAACTCTCTCTAACTGTTCCAACTATCTCTTACTGTCCCAACTATATCTTACTGTTCCAACTCTTACTGTCCCAACTCTCTCTTACTGTCCCAACTATATCTTACTGTTCCAACTCCAACTGTCCCAACTCTTTTTAACTGTCCCAACTCTCTCTTACTGTCCCAGTTCTCTCTAACTGTTCCAACTCTCTGTTACTGTCCCAACTCTCTCTTACTGTCCCAACTCTCTCTAACTGTCCCAACTATCTCTAACTGTCCCAACTCTCTCTAACTGTTCCAGCTCTCTCTAACTGTCCCAGCTCTCTCAACTCTCTCTAACTGTCCCAACTCTCTCTAACTGTTCCAACTATCTCTTACTGTCCCAACTCTATCTTACTGTTCCAGCTCTAACTGTCCCAACTCTCTCTAACTGTCTCAACTCTCTCTAACTGTCCCAACTCTAACTGTCCCAACTCTCTCTAACTGTTCCAACTCTCTCTAACTGTTCCAACTCTCTCTAACTGTCCCAACTCTCTCTAACTGTCCCAACTCTCTCTAACTGTTCCAACTATCTCTTACTTTTCCAACTATATCCAACTGTCCCCCAACTCTCTCTTGCTGTTCCAACTATCTATTACTGTCCCAACTCTATCTTACTGTTCCAACTCTAACTGTCCCAACACTCTCTAACTGTCCCAACTCTCTCTAACTGTTCCAACTCTCTCTAACTGTCCCAACTCTCTCTAACTGTCCCAACTCTCTCTAACTGTCCCAACTCTCTCTAACTGTTCCAACTCTCTCTAACTGTCCCAACTCTCTCTAACTGTCCCAACTCTCTCTAACTGTTCCAACTCTCTCTAACTGTCCCAACTCTCTCTAACTGTTCCAACTATCTCTTACTTTTCCAACTCTATCCAACTGTCCCCCAACTCTCTCTTGCTGTCCCAACTATCTCTTACTGTCCCAACTATCTCTTACTGTTCCAACTATCTCTTACTGTTCCAACTCTCTCTAACTGTCCCAACTCTCTCTTACTGTCCCAATTCTCTCTAACTGTTCCAACTCTCTGTTACTGTCCCAACTCTCTCTTACTGTCCCAACTCTCTCTAACTGTCCCAACTCTCTCTAACTGTTCCAACTCTCTCTAACTGTTCCAACTATCTCTTACTGTCCCAACTCTATCTTACTGTTCCAGCTCTAACTGTCCCAACTCTCTCATACTGTCCCAACTCTCTCATACTGTCCCAACTCTCTCTATCTGTTCCAACTCTCTCTTACTGTCCCAACTCTCTCTAACTGTCCCAACTCGCTCTAACTGTTCCAACTCTCTCTAACTGTTCCAACTCTCTCTAACTGTCCCAACTCTCTCTAACTGTCCCAACTCTCTCTAACTGTTCCAACTATCTCTTACTTTTCCAACTATATCCAACTGTCCCCCAACTCTCTCTTGCTGTTCCAACTATCTATTACTGTCCCAACTCTATCTTACTGTTCCAACTCTAACTGTCCCAACACTCTCTAACTGTCCCAACTCTCTCTAACTGTTCCAACTCTCTCTAACTGTTCCAACTCTCTCTAACTGTCCCAACTCTCTCTAACTGTCCCAACTCTCTCTAACTGTCCCAACTCTCTCTAACTGTTACAACTCTCTCTAACTGTCCCAACTCTCTCTAACTGTTCCAACTATCTCTTACTTTTCCAACTCTATCCAACTGTCCCCCAACTCTCTCTTGCTGTCCCAACTATCTCTTACTGTCCCAACTATCTCTTACTGTTCCAACTATCTCTTACTGTTCCAACTCTCTCTAACTGTCCCAACTCTCTCTTACTGTCCCAATTCTCTCTAACTGTTCCAACTCTCTGTTACTGTCCCAACTCTCTCTTACTGTCCCAACTCTCTCTAACTGTCCCAACTCTCTCTAACTGTTCCAACTCTCTCTAACTGTTCCAACTATCTCTTACTGTCCCAACTCTATCTTACTGTTCCAGCTCTAACTGTCCCAACTCTCTCATACTGTCCCAACTCTCTCATACTGTCCCAACTCTCTCTATCTGTTCCAACTCCCTCTTACTGTCCCAACTCTCTCTAACTGTCCCAACTCTCTCTAACTGTTCCAACTCTCTCTAACTGTCCCACCTCTCTCTAACTGTCCCAACTCTCTCTAACTGTTCCAACTATCTCTTACTTTTCCAACTCTATCCAACTGTCCCCCAACTCTCTCTTGCTGTTCCAACTCTCTCTTACTGTCCCAACTCTCTCTTACTGTCCCACCTCTCTCTAACTGTCCCAACTCTCTCTAACTGTTCCAACTATCTCTTACTTTTCCAACTATATCCAACTGTCCCCAACTCTCTCTTGCTGTTCCAACTCTCTCTTACTGTCCCAACTCTCTTACTGTCCCAACTCTCTCTAACTGTCCCAACTCTCTCTAACTGTCCCAAATATCTCTTACTGTCCCAACTCTATCTTACTGTTCCAACTCTAACTGTCCCAACACTCTCTAACTGTCCCAACTCTCTCTAACTGTCCCAACTCTCTCTAACTGTTCCAACTTTCTCAACTCTCTCTAACTGTCCCAACTCTCTCTAACTATCCCAACTCTCTCTAACTGTCCCAACTCTCTCTAACTGTCCCAACTCTCTATAACTGTCCCAACTTTCTCTTACTGTTCTAACTCTCTCTTACTGTTCCAACTCTCTCTTACTGTCCCAACTCTCTCTACCTGTCCCAACACTCTCTAACTGTCCCAACTCTCTCTAACTGTCCCAACTCTCTCTAACTGTTCCAACTTTCTCAACTCTCTCTAACTGTCCCAACTCTCTCTAACTATCCCAGTCTCTCTCTAACTGTCCCAACTCTCTCTAACTGTCCCAACTCTCTCATACTGTCCCAACTCTCTCTATCTGTTCCAACTCTCTCTTACTGTCCCAACTCTCTCTAACTGTCCCAACTCGCTCTAACTGTTCCAACTCTCTCTAACTGTTCCAACTCTCTCTAACTGTCCCAACTCTCTCTAACTGTCCCAACTCTCTCTAACTGTTCCAACTATCTCTTACTTTTCCAACTATATCCAACTGTCCCCCAACTCTCTCTTGCTGTTCCAACTATCTATTACTGTCCCAACTCTATCTTACTGTTCCAACTCTAACTGTCCCAACACTCTCTAACTGTCCCAACTCTCTCTAACTGTTCCAACTCTCTCTAACTGTTCCAACTCTCTCTAACTGTCCCAACTCTCTCTAACTGTCCCAACTCTCTCTAACTGTCCCAACTCTCTCTAACTGTCCCAACTCTCTCTAACTGTTCCAACTCTCTCTAACTGTCCCAACTCTCTCTAACTGTTCCAACTATCTCTTACTTTTCCAACTCTATCCAACTGTCCCCCAACTCTCTCTTGCTGTCCCAACTATCTCTTACTGTCCCAACTATCTCTTACTGTTCCAACTATCTCTTACTGTTCCAACTCTCTCTAACTGTCCCAACTCTCTCTTACTGTCCCAATTCTCTCTAACTGTTCCAACTCTCTGTTACTGTCCCAACTCTCTCTTACTGTCCCAACTCTCTCTAACTGTCCCAACTCTCTCTAACTGTTCCAACTCTCTCTAACTGTTCCAACTATCTCTTACTGTCCCAACTCTATCTTACTGTTCCAGCTCTAACTGTCCCAACTCTCTCATACTGTCCCAACTCTCTCATACTGTCCCAACTCTCTCTATCTGTTCCAACTCTCTCTTACTGTCCCAACTCTCTCTAACTGTCCCAACTCTCTCTAACTGTTCCAACTCTCTCTAACTGTCCCACCTCTCTCTAACTGTCCCAACTCTCTCTAACTGTTCCAACTATCTCTTACTTTTCCAACTCTATCCAACTGTCCCCCAACTCTCTCTTGCTGTTCCAACTCTCTCTTACTGTCCCAACTCTCTCTTACTGTCCCACCTCTCTCTAACTGTCCCAACTCTCTCTAACTGTTCCAACTATCTCTTACTTTTCCAACTATATCCAACTGTCCCCCAACTCTCTCTTGCTGTTCCAACTCTCTCTTACTGTCCCAACTCTCTCTTACTGTCCCAACTCTCTCTAACTGTCCCAACTCTCTCTAACTGTCCCAAATATCTCTTACTGTCCCAACTCTATCTTACTGTTCCAACTCTAACTGTCCCAACACTCTCTAACTGTCCCAACTCTCTCTAACTGTCCCAACTCTCTCTAACTGTTCCAACTTTCTCAACTCTCTCTAACTGTCCCAACTCTCTCTAACTATCCCAACTCTCTCTAACTGTCCCAACTCTCTCTAACTGTCCCAACTCTCTATAACTGTCCCAACTTTCTCTTACTGTTCTAACTCTCTCTTACTGTTCCAACTCTCTCTTACTGTCCCAACTCTCTCTACCTGTCCCAACACTCTCTAACTGTCCCAACTCTCTCTAACTGTCCCAACTCTCTCTAACTGTTCCAACTTTCTCAACTCTCTCTAACTGTCCCAACTCTCTCTAACTATCCCAGTCTCTCTCTAACTGTCCCAACTCTCTCTAACTGTCCCAACTCTCTATAACTTTCCCAACTTTCTCTTACTGTTCTAACTCTCTCTTACTGTTCCAACTCTCTGTTACTGTCCCAACTCTCTCTAACTGTCCCAACTCTCTCTAACTGTCCCAACTCTCTCTAACTGTTCTAACTCTCTCTTACTGTCCCAACTCTCTCTTACTGTCCCAACTCTCTCTAACTGTCCCAACTATCTCTTACTGTCCCAACTCTCTCTTACTGTCCCAACTCTCTCTTACTGGCCCAACTCTCTCTAACTGTCCCAACTATCTCTTACTGTTTCAACTCTATCTTACTGTTCCAACTCTCTCTGTCTGTCCCCCAACTCTCTCTAACTGTTCCAACTCTATCCATCTGTCCCCCAACTCTTTCGAACTGTTTCAACTATCTCTTACTGTCCCAGTCTCTCAATTTAAAAAAATTCAATTTGAATTTAATGGGCTTTATTGGCATGGGAAAAATATGTTTACATTGCCAAATCAAGTAAAATAGATAATAAAAAAAGTGAAATAAATAAAAAATGAACAGTAAATATTACAAAAGTTCCAAAAGAATAAACGCATTTCAAATGTCATATTATGTCTATGTGTTGTAACGATGTGCAAATAGTTAAAGTTCAAAAGAGAAAATAAACAAACATGAATATAGGTTGTATTTACAATTGTCTTTGTTCTTCACTGGTTGCCCTTTTCTTGTGGCAACAGGTCACAAATCTTGCTGCTGTGATGGCACACTGTAGCATTTCACACAAAAGATATGGGAGTTTATCAACATTGGATTTGTTTTCGAATTCTTTGTGGGTCTGTGTAATCTGAGGGAGATATGTGTCTCTAATATGGTCATACATTTGGCAAGAGGTTAGGAAATGCAGCTCAGTTTCCACCTTATTTTGTGGGCAGTGGGCATATATCCTGTCTTCTCTTGAGAGCCAGGTCTCAACATTTTAAGTAAGAATTTGTTCTTAACTGGCTTCCCTAGTTAAATAAAGGTTAAATAAAAAAAATACAAATAAAAAAAAGCAGCCAGCAAGTGCTCAGCATATGTGGGAACTCCATCAAGATTGTTGCAAAAGCATTTCTCATGAGCTGGTTGAGAGAATGCCAAGAGTGTGCAAAGCTGTCATCAAGGCAAAGGGTGGCTACTTTAAAGAATCTAAAATCAAAAATACTTTTTTGGTTACTACGTGATTCCATATGTGTTATTTCATAGTTTTGATGTTCTCACTATTATTCTACAATATAGAAAAACTTAAAAATAAAGAAAAACCCTTGAATGAGTAGGTGTGTCCAAACCTTTGACTGGTACTGTATATGTTTTTGCTGTTTTGTTCTTTGTTATAGGTCCAAAAAGGTTGGAGAAGTGGTTTATCCATACTTCTCCCTTTTGGATAGATAACTCTTTGTGTTGTTGTTTGTTTAGTGTTTTCCAATTTTTACCAGAAGTGGTTTGATTCTATTGATTCTTCAATTATATGAGATGATTTCTGACGTGCTGTTCCTTCTTCTTCCGTAGTGTATTTCTGTATTGTTTTAGTGATTTACCATAGTTAAGACATATGCTCAGGTTTTCTGGGTCTCTATGTTTTCTTGGTTGGATAGGTTTCTCAATTTATTTCTTAGGTTTTTGAATTCTTCATCAAACCATTTGTCATTGTTGTTAATTTTCTTAGGTTGTCTGCTTGAAATGTTTAGATTTGATAGGGAAGATGAGGTCAAATATACTGTTTAGGTTTTCTTGGTCTTTGCTTTTTCTTTTTCCTGTCCATACTCTGTCTTTAAATCTCCCTTTCTCTCTCTCTCACTCTCAATTACATTCCCTTTCTCCAACCCTCAGTCTCATCCCTCTTTTATTTTGTCATTTCCAGTCTCATCCTCCCCACCTACAACTTGTAGGTCTGTTTCTCTTCCTCTGGTGTTCGCCTCATGGGTTTATCTCTCTTTCTTTTCTACAAATTTCCCTCTCTCCTCCACACAGTCAATAGGAAAGAGAGATTTTGTGAGAGAGAATTTTGGCTTCTCAGCAGTTTATATCATTTTCTGCCTTTGTTTGGTCTTTAGAGTGATCTGCTGCTGGGACCATGCTGAGTTCTTTATTTCTAATATCATGAGAGAGAGAGAGAGAGAGAGAGAGAGAGAGAGAGAGAGAGAGAGAGAGAGAGAGAGAGAGAGAGAATTTGATAGTTAAGAGCTGAGAGAAATGTTTTTGCCTTCCCAGTGGGATATGAGGCTGTTTGTTATTTGAGCTCTGACAGGGTCACCACCCTCACTCAGCTCTGCTACAGACGATATACTACATTGAGTATACAAAACATTAAGAGCATCGGCCCTTTCCATGACATAGACTGACCCGGTGAATCCAGGTGAAAGCTATGATCCTTTATTGATGTCACTTGTTAAATCCACTTCAATCAGTGTAGATGATTGAAGTGATCAGTGTAGATGATTCAAGATCTCTTTCTGGGTCAAAATACAAGCCGAGATCTTTTCAGATTTTTTTATAAACATGACTTAAAAAACGTAAGCCTAGGGCAGTGGTCTAAGTCATCGCATCGCAGTGCTAGAGGCGTCACTAAAGACCCGGTTCGATCCTGGGCTGTATCACAACTGGCCGTGATTGGGAGTCACATATAGCGGCACACAACTGGCCCAGTGTCGTCCGGGTTAGGGGATGGTTTGGCTGGGGGGGCTTTACTTGGCTCATCACGCTCTGGTGACTCCTTGTGGATGGGCGCCTGCAAGCTGACCTCAGTCATCAGTTGAATGGTGTTTCCTCCGACACATTGGTGCGGCTGGCTTCCTGGTTAAGCGGGCGGGTGTAAACCTCTCTCCGCACAGTGGGACGGTATCTACAACATCCGGTGAAATTGCAGAGCACCAAATTCAAATGACAGAAATACTAATTTCAAACATTCATGAAAATACAAGTGTTTCACACTCATCAAAAGCTTAGAATCTTGGCAATCTCACAGCGTTGTCAGATTTCAAAAAGGCTTTACGGCGAAAGCATAACATTTGATTGTCTGAAGACAGCGCCCCGTGTATTTCCTCCATTAGCGTAATAATAAAACCAGCACGGGTGTCACAAAACACATAAAAAGAGATAAAATAAATTGCTTACCTTTGAAGATCTTCTGCTGATGGCAATCCGAAGTGTCCAAGCAAGACAATCAATGTTCCTTTTGTTCGAAAAAGTCCCTCTTTATATCCATAAAGCTCAGTTCGTTTTGTTCCGAAAATCCACCGTCCACTCGTCCATTATACAAGACATATAGAGCGTTCAAAATATACCTATAAACTTTGTCCAAACAAATCAAACAACGTTTCTAATCGATCCTTAGGTACACTATTATGTATATTAACTATAATATTTCACACGGATAATAACCTGGGCGATAGAAAAGGAAAAAACCGAGGCGCATGCTTACGTTTCCTGCGCACAAAACCCAAAAGGTACTTCCTCACTCCACTTGGATACACTTCTTCTACTCCCTTATTTTTGAAGATCAACGCATGAAACCTTGTCTAAAGACTGTTGACATCTAGTGGAAGCCATAGGTACTGCAACCTGGATTTAAGCATTTCCAATAGCAACTCAATGGAAAATGAGCCAGCTCACAGAATCACATTTTACCCACAGACATTATTTTAACAGTTTCAGAAACTTCAGAGTGTTTTCTATCCAATACTACTAATTATGTGCATATCCTAGCTTCTGGGCTTGAGTAACAGGCAGTTTACTTTGGGCACGTTTTTCATCCAAACTTCAAAATACTGCCCCCTAGCTCAAACAGGTTAAGAAGTGCGGTTTGGCGGGTCATGCTTCGGAGGACTCATGACTCGACCTTTGCCTCCCGATCCCGTTGCGGAGTTTCAGCCCTGAGACAAAACCAAGAAAAATAAAAAAAAATAAACCAACATTAACCAATTAAAAACAGCACTGTAGCAATGAGGTTTGTGCAGTAATAAGCTACAGGCCCAGGACATTATCACTGCATATTAGCTATGCTTGCTATTGGCCAATGTAGGTATATGATCACACTGGTAATAGATAATTTGTTTTATTACTTATGAGGCACAGCTAAGTTGTGGCGAAATCCTGCACGGAGCCTTCACCGTGCGCTGCCACTTTAAGAGCGCATCAGCAGTAAGGAAGGAGGAGAGATAAAGACAGCTTTTTCAGCTCTCTGGGAGGAAGCTCTTGGTTGGCGCGACAGTTTGATTGTGTGTGCAATGCTGCAGAAGTCCATGTTTGATTTCAACGTGTAGTTTATAACGTGTTTAACTCAATCATCGGGTGACGGCTCTATGGTTGTTATCGTTTGGGACCGCACCTGTTATGGATCGCATGGATTAGGAGCAACATTGTTGCGAAGCTTGGACATATCAGCCAACACACCATCAGACGAGCCGACAGTACTGAAGTGAAAAGACAAGGCAGCCAGGCTGAAGTCAACAGCTAAGATTCTCTCTCTCTCACTTTTTCTTCCCTCTATCGTTCCAGTGCTCTACACTGCAGCAGACTTTCTATTTCTCAAATGCACTTCCCATTTATGTTCATTAGCGCTGGACTATTATGGCCCTGCCAGAAGTATCTGTATTGACATTTAAAAGGGTTAAAAGGGAGGTTGCTTGCAAGTTGTGTATTGTATTGAACTGTATTGAGGTGGTGTGATACTAATGACATGTGGCCGAGAAGATTTTGGACATTTTAAGGCCTTTGATTTGTCTATGAACATTCCCATATTCATACCCTCTGCACTTCCCCACTGGAAGGTAATACAGATTATTGCAAATTCTCTAATGTTGATGACTGGTTCGTTCTTGTAAATCGTTTCTATGAAGTTGTCGTTTAATTGCTCTGCCATTATTATTATTATTGTATGAGGTATCATTGGTAGGGTTACTCCTGTAGGGTTACTCCATTGGTAGGGTTACTCCCCTCTCTCCACTGGCAAACAGGCTACTCTGTAGGCAGTCTCTTCTGCTGATGTGGGTGGGTCTGGTAGCTGTACTCTCTCTATTCTACTCCTTTCCTTTCGGCATGGTTAATACCAGCCTGGCGCCTGAACAAAATCTTTCTTTACCCCTCTCTAATAAATACCGCTACAAAGTGAGCATAATCATTTGCTTATTCTTTTACTGGACTGATGGCCTGCATCTGATGGTCAGTCTGAGGGGAAGGAGCAGCGGTGAGGCTGCCTCTCACCCGAGTCACTGTCCCGCCGCCCTCCTTCCCTCCGCTGAGAAAAGGGGACACGGTCTTCCAGCTGATGACGAAACTCAGGTTGCAAGGGAGTTTTCTTTGGTAGGCCAATAGGTGCACTTGATTTGCTCTTTAGGCAGAGTTTCACCTTCAGACACAGGAAATGGTTCAAAATGGGAACACTTTGCCGTCCCGGCGCTAGGGCTGCTGAATCAAGTGTACTTACTGCCAACAGCTTGAAATAAATATAGAAAATAGGAACGCAAGGCTTCGCGATCGACCGGTTGGTGACCACTGGTCTAGAGCTTAGATCTGTGGGCACATCCTAACTACTCTCCCAAAGACTTACTGATAGTAATGTCATTGTTGCAGAATGTATTCCATAAGAAGCAGTAGGAAAACAAGACTTATAACAGATTAATAATGTACTCTACTGTACAGAACTTCTCTAAAACATCTCAGTTTCCCTGCTACATATGGTCTCGTTCCCTCTCTTTGGAAACATCAGGAGGTGTGTTGATTTGGATTGATTTGGAGCTCGCTCCTCGCTCCCCTCCTTTCCAAGACGTGTCGATCCATCACTCCATCGCCCGAACAACCGTGTTCTGACAGGAAGTGAAGGTGGTGAGGTTGATTGGATTGAACTTCTGCATTTTCATTGGCTGTATTTCTGTATCGGCTAATGCCAGGCGAGCTTTGGGCTGATGTGAGAGGGTGAGATAGTCACCCAGGGGGGCTGTAAACTTGACATCTACAAGAGAGCGTTATACACAGTAGACCCAACTGGCACTGAGGAATGATTGATAAGTGACAGGCAATATGAAAAGCAAAAATCAGTGTAGAACAGAGTAGGTCATTTAACAGAGTATATGGAAGGTCAGTTGGAGAGGGAAGGTCCTGTAAATGCACTGACTGATTGAGCAGGTCCTTATGAACAGTCATAATCTAGTTAAACAGAGCCTGGTAAGCAGAGCTGGCTCCAGGCATAAGCAACATAAGCAGTTGCTTAGGGCACCCGGCTGCTAGGGGGGCCCTAACCTTTAAACATTTTCTTTAAAAAAGATGTGTGTGTGGGGGGACTCAGATCTCAGTCGGGGTCTCAACTTACTATTGAGAGGGTGAATAGTAGAATACACCAGGTGCAATTCAGACATTTGTTTGTGCATCATTCATCAGTTTTCCTGTTGTTATGTCAGTCACTGAAAGTCACTCAATTAGCCATGTCAGCTAACAATTTTTTTATTAGTAGTTAGTCTAGCCAGCTATCAACAGTAATCATGGCCGAATACTAACCGGGCAGATAGGGCACGTGCCCAGGGCCCTGACCATTGATTTTGTTAGCCATTCTCACTCAGATATCATATTAACATGGCATAACTCATGGCAAAATGTGTAGAATTGCAGGAAATTTGCTTTAAAACTCCAACAACAAAAAAATCACCACCCCATGGGAAAATGGATAGAATAGCAAGAAGTTAGCTTTAAAACTTCTCTCTGCCGTCAAGAGGGGGGCTATTGTTCACCTAATACCTTTTTTATAATTTGTTGCACTGTTGGTTAGAGCCTGTAAGTAAGCATTTCACTGTAAGGTCTACCTGTTGTATTCAGCGCATGTGACAAATAACCTTTGATTTGATTTAAATGTTTTGCCCTATGATGGGGGAGGTGGGGGCCCCACCAAATCTTGCTTAGGGCCTCCAAAAGGCTAGAGCCGGCCCTGCTGGTAAGAGTATCTGTCTATCTGCTAGTCCTTAACTTTATTCCTCTAACTACCTCCCTATTGTTTTGTCTTCTTTCTGCCTGTGGCTTTATTGGATCGGTCACTGTCTCTGTCTCTGTCTCTATCCTCATCTCACCCTCTCTTTTTCTCTCTCTCTCTCTCTCTCTCTCTCTCTCTCTCTCACTCTCTCTCACTTTCTCTCTCTACCTCTACCTCTCTCCCTCTCTCAATGCCGCATCTGTTTGCCTACCTCCTAATGATACCATGTAAAACACTTTACTGCTATGCACTAATTCAACTCAGACCAATAGCTCATACCACCAACATGTTGTTCGTTCATTATGCAGCCATTTAAAGTAATTACATATCACTTAGAAATCAGAGAGGAAAAAAAAAAAAACGTGCTCCGAGCAAAAATGCCCTCATCTAATGAGTATTATACAAAAAAAGTGTGTGCTTGTACAGATATAATTAGTGAAGACGTGGGGGGAATAGGCTGTTGGTTTTGAAGGGGAGATCTGGTTGTAAAGAGTTTAATCTGGGACTAATTCCCCTTGATATTTGCATCTCAATCCGACTGATTTGTCGCCTGTGACAGAGAGATAATCATGAGAGCGGATCAGTCTACCGCTCTTTGAGCCTGTTTCTCTAAACTCACATGCACTGTCTGTCTGGGACGATGGGTCGGGAGTCGAGGCCACAGAGAGCTTTTTTCTGCACTGAGGATGACTAGTGTTTGGAATGTCAAACTCTGTTGCACAAGCTGGATTAACGTACTTATATGGATTTGTTACGGACTGTGTGACCTTAAATGTTTTCTTATCTGTTTTTGTCAAGTTGTCAGTGTGTGTGTGTGTGTGTGTGTGTGTGTATAGTAAACCCTTTCTCCCCTGTGCTTTTCTCTCAGGATGACTACTTCAAAAGCTGGGGTCCTGCCAAGCCAATCGACCAAGGTAAGACCAGACACTATGACGTGTGTGTGTGTGTGTGGGGGGGCATACAGGTTTGTGTTTGTACTTATGTGTGTGTGGGAAGGTTAAATGGGAAGGTTGCTATGGGGATAGATGGGAGCAGGGATGGAGGCAGATGGCGTGAATTTTTTCCTCGCTCTAAACACCACTTGTTTAACTTCATTAATGACTTCACCACAGCCACTCCTCTGGTTCCGCTAGGCTACCACCCTCTATCCCCTCTGGTAGGTTCATGTGATAAAGAATCTCCACACAGTGGAATCACATAGTGGAATCTTCATTTTATTCTATTGATCAGCACTTCTGCAGCAGGACCCACAGATCAATACAGAGAGGGAGGGAGGGACGGGGTGGGAGAGCCAGCCTGAATAATATGTTATGGAGCAAGAGTTTAAGACTCAACTCTTTCTCTAAGAGCTGGAGAGAGAGACTAACCTCAACATTAAAACCTTCAATCCAAATCAAAATTGGATGGAAATACCATCCAACACAACACCGAGTGAGTAATGTTCAGTCTGAACCTACTTCTGAAGCCAAAAAGTAAAAGACAGTAATCTCTAGGTCATTTTGTTACATAAAGCTAAGTAAATGCGTATACTAAGCTACCAAACAGCTAGGACAGAAAAGACCTGGCAGCACCTTCAATTAGCACTGAAGTGTGAAAACTTTAGAGCCCAACAATGGCATGAGAGTACTGAGCAAGGACAATCCAGAGACACCATTTGCTGACTGCTGCAAAGAGGGGAACGTAAGCACCTTAATTTCCCACACAGACCATCCCCTGGCATGGCAAAGTGCTATAAGAGCACACTACCCCTATGTCATGAGAGAGGGTATTGGCCCAGGGTGGAAACTCATAATAATAGACATTGAGGAAATTGAAACAACCTCTGTCAACGTGTACAAGTCTGGGACAGTGATGGTGCAGGGCATCCTCATGCAGTTCCAGCAGGACTTTTATGGGATCAAAGAGAGAGCACAGCAGGACAAGCTCTCTCTCTGTGACGACTCCCCCATCCTGAGTGAGTCTGATCACACCTCTTCAAACTGTCCTGCAGACGAGGATAGTCACCCCCCCAGCACTGAACACGCCCAGGTCCCACAACTGCACTGCTCCTCCATCATTGAGACGGATAAATTCACAGAGCTGGAGAGAGACATGGTGGAGCTCAGAGAGCTAGTCCACATAATTCAGACAGAACAAACTCACAAAACAGACCAGCACAACAACACCCACCCAACAAGACCCGGAGGGCAGAAGGTGGAGATTGACTGCTGCCTGAGAGAGCTGGCTGCTCTGCGGACTGAGGTGAGAGAACTTAAAGAGGCACACATGGCACTGAAGGACAAGGCCAGAAAGCTGAGGTGTGACAGAGAGCAGGACACTCCCCCAGACACTCCCCCAGACAAGCCAGCAGAACAGCCCACCTCAGACCTGGACCTCAACATCACAATGGGATAGACAACAGATGACCCACCAACCCAACAGACCCCCTAACAGCCCTCCTGTCCGCTCCCCGATAGCCTTCCTGACAACCCCCCCACATCCACTGAGGACACACAAAACCCAGAGATTGTGCTCCTCATTTACTCAAATGGCAAATACATTCAAGAGGATAAGCTTTTTCCCAAACACAAAGTGGCTAACCTCTGGTTCCCAAACACTAGGCATGCCCTGGAGCTGTTGTCAGAGGACAGACTAGGGTCCCCAGCCACATCATAAATCACACGGGCACAAATGACCTGAGGGCCAGCAGGAAAGGGTGACAACAGCACTCAGGGGAGTGATTGAAAAAGCTTCTTCCACTTACCCCAACGCACAAGTGGTTATCTCCACCCTGCTACCACGAAAAGACTTTCACCCTGCCACCATACAGCGGGTGAATGAAAATATTTTGAGAGACTGTGCTTCAAAACCTAATGTATACCTGGCCCACCACTCCACTATGGACTTGAACAGCCTTTATGACCAGGTCCATCTCTACAAGACAGCAATCCCAACTTTTGCCAGGACCCTGAAGGACGTCACCCTCAACCGTATCTCCAGCACCTCACACAGGAGCAACAGAACAACGGACACCCCGCCCAGACCAGCGAGACACCCTCCCAGACCTGCAAGACACCCTTCCAAATTACCTGCACCAAGAGAACCCACGCCAAGAAGACCTACACCCAGACCACAGCATCACCAGCTACACCCCAACCAGCTAAGACCACCCCAAGCAAACCCTGGCCACACCCTATATAGGCCCCCCCATATCAGACCTATGCCCCTTCCGCCCACCCCATGCCCCGCCCCTACTGCGGGGACCTTAACATCACAGCAGAACATATGCCCAGGCCGTGAGCAGATTATTACAGCCGCCCAAGCGCCATCCTGCGACCTAAGAGGTATGTATCAGATGCTCAACATGCAAAAAAACAACACTAGACACGATGGAACACAAAGCTTTTACTGTCTCATCCTGGAATATACAAGGTCTGAGGTCATCTGCCTTTGGCCTAAAGAGCAGGAACCCAGATTTCATCAAAGAAATTGTAAATACAGACATTGGCATCCTACAAGAAACAAGGTATAAAGGAGACGGACCCACTGGTTGCCCTCTAGGTTACAGAGAGCTGGTAGTCCCATCCACCAAACTACCAGGTGTGAAACAGGGAAAAGACTTGGGTATGCTAATTTTGTATAGAGCAGACCTAACCCATTCTATTAAATTTGTCAAAACAGGAACATTTTACATCTGGCTAGAATTTAATAAGGAAATTATTTCCACAGAGAAAAATTTCCTCATGTGTGCTACCTATATCCCCCCAGTAGAATCCCCATACTTTAACGATGACAGCTTCTCCATCCTGGAGGGGGAGATCAACAATTTCCAGGCCCAGGGACATGTACTAGTCTGTGGCGACCTAAATGCCAGAACTGGACAAGAACCTGACACCCTCAGCACACAGGGGGACAAACACCTGCCTGGAGGTGACAGCATTCCCTCCCCAATATGCCCCTCTAGACACAACATCGACAACATAACCAACAAAAACGGGTCACAACTTCCGCAGCTCTGTCGAACGCTGGGTATGTACATAGTCAATGGTAGGCTTTGATGGGACTCCTGTGGCAGGTACACCTATAGCTCATCTCTTGGCAGTAGTACTGTATACTACTTTATCACTGACCTCAACCCAGAGTCTCTTAGAGCGTTCACAGTCAGTCCACTGACACCACTATCAGATCACAGCCAAATCAAAGTCTATTTCAACAGAGCTATGCTCAATCATGAGGCATCAAAGCCAAAGGAACTGAATAATATTAAGAAATACTATAAATGGAAGGAGAGTAGTGTGGAAATCTACCAAAAAACTTCCTGTACAAACGGTTTCACTGTAATAGTGAAGGTGTAACCTTGGCAGTTGAAAACCTAAACAGTATATTTGACCTCTCAGCTTCCCTATCAAATCTAAACATTTAAAGCAGACATCCTAAGAAAATGAACAACAATGACAAATGGTTTGATGAAGAATGCAAAAACCTAATAAATAAATTCAGAGACCTATAACACGAAGTGTTATCTATCCAACAGAGATGTATGGATAAACCACTTCTCCAATCTGTTTGTCTCTATAACAAATAACAAACAGCAAAAACATATACATGATCAAATACAAGTCTTAGAATCAACAATTATCTTCTTTGGGAGCAGCGCACGAAGTGACCGTTTTGGAGACCCTGGCGTGCCCAAAGTAAAATGCCTCCCATTCAGGCCCAGACAATAGGATATGCACATATTTAGTACCATTGGATAGGAAACACTCTGAACTTTCTAAAAGTGTTAACATTTTGTCTGTGAGTAAAACGGAACGGATATGGCAGGCGAAACCCCGAGGAATTTCTGTCCTGGAAGAAGTGGTTTTGACACGTTGTCTCATTTAGAGCCTCTCCCTTATGAAAATGCCCTTATAAGGGCATATGAATGCAGTACCTATCGCTTCCTCTGGATGTCAACAGTCTCGAGAAAGTGTTCTGATTCTTTTAAGATGCTTTTAGAGCAGAGAAGAAGAGGAATAAGGAAGTGTCCCCACAGATGTCCTTACAAGAAAATGTGCGCTCCTGGCATGCACGCTCTGTGGTTTTTTTCCTTTCTTATCGCCCAGTTTATATTCCTGTTGAAATATTTTACTATTTATACATAAAAGTGTTCCTAAGGATACATTTACAATGATGTTTGATTGTTCTTGGACAAGTTTATAGGTATAAGTTGAACGAGTTCTCTTCACGTTTCAATGGAGGAGTCGACGCTCTATTTTCTCATAACGCGCCAACCAAACGGAGATTTATGGATATAATACATTACTTTTTCTAACAAGAGAACCATGGATTGTCTTTGTTGGACACTTGGGAAGCCCTCAGCAGAAGTTCTTCAAAAGGTAATTGATTTGTTTTTTTTTCGCTGTGAAATGTGTTGTGTGAACCGTGATAGCTTATGGTAATGGTAAAGTATGTTAGGTGCTACCCTCAAACAATCAAATGTGGTGCTTTTGCCGTAAAGCCTTTTTGAAATCTGACAACGCTGTGATATTGCCAAGAAGCAGAGCTTTTGATGACTATGAAACACTTGTATATTGGTGCATGTTTAATAATTCAACTTTTGGATTTTGAATTTGGCGCCTTGCATTTCACCTGGTAGTGTTGGGAGTGGGGTGCTAGCGCTCCCTAAGAAGTTAAAGACTACCAGATCCCACTGGATTCTGCAATTACATTGAATGAACTACAGGACAAAATACAAACCCTCCAACCCAAAAAGGCCTGTGGTGTTGATGGTATCCTAAATGAAATGATAAATATACAGACCACAAATTCCAATTGGCTATACTTAAACTCTTTAACATCATCCTCAGCTCTGGCATCTTCCCCAATATTTGGATCCAAGGCCTGATAACCCCAATTCACAAAAGTCGAGACAAATTTGACCCCAATGACTACCGTGGAATATGCGTCAACAGCAACCTTGGGAAAATCCTTTGCATTGTCATTAGCAGCAGACTGAGCAAATGTCAAATTGGCTTTTTACCAAATTACCATATGACAGACCACGTATTTACCCTGCACACCCTAATTGACAAACAAACCAAAACAAAGGCAAAGTCTTCTAATGCTTTGTTGATTCTAGAAAAGATGGAAAGTCATGTTGGGGGAAAAACATAATACATTATAAAATCCATGTACACAAACAAGTGTGCGGTTAAAGTTGGCAAAAAAACACACATTTCTTTCCACAGGGATGCAGCTTAAGCCCCGCTCTCTTTAACATACATATCTACAAATTGGCAAGGGCACTAGAACAGTCTGCAGCACCCGGCCTCACCCTACTAGAATCTGAAGTCAAATGTCTACTGTTTTCTGATGATCTGGTGCTTCTGTCACCAACCAAAGAGGGCCTACAGCAGCACCTAGATCTTCTGCACAGATTCTGTCAGAACTGGGCCCTGACAGTAAATCTCAGTAAGACAAAAATAATGGTGTTCCAAAAAAGGTCCAGTTGCCAGGACCACAAATACAAATTCCATCTAGACACCGTTGCCCTAGAGCACACAAAAAAACTATATATACCTTGGCCTGTACATCAGCGCCACATGTAACTTCCACAAAGCTGTGAACGATCTGAGAGACAAGGCAAGAAGGGCCTTCTATGCCATCAAAAGGAACATAAGATTCTACATACCAATTAGGATCTGGCTAAAAATACTTGAATCAGTTATTGAACCCATTACCCTTTATGGGTGTGAGGTCTGGGGTCCACTCTCCAACCAGGAATTCACAAAATAGGACAAATACCAAATTGAGACCTGAGGCTTTGTTCACAAACAGACCCCACAGAGCCCCAGGACAGCAACACAATTAGACCCAACCAAATCATGAGAAAACAAAAAGATAGTTACTTGATACAATGAAAAGAATTAACAAAAAAACTGAACAAACTAGAATGCTATTTGGCCCTAAACAGAGAGTACACAGTGGCAGAATACCTGACCACTGTGACTGACCCAAACTTAAGGAAAGCTTTGACTGTACAGACTCAGTGAGCATAGCCTTGCTATTGAGGAAGGCCGCCGTAGGCAGACCTGGCTCTCAAGAGAAAACAGTCTATGTGCACACTGCCCACAAAATGAGATGGAAACTGAGCTGCACATCCTAACCTCCTGCCAAATGTATGACCATATTAGAGAAACATGTTTCCCTCAGATTACACAGATCCACAAAGAATTTGAAGACAAACACAATTTTGATTTGTGACCTGCAGCAAGATCTGCAGCAAGATGTGTGACCTGTTGCCACAAGAAAAGGGCAACCGGTGAAGAACAAACATCATTGTAAATACAACCCATATTTATGTTTATTTATTTTCCCTTTTGTACTTGAACTATTTGCACATCATTACAATACTGTATAAAGACATATGACATTTGAAATGTCTTTATTCTTTTGGAACTTCTATGAGTGAAATGTTTACTGTTCATTTTTATTGTTTATTTCACCTTTGCCAAAGCAAGTGAAGTAGATAATAAACAATGTTTTTTTTTTTTTTTTTTTTTTTTTAAATCCAAGATGGCGTAGCAGTTAGACGTGTATTTGTCTTGTCCCGTCCTGTCCTGTGTAAATATCGTCTTTATAATATTTTTATATATTTTCTTCACATATCTTTTTATATGTGCTCTCTAAAATCCAACTTCAAAACACTCTCCTGCAACCTGCCTCACCCAATGTGGTGCGGATCTGTGGTTTTTGTTGTTGTTTTTTCGAATCTGGTCAAATAACAACTAGCTAACGTTAGTATTTAGCTTACTATTGCTAGCGGGCATCAGCTAACCTTCAGCTCGGAAAAGCTCTCGCCCCTCGTATAACACGACTAAACCTGAGCTTACCGGACCTATTTTTATTTATTTTTCCCTCCATATCCCCGGATCCCTACCGCAAGTTGGACATTTTTCAACTGGATCTTGCAGCTAGCTAGCTGCTACCTGAGTGCCATCGGCTAACGCCGGTCTCATAGCAATACACCAATTAGCCTGAAGCTAGCCCTTCTCCCGGCTGACTGAGGAGTTTCAGCACGCTGCTGGGCTACAACTCCTATCCGACCCGCTTCTACTGCCGGTGTGGAGACCTACCGGGCCTTCTCAAGTGGACTGCCGACGTTATCTGCCCGAGGGAGATATTTCAACCGGCCCTCCGACGCGACGTCACCTGAACGCCCATCAGCTAACTGCGGCCTGCTAACGTCTCGCTGTCCAGAGCATATCGGCTGCTAGCTAATTCAGGTCCATCGGACAATTTCTTGTGCCAACTGGCCTGGTCCCCTTCACCACACGAAACCCCATCACAACTGGTCTACTGACGGAAACGCGTGAGGAGGCTATAAACAGACTTCCTCCGTCTTTGTTAGCCGGCCTGCTAGACGTTGCTAGCTTGTTACCCCCGGCTAGCTGTCTGAATCGCCTTGTCCCCAACCAGCCTCACTACTAACTTGACCCTTATGTTCACTAGGCTAAGCATGCCTCTCCTCATTGTCAATATGCCTTGTCCATTGCTGTTCTGGTTAGTGTTTATTGCCTTATTTCACAGTAGAGCCTCTAGCCCTGCTCAATATGCCTTATCCAACCCTTTAGTTCCACCACCCACACATGCGATGACATCACCTGGTTTAAATCTTTCTAGAGACATTATCTCTTTCATCACCACTCAATGCCTAGGTTTACCTCCACTGTATTCACGTCCTACCATACCATTGTCTGTACATTATGCCTTTAATCTATTTTATCACCCCCTGAAACCTGTTATTTTTACTCTCTGTTCCGAACGCGTCCTAGACGACCAGTCATTATAGCCTTTAGCCGTATCCTTATCTTACTCCTCCTCTGTTCCTCTGGTGATATAGAGGTTAATCCAGGCCCTGCAGTGCCTAGCTCCACTCCTATTCCACAGGCCCTCTCATTTGTTGACTTCTGCAACCGTAAAGCCTTGGTTTCATGCATGTCAACATTAGAAGCCTCCTCCCTAAGTTTGTTTTATTCACTGCCCTAGCACACTCTGCCAACCCGGATGTCCTAGCCGTGTCTGAATCCTGGCTTAGGAAGACCACCAGTAACACTGAAATTTCCATCCCTAACTATAACATCTTCAGACAAGATAGAAACGGCCAAAGGGGCGGCGTTGCTATCTATTGCAGAGATAGCCTGCAGAGTTCTGTCTTGCTTTCCAGGTCTGTACCCAAACAATTTGAACTTTTACTTTTAAAAATCTGCCTTTCTAGAAACAAGTCTCTCATTGTTGCCGCTTGCTATAGACCACCCTCTGCCCCAGCTGTGCTCTGGACACCATATGTGAACTGATTGCCCCCATCTATCTTCAGAGTTCGTGCTGCTAGGTGACCTAAATTGGGACATGCTTAACACCCGGCCATCCTACAATCTAAGCTTGATGCCCTCAACCTCACACAAATCATATTTGAACCTACTAGGTACAATCCCAAAGCCGTAAACACGGGAACCCTCATAGATGTAATCCTAACTAACTTGCCCTCCAAATACACCCCTGCTGTTTTCAACCAAGATCTCAGTGATCACTGCCTCATTGCCTGCATCCGTAATGGGTTTGCAGTCAAACGATCTCCTCTCATTACTGTTAAACGTTCCTAAAACACTTCAGCGAGCAGGCCTTTCTAATTGACCTGGCCAGGGTATCCTGGAAGGATATTGACCTCATCCCGTCAGTAGAGGATGCCTGGTTATTCTTTAAAAGTGCCTTCCTCACCATCTTAAATAAGCATGCCCCATTCAAGAAATTTAGAACCAGGAATAGATATAGCCCTTGGTTCTCTCCAGACCTGACTGCCCTTGACCAGCGCAAAAACATCCTGTGGCGTTCTGCATTAGCATCGAACAGCCCCGTGATATGCAACTTTTCAGGGAAGTCAGGAACCAATATACGCTGGCAGTTAGGAAAGCCAAGGCTAGCTTTTTCAAGCAGAAATTTGCCTCCTGTAACACAAACTCCAAAAGTTCTGGGACACTGTTAAGTCCATGGAGAATAAGAGCACCTCCTCCCAACTGCCCACTGCACTGAGGATAGGAAATACTGTCACCACCGATAAACCCACAATAATTGAGAATTTCAATAAGCATTTTTCTATGGCTGGCCATGCTTTCCACCTGGCTACCCCTACCCGGTCAACAGCCCTGCACCCCCCTCAGCAACTCGCCAAAGCCTCCCCCACTTCTCCTTCTCCCAAATCCAGTCAGCTGATGTTCTAAAAGAGCTGCGAAATCTGGACCCTTACAAATCAGCCGGGCTAGACAATCTGGACCCTTTCTTTTTAAAATTATCTGCCGAAATTGTTGCAACCCCTATTACTAGCCTGTTTAACCTCTCTTTCGTGACGTCTGAGATTCCCAAAGACTGGAAAGCAGCTGCTGTCATCCCCCTCTTCAAAGGGGGAGACACTCTTGACCCAAACTGTTATAGGCCTATATCCATCCTTCCCTGCCTTTCTAAGGTCTTTGAAAGCCAAGTTAACAAACAAATTACCGACCATTTCGAATCCCACCGTACCTTCTCCGCTTATGCAATCTGGTTTCAGGGCTGGTCATGGGTGCACCTCAGCCACGCTCAAGGTCCTAAATGACATCATAACCGCCATCGACAAGAGACATTATTGTGCAGCTGTTTTCATTGATCTGGCCAAGGCTTTCGACTCTGTCAATCACCGCATCCTTATCGGGCAGACTCGACAGCATTGGTTTCTCAAATGACTGCCTCGCATGGTTCACCAATTACTTCTCCGACAGAGTTCAGTGTGTCAAATCAGAGGGCCTGTTGTCCGGGCCTCTTTCAGTCTCCATGGGGGTGCCACAGGGTTCAATTCTTGGGCCGACTCTTTTCTCTGTATACATCAATGATGTCGCTCTTGCTGCAGGTGAGTCTCTGATTCACCTCTATGCAGACGACACCATTCTGTATACTTCTGGCCCTCTTTGGACACTGTGTTAACTACCCTCCAGACGAGCTTCAATGCCATACAACTCTCCTTCCGTGGCCTACAACTGCTCTTAAACGCAAGTAAAACTAAATGCATGCTCTTCAACCGATCGCTACCGCACCTGTCCCCCCGTCCAGCATCACTACTCTGGACGGTTCTGTCTTAGATTACGTGGAAAACTACAAATACCTAGGTGTCTGGTTAGACTGTAAACTCTCCTTCCAGACTCACATCAAACATCTCCAATCTAAAATTAAATCTAGAATTGGCTTCCTATTTCGTCGCAACAAAGCTTCCTTCACTCATGCTGCCAAACTTACCCTCGTAAAACTGACCATCCTACCGATCCTCGACTTCGGTGATGTAATTTACAAAATAGCCTCCAATACTCTACTCAACAAACTGGATGCAGTCTATCACAGTGCCATCCGTTTTGTTACCAAAGCCCCATATACCACCCACCACTGCGACCTGTACACTCTCGTAGGCTGGCCTTCACTTTACACTCGCCGCCATATCCACTGGCTCCTGGTCATTTACAAGTCCCTGCTAGGTAAAGTCCCACCTTATCTCAGCTCGCTGGTCACCTTAGCAGCACCAACCCGTAGCACACGCTCCAGCAGGTATATCTCACTGGTCACCCCCAAAGCCAATTCCTCCTTTGGCCGACTCTCCTTCCAGTTCTCTGCTGCCAATGACTGGAACGAACTTCAAAAATCTCTGAAACTGGAGACACTTATCTCCCTCAACAGCTTTAAGCACCAGCTGTCAGAGCAGTGTACAGACCACTGTACCTGTTTATAGCCCATCTGTAAATAGCCCAACCAACTACCTCATCCCCTACCGTATTTATTTATTTATCTTGTTCCTTTGCACCCCAGTTTTTCTACATTGCACATTCATCTACTGCACAGTTTTCTTTTACCATTCCAGTGTTAAATTGCTATATTGTAATTACTCTGCCACCATGGCCTATTTATTGTCTTACCTTCCTTATCCTACCTCATTTGCACTCTTTGTATATAGATTTCTTTTTTTCCTACTGTATTATTGACTGTATGTTTGTTTTATTCCATGTGTAACTCTGTGTTGTTGTGTGTCGAACTGCTTTGCTTTATCTTGGCCAGGTCGCAGTTGTAAATGAGAACTTGTTCTCAACTTGCCTACCTGGTTAAATAAAGGTGAAATAAATAAATAAAAAAATAAAAAATTAAAAATATGTTTCCCATGTCAATAAAGCCCTTTAATTGAATTGAGAGAGAGAGAGACTTTTGACTTTGTCTTTCTTTAATGAAACATTCTCATTTCATTAAAACCTCACCACCCCCACCCCCCTTAAAATAAAACACCAAAATATATCCTGTACTGCATACATGTAACATACTCACCTTGCCCTCTACCCCACGATACAAAACCTCACTACTTCTACAACCGTATTTCCAAAACATCTTCCCCAGCTATACAGACAGCCCTCCCCCGACACACCATATCTCCTGAACTCAAATTCCACCCTAAGGTGTGCAGAGACCATCCCATTAAATAATAGTAAAGGGACTGTTATCCCCCCACCTTTGACCCTGTTCCTCCTTGTTAGCCAAATAGACAACTTTGCCTGAGCAAACAGAAAATTCAACAAAACACATTTGGCCTTCTCCTTATTTGAATAATTGTACCCCATTATAAACATCCCGACAGTAAACCCCACCCCCAACCTCTCACACAGACATTCCAACAGAGACATTAATGGCATTAACCTGGCGCACACAGAAAACACATCAATCACAGTTTCACTCATAACACAGAAAGGACACCCCTGCCTGACTCCCGGTTAGACCTGTACCAACCAGCTGTTAGTGGCCAGGGCTCCATGTTGAACCCTCCACTGGAGGTCCCCTGACCCTCTTTGTAGAGCCCCCTCCATCTAAAACCCACCATCCTCTCCGTCCCACATACCCCCTGCCACTGATGTGCCTTCACTCTTGTTAGGCTCCTAATGTTCTGTACCTTAATGCAGAGGTTGTAGAGGGCTTTACCTCCTCCAGACCCCCTTGCCAGGCCCCAGTCTCTGCCGTCACCTGCAGTGGCGGAGACATGGTGGCCCCTCCCTCTTTGGCCGCACAAACACCCCCCTTACCGGCTCAGACAGTGCCTCCTGGACCTCCAGGAATCTCTCCAGCAGTCTAAGAGACTTTATTCCTGTTTGTTGTGCCAGGACTTCCGGGGATTTCCACCCCTCTTCTCCCAGCAGTCGCAGGTCACCCAGCCTTAGTAAACCCGCTGCCATCAGTCGCCTCTGCAGGGTGGCCGACTGAACCAATCTCAAAGGGATGGCTGGGTTGTGGAAGATAGGCTCCTCCCACAGCCCAGGCTCCACACCCCCTTCTCGTGTGGGCCTTAATAGCTGCCAGGCCTTCAGCACCGCAGAGTAAAAGTCTGAGAGACCTGCTGTACTCAGCCTCTCCAGCCTCATGAGGAACAGCTGCCGGTCCAACCCTAATCCGCCAGCTCTCCTCAGCAGCGTGCATGCTGGTTCCATCCAGCCGACATCAGTATGGTACAGCAGTCTCTGCGCTGCCTTTAGTCTGAAAGCAGCCACCCTGCTCTCCAGTTCCACCAGGCCCTGTCCTCCTTCTTGGACGGACATGTACAACACTGCCGCCCTCAGCCAGTGATGGCCCGACCAGAAAAAGTCCATCTTGCGTTGCAGGTCTGCGAGCAAACCCGGCGGAGGGGTTGAGGACAGCCAGTTTATGCCACAGGGAAGATGCCACCAGGTTGTTGATTATCAGCACACTCCCTCTATATGACACTTTGGCCAGGTGGAGGTGGCTCCTGTCCCGTCTTGACACCACTGTCTGTGACAGCCCCTCCCAGTTCTTCCTGACCCACCTCTCCGAGCCAAGGTACACACCCAACACTTTAAGCCCTTCACAACCACACTGCAAACCCCCTGGAAGCAGAGGAGGGGCCCTATCCCCCCATGCCCCCTTCACGTTGAAGAAGCTCCCTCGTACACCTTCAGACTAGTCTCTAGTGCCTGCATATCCTGACCATCACAGAAACATCATCTGCATATGCTGACACTGCCTGTCAACACACCCATGCCTGTCCAGCACACTCCCTGCAGTCTCCTGCGTAGCAGGCCCAAAAAAGGCTCAATGGCTAGTGTATATAACTGCCCCGATAGAGGGCATCCTTGTCTAACGCCCCATCTCACCCAGACTGGCCTACTGAGCTCCCCTCCCACATTGACCATACATAACGTCCCAGCATACAACAGCTTCACACAGGTCAAAAACCTTTCCCCAAAGCCTAACACAGACATCACATTAAACAGATACTCATGGTCTACTCTATCAAAAGCATTCTCTTGATCTAAAGAGACCAGTCCGAAGTTCACATTATAAACTCTCGACAAGTCCAACATGTCCCTGATTTAAGAACAAGTTGTCCGTGATTGAGCGTCCCGGTACACAATATGTCTGGTCCTTGTGTACGATAGAGTCCAGATGGGACTTCAGTCTGTTAGAGAGGACCTTGGCAAATATCTTGTAGTCCGCACAGAGCAATGCCACAGGCCTCCAGTTCTTAAGTTCCCACAAGTCCCCTTTTTTAGGCAGGAGAGTCAGAGCCGCCCGGCGGCAGCTCATCGGCAAGTCTCCTACCCCAACGCACTCACGCAACACGCAAAAGAAATCCAGTCCAATTATTCCCCAGAATTTTTTATAAAATTCCACTGGGAGTCCATCGACCCCCAGTGCATGGCCAGGAGACATCTGGGTTACGGCCTCTGCCAATTCATGGGACAACAGGGGAATGTCCATTTCATCCCTCTGTGCCAGAGAGAGCTTAGGGAGTCCTGCAAACAAGACCTGAGCACACATAGGATCCCACAGTTCTGCCCTATACAACTCAGTATAAAACTCCACAGTTCACTCCCGCATCTCCCCCACCACAGAGGTTACCCGCCCATCAGACAGCCGTAGACAATGCATACCCTTGGCTTCACCGCTCTGTCTTTCCAAACCAAAGAAGAAGGAGCTGGGAGCATCCATCTCCTTGAGCATGGAGAACCTAGCTCTTACAAGTGCTCCCTTTGCTTTAACCTGGAAAAACCGATCAAGTCGGGCTGCACTCACCCTAGCCCCAAAGACTTTCACCCATGTATACTGTCTTGTGTTGGGATGTCTAGTTCTCCAAACATCCACTAGGTCAAACTGATTAATGATGTCCCTTAACTTCTTAGGCAGTGGTGGGGCGCTAGCGACACTCCCGACACTACCAGGTGAAATGCAAGGCGCCAAATTCAAAATCCAATAGTTGAATTATTAAACATGCACCCATATACAAGTGTTTCATACTCATCAAAAGCTCTGTTTCTTGGCAATATCACAGCGTCAGATTTCAAAAAGGCTTTACGGCAAAAGCACCACATTTGATTGTTTGAGGGTAGCACCTTCACTATTTTTCCCATTACCATGAATTCATTAGCCTTCACGGTTCACACAAAACACATTTCACAGTGAAAACAAATCAATTACCTGTTGAAGAACTTCTTCTGAGGTCTTCCTAAGTGTCCAACGAAGACAATCCATGGTTCTTTTGTTAGAAAAAGTAATGTATTATATACATAAATCTCCGTTTGGTTCGCGCGTTATAATCAGAAACTACAGCCTCAACTCCTCCATGGAAACGTGAAGAGAACTCGTTCAACTTATACCTATAAACTTGTCCAAGAACAATCAAACATCCTTTTTAATGTATCCTTAGGAACACTTTTATGTATATTTACTATAATAATTCAACCGGAATATAAACTGGGCTATAAGAACGGAAAAAAACACAGAGCGCACCTTGGCGAGAGCGCACGTCCTCTTCTATTGACATCTGAGGGGACACTTCCTGTTTTCTCTTCTTCTCTGCTCTAATAGCACTTAAAAAAAAATCGGAACAGTGTCTCGAGACTGTTGACATCCAGAGGAAGCGATCGGTACTGCATTCGTACGCCCTTATATGGGCATTTTCATAAGGGAGGGGTTCCAAATGAGCAATGTGTCAAAACCACTTTTTCCAGGACAGAAATTCCTCAGGGTTTTGCCTGCCATATCCGTTCTGTTTTACTCACAGACAAATGGTTAACACTTTTAGAAAATTCAGAGTGTTTCCTATCCAATGGTACTAAATATGTGCATATCCGATTTTCTGGGCCTGAATGGGAGGCATTTTACTTTGGGCACGCCAGGGTCACCTCATGCGCTGCTCCCTAAGAAGTTTACTCCATTCTCAGGAACACACCTGAATCCATGCCGTAACAACAGCGTCTCCTCCGCGCTAGGCTGCGAAGGTATCACCCACACCACACCTTCCAAACCCCAGGAAACTAAAACTCTGTCCTCTTCCAAACACTAACCCTCCACCATAGAACATTTCATTTGGAAGAAAATAAGTTAGGACAGAGCCCTCCACACCAAACACTCAAACTCCAAAAAACTCCCAGCATGCACTGCAAGAGAGAGAGAGAGAGAGACAGAGAGAGAATGAGGAAGACCTAGTGAGTATACTGAATATGTATCTCCTCAGTATACTAAGGCCTTAGTACTGGTAGCGTGGTGTTGTAGTCATTAGCTAAGCCTCTGATTGTGATCCTAAGCCTTGCCTCACGGATTCAGTCACTGTTACAACAGTCTAATGGAGGATCATGAGGATCAGCAGACATGATAAGACTGTTAGCATCACACACCTCAGGGATGACAGAAGGGGAGAAGAAAAGGAAATAGCGAGAGAGAATAAAAGAAGAGAGAGAGAGAGAGAGACAGAGAGAGAGAGGACGAACAGAGACAGAGAGACAAGGAGACACATCATTACAACACTGTATAAAGACATAATATGACATTTGACATTTCTTTATTATTTTGGAACTTTTGTGAGTGTAATGTGTTTCCCATGCCAATAACGCCCTTAAATTGAATTGAAATTGAATTGACAAAGAGAGACAGAGAGGGACAGAGAAGGAGACCTTGCAGTAGAATACAACTCTCCTATTGTACAGAGATGGCCTGGTTTAGACTGTTGGGCAAAACACTCAGCCAAGTTCATTTCCATTTGGGACAATGGGAGCCCTATGGGGGTCAATGTGTGCCTCCAATGATGTAGGCCAAGCGATGAAACACACACACACCAGCGAGTGTTCCATTATGCGGCATGGTCTCCAGCGGTAACCCCGGCGATGCTAAAACTATGACATGGCACATTCATCACTGCGAAAACCGTGTCCTGCAGGCCTTGAGATGGCTGTCTGGAGCCCAAGGTCCCTCTATTACAAGTGTGTGTGTGTGTGTGTGTGTGTGTGTGTGTGTGTGTGTGTGTGTGTGTGTGTGTGTGTGTGTGTGTGTGTGGGAAGGAAGGAAGGAAACAGAAAGAAGAGATGTCCTCTTCAGAATTATATTTTGTGTGTGTGTTTGTTTGCTTTATTGTGTGTGAATGGAGGTGTTTAACTATTCTTGTGGGGAGCAGAAATTCCAGAAATTCCCATTGGGGACATTTTGTTAGTCCCCATGAGGTCAAATGCTATTTCTAGGGGGTTTAGGTTTAAGGTTTGAATTAGGTTTAGGGTTAGAAATATGTTAAAGGTGTCAGGTCGGTGTGTGTAGCTGGTGCATAAAGTCAGGCGCAGGAGAGCAGAGATGAGTGAACAACGTAGTTTACTAAGAAGGCACAAAGTAAACAATATACAACCATGCCCAAAAATAACGGTACTCAATGACCATGGGCGAAAATACCAGCCGGAAAGGTACCGACAAATAACAATGAACAAACACGCACACAAACATGGGGGAACCAGAGGGTTAAATACATGAACAAGTAATTGGGAATGAAAACCAGGTGTGTGGAAAACAAAGACAAAACAAATGGAAAATGAAAAGTGGATCGGCGATGGCTAGAAGACCGGTGACGTCGACTGCCGAATGCCGCCCGAACAAGGAGGGAACCGACTTCGGGGGAAGTTGTGACAAAAGGTTAGAGTTAGGGTTAAGGTTAGGTTTTTGGGTTAGGGTTAGGGTAAGGGTTAGGGGATAGGGAAAATAGGATTTTGAATGGGACTTAATTGTGTGTCCACAAGGTAAGCTGTACAGAAACTTTCTGTGTGTGTCTAAAACACAGCTGGACTGGGTGTTTTTCTGTTTCCTTCAGGCAGGTAATCCATACTCACTTTAATTATTGGAATGATAAATGGAATTAAAGCTGTTTACACGTCAGCTTGAAACTGAGTCGAGCGTTACAGCAGATATGACTAATTGTTTCTTGTTATGAAGCAACAACAGTTCCCTGAGCGCCGATGACGTGGATGTGGATTATGGCAGCCCCTGCACATCTCTGATTCAGAGGGGTTGGGTTAAATGCAAAAGGCACATTTCGGTTGAATGCATTCAGTCGTGCAACAGACTGTGGTGGTAATTGCATGCTGTGGGGAGATGCTACTCAAATTGTGTGTGTGTCTGCTGTGTATGCGTCTGTGTGTTTCTCGCAGGTCTGTACATGTCTGCAGGTGTGTGTGTGTGTTTACCTTAAATATTTTCATAGCTGGATGTACAAACACATCGTTATAGCATTACCTTATCACCTGTGTGTAGCAGATTTGTGAAAGTTTAAAAATATCAAATTTGTATTTAAATGAAACCATTCTCTAGTACCCCAGTGTAATGTTGGCAGTCTAACTGGTGTGTGCAAGACGGCTGCATAACTCCCACTCTCTCCCTGCTGTAATGAGTGTGTGTGAATGTATGTGTGTGTGTGTGTGTGTGTGTGTATTCATGACCATATGGAACGACCTCACACAACTGTGCACCTTATGTAACAGATCATCTCTATGGCAACAAATGATAATTCACTCCAGCAATACTTCTAATTACAGTAGGCTATACTGGTAGAATGACTGTTGCACTTGCAGCCCACCTTCCAACCCACACACACGTACGCACACACACTCTTTCAGCGCTTCAAGAGAATGACTGGCATCAAATAGTTCACTTGACAGAGCTTTTGTCTGAAGGACGGAGCGATATTTTACAAGAATTATGGTTATTTCCTTTTTCCCACAAGCATCTGCTTCTCTCTCTTTCTCTGTCTCCACACACACACACACAACAGCCAGATTGCTCAAGATCCAAGGCAAAATTCGACGTCCGTCCAGGTACAGTACCCAGGACTTCAGAAGATGACTTACAAACAAACGGCCACTTGGGGCAACGGTGAGCGCTATTACCATCTAGTAGGCTTGTGGTTTGCTAGGGCGTTGTGGGCAGGGATGGCGGATAGGCATAAGCTGTGAGCGCCGGTTCTGAGGGTTCCATGTTCAATCCCAGTGCTAGACACTCAAGCTTCTCTGACAGAGAGGAGAGGAGAGGAGATGGGGCTTCTCTGATAGAGAGGAGATGAGAGGGGGCTTCTCTAACAGAGAGGAGAGGTAATGAGGCTTCTCCCGATCGAAGATGTGAGGTAATGAGGCTTCTCTGATGGAGAGGAGAGATAATGAGGCTTCTCTGACGGAGAGGAGATGGGGCTTCTCTGACAGAGAGGAGAGGAGAGGAGAGGAGAGGAGATGGGAGCTTCACTGACAGAGAGGAGAGGAGAGGAGATGGAGCTTCACTGACAGAGAAGAGAGGAGAGAGATGGGGCTTCTCTGACATAGATGAGAGGAGCGGAGATGGGGCTTCTCTGACAGAGAGGAGAGGAGAGGAGATGGGGCTTCTCTGACAAAGAGCATATGAGAGGGGGCTTCTCTGACATAGGGGAGAGGAGATGGGCCTTCTCTATTAGAGAGGAGATGAGAGGAGATGGGTCTCTGACGTATCGGGGAGGAGAGGAGATGGATTTTCTCTGACAGAGAGGAGAGGAGAGGAGATGGGTCTTCTCTGACAGAGAGGAGAGGAGAGGGGTCTTCTCTGACAGAGAGGAGAGGAGAGAGATGGAGCTTCTCTGACAGAGGAGAGGAGAGGTGATGGGGCTTCTCTGACAGAGAGGAGAGGAGAGGGGGCTTCTCTGACAGAGAGGAGAGGAGAGGAGATGGGACTTCTCTGACAGAGAGGAGAGGAGAGGAGATGGGGCTTCTCTGACAGAGAGGAGAGGAGAGGAGAGGAGAGGAGGAGATGGGGCTTCTCTGACAGAGAGGAGAGGAGAGGTCATGGGCTTCTCTGACAGAGAGGAGAGGAGAGGTCATGGGCTTCTCTGACAGAGAAGAGAGGAGAGGTCATGGGCTTCTCTGACAGAGAGGAGAGGAGAGGAGAGGTCATGGGCTTCTCTGACAGAGAGAAGAGGAGAGGTGATGGGGCTTCTCTGACTGAGAGAAGAGGAGAGGAGATGGGGCTTCTCTGATAGAGAGGAGAGGAGAGGGGGCTTCTCTAACAGAGAGGAGAGGTAATGAGGCTTCTCCCGATCGAAGATGTGAGGTAATGAGGCTTCTCTGATGGAGAGGAGAGATAATGAGGCTTCTCTGACGGAGAGGAGATGGGGCTTCTCTGGCTGAAAGTAGAGGAGAGGTGATGGGGCTTCTCTGACAGAGAGGAGAGGAGAGGAGATGGAGCTTCACTGATAGAGAAGAGAGGAGAGAGATGGGGCTTCACTGACAGAGAAGAGAGGAGAGAGTAGGGCTTCTCTGACATAGATGAGAGGAGAGGAGATGGGGCTTCTCTAACAGAGAGGAGAGGTAATGAGGCTTCTCCCGATCGAAGATGTGAGGTAATGAGGCTTCTCTGATGGAGAGGAGAGATAATGAGGCTTCTCTGACGGAGAGGAGATGGGGCTTCTCTGACGGAGAGGAGATGGGGCTTCTCTGGCTGAAAGTAGAGGAGAGGTGATGGGGCTTCTCTGACAGAGAGGAGAGGAGAGGAGATGGAGCTTCACTGACAGAGAAGAGAGGAGAGAGATGGGGCTTCTCTGACATAGATGAGAGGAGAGGAGATGGGGCTTCTCTGACAGAGAGGAGAGGAGAGGAGATGGGGCTTCTCTGACAAAGAGGATATGAGAGGGGGCTTCTCTGACATAGGGGAGAGGAGATGGGCCTTCTCTATTAGAGAGGAGATGAGAGGAGATGGGTCTCCTCTGACGTATCGGGGAGGAGAGGAGATGTGAGGTAATGAGGCTTATCTGATGGAGAGGAGAGATAATGAGGCTTCTCTGACGGAGAGGAGATGGGGCTTCTCTGACAGAGAGGAGAGGAGAGGAGATGGGAGCTTCACTGACAGAGAGGAGAGGAGAGGAGATGGAGCTTCACTGACAGAGAAGAGAGGAGAGAGATGGGGCTTCTCTGACAGAGAAGAGAGGAGAGAGATGGGGCTTCTCTGACAGAGAGGAGAGGAGAGGAGATGGGGCTTCTCTGACAGAGAGGAGAGGAGAGGGGGCTTCTCTGACAGAGGAGAGGACAGGGGGCTTCTCTGACAGAGAGAAGAGGAGAGAGATGGAGCTTCTCTGACAGAGAGGAGAGGAGAGAGATGGAGCTTCTCTGACAGAGGAGAGGAGAGGTGATGGGGCTTCTCTGACAGAGAGGAGAGGAGAGGGGGCTTCTCTGACAGAGAGGAGAGGAGAGGAGATGGGGCTTCTCTGGCAGAGAGGAGAGGAGAGGAGATGAGGCTTCTCTGACAGAGAGGAGAGGAGATGGGGCTTCTCTGGCAGAGAGGAGAGGAGTTGGGGCTTCTCTGACAGAGAGGAGTGGAGATTGGGCTTCTCTGACATAGAGGAGAGGAGAGGAGAGGAGAGGAGAGGAGATGGGAGCTTCACTGACAGAGAGGAGAGGAGAGGAGATGGAGCTTCACTGACAGAGAAGAGAGGAGAGAGATGGGGCTTCTCTGACATAGATGAGAGGAGCGGAGATGGGGCTTCTCTGACAGAGAGGAGAGGAGAGGAGATGGGGCTTCTCTGACAAAGAGCATATGAGAGGGGGCTTCTCTGACATAGGGGAGAGGAGATGGGCCTTCTCTATTAGAGAGGAGATGGGTCTCTGACGTATCGGGGAGGAGAGGAGATGGATTTTCTCTGACAGAGAGGAGAGGAGAGGAGATGGGTCTTCTCTGACAGAGAGGAGAGGAGAGGGGTCTTCTCTGACAGAGAGGAGAGGACAGGGGGCTTCTCTGACAGAGAGGAGAGGAGAGAGATGGAGCTTCTCTGACAGAGGAGAGGAGAGGTGATGGGGCTTCTCTGACAGAGAGGAGAGGAGAGGGGGCTTCTCTGACAGAGAGGAGAGGAGAGGAGATGGGACTTCTCTGACAGAGAGGAGAGGAGAGGAGATGGGGCTTCTCTGACAGAGAGGAGAGGAGAGGAGAGGAGAGGAGGAGATGGGGCTTCTCTGACAGAGAGGAGAGGAGAGGTCATGGGCTTCTCTGACAGAGAGGAGAGGAGAGGTCATGGGCTTCTCTGACAGAGAAGAGAGGAGAGGTCATGGGCTTCTCTGACAGAGAGGAGAGGAGAGGAGAGGTCATGGGCTTCTCTGACAGAGAGAAGAGGAGAGGTGATGGGGCTTCTCTGACTGAGAGAAGAGGAGAGGAGATGGGGCTTCTCTGATAGAGAGGAGAGAAGAGGGGGCTTCTCTAACAGAGAGGAGAGGTAATGAGGCTTCTCCCGATCGAAGATGTGAGGTAATGAGGCTTCTCTGATGGAGAGGAGAGATAATGAGGCTTCTCTGACGGAGAGGAGATGGGGCTTCTCTGGCTGAAAGTAGAGGAGAGGTGATGGGGCTTCTCTGACAGAGAGGAGAGGAGAGGAGAGGAGATGGAGCTTCACTGATAGAGAAGAGAGGAGAGAGATGGGGCTTCACTGACAGAGAAGAGAGGAGAGAGTAGGGCTTCTCTGACATAGATGAGAGGAGAGGAGATGGGGCTTCTCTAACAGAGAGGAGAGGTAATGAGGCTTCTCCCGATCGAAGATGTGAGGTAATGAGGCTTCTCTGATGGAGAGGAGAGATAATGAGGCTTCTCTGACGGAGAGGAGATGGGGCTTCTCTGACGGAGAGGAGATGGGGCTTCTCTGGCTGAAAGTAGAGGAGAGGTGATGGGGCTTCTCTGACAGAGAGGAGAGGAGAGGAGATGGAGCTTCACTGACAGAGAAGAGAGGAGAGAGATGGGGCTTCTCTGACATAGATGAGAGGAGAGGAGATGGGGCTTCTCTGACAGAGAGGAGAGGAGAGGAGATGGGGCTTCTCTGACAAAGAGGATATGAGAGGGGGCTTCTCTGACATAGGGGAGAGGAGATGGGCCTTCTCTATTAGAGAGGAGATGAGAGGAGATGGGTCTCCTCTGACGTATCGAGGAGGAGAGGAGATGTGAGGTAATGAGGCTTATCTGATGGAGAGGAGAGATAATGAGGCTTCTCTGACGGAGAGGAGATGGGGCTTCTCTGACAGAGAGGAGAGGAGAGGAGATGGGAGCTTCACTGACAGAGAGGAGAGGAGAGGAGATGGAGCTTCACTGACAGAGAAGAGAGGAGAGAGATGGGGCTTCTCTGACAGAGAAGAGAGGAGAGAGATGGGGCTTCTCTGACAGAGAGGAGAGGAGAGGAGATGGGGCTTCTCTGACAGAGAGGAGAGGAGAGGGGGCTTCTCTGACAGAGGAGAGGACAGGGGGCTTCTCTGACAGAGAGAAGAGGAGAGAGATGGAGCTTCTCTGACAGAGAGGAGAGGAGAGAGATGGAGCTTCTCTGACAGAGGAGAGGAGAGGTGATGGGGCTTCTCTGACAGAGAGGAGAGGAGAGGGGGCTTCTCTGACAGAGAGGAGAGGAGAGGAGATGGGGCTTCTCTGGCAGAGAGGAGAGGAGAGGAGAGGAGATGAGGCTTCTCTGACAGAGAGGAGAGGAGATGGGGCTTCTCTGGCAGAGAGGAGAGGAGTTGGGGCTTCTCTGACAGAGAGGAGTGGAGATTGGGCTTCTCTGACATAGAGGAGAGGAGATGGATTTTCTCTGACAGAGAGGAGAGGTGAGAAGAGGAGATGGGGGTTCTCTGACAGGAGAGGAGAGAAGATGGAGGTTCTCTGACAGAGGAGAGGAGATGTGGTTTCTATTGGGGCCTTTATTCTGCTTTGGCAACAGTGAGATCTCTGGCCCTGCCAAAAGAGCACCTTTTGAATGGCTATTGAAACAAATTGAGAGAGGGAGAGAGAGAGACGGCGGGTGAGAGAGAGAGACAGCGGGTGAGAGAGAGAGACGGCGGGTGAGAGAGAGAAACGGGTGAGAGAGAGAGATGGGGTGAGAGAGAGAAAGAGATTGAGAAAAAAATGGTGTGGGACGAAAGAGAGTGTGGGAGGGTAGTAAGGTGATACTTGAGCCTCTTCAATAATTGGCTAATTAGCCTATGATCTGGATTCATCCTACGGAGGGTGTGTGTGCCTGTGTTTGTGTGTGTGTCTAATTTAGGCTGGACTCATTGAGAGCCTGAGAGTTTGGCTCAGAGATCATAGGTTGGCTTCAATCCGTCTCTGCTGAAGTGGAGTGCAGCTCTAAGCAATGACAAGAAGCTGGTCTACTTACAGTGTAATATTACACACACACACACACCAAATCCCCAATTATTCAGTCCTGGTTACTTCAGGCAATGAGAGTAAGGGATTAATTTTCCAATAGGATTCCAGCATCGAGCACAACCTGCCGATGTGAAGTGACCGATCAGTCAATGGTCGCCCCTGGAGACCAATCAGGGCCAAGGAGACTGACGAAAGGCCAAATCAAAAACCTGATTAAAGACTTCACACCAATCAGCAGATTAGAGACCTATATCCCACTGATCGCTAACCAATCACATCAACAGAGTTTCACAAGTCTCCAATGGAGAGGTCCCATATTGCCTAGTGGGGATTGAATCCTTCCCATTGATCAGTAATGTTTTCAGGGACTAGCTTGGTCAGGTCCAAGGCTAGTTTTTAAATCAGATGGAAATAGACAGTTATTGATCCGGACTGTGGGGACAAGGTAATACAGTATAGCAACTAGCTACAGCTGGAATAACCAGCCACATCACATGCATAGTTTGACATTCATAGGATTATCAAAATTCGCAGATTTTCCTATTTTGTCTCCAGTGAATCATGCGCCACATATCAGTAGAGAGTTCTTTCTATCCAGTCCACATCACGAGTGCACTGCTGTGGATGGAAATCTTTGTATTAACCTATTATCATTCAGATTCTCAGATGCTGTTGTTGACGTACATTTCTCATGCCTGCTGCTGGTATCCCAGTAGACTGTGGGTGTTTCTCAATATGCATACTACAGTGCTCCACACTCTCATGCTCGGAGTGCATTCTCCGACGACGTTCTCAAGTACGTTCTTGTGAGGACGAGAGTGTGGAGAACGCATAAAACATTACATTTCAGACGCACTCGCACTCCCCCTACTGTATTACCTCACACTGCCCCTACTGCATTACCTCACGTGTCACCTCCCCATTCACTGAACCGTCATCTAGCCAGGACAATGGCAATAGAGACGAAACAATATATACACAGTCATTGACATAAAGTCAACGGGTCTGAATAATTCCCGAATGCACAAATGGAGTACGCATTAGGGAAGTGCCCTCCGTGCTCCATTTTGCATACTTTGATTTGAACTCATACTCCGACCCTCCTGTGTAGTATGCATTTTGAGAAAATCTGTTCTGCAGGAGAACTCTTGTGTTAAACAGTGAATTAATGCACCAAGCTGTGTTTGTTTAACTGAATCATTGTAGTCTCTGTGGTGTTTGTAGTGCTGATGAGATGCTATTTACTGGCTAACCCCTTCTGTCTTTGCTTACTTGACTTGAATATGGCATTTCCACGGTAACAGAATGATGCTGCAACTCATTTTTTTACTTTAAAATGTATGCCAAACAAACACCAGTGACTGAAAAGTTAGACAAACCATAATTTCCACTGAACATTTTACGAAAACACATTTACTTGAAGAACAGTGCAGATCAAAGTTTGGTAACAGAATGACGGTTTGTGCTGTTGGTGCCGTCATTCTGTTACAGTTTGCATGGTTTGCAGTTTGCATGGTTTGTTTAACTTTGGAATCATTGTTTTTTTAATACATTCTAAAGTGAAAGGTTCAGCATCACTCTATCTTGGAATTGCCCAATAGCATTCCAGGGAACATGCAACATTATTTTGTATATTTACAATGTAGGTAATTTACCAAGCAAGCATATCTGTCTTTGGGTATGCATCTCCCTCCTCTCACTATTAAGTCTCCTACTCTTTCTCTGTTCTCTCTCTCTCTCTCTTGCTCTCTCTCTCAATTCAATTCAAGGGGCTTTATTGGCGTGGGAAACATATGTTAACATTACCAAAGCAAGTGAAGTAGATAATATACAAAAGTGAAATAAACAATAAAAAATAACAGTAAACCTTACACTCACAGAAGTTCCAAAATAATAAAAACATGTAATATTATGTATATATACTGTAAGGTTCTGTATTTATTTTCTTAGTCAACCTTGTGTTCTGTTTCGTTGTGTTCTTGACCGTAGCCCTGTCTTTCATTTTTGTTCATTGATTTCACCTGTGTTACTTACTCACCCAGTCTCATCAGCTCCTTATTTAGTTCAGTTCATTCGGTTTGTGCCTTTGTGGTATTGTTCCTTTTGACTCTACTGAGCCTTCGCCTAGCTCGTTTGTGAGAACCAGTTATAGCCTTCAGTCCTAGTTTTGATTCACCTGCCTGTTTGCCTACCTGTGTATGACCATTGCCTGCCTGTGACCGTCTCCCGTGTGAATCTACACCTTTTTCTCCCTGAGTATTCATTACATATACAGTGATGTAACAATGTGCATATGGTTAAAGTACAAAAGGGAAAATAAATATGGGTTGTATTTACAATTGGTTTGTTCTTCACTGGTTGCCTTTTGCTTGTGGCAACAGGTCACATCTTGCTGCTGTGATGGCACACTGGTATTTCACAAAGTGTGCCATCAAAATTGTGTTTGTTCTCAAATTCTTTGTGGATCTCTGTAATCTGAGGGAAATGTGTTGCTATGGTCATACATTTGGCAGGAGGTTAGGAAGTGCAGCTCAGTTTCCACGTCGTTTTGTGGGCAGTGTGCACATAGGCAGACCTGGCTCTCAAGAGAAGACAGGCTATGGCGGCCTTTCTCAATAGCAAGGTTATGCTCACTGAGTCTGTACATAGTCAACGCTTTCCTTAAGTTTGGGTCAGTCACAGTGGTCAGGTATTCTACCACTGTACTCTGTTTTGGGCCAAATAGCATTCTAGTTTGCTCAGTATTTTATTTTTATTTTTTCTCCAATGTGTCAAGTAATTGTTTTCTCATGATTTGGTTGGGTCTAATTGTTTCTGTCCTGGGGCTCTGTTTGTGTTTGAACAGAGACCAAGGACCAGCTTGCTTAGGGGACTCATCTCCAGGTTCATCTCTCTGTAGGTGATGGCTTTGTTATGGAAGGTTTGGGAATCGCTTCCTTTTAGGTAGTGTTAGAATTTAATGTCTCTCTTCTGGATTTTGATAATTAGCGGGTATCGGCCTAATTCTGCTCTGCATGCCTTATTTGGTGTTTTACGTTGTACACATGATATTTTTGAAGAATTCTTCATGCAGAGTCTCAATTTGGTGTTTGTCCTGTTTTGTGAATTATTGGTTGGTGAGCGGACCCCAGACCTCACAACCATAAAGATGCAATGGGTTCTATAACTGATTTCAGTTATTTTTAGCCAGATCCTAATTGGTATTTGGAATTTTGTTATTTTTGATGGCATTGTCTCTCTGCTCATTCACAACTTTGTGGAAGTTACCTGTGGCTCTGATGTTTAGGCCGAGGTATGCATCGTTTTTTTGTGTGCTCTAGGGCAACGGTGTCTAGATGGAATTTGTATTTGTGGTCCTGGCAACTGGACCTTTTTTTGGAACACCATTATTTTTGTCTTACTGAGATTTACTGTCAGGGCCCAGTTCTGACAGAATCTGTGCAGAAGATCTAGGTGCTGCTGTAGGCCCTCCTTGGTTGGTGACAGAAGCACTAGATCATCAGCAAACAGTAGACATTTGACTTCAGATTCTAGTAGGGTGAGGCCGAGTGCTGCAGACTTCTCTCTCTCGCGCTCACTCGCTCTCTCTCATCTCTCCTCTCTTTATGTAAAGCCTATTACTGATTCAATATTTGTTTCTTTAGAGATGTAACTGAATGGTGAATGTCCTGTAGGAGAAATGGGTGGAGGATATGATAATATACTTAATTAATTTCTGAAACTATACATGCGTACACACACTTTAAAAACAAAGTCGTTTCTATCATTTTTATCAGCCTCTCTTTGTGCCCTACAGACTCTGTGGCGAATCATTATGAGAGGGATTCACACGAGCACTAATCCACAGGCTCCTTTGCCCATCCTTCACTGATGTAACTCCCATTGTGTCATAGTATGTGAGTAGCGGTATGAAGAGTGGCTATCATAGTCAAATGGCTCTGGTGAACTGCAGTGTATTATTTGAAACAGAGTTATCCAGTCCATAATTAGCAGCAGACAAATGTACCAAGGTTTGTTTGTGCTTCAATGAAGATACAAGACTGAATAGAGAAGAGAGAAATAGTCAAGTAATGAACTTATATCTGAATAGTCCTTTAGAAATTAAATGATAGATAAACTGAAGGCTGCAGCAACCCCCCTCTCATCTCTCCACCCAAGCGCAAAGCCAATTTGGTGGCATTAAGACGTGTTGAGAGTATGGGTAGGTAATGGTAGAGCTAATTGATGGATGGGGCTGTGTTTACAACCAGAGAGGATGCTGGGAGTCTGATTCAGGCACCTGGGTAACGGGTAACACACCCTCTGGGAGATAAGTGTTTGTTGGAGCTAGGAACACAAGCATTTCGCTACACCCACAATAACATCTGCTAAATATGTGTATGTGACCAATACAATTTGATTTTATTTTGATTTGTGTGTGCCCGTGCGTGGCTGTGACTGGCGAACATGCAAGACTATTGAACTAGAGACATAACAGACACACACAATACAACAGCCGTTATTATCTGTCTGTATCCAATACAAACAGCTGTTATTATCTGTCTGTATCCAATACAAACAGACGTTATTATCTGTCTGTATCCAATACAAACAGCCGTTGTTATTTGTCTGTATCCAATACAAACAGACTTTATCTAGCTGTATCCAATACAAACAGACGTTATCTAGCTGTATCCAATACAAACAGACTTTATCTAGCTGTATCCAATACAAACAGACGTTATCTAGCTGTATCCAATACAAACAGACATTATCTAGCTGTATCCAATACAAACAGACATTATCTAGCTGTATCCAGTACAAACAGACGTTATGTAGCTGTATCCAGTACAAACAGACGTTATCTAGCTGTATCCAATACAAACAGACATTATCTAGCTGTATCCAGTACAAACAGACGTTATCTAGCTGTATCCAGTACAAACAGACGTTATCTAGCTGTATCCAATACAAACAGACGTTATCTAGCTGTATCCAATACAAACAGACGTTATCTAGCTGTATCCAATACAAACAGACTTTATCTAGCTGTATCCAATACAAACAGACGTTATCTAGCTGTATCCAATACAAACAGACATTATCTAGCTGTATCCAATACAAACAGACATTATCTAGCTGTATCCAGTACAAACAGACGTTATGTAGCTGTATCCAGTACAAACAGACGTTATCTAGCTGTATCCAATACAAACAGACATTATCTAGCTGTATCCAGTACAAACAGACGTTATCTAGCTGTATCCAGTACAAACAGACGTTATCTAGCTGTATCCAATACAAACAGACGTTATCTAGCTGTATCCAATACAAACAGACGTTATCTAGCTGTATCCAATACAAACAGCCGTTATTATCTGGCTGTATCCAATACAAACAGACGTTATCTAGCTGTATCCAATACAAACAGACGTTATCTAGCTGTATCCAATATAAACAGACGTTATCTAGCCGTTATTATCTGTCTGTATCCAATACAAACAGCCGTTATTATCTGGCTGTATCCAATACAAACAGCCGTTATTATCTGGCTGTATCCAATATAAACAGACGTTATTATCTGTCTGTATCCAATACAAACAGACGTTATCTAGCTGTATCCAATACAAACAGCCGTTATTATCTGGCTGTATCCAATACAAACAGCCGTTATTATCTGGCTGTATCCAATACAAACAGCCGTTATTATCTGTCTGTATCCAATACAACAGCCGTTATTATCTGGCTGTATCCAATACAAACAGCCGTTATTATCTGGCTGTATCCAATACAACAGCCGTTATTATCTGTCTGTATCCAATACAACAGCCGTTATTATCTGTCTGTGTCCAATACAACAGCCGTTATTATCTGTCTGTATCCAATACAACAGCCGTTATTATCTGTCTGTATCCAATACAACAGCCGTTATTATCTGTCTGTATCCAATACAACAGCCGTTATTATCTGCCTGTGTCCAATACAACAGCCGTTATTATCTGTCTGTATCCAATACAAACAGACGTTATCTAGCTGTATCCAATACAAACAGACGTTATCTAGCTGTATCCAATACAAACAGACGTTATCTAGCTGTATCCAATACAAACAGACATTATCTAGCTGTATCCAATACAAACAGACGTTATCTAGCTGTATCCAATACAAACAGACGTTATCTAGCTGTATCCAATACAAACAGACATTATCTGTCTGTATCCAATACAAACAGACGTTATCTGTCTGTATCCAATACAAACAGACGTTATCTAGCTGTATCCAATACAAACAGACGTTATCTAGCTGTATCCAGTACAAACAGACGTTATCTAGCTGTATCCAATACAAACAGACGTTATCTAGCTGTATCCAATACAAACAGACATTATCTAGCTGTATCCAATATAAACAGACGTTATCTAGCCGTTATTATCTGTCTGTATCCAATACAAACAGCCGTTGTTATCTGGCTGTATCCAATACAAACAGCCGTTATTATCTGTCTGTATCCAATACAAACAGCCGTTATTATCTGTCTGTATCCAATACAAACAGCCGTTATTATCTGTCTGTATCCAATACAACAGCCGTTATTATCTGCCTGTGTCCAATACAACAGCCGTTATTATCTGTCTGTATCCAATACAAACAGACGTTATCTAGCTGTATCCAATACAAACAGCCGTTATTATCTGGCTGTATCCAATACAAACAGACGTTATCTAGCTGTATCCAATATAAACAGACGTTATCTAGCTGTATCCAATATAAACAGACGTTATCTAGCTGTATCCAATATAAACAGACGTTATCTAGCCGTTATTATCTGTCTGTATCCAATACAAACAGCCGTTATTATCTGGCTGTATCCAATACAAACAGCCGTTATTATCTGGCTGTATCCAATACAAACAGCCGTTATTATCTGTCTGTATCCAATACAACAGCCGTTATTATCTGGCTGTATCCAATACAAACAGCCGTTATTATCTGTCTGTATCCAATACAACAGCCGTTATTATCTGTCTGTATCCAATACAACAGCCGTTATTATCTGTCTGTGTCCAATACAACAGCCGTTATTATCTGTCTGTATCCAATACAACAGCCGTTATTATCTGTCTGTATCCAATACAACAGCCGTTATTATCTGTCTGTATCCAATACAACAGCCGTTATTATCTGCCTGTGTCCAATACAACAGCCGTTATTATCTGTCTGTATCCAATACAAACAGACGTTATCTAGCTGTATCCAATACAAACAGACGTTATCTAGCTGTATCCAATACAAACAGACGTTATCTAGCTGTATCCAATACAAACAGACGTTATCTAGCTGTATCCAATACAAACAGACGTTATCTAGCTGTATCCAATACAAACAGACGTTATCTAGCTGTATCCAATACAAACAGACATTATCTGTCTGTATCCAATACAAACAGACGTTATCTAGCTGTATCCAATACAAACAGACGTTATCTAGCTGTATCCAGTACAAACAGACGTTATCTAGCTGTATCCAATACAAACAGACGTTATCTAGCTGTATCCAATACAAACAGACGTTATCTAGCTGTATCCAATATAAACAGACGTTATCTAGCCGTTATTATCTGTCTGTATCCAATACAAACAGCCGTTGTTATCTGGCTGTATCCAATACAAACAGCCGTTATTATCTGTCTGTATCCAATACAAACAGCCGTTATTATCTGTCTGTATCCAATACAAACAGCCGTTATTATCTGTGTGTATCCAATACAACAGCCGTTATTATCTGCCTGTGTCCAATACAACAGCCGTTATTATCTGTCTGTATCCAATACAAACAGACGTTATCTAGCTGTATCCAATACAAACAGACGTTATCTAGCTGTATCCAATACAAACAGACGTTATCTAGCTGTATCCAATACAAACAGACATTATCTAGCTGTATCCAATACAAACAGACATTATCTAGCTGTATCCAATACAAACAGACGTTATCTAGCTGTATCCAATACAAACAGACATTATCTAGCTGTATCCAATATAAACAGACGTTATCTAGCCGTTATTATCTGTCTGTATCCAATACAAACAGCCGTTGTTATCTGGCTGTATCCAATACAAACAGCCGTTATTATCTGTCTGTATCCAATACAAACAGCCGTTATTATCTGTCTGTATCCAATACAAACAGACGTTATCTAGCTGTATCCAATACAAACAGACGTTATTATCTGTCTGTGTCCAATACAACAGCCGTTATTATCTGTCTGTATCCAATACAAACAGACGTTATCTAGCTGTCTGTATCCAATACAACAGCCGTTATTATCTGTCTGTATCCAATACAAACAGCCGTTATTATCTGGCTGTATCCAATACAAACAGCCGTTATTATCTGTCTGTATCCAATACAACAGCCGTTATTATCTGGCTGTATCCAATACAAACAGCCGTTATTTTCTGTCTGTATCCAATACAACAGCCGTTATTATCTGTCTGTATCCAATACAACAGCCGTTATTATCTGTCTGTGTCCAATACAACAGCCGTTATTATCTGTCTGTATCCAATACAACAGCCGTTATTATCTGTCTGTATCCAATACAACAGCCGTTATTATCTGTCTGTATCCAATACAACAGCCGTTATTATCTGCCTGTGTCCAATACAACAGCCGTTATTATCTGTCTGTATCCAATACAAACAGACGTTATCTAGCTGTATCCAATACAAACAGACGTTATCTAGCTGTATCCAATACAAACAGACATTATCTAGCTGTATCCAATACAAACAGACGTTATCTAGCTGTATCCAATACAAACAGACGTTATCTAGCTGTATCCAATATGAACAGACGTTATCTAGCTGTTATTATCTGTCTGTATCCAATACAAACAGCCGTTATTATCTGTCTGTATCCAATACAAACAGACGTTATTATCTGTCTGTATCCAATACAAACAGCCGTTGTTATTTGTCTGTATCCAATACAAACAGACTTTATCTAGCTGTATCCAATACAAACAGACGTTATCTAGCTGTATCCAATACAAACAGACTTTATCTAGCTGTATCCAATACAAACAGACGTTATCTAGCTGTATCCAATACAAACAGACATTATCTAGCTGTATCCAATACAAACAGACATTATCTAGCTGTATCCAGTACAAACAGACGTTATGTAGCTGTATCCAGTACAAACAGACGTTATCTAGCTGTATCCAATACAAACAGACATTATCTAGCTGTATCCAGTACAAACAGACGTTATCTAGCTGTATCCAGTACAAACAGACGTTATCTAGCTGTATCCAATACAAACAGACGTTATCTAGCTGTATCCAATACAAACAGACGTTATCTAGCTGTATCCAATACAAACAGACGTTATCTAGCTGTATCCAATATAAACAGACGTTATCTAGCTGTATCCAATACAAACAGACGTTATCTAACTGTATCCAATACAAACAGCCGTTATTATCTGGCTGTATCCAATACAAACAGACGTTATCTAGCTGTATCCAATATAAACAGACGTTATCTAGCCGTTATTATCTGTCTGTATCCAATACAAACAGCCGTTATTATCTGGCTGTATCCAATACAAACAGCCGTTATTATCTGTCTGTATCCAATACAACAGCCGTTATTATCTGTCTGTGTCCAATACAACAGCCGTTATTATCTGTCTGTATCCAATACAACAGCCGTTATTATCTGTCTGTATCCAATACAACAGCCGTTATTATCTGTCTGTATCCAATACAACAGCCGTTATTATCTGCCTGTGTCCAATACAACAGCCGTTATTATCTGTCTGTATCCAATACAAACAGATGTTATCTAGCTGTATCCAATACAAACAGACGTTATCTAGCTGTATCCAATACAAACAGACATTATCTAGCTGTATCCAATACAAACAGACGTTATCTAGCTGTATCCAATACAAACAGACGTTATCTAGCTGTATCCAATACACACAGACGTTATCTAGCTGTATCCAATACAAACAGACATTATCTAGCTGTATCCAATATAAACAGACGTTATCTAGCCGTTATTATCTGTCTGTATCCAATACAAACAGCCGTTGTTATCTGGCTGTATCCAATACAAACAGCCGTTATTATCTGTCTGTATCCAATACAAACAGCCGTTATTATCTGTCTGTATCCAATACAAACAGCCGTTATTATCTGTCTGTATCCAATACAACAGCCGTTATTATCTGCCTGTGTCCAATACAACAGCCGTTATTATCTGTCTGTATCCAATACAAACAGACGTTATCTAGCTGTATCCAATACAAACAGACGTTATCTAGCTATATCCAATACAAACAGACGTTATCTAGCTGTATCCAATACAAACAGATATTATCTAGCTGTATCCAATACAAACAGACATTATCTAGCTGTATCCAATACAAACAGACGTTATCTAGCTGTATCCAATACAAACAGACATTATCTAGCTGTATCCAATATAAACAGACGTTATCTAGCTGTATCCAATACAAACAGACGTTATCTAGCTGTATCCAATACAAACAGACATTATCTAGCTGTATCCAATACAAACAGACGTTATCTAGCTGTATCCAATACAAACAGACATTATCTAGCTGTATCCAATATAAACAGACGTTATCTAGCCGTTATTATCTGTCTGTATCCAATACAAACAGCCGTTGTTATCTGGCTGTATCCAATACAAACAGCCGTTATTATCTGTCTGTATCCAATACAAACAGCCGTTATTATCTGTCTGTATCCAATACAAACAGACGTTATCTAGCTGTATCCAATACAAACAGACGTTATTATCTGTCTGTATCCAATACAAACAGACGTTATCTAGCTGTATCCAATACAAACAGACGTTATCTAGCTGTATCCAATACAAACAGACATTATCTAGCTGTATCCAATACAAACAGACGTTATCTAGCTGTATCCAATATAAACAGACGTTATTATCTGTCTGTATCCAATACAAACAGACGTTATCTAGCTGTATCCAATACAAACAGACGTTATCTAGCTGTATCCAATACAAACAGCCGTTATCTAGCTGTATCCAATACAAACAGACGTTATCTAGCTGTATCCAATACAAACAGACATTATCTAGCCGTTATTATCTGTCTGCATCCAATACAAACAGACGTTATCTAGCTGTATCCAATACAAACAGACGTTATCTAGCTGTATCCAGTACAAACAGACGTTATCTAGCTGTATCCAATACAAACAGACATTATCTAGCTGTATCCAATACAAACAGACATTATCTAGCCGTTATTATCTGTCTGCATCCAATACAAACAGACGTTATCTAGCTGTATCCAATACAAACAGACGTTATCTAGCTGTATCCAATATAAACAGACGTTATCTAGCTGTATCCAATACAAACAGACGTTATCTAGCTGTATCCAATACAAACAGACGTTATTATCTGGCTGTATCCAATATAAACAGACGTTATTATCTGTCTGTATCCAATACAAACAGCCGTTATTATCTGTCTGTATCCAATACAAACAGCCATTATTATCTAGCTGTATCCAATACAAACAGCCGTTATTATCTGGCTGTATCCAATATAAACAGACGCTATTATCTGTCTGTATCCAATACAACAGCCGTTATTATCTGTCTGTATCCAATACAAACAGCCGTTATTATCTGTCTGTATCCAATACAACAGCCGTTATTATCTGTCTGTGTCCAATACAACAGCCGTTATTATCTGTCTGTATCCAATACAAACAGCCGTTATTATCTGTCTGTGTCCAATACAACAGCCGTTATTATCTGTCTGTATCCAATACAACAGCCGTTATTATCTGTCTGTGTCCAATACAACAGCCGTTATTATCTGTCTGTATCCAATACAACAGCCGTTATTATCTGTCTGTATCCAATACAACAGCCGTTATTATCTGTCTGTATCCAATACAAACAGCCGTTATTATCTGTCTGTATCCAATACAAACAGCCGTTGTTATCTGGCTGTATCCAATACAAACAGCCGTTGTTATCTGGCTGTATCCAATACAAACAGCCGTTATTATCTGTCTGTATCCAATACAAACAGCCGTTATTATCTGTCTGTATCCAATACAAACAGACGTTATCTAGCTGTATCCAATACAAACAGACGTTATCTAGCTGTATCCAATACAAACAAGGATCCAGTGTCTGAGTTCTGGCCTCTGGGTTACATTCTCAGTCTGGGAGGAATGAGGAACTCTATTATATAGAGTATAGAGTATATACAATATGTCTGCAATTTCTGGAACATTCAGGATGCTGGTACACAGACATACAGACACACTCAGACATACATGCACGGCCATGCCTCGAACACACACACACACACACACGCACACACACACACACACACACACACACACACACACACACACACACACACACACACACACACACACACACACACACTGTGACATCTGGCAATGAGTCTGGGCTGACTGGTTCCATGGTGCCTGTATGTGCTGATGGCTCCGACTCTTCGATTCTACGGTTCCATGGTTCCGTGATTCTGAGCTGGGTTCCCAGAGAGAGAGAGCGAGAGAGAGGCTCTGCCAGAACCGACAGCGGGACAGACAGAGAACCCAGAACTCACGCCAGAACTCTGACTCCCACTGGGCCTGTGTGTGTGTGTGTGTGCTCTGTGAAGCTAGTGGAGATTGCGGTAATATCACAAACACCATATTACTTTTCTCTCCTCGTTGTGTGAGATTCGTGTCACAGTCCAAGTGTGTGTCTCTCCTCGTTGTGTTTGGAACAGCAGTGACAGATTTCACCAGGTTTACCTCAATTTGTTTCTGTGGAACAGGGTTTCTCCCCGCCTCTCCCAGGGGCTGCGAGTGTATTCTTCCCCAACAACCCCCTGTCATTAGCATCTGTCTGTGTGGTATGATTTGACCTGTTGGAACACTAATGAGATGACATCATCATTGTGCTGACAGCTGTAGCTCTTTTCAGAGGTGCAGCAGGAAAGGGATGATGATGATGATGATGATGATGATGATGATGATGATGATGGCAGATTCACACCAGTGACTTCAAACACAGCTCAGTCGCAGGGAACAATCATCCATTGGCTCAAATGAAAGGGTAGCGCTTTCCCAGGTTGACATCGACAGTGCCTCAGGAAAAATACAGGACGTTCTTTGACAGTTCAGAGCTGTCTAAGATGTATGTGCGCGTTACTTCATGGCACGCCGAGTCTGCCCACCTCATTGCATTGCTGTGGTAACGACCCATTGTCCCGTTAGTTTGTTTTACCATTAGCCCTGGTTACCCCCGGCGACCATGGCTTGTTAACCATTTTGGCTTCTGTATGTCTGAGGCCTAATGACCTGTTCTCTGTGTGTGTGTGTGTGTGTGTGTCCTTCTGTTCATGTCTCTATTTGTGTATTTGTCAAATCAAATGTTATTTGTCACATGCTTCGTAAACAACAGGTGTAGACTAACAGTGAAATGCTTACATATGGGTCCTTCCCAACAATGCAGAGAGAAAACAAATTGAAATAATAGAAAAATAATAACACAAGGAATAAATACACAATGAGTAACAATAACTTGGCTATACATGAACATTCCAGTACCAGTACCGGGTCAATGTGCAGGGTAGATATACAGTGCTGTGAAAAAGTCTTTGCCCCCTTTCTAATTTTCTCTACTTTTGCATATTTGTGATACTGAATGTTATCAGATCTTCAACCAAAACCTGGTATTAGATAAAGGGAACCTGAGGGAACAAATAACACAACATTTACACACCTATTTCACTTATTTCATAAACAAAGTTATGCAACACCCAATGCCCCTGTGTGAAAAAGTAATTGCCCCCTTACACTCAACTGGTTGTGCCTCCTTTAGCTGTAATGACTCCAACCTAATGCTTCCTGTAGTTGTTGATCAGTCTCTCACATCACTGTGGAGGAATTTTGGACCACTCTTCCATGCAGAACTGCTTTAACTCAGCGACATTTGTTGATTTTCGACCATGAACTGCTTGTTTCAAGTCCTGCTACAACATCTCTACTGGGATTAGGTCTGGACGTTGACTAGGCAATTCCAAAACTTCAAATGTGTTGCTTTTTAGCCATTTTCATGTAGACTTGATTGTATCATTTGCTGCATGACCCAGCAGGGCTTCAGCTCACAGACGGAAGGCCTGACATTCTCCTGTAGAATTCTCTGATACAGAGCAGAATTAATGGTTCCATCTATTATGGCAAATCGTCCAGGTCCTGAGGCAGCGAAGCATCCCCAAACCATCACACTACCACCACCATGCTTGACCGTTGGTATCAGGTTCTTACTGTGGAATGCAGTATTTGGTTTTCGCCAGGCATAATGGGACCCATGTCGTCCAAATAAAACAAGAATACCTTTTTTTTTGTTATTTGTAAGCTCAGGTTCCCTTTATCTAATATTAGGTTTTGGTTGAAGATTTGATAACATTCAGTATCAAACATATGCAGAAATAGAGAAAATAAGAAAGGGGGCAAAGACTTTTTCACGGCACTGTATGTAAATATAGGTAGGGGTAAAGTGACTAGGCAACCGGATAGATAATAAACAGTAGCAGCAGCATATGTGATGAGTCAAAAGAGTTAAGTCAATGCAGATAGTCCAGGTAGCTATTGGTTAACTATTTAACTAACTATTTAGCAGTCTTATGGCTTGGGGGTAGAAGATGATCAGAGATGTGTGTTGATCTCTGTATGAATGTGTGTGTGTGTGTGTGTGTGTGTGTGTGTGTGTGTGTGTGTGTGTGTGTGTGTGTGTGTCTGACAGTGACTGTCTGTTTGTGAGAGTCTCCATACTATCTAGGTCTGATTGATGGGACCTGGCCAAATTACCCAGAAAATCCTATTCTGCTGCAGTGATGGATTAACATGCTCATATGAGAGAAGGAAGAGGAGGATGAGAAGAGTGGGGGTCATATCTAACCTGTGCACAGTAGCGACAGAGAGAGAGAATGAGTTCAACAAAAGGAGGGAGAGAGAGAGGGAGGGGTCACAGACAGATCATGTCAATTCCAAAGGTCCTGAAAAAGAGAAACAGTTTCTATAATGATGTTTTGAAGGTATGCGTTACAATGTGCATCATTTCTCCTGTGGACATTATGCATGTTGTGAGTACAGTGTAACTGTGTGTGTGTGTGTGTGTCTTTCTCTCTCTCGTCATTGCTGGTAGCTGAGTGTAATCCGTCTGTCTGCTCCAGCTGATAAGCTGACAGCTAGCTCAGAGGTGACGCTGTGGCCTTTCCCGCACACGCTCATATCGCCCTTCCCCGATGACACGACATCGCCGTGGGTGGCAGGCAGCGCACACACTGCTCTCAGGTCAGATCCTGAAGGCCGCAGTAGAGAGAGGAAATGACAATCAGGGGTCTTAAAGGTTTAGACATAATATGATAATATGAGCTACAGTACCAGGAGCATGTTCTGCTAAGGGCTGATTGTAGGTCAGATCTTGCAGCGAGCAGTGGGAGAGGATGTAAGTTCAGTGTCAGTCAAAAGAGCAGATCCAGGGAAGTTACCCCTGCTACTTTATGTTGTTGTGGACAGCTTATTTTATAGTAGTAATAGTAGTATTTATGTGTAGTATGTCTTCACTGGGTTTCTGTGGCTGTGGTGTGTTTGTATGTGTGTGTGGTGTGTAACTGGGTGTGTGTTTGTGTGTGTGGTGTGTTACTGGATGTGTGTTTATGGGTGTGTGTGTGTGTTACTGGGTGTGTGTTTATATGTTTGGGGTGTGTTTACGTGTGTGTGTTTATGTGTGTGTGGTCAATCAATCAAATGTATTTATAAAACAATCTTTACATCAGCTGATGTCACAAAGTGCTATACAGAAACCCAGCATAAAACCCCAAACAGCAAGCAATGCAGATGTAGAAGCACGGTGGTTAGGAAAAACTCCCTAGAAAGGCCAGAACCTAGGAAGAAACTTAGAGAGGAACCAGGCTATGAGGGGTGGCCAGTCCTCTTCTGGCTGTGCCGGGTGGAGATTATAACAGTACATGGCCAAGATGTTCAAACGTTCATAGATGACCAGCAGGGTCAAATAATAATAATCACAGTGGTTGTCGAGGGTGCAACAGGTCAGCACCTCAGGAGTAAATGTCAGTTGGCTTTTCATAGCCGATCATTCAGTATCTCCACTGCTCCTGCCGTCTCTAGAGAGTTGAAAACAGCAGGTCTGGGACAAGTAGCACGTCCGGTGAACAGGTCAGGGTTCCATAAGAACAGTTGAAGAGCAGCAGCACGACCAGGTGGACTGGGGACAGCAAGGAGTCATCAGGCCAGGTAGTCCTGAGGCATGGTCCTAGGGCTAAGGTCCTCCGAGAGAAGAGAGAAAAGAGAGAAAGGGAGAGAGTTAGAGGGAGCATACTTAAATTCACACAGGACACCGGAGAAGACAGGATAAATACTCCAGATATAACAGACTGACCCTAGCCCCCCGACATTATAAACTATTACAGCATAAATACTGGAGGCTGGCGAGGCTGAGGAGGCTGAGACACGAGGGGGGCGCCAACCCGGACAGGAAGATCACGTCAGTGACTCAACCCACTCAAGTGACGCACCCCTACTAGGGACGGCATGGAAGAGCACCATTAAGCCAGTGACTCAGCCCCTGTAACAGGGTCAGAGAATCCCAGTGGAGAGAAGGGAACCGGCCAGGCAGAGACAGCAAGGGCGGTTCGTTGCTCCAGTGCCTTTCCGTTCACCTTCACACCTCTGGGCCAGACTACACTCAATCATAGGACCTACTGAAGAGATGAGTCTTCAATAAAGAATTAAAGGTCGAGACCGAGTCTGCGTCTCTCTGTGGTGTGTAATGTCTGTGTGCTACTGGGTGTGTGTGTGTGGTGTGTTTATGTGTGTGTGATGTGTTTATGTGTGTGTGTTACTGGGTGTGTTTGTGTGTGTTACTGGGTGTGTGTTTATGTGTTTGGGGTGTGTTTGTTTGTGTGTTACTGGGTGTGTGTTTATGTGTGTGTGGTGTGTTTATGTGTGTGTGATGTGTTTATGTGTGTGTGTTACTGGGTGTGTTGTGTGTTTGTGTGTGTTACTGGGTGTGTGTTTGTGTTTGGGGTGTGTTTGTTTGTGTGTTACTGGGTGTGTGTTTATCTGTGTGTGGTGTGTTCCTGGGTGTGTGTGTGGTGTGTTTATGTGTGTGTGTTACTGGGTGTGTTTATGTGTGTGTTTTACTGGGTGTGTGTTTGTGTGTGTGTGTGTGTGTTTATGTGTGTGTGGTGTGTTTCTGGGTGTGAGTTTTGAATGTTTTTATGTTCATCTCATTCGGTGATAAAGGAGATAGCTATATGTCTTAATGGCATGCAGAGGTCGTATCCTTATCTTATCAACCTGACTGGACACACACACACACACACACACACACACACAAAGTATACAGCATGAGTAAGCCAGGGCACACTCTCCTCTCAGATCTGACTGACTGCAGCAATATGCAATTTCAGAGTCTGCCTTGTAGCCATTAAAATGCCTGCCATGTCCTGACATTTACTTGAACGTTTCCCATTTAAAGGATGGAGGGAAAATATAGAGCCACTCTCAAACACACACACACACACACATACACTCACAAATGCACACAACCAAATGCACACACACTCACGTAGTTGCATTTTCAGTGCACTTTAAATGCATCACATACACAGGCACGTGCGCACACACGCATTCACATAGCTACATGTTTCACAGTGTAGCAATATGTGTATACACACGTACTGCCTTCACACACCCCTCTCTGCATCCCCCCAGCCATTAACCCCGCCCTGCCCCGCCTTGTTGGGTCGTTTCCACCAGGTTCAGATTGGATCAGAATGATAAAATGCTCTATTTCCTCCAGGTCTGCATCCTTGTCTCTCAGTCACTCATCGATTTATTTGTCCCTGAGTTTTTTTCCCTCTTTATTTTCTCCTCTGTTCTGTTTCTAATGGAGCTCGGAAACGCCAGCCAATCTTAAGCATGGAGAAGAGAGAGAGAAGAGTCCTACAAATCAAAAACACCCCTTCCGAGAGCCCCAGCAGTAGAATCAGTATTCAAAAGATGTATGGGTCTGTAATGCCGGCCCAGGCTCTTGTATATGGGCATGTCCTGCAGATTTGTGGACTTGTGATTTGTAATGAATTATCTGGTGAATGGATACAAAGGGAGGATTACAAACAGCAGTCCCCCTTATCTCTGCTAGTGCAGTGTCCAACAGACACACACTCAGTAGAAATAATGTACACACTGTCCTCTTCCAACAAGCTATACATAGTGTAGGGATTCCACACAGTACATATAGGCAGGCACGCAATAGATACACAAAAAAAAACAGCAGACAATCAAATCACATTTTATTGGTTGCGTACTCATATTATCGCGGGTGTAGTGAAATGCTTGTGTTTCTAGTTCCAACAGTGTAGTAGTATCTAACAATATAAAACAATACACTCAAATCCCCCCAACATATAAGTAAGGAATGAAGAAATATAGAAAATATTAGAACGAGCAATGTCAGAGTGCGGAATATAAATACATATGTACTATGAAACCACTCCACCAGGGCCCTCACCTCCTCCCTGTAGGCCGTCTCAAAGTTGTTGATAATTAGGCCTGTCATTGTTGTGTTGTCTGCAAACTTGATGATTGAGTCATAGACGTGCGTGGCCACGAGCTTAGTGATGAGCTTGGAGGGCACTACGGTATAGAAGGCTGAGCTGTTATCGATGAACAGCATTCTTACATCCAGTGCATTCGGAAAGTATTCATTCCTCTGTGACTTTTTTTAAACATTTTGTGACTTTACAGCCTTATTCTAAATGGATTCAATTGTTGATGAAAAACTATCCTTGATGAAAACCTGCTCTCAGGACCTCAGACTGGGGTGAAGGTTCACCTTCCAACAGGACAACAACCCAAAGCACACAGCCAAGACAATGCAGGAGTGGCTTCGGGACAAGTCTCTGAATGTCCTTGAGTGGCTCAGCCAGAGCCCGGACTTGAAGCCGATCGAACACATCTGGAGAGACCTGAAAATAGCTGTGTAGCGACGCTCCCCATCCAACCTGACAGAGCTTGAGAGGATCTGCAGAGAAAAATGGGAGAAACCCTCAAATACAGGTGTGCCAAGCTTGTAGAGTCATACCCAAGAAAACTCGAGGCTGTAATCTCTGCCAAAGGTGCTTCAACAAAGTACTGAGTAAAGGGTCTGAAAATATTTGTATACGTTTTTGAATAAGGCTGTAACTTAACAAAATGTGGAAAAAGTCTGAGTCTGAGTACTTTCCGAATGCACTGTAGGTATTCCTCTTTTAAATAAATGTTGTGATTTTTTTGTTGTTGACATTCCTGAACTTGTGACCAGAAACAAGCTACATATGGGCAATAATAGAATAAGTGATTGAATGTTTCTGTCTCTTCGCAGCAAAATGTGCAGAGCTGAGATTGTTGTACGCCCCATATATACAGTTGAAGTCGGAAGTTTATATACACTTCGGTTGGAGTCATTAAAAGTTGTTTTTCAACCACTCCACAAATTTCTTGTTAACAAACTATAGTTGTGGCAAGTCGGTTAGGACATCTACTTTGTGCATGACACAAGTCATTTTTCCAACAATTGTTTACAGACAGACGTTTTCACTTATATCACATTTCCAGTGGGTCAGAAGTTTACATACGCTAAGTTGACTGTGCCTTTAACTTCTTAGGGAGCGGCTCCTGGGGTGACGGTTTTGGAGAGTCTGGCGTGCCCAAAGTAAAATGCCTCCCACTCAGGCCCAGAAAATAGGATATGCACATAATTAATACTATTGGATAGGAAACACTCTGACGTTTCTAAAAGTGTTAACATAATGTCTGTGAGTATAACAGAACTCATTTAGCAGGCAAAAACCCGAGAAAAAAACATCCGGAAATCAGTTTCTGGTGACCTTCGGCTCTGTTAGACACACTCCCTATTGAATACATTTGTTACCAGGACTGAGACTGCAGTACCTATGGCTTCCACTAGATGTCAGCAGTCTATATACAAAGACTCAGAGAGATTGGAGTAAGCATTGCGAATAGGTACAGGAATTGGCATGGGGACCTGAAATTTCAACAAGTTTTCTCGGGCGCGAGTCTGGCTGGAGCGCCCCACTTTATTTTACTTATATAAGGTATAGGTGACCATCCGAGTGAAATATTATCGCTAATATTCATAAAAGGATAGCTAAGGATGCATTTTAACTGGTATTTGATTTGTTTAGGAAAAGTTTATAGGTATATTTGAACGCGTTCTCTTCACGTTTCAATGGCCGATTCGACGTTGGATTTTCTGAACATAACGCACCAACCGGAGATTTAGGGATATAATAAATGACTTTTTCTAACAAAAGAACCATTGGATGTCTTCGTTGAACACTTGGGAAGCACTCAGCAGAAGTTCTTCAAAAGGTAAGGGATTTGTTTTCGCTGTGAAATGTGTTTTGTGTGAACCGCGATGGTTTATGAATTTATGCTAATGCAGAAATATTGGAGGTGCTACCCTCAAACAATCAAATGTTGTGCTTTCGCCGTAAAGCCTTTTTGAAATCTGACAGCGCTGTGATATTGCCAAGAAGCAGAGGTTTTGATGACTATGCAACACTTGTATATTGATGAATGTTTAATAATTCAACTTTTGGATTTTGAATTTGGCGCCTTGCATTTCACCGGATAGTGTCGGGAGTGGGGCGCTAGCACTAGCGCCCCACTGCACCCTAAGTAGTTAAACAGCTTGGAAAATTCCAGAAAATGATTTCATGGCTTTAGAAGCTTCTGATTTACATTGGGGCAAAAAAGTATTTAGTCAGCTACCAATTGTGCAAGTTCTCCAACTTAAAAAGATGAGAGAGGCCTGTAATTTTCATCATAGGTACACTTCAACTATGACAGACGAAATGAGAAAAAGAAATCCAGAAAATCACATTGTAGGATTTTTAATTTATTTATTTGCAAATTATGGTGGAAAATAAGTATTTGGTCAATAACAAAAGTTTATCTCAATACTTTGTTATATACCCTTTGTTGGCAATGACAGAGGTCAAACGTTTTCTGTAAGTCTTCACAAGGTTTTCACACACTGTTGCTGGTATTTTGGCCCATTCCTCCATGCAGATCTCCTCTAGAGCAGTGATGTTTTGGGGCTGTCGCTGGGCAACACGGACTTTCAACTCCCTCCAAAGATTTTCTATGGGGTTGAGATCTGGAGACTGGCTAGGCCACTCCAGGACCTTGAAATGCTTCTTCTGAAGCCACTCCTTCGTTGCCCGGGCGGTGTGTTTGGGATCATTGTCATGCTGAAAGACCCAGCCACGTTTCATCTTCAATGCCCTTGCTGATGGAAGGAGGTTTTCACTCAAAATCTCACGATACATGGCCCCATTCATTCTTTCCTTTACCCGGATCAGTCGTCCTGGTCCCTTTGCAGAAAAACAGCCCCAAAGCATGATGTTTCCACCCCATGCTTCACAGTAGGTATGGTGTTCTTTGGATGCAACTCAGCATTCTTTGTCCTCCAAACACGACGAGTTGAGTTTTTACCAAAAAGTTCTATTTTGGTTTCATCTGACCATATGACATTCTCCCAATCCTCATCTGGATCATCCAAATGCTCTCTAGCAAACTTCAGACGGGCCTGAACATGTACTGGCTTAAGCAGGGGACACGTCTGGCACTGCAGGATTTGAGTACCTGGCGGCGTAGTGTGTTACTGATGGTAGGCTTTGTTACTTTGGTCCCAGCTCTCTGCAGGTCATTCACTAGGTCCCCCGTGTGGTTCTGGGATTTTTGCTCACCGTTCTTGTGATCATTTTGACCCCACGGGGTGAGATCTTGCGTGGAGCCCCAGATCGAGGAAGATTATCAGTGGTCTTGTATGTCTTCCATTTCCTAATAATTGCTCCCACAGTTGATTTCTTCAAACCAAGCTGCTTACCTATTGCAGATTCAGTCTTCCCAACCTGGTGCAGGTCTACAATTTTGTTTCTGGTGTCCTTTGACAGCTCTTTGGTCTTGGCCATAGTGGAGTTTGGAGTGTGACTGTTTGAGGTTGTGGACAGGTGTCTTTATACTGATAACAAGTTCAGACAGGTGCCATTAATACAGGTAACGAGTGGAGGACAGAGGAGCCTCTTAAAGAAGAAGTTACAGGTCTGTGAGAGCCAGAAATCTTGCTTGTTTGTATGTGACCAAATACTTATTTTCCACCATAATTTGCAAATAAATTCATAAAAAATCCTACAATGTGATTTTCAGGATTTCTTTTCCTAATTTTGTCTGTCATAGTTGAAGTGTACCTATGATGAAAATTACAGGCCTCTCTCATCTTTTTAAGTGAGAGAACTTGCACAATTGGTGGCTGACTAAATACTTTTTTGCCCCACTGTACATCATTTGAGTCAATTGGAGGTGTACCTGTGGATGTATTTAAAGGCCTACCTTCAAACACAGTGCCTCTTTGCTTGACATCATGGGAATATCAAAAGAAATCAGCCAAGACCTCAGAAAAAAAATTGTAGACCTCCACAAGTCTGGTTCATCCTTGAGAGTAATTTCCAAACGCCTGAAGGTACCATGTTCATCTGTAAAAACAATAGTACGCAACTATAAACACCATGGGACCACAGGGCCATCATCCCGCTCAGGATGGAGATGCGTTCTGTCTCCTAGAGATTAATGTTCTTTGGTGCGAAAAGTGCAATTCAATCCCAGAACAACAGCAAAGGACCTTGTGAAGATACTGGAGGAAACAGGTACAAAAGTATCTATATCCACAGTAAAATTAGTCCTATATCGACATAACCTGAAAGGCAGCTCAGCAAGGAATAAGCCACTGCTCCAAAACTGCCATAAAAAAGCCAGACGGTTTACAACTGCACATGGGGACAAAGATCGTACTTTTTGTAGAAATGTCCTCTGGTCTGATGAAACAAAAATAAAGAATTGGCCATAATGACCATCGTTATGTTTGGAGGAATAAGTGGGAGGCTTGCAAGCCGAAGAACACCATCCCAACAGTGAAGCCCGGGGGTGACAGCATCATGTTGTAGGGGTGCTTTGTTGCGGGAGGGACTGGTGCACTTCACAAAATAGATGGCGTCATGAGGAAGGAAAATTATGTGGATTTATTGAAGCAACATCTCAAGACATCAGTCAGGAAGTTAAAGCTTGGTCGCAAATGGTTCTTCCAAATGGACAATGTCCCCAAGCATACTTCCAAAGTTGTGGCAAAATGGCTTAAGGACAACAAAGTCAAGGTATTGGAGTGGCCATCACAAAGCCCTGACCTCAATCTTATAGACAATTTGTGGGCAGAACTGAAAAAGCGTGTGTGAGCAAGGAGGCCTACAAACCTGACTCAGTTACACCAACTCTGTCAGGAGGAATGGGCCAAAATTCACCTAACTTATTGTAGGAGCTTGTGGAAGGCTACCTGAAATGTTTGACCCCAGTTTAAAGGCAATGCTACCAAATACTAATTGAGTTTATGTAACCTTCTGACCCACTGGGAATGTGATGAAAGAAATAAAAGCTGAAATAAATTCTTCTCTCTTCTATTATTCTGACATTTCACATTCTTAAAAAGTGGTGATCCTAACTGACAGGGAATTTTTACTAGGATTAAATGTCAGGAATTGTGAAAAACTGAGTTTAAATGTATTTGGCTAAGGTGCATGTAAACTTCCGACTTCAACTGTATATATATATATATGTATAATATATATATATATAATATGTATATATACTACCGTTCAAAAGTTTGGGTTCACTTAGAAATGTCCTTGTTTTTAAAACAAAAGCCATTTTTTGTCTATTAAAATAACGCCAAATTGATCAGAAATACAGTGTAGACATTGTTAATGTTGTAAATGACTATTGTAGCTGGAAACGGCAGATTTTTTATGGAATATCTACATAGGCGTACAGAGGCCCATTATCAGCCACCATCACTCCTGTGTTCCAATGGCACGTTGTGTTAGCTAATCCAAGTTTATCATTTTAAATGGCTAATTGATCATTATAAAACCCTTTTGCAATTATGTTTGCACAGCTGAAAACTGTTGTTATGATTATAGAAGCAATAAAACTAGCCTTCTTTAGACTAGTTGAGTATCTGGAGCATCAGCATTTGTGGGTTCGATTACAGGCTCAAAATGGCCAGAAACAAATAGCTTTCTTATGAAACCCATCAGTCTATTCTTTGTTCTTAGAAATTAAGGTTATTCCATGTGAGAAATTGCCAAGAAACTGAATATCTCGTACAGTGCTATGCACTACTCCCTTCACAGAACAGCGCAATCTGGCTCTAAACAGAATAGAAAGAGGAGTGGGGGGCCCCGGTGCACAACTGAGCAAGAGAACAAGTACGTTAGAGTGTCTAGTTTGAGAAACAAATGCCTCGCAAGTCCTCAACTGGCAGCTTCATTAACCTCTACAGGCTAGGGGGCAGTATTCGGAAGTTCGAACAGTCTGACGTGCCCAAAGTAAACTGCCTGTTACTCAGTCCCAGAAGCTAGGATATGCATATAATTGGTAGTATTGGATAGAAAACTGTTAAAATAATGTCTGTGAATATAACAGAACTGATATGGAAGAAGTACTTTATCGAACAAAACGACCATTCTTTGTGTTCCTGGGACCCTTGTGATTGCAAACAGAGGAAACCTTCTTCAAAGTTAAGTGATTTATTTTATTGCTATATTTGATTTTGTAACGCCTGTGCTGGTTTGAATAATATTTTGTTGTGGGGCGCTGTCCTCAGATAATCGAATGTTCTGCTTTCGCCGTAAAGCCTATTGTAAATCCGACAACGCGGTTCGATTACCAAGATTCTAAGCTTTTGAATGGTGTACAACACTTGTATTTTCATGAATGTTTAATATTACTATTTTTGTTATTTGAATTTGGCGCTCTGCATAGTACCCTCAAAACACCAGTCTCAACGTCAACAGTGAAGAGGTGACTCCGGGATGCTGGCCTTCTAGGCAGAGTTGCCAAGAAAAAGCCATATCTCCGACTGGCCAATAAAAAGACAATTTTAAGATGGGCAAAAGAACACAGACACTGGACAGAGGAACTCTGCCTGAGGCTAGAAAAGTGATCAAGATCTTCAATGAGACTGTGCAGGGATCCAGATTGCGGACTTGAGTCATCGGCAGACATTGACACTTGTTTTTATCCCCCTGGATTTCTAACCCCTTGATGTTGTTGTTGGATCTAATTGTAATAGCTAGCATTTCAATGGCCATAATAAATAGATATGGAGACAACAGATAGTATTTACTATTTTACACCTGGGGTTGCTGTACATAACGTTAACCTATTGTATAAGAGATTCACCGAAATTAAAGTAATCCAAGCATTTATATATAAATTATAGTTGTACTTTATCAAACACCTTTTCAGAATCTGCTATGAAGACCAGGCCTGGTATCTTTGATGTTTCATAATGTTCAATTGTTTCAAGTAATTGTCGTATATTATCTCCAATATATCGTCCATGTAAAAAACCTGTCTGAGCAGGATGAACAATATCTGGTAAAACCTTTGTTATTCTATGTGCTATGCATTTTGCCAGGATTTTTGCATTACAACATTAAAGTGTAAGAGGCCTCCAGTTTTTTTAAATGGACTGGATCTTTATACTTACCACCTGGGTCCTGTTTCAGTAGTAATGAAATCAGACCTTCTTGTTGAATACCTGAAAGTCTACCACTTTTATAGGAGTAATTAAAACATGCTAATAATGGATCTTTGAGCACATCAAAAAAAGTCTGATATACCTCTACTGGTACTGGTTTTTCCAGACTGAAAATATTTAATTACCTCAAAAAGTTCCTCTGTAAGTTGGCCTTTACACAGGCATTTCTGTAAATTTCTTAATTTTACATTGTTTTTATTCTGAAAGAAATCCTTACAATTGACATCTTTCAGTGGAAATTGAGGGGACTGAAAATATAACGTGCTTAAAATATTTTGCTTCCTCTTTTTTGGTGACTCATAGACGACTCTGACGAGTTTCTGTAAATTATTTTCGGTAGCATTTCTATTTTGAAGATTCAAGAAAAATGTGTGCATTTTTTTCAATTTTCCATCCAATTCGCTTTATTTTTGTAACAAATTACACTTGATCCTTCTTGAATAAGTACCTCCAATTATTTTTGTTTTTCCTATTTTGTGCCTGTATAGTACAGTTTCCATTACCAACTACAATGGTTCCTCCTTTAAAAGTTGGGAGCTTGCACCGTGGGACTTAGAGGTACCCAGCGTCACAGTTTCATTGCTCCAGACCACCACAAGGGGGAGTTAGAGCAGTCATTATGCATTTGGGTCCCAAGGTTTTTATATGACCAATCATATTAGGTGGTTCCAATGACGAATTTTGATGCGAGCCACCCTTACCTTGTGGCGTTCTTCAACAAAGATGGCTGACAAAACATTACGGTGGAACCAGATGTAAGTTGTTATAACGTCTTAACGAGTCAAGCTCAAAATGTACAATTTAGAGGAATATGTTAGTTAATAATGTAGAGACAAACGTTTGTGCATATTTTTTTGTCATAAAGTTAATTTACAAAAATCGCTATTTAGCAAGTTATCTGACTAGCTAACATTAGCCAGCTAGCTAGTGTCAGCAAACCAGGCTGATGTCTTGTGAAACAGTGGATGTAAAGATTCTAGGTAGCTAAAGCATTTACTGCAAATTGAATGTACAATTGTGTAAGCTTGCCTTGCAATGCAGCTGAAGTAACATAGCTAGCTAACTATTTACTTGCTTATTGTGTAGTGGAGGATAAAAATAACTGTATGCCTATGGATGTGTAGCTAGCTACAGTATGTAGCCGATCTGTGTATGGACCCTAAAACGTTAGGTTCTGATACCAATACCAATAGAATATAATAACTTTATTGTGCCAAGGATGCAAGTCCTATAGACACATGTACTGTAGTTATTACCACACATGAGATCCCCACATTGTAGCCTGTACATTGAATATATTCACTGATCATGTACTCTTCCTTGGCAAATAAAGGTGCGGTCAGGTATGAATCTTTGAGACATTATTTTTCAGTCAAATCAAACTCCATTATTTGAATGATGCTGTGTCTGCATGTATGTATTACAATTATACACTTCAACAGTGTTTACCACTCCTGCTCCTGGGACATCAATGATTACACATTGTAACTATGCAATAGAGTAGAAACATGATTGATTTGTAATTCATTTATACATAAAAAAAACTGTGCATATCTAACTCCCTTCATCTGCATTAATCTGAGGACACAGGATAGATACTTCATTTCAACCAGTGTTGAATGTGAAACGCTTTTTTGAAAGAAGTTCATTATCCAGGTGTTATAAATACATAAATGCATTATAATTATGATAATTGTAATATTATAATATACAAGTTCAATCTGTACTTCAATTACAGCTACCCTAATATTCTCTCAGTTCACCACAATTTCGGTGTCTCCTAACCAGCCTTGGGTTATCTTAAGAGCGGGTGAGGTGGCGATGACGGGACTGGCTTCCTCTCTCACATCAAAACATACCTGCAGACAAGAGACAGGTGGATAGAGAGAGAGCATGATTAAGCCTTGTTTTTTTTATTCTAACACGGTCAGTCATCTTAAATCAGGAGGTGAAATGCAAAACTGACCTTGGATCATTAACTCTGGGACTACTACATCTCTGTCTGTATTTCATTGTAAAGCATGTCTTTTAATAATACTTCCTGTTGACCTGACCAAGTGACATCTCACCCATGATCATGCTGTGCCCTCTGTGTCAGCCAGTTCAGATGCGGGAGGAGTTCACCAAAACAGCTGATATAACCTAGAGGATTTAGGGAGAAGGGGGAGAGGAATGAAGTGAAGAAGAGAGACTGTTATTGTGTGTGTGTGGTCTCACCTGGTGTCCACACTAAGTGGCTACAGAGTACTTTATGCTGAAAAACAGACACATGAGGACAAACAATAGAAGATAATGTCAATAGAAAATACTGTATGTGACGCAGACACCTATCGAAGTGTACCTGAAACATTTAAATATAGAGGGCTATGTGTCTCACCACTTGGTTATTGCAAGGCTAATCCCCAGGGAAATCATGACTTGGCAGCAACAGATAGTCCAGTGAAAATGGCTGTGTTTATGTGGTGTAAATCTGAAAATTAGCAGCTGACATCTTAATGGTTTTTTAATTAATGCATGTGAGACAGGTTCCATGTACAACAAGACAGGCAGAGATGGAGAAAATCAACACAGAACAGTTTAATTACCTCTGGTTATGGACACTTTAGACAGCAATAAAACTTCCACAGCCTGCTCCTCAGACAGTGAACATCTGGCAATATCTACATTTTCGACCCCTTGGTCAGCTCGCTCTCTGAAAGTAAAGAAAACATCTTATTTTTTATAGATAGGAAAACAATAACTGAGATATGACCGTTCAATCTAAAGCAGCAGATGTCATTTTTAGGATACGTCAATACAGCCCAGTGCTGCTGACCTGAGATTCCATCTTCGTAGGTGTCCCGCTTTGACTTCCTTTGTGTCGGGAAAAAGTTGCTTTCAGAACAATTATTTTTGATTGAAAATAAAAACGGTTTTGCTCTCGACAAAAAGACACAAATGTACCTCCATAGCATATAACAATCTGCCTGAGAATAACCACACTTTCATACGAACATGCTACTGTATGCAGAATTCTTGACGCACAACCGAAGATGCTGCCATATCCTGCCAGCACGCCCACAAGCGAGCCACCCAGGAGCAGAATGATGACGCGTGGAAGAGGGAAAGGAACAAGATGGGAACAGTAATTTGTTGCAAGGAGGAGGGCTAATAGCTGAACAATAGACTATTCAACCTTTACTAAAGAATAGTCTAATAGCCAAGCTAGGTGTGAACCCCCTCCTATCACAGACCAGATTTGCCCTAACGACTAAGGGGTAGCTTGCTACTCAATGTAATAAATTAATGACTTTTCAAATAAGTTACCTTACACGTTATGTTGGCTCACAATTTGTTGGCTACGCTGTCCTTTCGAACCACATAGCATATCATTACAGCAGTATGTACCGGTATGTTAGCTATCTACCTAACGTTAGTAGATATACATCAAACTTGCCAGTATATTAACTATAGGCTATCTAACCACCCAATGTTTATTGACTTGATTATTCTCGTCATTCTTAGCTTAGCTAAATGGTATAGTCGTTGTGCTTTCTCAATGGACATTCGGGTGCTTTCGTAAATTCACTCTGGCTATCTATAGGCTGGACAATAGAAATAGTCAAAATTCACCCAAGGCTAAGTAATGGCTTAAGAACGTTAAACTGGAACACTAGCGCGAGCCCATAGCAAATTAATGGAATCGAATGTTCGCAGAGCCTGTTTTGACTGGAGTGATGCTTAGAATTCCATAAAAAATGCATCTCTTTTTATTTTACCACTACAATCTGTTTGTCAGACGAAACTGGGGAAAAAACTACTTGTGTAGAAAGTAAACATCCGCACCTCGATGGTGTCAACTGTGCTTCTGTCTGTGTAATGAAAAAGTAGGGAAAAAATAAAAACTTCTGACTATTTCGATGACAAACGAGCTCGCTGCCCAGACTTGACAGTTGAAGTCGGAAGTTTACATACACCTTAGCCAAATACATTTAAACTCAGTTTTCACAATTCCTGACATGTAATCCTAGTAAAAATGATACAATCACCACTTTATTTTAAGAATTTTGAAATCTCAGAATAATAGTAGAGAGAATGCTTTATTTCAGCTTTTATTTCTTTCATCACATTGCCAGTGGGCCAGAAGTTTACATACACTCAATTAGTATTTGGTAGCATTGCCTTTAAATTGTTTAATTGCATTCCACAAGCTTCCCACAATAAGTTGGGTGAATTTTGGCCCATTCCTCCTGACAGAGCTGGTGTAACTGAATCAGGTTTGTAGGCCTCCTTGCTCACACACGCTTTTTCAGTTCAGCCCATAAATTTTCTATGGGATTGAGGTCAGGGCTTTGTGATGACCACTCCAATACCTTGACTTTGTTGTCCTTAAGCCATTTTGCCACAACTTTGGAAGTATGCTTGGGGTCATTGTCCATTTGGAAGACCCATTTGCGACCAAGCTTTAACTTCCTGACTGATGTCTTGAGATGCTGCTTCAATATATCCACCAAATTTTCCATCCTCATTAAGCCATCAATTTTGTGAAGTGCACCAGTCCCTCCTGCAGTAAAGCACCCCCACAACATGATGGTGCCACCCCCGTGCTTCACGGTTGGGATGGTGTTCTTCAGCTTGCAAGCCTCCCCCTTTTTCCTGCAAATGTAACGATGGTCATTCTGGCCAAACTGTTCTATTTTTGTTTCATCAGACCATAGGACATTTCTCCAAAAAGTATGCTCTTTGTCCCCATGTGCAGTTGCAAACCGTAGTCTGGCTTTTTTATGGCAGTTTTGGAGCAGTGTCTTCTTCCTTGCTGAGCGGCCTTTCAGGTTATGTCGATATAGGACTCGTTTTACTGTGGATATAGATACTTTTGTGCCTGTTTCCTCCAGCATCTTCACAAGATCCTTTGCTGTTGTTCTGGGATTGATTTGCGCTTTTTGCACCAAAGTACATTCATCTCTAGGAGACAGAACACGTCTCCTTCCTGAGCGGTATGATAGTATACTTGCGTACTATTGTTTTTACAGATGAACATGGTACCTTCAGGCCTTTGGAAATTGCTCCCAAGGATGAACCAGACTTGTGGAGGTCTACATCTTTTTTTCTGAGGTCTTGGCTGATTTCTTTAGATTTTCCCATGATGTCAAATAAAGAAGCACTGAGTATGAAGGTAGGCCTTGAAATATATCCACAGGTACACCTCCAATTGACTCATATTATGTCAATTAGCCTATCAGAAGCTTCTAAAGCCATGACACAATTTTCTGGCATTTTTCAAGCTGTTTAAAGGCACAGTCACCTTAGTGTATGTAAACTTCTGACCCACTGGAATTGTGATACAGTGAATTATAAGTGAATTAATCTGTCTGTAAATTATTGTTGGAAAATTACTTGGGTCATGCACAAAGTAGATGTCCTAACCGACTTGGCAAAACTATAGTTTGTTAACAAGAAATGTGTGGAGTAGTTGGAAAACAAGTTTTAATGACTCCAATCTAAGTGTATGTAAACTTCCGACTTCCGACAACTGTACATAATTACAAAGAGAAGATTCCCCTGATTAAAATGGTGCCCATGAAACAGTTTTGCTTCCGTCCCTCTCCTCGCCCCTACCTGGGCTCGAACCAGGGACCCTCTGCACACATAGACAACAGCCACCCTCGAAGCATCGTTACCCATCGCTCCACAAAAGCCACAGCCCTTGCAGAGCAAGGGGAACAACTACTTCAAGGTCTCAGAGTGAGTGGTGTCACTGATTGAAACACTATTAGTGCACTAGCTAGCCATTTCACACCTGACTAGAAAAAAATCTAAATATACACATTGAGAGATATTTGGCGAAATAGACTGACATTCCTATATTTCCCCCGAAGGAAACAATGGGAAGACCACGGAGTGCCAATATAATTTTCGTTGTTTACATTTTTTTGTTTAAATTTTAACCTCTTACGTAGCAGTGGGGCGTCCCACTCCCGACACTACCCGGTGAAATGTAAAGCGCGAAATTCAAAATCCAAAAGTTGAATTATTAAAAATTATTAAAAGGTTCATAGCCATCAAAAGCTCTGACTCTTGGCAATATCACAGCGTTGTCAGATTTCAAAAAAGACTTTACGGCGAAAGCACAACATTTGAGGGTAGCACCTCTAATATTTATGCATTAGCATAAATCCATAACCCAACCCGGGTCTCACAAAATGCATAAAATCGCTAAGATAAAATTGATGACCTTTGCTGAACTTCTGCTGAGGGCTTCCCAAGTGTCCAACGAAGACAATCCATGCTTTTTTGGTTAGAAAAAGTCATTTATTATATCCATAAATCTCCGTTTGGTTGGCGCGTTATGTTCATAAAATCCACCTTCGAGTTGCCCATAGAACCGTGAAGAGAACGCGTTGAAATTATACCTATCATATTTCTACAAACAAATCAAACATCATTTTTTATGTTTCCTTAGGTATTCTTTTATGTATATTTACTATAATATTTCAACCGGATTGTAGCCTGAACGATAAGAAAGGAAAAAACTGTGGAGCGCGCACTCGGTTGCGCGCCTGCAAAAGCTTGTTGACATCTGAGCTCCCTGGACCATATTCTCTCCCTATCCGTTCTGGTCAGGGCTAACGTTTCCTGGTTTTGTATAGAGACTGTTGACATCTAGTGGAAGCCATAGGTACTGAAATCTCGGAGCTGCTTGCCTTTGAAATAAATAGGGAGACTGTCAAACAGTCAGCCAATGTGACAAAAAAACAGTAATGGATTTGTCTCGGGTTTTCACCTGCTATATCTGTTCTGTTACACTCACAGACATTATGTTAACACTTTTAGAAACTTCAGAGTGTTTCCTATCCAATAGTACTAATTATGTGCATATCCTATTTTCTGGGCCTGAGTGGGAGGCATTTTACTTTGGGCACGCCAGACTCTCCAAAACCGTCACCTCGGGAGCCGCTCCCTAAGAAGTTAACTATAGAACATTGTGAGCAGGTCTCATTGCCAACAATAGTGTCCAGCCTACTATCTACACGGATTTCAGAGCACTCTCGTCTGAGTTTATGAGAGCGCAGAATAATTACTTTATGAGCGCTCAACACCCGTTGAATATGGCCGGTGTCAGTAAATGTCGGAAAAAAAAAGCGTAATTAAATTGTTTCCAGCAGCACATTTACGGTGGTCTCATTTGTGTCTGGAAGTAGCTAGCCAATGTTAGCTTGGGTGCTTGACTGCCGTTGTAAGGCCAGAACACTCAAATCAACCATACTCCTCGGCCCGAACGTCCAGTGTGCGCTCCGAGAGCGAAACGCTCTGAATTTACAAACGGACCATTTTTATCTGAATGGAAACACTATAATAATAATCATATTAATTAAGCCACATTTCTTTAAATCAATCCCATATACTATGTTATTACAAAAAAGGTTTTCAATTCTCTGGTAATGCCAATATGGAATACTATCAAATGCTTTTCAAAGATGCCCTCTGGTGGTCAAACTAGCAACAACTTGCAGTAACAAGAGAAATGGCTGAGAATTAAATGACGTGCCACAGAATGCTGCAGCAGCACGCAGGGTGTGCCGCAGTATGGCGCAACTTTTGAAGGAGGAACCACTGTACCTGCGCTATTATTTCCTGTATTTCCTTCATTAGTCTAATCTCTTTTGACCTAAACTCCTTTTGTTTTAATGATGAGTATTGTATTGAATGGCCTCTAAAAGTATATTTAAAAGTGTCCCATACAATAAGGGGATATGCTGTACCTACAGTACCAGTCAAGAGTTTGGACACACCTATTCATTCAATGTTTTTTCTTCATTTGTACTATTTTCTACATTGTAGAACAAATGATAGTCCCACTAAGAGCAAACCAGATGGGTTGGCGTATCGCTGCAGAATGCTGCGGTAGCCAGGCTGGTCAAGTGTGCCTGAATTCTAAATAAATCCCTGACAATGTCACAAGCAAAGCTCCCCCACACCATCATACCTCCTCCTCCATGCTTCACGGTGGGAACCACACATGCAGAGATAATCCGTTCACCTACTCTGCGTCTCACAAAGACACGGCGGTTGGAACCAAAAATCTCAAATTTGGACCAAAGGACAGATTTCCACTAGTCTAATGTACATTACTCGTGTTTCTTGGCCCAAGCAAGATCTCCTCTTCTTATTGGTGTCCTTTAGTAGTGGTTTCTTTGCAGCAATTCGACCATGAAGGCCTAATTCACACAGTCTCCTCTGAACAGTTGATGTTGAGATGTGTCTGTTACTTGAACTCTGTGAAGCATTTATTTGGGCTGCAATCTGAGGTGCAGTTAACTCCTCTGCAGCAGAGGTAACTCTGGGTCTTCCTTTCCTGTGGCTGTCCTCATGAGAGCCAGTTTCATCATAGTGCTTGATGATTTTTGCGACTGCACTTTCCGGATTGACTGACCTTCAAAGTAATGATGGACTTTTGTTTTTATTTGCTTATTTGAGCTGTTCTTGCCATAATATGGGTGGTCTTTTGCCAAATCTTCTGTATACCACCCATACCTTGTCACAACACAACAGATTGGCTCCAACGCATTAAGAAGGAAAGAAATTCCACAAATGAACTTTTAACAAGGCACACCTGTTAATTGAAATGCATTCCAGGTGACTACCTCATGAAGCTGGTTGAGAGAATGCCAAGAGTGTGCAAAGGTGTCATCAAGGCAAAAGGTGGCTACTTTGAAGAATCTCAAATATATAAAATATATTTTGATTTGTTTAACACTTCTTTGGTTACTACATGATTTCATATGTGTTATTTCATAGTTTTGATGTCTTCACTGTTATTCTACAATGTAGAAAATAGTACAAAAATAAAGAAAATCCCTGGAATGAGTAGGTGTGTCCAAACATTTGACTGGTACTGTATGTTGTGCACAAAAAAAGACAGTTGTTAATTATTTTGTCTTAGTTAAGAACAAGTTGTCGGTCCAATAGGCTTTGATTGAACTTTCAATATCCCCGTCCACGTGGAAATTCTGTAAGAGCTATATGGATGCCAATTAGATGGTGGTCCGATCACATTCGGTCTCCTATTAATACATGTTTTACTTTTGATGCCAGCAAGAATGAGACCAGGAAGTAATCAAGACGGCTATCTTGATTAAGCCTCCTCCATTTATATCTCACTAGGTCAGGGTTTTCCAGCCTCCATATATGCAGTAATTCTAATGTATCCATGAAATTCATGATCTCCTTAAGTGCTTGAGGATGATAGTTTGTAGTGTCATTTCCTTTACGATCCACTGAGGTACTTAAAACAGTATTCTAATCTCCCATCCTAATAATAGTATTGTTTATTGCTTGTGAGATCATTATATACAGTATATTTTCAAATAATTGTGGATCATCATTATTTGGCCCATATAGATTAATTAGCCAGATATGTTTTTGGTCCAATAGCAAATTTTTGTTAATTAATATAATCACCCCTTTTGAGTTTCTTTGCCCATGACAAAAATATATTTCTCCCTCCCTGTCCTTTTTCCATCCAACCTCCTTTATATTTGTAGAGTGAGTTTTCTGTTAACAATATATATTATATTCTTTCTCTTTTAGCCAGATAAAAGTTTATCTTTTTTGTTTATGATCTGCTAAGCCATCACAATTGTAACTGGCTATACTTATTTCCCTGCTTACCATAAGATACCTACGTTTCAGTCTTACTCACGTCAGCCACGGAGAACAAGAGCTCACAGTCCTCGTGAGTGGCAGTGGCCCGTGTCGGCTGCACAATGTTGTCCTCGAAGCGGGCGAAAAAGGTGTTTAGCTTGTCCAGAAGCAAGACGTCGCTGTCCTCTTACGTAGCAGTGGGGCGGCTGGGTTTCCCTTTATAATCCGTGATTGTCTGGAGTCCCTGCCACATACATCTTGTGTCTGAGCCGTTGAATTGCGACTTCACTTTGTCTCTGTACTGGCGTTTTGCCTGTTTGATTGCCTTACGGAGGGCATAGCTGGTCTGTTTGTACTTGTCCATGTTCCCAGTCAAATGCATTGGTTTGCGCTTTCAGTTTTGAACGAATTCTCCCATCTATCGATGGTTTTTGGTTTGGATCATTTCATATCGTCACAGTGGGAACAACATCCTCTATGCACTTCCTGATTAACTCAGTCAGTGTATACGTCAATACAATTCTCAGAGACAACCCGGAACATATCCCAGTCCGTGTGATCAAAACAATCTTGAAGTGTAGATTTTGATTGGTCAGACCAGTGTTGAACAGTCCTTACCACGGGTACTTCCTGTTTAAGAGGGAGAGAGAGAGAGGACAGCAGACAAGACCTGCTGCACAGGTCTATGAGAGGCTTTGAGATGTATTAAGCTGAGTGGAGAACAAGTATCTAATTTCCTTTTAATGCACTGAGGGTTGTGGTGTTGCTTTCCCGGCTCTCGCCATGCATTGATTACAGAGTTTAATAGGTTGTTGGCCACTTCATAAAAAAAGCCTTTCTGTATCAACAGCAGTGACCTGAGCTGTTATCTTGCCCGCTCTGCATTATCTATCACTAACACACACTCACTGAATTCAGGCCGCTACGTACACACACACACACCAATGGTATTAGCAATTTATGTTCTCGCAGCCCAAACTGCCCAATCATGTCTGCTAAGTAATTTCATTCCTTTTTAAAGAGAGAGAGATGAGTATGAGGTGGAGGGAGGAAGAGAGGGATAGAGGAAACATAGCGGAGGGTGGGAGGGAACATAGCGGAGGGAGGGATGGAGGGATGGAGGGAACATAACAGAGATGGAGGCAGGGATGGAAGGGACATACAGTACTGTAGCAGAGAGGGTGGGGGTGGAGAAGTGCTTCAGCAGCAATGAAATTGATTTTTACAGTGTAGTGCAGCGCTATCAATTTGCAAAGGGAAAACAAAAACCAACAACAAGCAAAGCCCCAAACCAAAATGAACAACAGGGTGGATGGTGTAGAAGTGCTGCTGTGCTGTCTGTTTTAACATAGAGTGTTAACAACACAACAGACAGAGAGAGGGTCAGATGAACATACATAACCCTAGTGGTTTACAACTGGCCTCAGAGATAGAGAATAAGTAGATCACCTTCTCCTCTCCTTCGCCCCTCCTTTGTCTCCTACTCTTATCCTCTTTTCCTCTCCTCTCCTGCTACCCTCTTCTTCTCCTCCTTTCCTCTGGTCTATTTGTCTCCTCCACTCCTCCCCTTCTCTCCCCTTTTCTCCTACCCAATAGAAAAACAGGAGATAGAGAATCAAGGTGGATAAACGCCTGAGTAATGGCCAGAGGTATTTTCCCCATTTGTTTTTTGGCAAGGATCACGCCATCGGGCCAAATGCCAGGATGTCTGAGTGACAGTGGAGGGCATAGAGACACCGAGCGAGAGAGAAGAGTAATATTGCACTGTTGAGAGAGAGGGAGACGAGGAAGAGTAATATTGCACTGTAGAGAGAGAGGGAGACGAGGAAGAGTAATATCAGTGTAGAGATAGAAGGGAGAGTGAGGGAACAGGCCAAAGAGGGTGAGAAAAGAGAGAACTTCTGGAGATGAAGTTGGGGACTACAAAGCGACTGGCTGTAATGAGAAAAATGAATAGAAGACTGGAGAAACAAATAGAGGCTGGGGAAAGAATGGAAATTGGAGGATGAAAGAGAGAGAGAGTTAGAGGAAGAGAGGAAATATATAAATTGGCGTAGTGTAGCATACACAAGTCAGCTGTTTCCTGGAACCCCTGGCCATAGACCTTAACCAGCACTGCCCTTCCACACTCCTGTGCCACTCTCCTCGCCTCCCCCCTTCTTCCTTTCGTTCTCCATCCGTTTCTCATAAATCGTCTGTGCATTTATTTCAGGCCTCAGGGGAGGGAGTCAAGGATAAAGAATAAGAGCGGATCTGTCAGCCACTCGTAAAAACTCCACTGCCTAATAAATAACACTCTGGAATGAATTAGGAGATTAAATCATCACAACTCTTTAATGCCGGTGCCACAGCGCCAGATGAAAAACTCACCACATCGTTCTGTTTGTTCGCTAGTTCCGCTCGCTCTGTATTTAGCCCTAAGGCTTTGGTAATGCCATGTCTGCTGGGTTTGAGGGATTGGTGTGTGTGTGTGTGGATGTGTATTGTGTGCTTTGGTTATGGGTTGGTGTGCAGTTTGGGATGCATTTTTTCCCTTTGTTGCATTTTGGGTGATAACAGTATATCAGTTATTTTGCATATTTCTCTGCTATTGGTTGTGATGGTTCTGATAGCTGTGATGGTTGTGATGGTTGGTTCTGATGGTTCTGATAGTTCTGATGGGTGTGGTGGTTGTGATGGTTCTGATGGATGTGATGGTTCTGATGGTTCTGCTGGTTGTGGTGGTTGTGATGGTTCTGATGGATGTGATGGTTCTGATGGTTGTGTTGGCTTCACAGAGACAGAGGCGAGGCCCGGGAGACATGGGGAAACTGGAACCAAAGTCCACTCCAACCCAGGGAAGAGGAGAACAGAGGAGGGTGAGTTCAACTGTTAACATCATTAGTCATTCACACTGATGCAGTCAGTCTGTCCTCGGTTGAGAAGTGATTTTAATCGGCATGTGGGTAAAAGAAAAGAAAACAGGAATATTCTGTAAACTGAAATCTCTCTTTCAGGTGCTGTTTAGAGCTTTTTAGGCTGTGCCATGACTTGCCAGTAGAGCTTTCAGGTGTTGTCTCTCTCTGTGAGTGTGTGTGTGATAACCTCAGCCCACGGCTGTCATCTGTGGTAGATAAACTAGCAGTGTAGCTAATTCTCACTGGAGGATCAAAGGAGTGGTGTGATAGCGTAGGCTAAGTGTAGCGTGTTAGCCAAGGCTAACATGAAAGCAGTAGGATGGTGTATTAGCGGAAGCTAACATGTAGGTAATAAAGTAACGTGTTAGCCAAAACTAACATGAAAGCAGTATTATGGTGCGTTAGCGGAAGCTAACATGAAGGTAGTAATGTAGCGTGTTAGTCAAGGCTAACATGAAACCAGGGGCTAATATGGAGAATTAAAGGCTCAGTGCAGTCAAAAACGTGATTTGCCTGTCTTTTATATACAGTGAGCTCCAAAAGTATTGGGACAGTGACATTTTTGTTGTTGCTTTTGCTCTTTACTCCAGCACTTTGGATTTGAAACAATGCAATGACTATGAGGTTAAAGTGCAGACTGACAGCTATAATCTGAGTGTATTTTCATTCATATCGGGTGAACCGTTTAGAAATTACAGCACTTTTTGTACATAGTCCCCCGATTTTAGGGGACCAAAAGTATTGGGACACATTTACTTGTATATGTATTAAAGTAGTCAAAAGTTTAGTATTTGGTCCCATATTCCTAGCACACATTTCAGAGCTAAAACAACAACAAAAATGTCACTGTTCCAATACTTTTGGAGCTTACTGTATTGCCACACTATGAGGTTGGAATAATACTGTGAAATTGTGAAAATTATGATAATGCCCTTTTAGTGTAAGTGTTGTTTGCCTGTTTTGGTGGGATGGAGTTTTGGCCTGCCAGGTGACATCACCAGACAGTAAATTAGTTAATAGGCCAATAAGAAAGATTGTTCCAAACCTATCTGCAAATAACAGCTAGTTTTCAGTTTTCCCCTTCCCACTCAGACCACTTCCAGACAGTCCAAGCCAAGTTCTTGCTTGAGAAATTGCTCTTTGCTAAGAAACAATTTTTTCTCATTTTGGAAGATTTTGTTTTCAAAACAATCACAGTAAGGTACTTAATTGTTACCTAGAAATTATTTGATATTAGGATAAAAACGACTGCACTGCACCTTTAAAGTAGCACGAACTGGCGCAGGCAAAAATCCTCTCAGCAGTGTGGAGTGTTTAGCATGTAATAACATAGGGAAATAATCTTTCATATGTGACATTTGTGTCGTATGCTGGCTTAGCGTGGGCTGAGGTTCCCTAAGCAACCTGATGTAGGTACAGTGGGCTGACATGCTCTCAGTAATGTTGTGTGCATAGACAATTTAATTTAAAACATTTAATTAGATTACATGTATTTTATTTCTGGAATGTAAAATATGCAGTTTTTAATCTAGTGCACAAACTACTATTCAAAAGTTTGGGGTCACTTAGAACTGTCCTTGTTTCACAAGTCCTCAACTGGCAGCTTCATTAAATAGTACCCACAAAACACCAGTCTCAATGTCAACAGTGAAGAGGCGACTCCAGGATGCTGGCCTTCTAGGCAGAGTTGCAAAGAAAAAGCCATATCTCAGACTGGCCAATAAAAAGGAAAGATTAAGATGGGCAAAAGAACACAGACACTGGACAGAGGAACTCTGCCTAGGCCAGCATCCCGGCGTCACCTCTTCACTGTTGACATTGAGACTGGTGTTTTGCGGGTACTATTTAATGAAGCTGCCAGTTGAGGACTTGTGAGGCGTCTGTTTCTCAAACTAGACACTCTAATGTACTTGTCCTCTTGCTCAGTTGTGCACCGGGGCCTATCACTCCTCTTTCTATTCTGGTTAGAGACAGTTTGCGCTGTTCTGTGAAGGGAGTAGTACACAGCGTTGTACGAGATCGTCAGTTTCATAGCAATTTCTCACATGGAATAGCCTTAATTTCTCAGAACAAGAATAGACTGACGAGTTTCAGAAGAAAGTTATTTGTTTCTGGCCATTTTCAGCCTGTAATCGAACCCACAAATGCTGATGCTCCAGATACTCAACTAGTCTAAAGAAGGCCAGTTTTATTGCTTATTTTATTAGCACAACAGTTTTCAGCGGTGCTAACATAATTGCAAAAGGGGTTTCTAATGATCAATTAGCCTTTTAAAATGATATACTTGGATTAGCTAACACAACGTGCCATTGGAACACAGGAGTGATGGTTGCTGATAATGGGCCTCTGTACGCCTATGTAGATATTCCATAAAAAATCAGCCATTTCCAGCTACAGTTGAAGTCGGAAGTTTACATACACCTTAGCCAAATACATTTTCACAATTCCTGACGTTTAATCCTAGTAAAAATTCCCTGTCTAAGGTCAGTTAGGATCACCACTGTATTTTAAGAATGTGCAATGTCGGCTTCCGGTGATGCAGCTTAGGAAATGGCTGCCTAGTTTTTCGTACTGCACGTTGGTTGGGTATTTCACCCGTAATTCAAGTATTTATTCTGAGCATTATAATAACTTACGCGAAATGGAAAAGGGGAAAAAAGGAAAAAGTCGCGGAGCTACAACATCAGCCCGTGACAAGACAGCAGAAGATTTAATCGTAGATGAAACCGAGATGGCTAATGCTAGCGCAAATAAGATAGCAGCAGCAAAAGAACCCTCATTTCGTGAGGTGATAAAAGAGGAATTGCTCGAGGCGCTCACAGGCTTACGAGAGGAACTTCGAGAAGATGTAAGAAAATAATTAAATGAGTTCAAGAAGGAAATTAACCAGAAACTCTAAGAAAACAAAGAAGAACTTCACAGCATATCTACAAGAGTGGGGGACGCAGAACAGCGCATTGGGGAAACGGACACATGGAACTCCGCAGTCAAGGAAATACTTGAACAGTCACTGAAAAGCCAACACACACTACAGGCAAAAGTGACAGAACTCGAAGGTTTCTCATGTCGAAACTACATTAGACTTTATAGCGTAACAATACTCTATGCCCAAATTCGTGGAGGGTCTATTCAAAGAAATACTTGAAGACGACACTGACCTGGGAATCGAGAGAGCACGCCGAGCTCTGGCCTCAAAACCCCCCAGCGGCGCCCCACCAAGATCGGTTCCTAAAAGTCTTACATGCAACCTGGAAAAAGCCTGTTAACTTCCAAGGCCAATGAGAAAGAATACACCCCCATTAAGAAAACACTTAAAGAGAAAGGTATACGCTTACAAACACCATTCCCGGCAAATATGCGGGTATTTCTGGAAAATGGCCCGGTTACATACGAGCATGCAGACGAGGCAGCAGAGGACCTGAAGTCGAGGGGCATCCCAGTGGACTATACCGCCAGGAGAAAGACGACATCACCGACGGAAAGGCTCGAGCAGGCTCTCCCGTGGATCGTTGTCGGCAAGCAGAGTCATGGAGAAAGAGGGAAACCACCTCGGTGAGAGGATGTTCACATCCGAGAGAGACTCAGGTATTTCCAACGGGAAGATGGAAGACACTGAATCGGATTTAACAGAATTAAGTTACCGCGAGCAGTTAAGACGTTGTGCTATTACGTTTGATATTGCAATAGGTAAAATATCTCCCCTATTAACTCGTTCATCTTATACCTATAAACTTGTCCAAGAACAATCAAACAGTTTTAAATGTATCCTTAGGAACACTTTTACGTATATTTACTATTATAAATCAACCGGAATATAAACTGATCGATAAAGACGGTAAAAAACACAAAGCGCTTTGTCGGGAAGCCTTAGCGCTGCCTACTGTTGACATAAATGAGACACTTCCTGGTTTCCTCTTCTTCTCTGATCTAATTCATCCAAAACGAAAATGAACACTGTCTCGAGACTGTTGACATCCAGAGGAAGCGATAGGTACTGCCCGTGCTCATATGCCCGTTTATGGGCATTTTCATAAGGGTGGGGTTCCAAATGAGCAATGTGTCAAAACCACTTTTTCCAGGACAGAAATTCCTCGGGGTTTCGCCTGCCATATGCGTTCTGTTTTACTCACAGACAAATGGTTAACACTTTTGGAAAGTTCAGAGTGCTTCCTATCCAATGGTACTAAATATGTGCATATCCTATTTTCTGGGCCTGAATGGGAGGCATTTTACTTCGGGCACGCCAGGCTCTCCAAAACGGTCACCTCATGCGCCGATCCCTAAGAAGTTAACCGATGTGTATAAGCGACGAAATAAGCGCTCCCTATTATTTTCGGTTCCAACAGGTCTTGTTTGTGACTACGTCACGCATTTTCATATCTGAGCGAGGGGCCCCTCCTGCGGACAGGCTCATCCCCTCAAACCCCAGAGGCAAGAGACAGTCCTCTGACATGGGAGTCACTTTGGTTTACTTTATTATCGTTCTTGAACTTTTGTTCATTTTTAGGCTCATGATAAGCAGGCAGATATGGTGCACAGGTTTCTTTATTTGTATCGATGCATCATGGGGAATGTAAGGTCATAAGTCTCATTGTAAACGGACTGGGGAGTGCCATCAAGAGAAGTAAGGTAATAGCAAAGATGAAACGGGAGAGAGTTGACATAATATTCTGGCAGGAAACTCACTTATCCACACCAGAACACGAGAAACTCAAGAAAATGGGATACAGGAATACTTATTTTTCTTCATACAAAATGGGTAGAAGGGGAGTTGCAATCTTGATCCCAAATTCAGTTAATTTTTTTGTTTATGTCAGAAATAAAAGACAAGGAGGGTAGATTCATACTTGTTAAATGTAAACTGGACAACAAGGAAGTTATATTATTTAATGTATACGCACTCCCAGGGAGTGACATGATCTTCTACGGGAAGGTGTTTGATTTAATTGCAACAGAAACCTCTGGCACTCTTATCTGTGGAGGGGATTTTAACACGACCTTAAACTCAAAATTGGACAGCACAAATCAAAATAGGAAAATGAGTCTAGTTGTTAAAAATATCAATAGGATATTGCAGGTTCTAGGACTGCTCGATGTATGGCGTGACATCCACATGACAGATAAGGAATATACTTTTTACTCAGCCCGCCACACTGAACACTCCAGGTTAGACTACTTTTTCATGTATAATGCAGATAGACACAGGCTTAAGGATTGTAGGATCGGGCAGAGCGACTTATCGGATCATAACGGAGTTTACCTTACTCTACACCTTGATAGCAAACCAAGAAATACTCTATGGAGACTTAATACAAGCATGCTGAATGATCCAGCATTCAAGGAATCAATAAAGTCAGAATTGAACATCTATCTGGAGAATAACAATAACGGGGAAGTATCCCCTGCTACATTGTGGGATGCAGCTAGGAGGAAAGATCATAGCCACATCCTCTCTCAAGAAAAAGATTCAAGCACAGAAACTGATGAAATTACAGGAAACACTAAGAAACTTAGAACGATCTCATAGTCAAAACAAAGACCCTCTGATATTACGAGAGATTCAAAAGGTAAAACAAGAAATTGACTAGATTTATAGAGAAGAAGTAGAGAAAAAGTTCAGGTTCCTGAAACAACGATATTATGAAGCAGGCTCAAAGGCAACCAAATGACTAGCATGGAGACTCAGGAAACAACAAGCACAGAATACCATTTTCAAAATAAAAGACCCCAAAACAAAGAAGATCACATGCAAATGAGATGAAATACAGAATGCATTTGAATCATATTACACAAACCTGTACAAGCAACCAGAGAAGGCAGATGCACAGACAATAGAGCATTTTGTGAACTCACTTGATCTCCCCTCAATTGGGACAGAGCAAAATGATAGACTTACTTTAGAAATAACCACAGAAGAAATTAATAAAGCAATATCTCAACTAAAAGTAAACAAGTCTCCAGGCACCGATGGCTTCCCTTCAGAATGGTTCAAGACCTTTAGAGAGCAACTAACACCTCTACTTCAGGCCTGTTTTAACTGGACTCTGCGGGAGGGGGATCTCCCACCATCATGGAGAGAGGCCATCATATCTGTAATCCCAAAGGAGGGTAAAGATAAGAAGGAATGCAGTTCATATAGACCTATCGCAATTCTTAACACGGATTATTAACTATATGCATCAATAATAGCCAAAAGAATGGAGAATATAATCCCAGAATTGATTGACGGAGATCAAACTAGTTTCATTCAAAATAGGCAGACACAGGACAATATAAGGAGAACACTACATGTCATGGACCACATTACTCAGAATAAGACAAGTGCAATATTAATCAGTCTAGATGCAGAAAAAGCATTTGATTCAGTGGGATGGGATTACCTATTCCAAGTTATGGAAAGATTTGCTTTCAACAAAGAAGTGATGCAATGCGTCAAATCACTGTATTCATATCCGACTGCTAGAATAAAGATAAATTGCCATTTATCACGAACGATAAAATTAGAGCGAGGGGCAAGACAAGGCTGTAATCTTTCACCCACGCTCTTCTCCTTGTACCTCGAACCATTAGCACAGGCAATAAGACAGGACCCAACTTTAGAGGGAATAACAATAAGAGACAGTGAACATAAGATATGTATGTATGCTGTTGACGTTCTGTTTTTCCTTAAAGTCCCAGGCTCAAGCGTACCTAAATTGATGGATGTTTTACAAACATTTGGAACATATTCAGGGTATGTGCTTAACGTACACAAGACCCAAGCCCTAGTATATAATTATACCCCACAGGAAGAGCTGAAGAGTAGGTATAACTTCCACTGGACCTCTCTTTATGACATGAATTACGATCACATCAACAAGAAAATATATGATGACCTGGACAGGTGGAATTCACTTCCCTTAGATCTTAGTAGTAGAATTGAAACAATCAAAATGAACATCCTGCCAAGGTTACTGAATTTGTTCCAATCACTGCCCGTGAAATCCCGCCTAAACAGTTTAGGGAATGGTACAAACGGATATCAAGGTTTATCTGGAACAGTAAGCGACCAAGAATTAGATATACAACATTACAACTACCAAAAAACTGTGGGGGGGATGGCCTTACCAAACCTAGAAGATTATTTTGTGTCAACCCAATTGAGACCTCTGGTGTGTTGGTGCAATTCAGAATACGAATCCAAATGGAAAGACATCGAGACTACTTTGACAGAGATACCCATACAGTCAGTTTTGGGAAATAAGGACATGGTAATAGAAATATACAATAGACAAAATCAGTGGATTAATTTCTCTCTAAAGACATGGTTTAGGGTAGTTAAGCAAAATCATTTAGACAGAGAGGTCAAATTGCTGAGTTGGCCCGCATACGACCCCAGCTTCATCCCTGCAACCCAGGATAGCATATTTAAACAATGGACGCAGAAAGGCATCACATCATTCAGTACAATTATAAGGAATGGGGACCTAGATAACTTCCAGGACCTAAGTAAAAAAACATGGCTTGGATAAACAAGATTTTTACAGATACCTACAGGTTTGACACTATTTCTTAAGGGAGATAAAAGGGCTTGACCCTCGAGCACCTCAAAAATTAATCCAAGTATTCACTAGCGCATACTTGGGGAGTAACAAAAAAACTATTTCAAATCTCTACTTGGGTATTCAATCCTCAAAGAAACATTCTACAAACTATATCAAAAAGAAATGGGAGGAGAAACTTAACATTGAAATAACTGATGAAACATAGTTGAATGTATTAGACTCATTGTTGGAGAGAATGAGGTCTATTAAGGGTGGATCACTCTCATATTGTCACGATCTTCTGTAGTGACGGACCAAGACGCAGCGATGCTTCCAGTATACATATTTATTTAATCGACGTAAACTGGGAAAACAATAAACAAACCGAACGAAGATCGTAACAATGAACATAACATACACTGAACACTTACGCTATGAACAAACAATAACCCACAAAACCCTAGTGAAAACTACAAACATATATATGGTTCCCAATTAGAGGTAATGACAAACAGCTGCCTCTAATTGGGAACCATTTCCCCAACATAGAAATAGAACACCTAGAACAGAAAAAACCCTACACCAAAACCGAAACTAAACACGCCAGCCTGTCAACTCAGGCCTGGACGTGACAGTAACACCCCCCCCCCCCCCAAAGGCGCGGACTCTGACCGCGCCAAAAGTCCATGGGGGGGTCTTCGGGTGGGTCTCTTTAGTCCAAGGTGGCAGCTCCGGTGCCGGGGCCATGCTGGGCCGAGGTCATGCACCGGAGGCCCTGGGATAGCAGCCGGAACAGTTCGTGCTAGACTCACGAAGCGCACAGGGGACCTGGTGCATGAAGCAGGCTGTGCTGGACACACGATGCGCACAGGAGACCTGGTGCGGGGAGTAGGAGCAGGCTGTGCTGGACTAGCGATGCGCACAGGGGACCTGGTGCGGGGAGTAGGAGCAGGCTGTGCTGGACTCGCGATGCGCACAGGGGACCTGGTGCGAGGAGCAGGAACAGGCTGAGCTGGACTACTTAATGCGCTGGGGACCTGGTGCGAGGAGCAGGAACAGGCTGTGCTGGACTCGCGATGCGCATAGGGACCTGGTGCGGGGAGTAGGAGCAGGCTGTGCTGGACTAGCGATGTGCACCGGGGACCTGGTGCGGGGAGCAGAAACAGGCTGTGCTGGACTCGCAATGCGCAACGGGGACCTGGTGCGGGAGCAGGAACAGGCTGTATTGGACTCTCTATGCGCACTGGAACTCTGGTGCGGGGAGCAGGAACGGGCCGTGCTGGACTCTAAGCGCACTGGAACTCTGGTGCGGGAAGCAGGAACGGGCCGTGCTGGGTTCACGACGTGCACAGGGATCCTGGAGCGTGGAACAGGGACAGGACGTGCTGGGTCCACGACGTGCACAGGGATCCTGGAGCGTGGAACAGGATGTGCTGGGTCCACGACGCGCACAGGGATCCTGGAGCGTGGAACAGGGACAGGTCGTGCTGGGTCCACGACTCGCACAGGGGTCCTTGAGCGTGGAACAGGGACTGGACGTACTGGGCTCTCTATGCGCATAGGAGACCTGGTGCGCGGAGCAGGGACTGGACGTACTGGGCTCTCTAAGCGCACAGGGGGCCTGGTGCGCGGAGCCGACACCCTTCTCCCCGGCTGTTCACTCACCCTCACCTCACAGATGGTGGGAGCTGGAATGTCGCGCACCGGGCTGTGGGCGCGAACCGGAGACACCGTATGCAGAGCCGGCGCAGGATATCTCGGTCCAAGAAGGTGCACTGGAGATTTAGCGCGCAGAGCCGGCACCACTCTACCAGGCAGCACACTCACCCTAGCCTGACAGATGAGTGGAGCTGGAATGTCGCGCACCAAGCTGTGGACACACACCGGAGACACTGCACGCAGAACCGGTGCAGGATATCCTGGTCCAAGAAGGTGCACAGGAGACTTCGCGCGCAGAGCCGGCACCACTCTTCCAGGCTGCACACTCACCCTAGCCTGACAGATGAGTGGAGCTGGAATGTTGAGCACCGGCCTATGAATGCGCACTGGAGACACCGTGCGCAATACAGCATAGCACGGCGTCTTACCAGTGCGACGCTCCCTCCAAAGAGCACGAGGAGTTGGCTCAGGAGTCCACCCTGAACGGCCAACCTCCCGTGTACCCCGATTTTTTAGGGCTGCCTCTCGGGCTTGCTAGCCAGGCGTGTCCCAGCATATCTCTCCCTATCCATGCTCAGATCTGCCCTCGCTGCTTCCATCTCCGCCCTGGGGCGACGATGTGCCGCAGTCTTTTTCCAGGGTCCCTTTCCAGCCAATATCTCTTCCAATGACCAGAAATCCTGGCTCTTTCGCTGCTTGGTCCTTTGTTGGTGGGTTATTCTGTCACGATCTTCTGTAGTGACGATCTTCCTTGCTTCCAGTATACATGTTTATTTAATCGACGTAAACTGGGAAAACAATAAACAAACCGAACGAAGATCGTAACAATGAACATAACATATACTGACCACTTACGCTATGAACAAACAATAACCCACAAAACCCTAGTGAAAACTACAAACATATGGTTCCCAATTAGAGGTAACGACAAACAGCTGCCTCTAATTGGGAACCATTTCCCCAACATAGAAATAGAACACCTAGAACAGAAAAAACCCTACACCAAAACCGAAACTAAACACGCCAGCCTGTCAACTCAGGCCTGGACGTGACACATGTCTTTTGGACCTGTCCTGCAATCGAAACTTACTGTGGAGAAATAAGATCCAACATTGGAAAAATAATGGTATTTGACATAGAACAAACATTAATTTCTTTGTACTTGGGTGAAATACCTGATAACTTGCACAATAGAGAAAAGTACCTCTTGAATGTCCTACTGGCAGCCAGTAAAAAGGCTATCACTAGGAAATGGCTACAAAAAGACCCTCCCACCGTGACACAATGGATTGACATTGTTAAAGAAATACACCACATGGAGCGCATGACCTTTGCTTTAAGAACTCAAGAGGAGAGAGGTCAGGAATACTGGGAAAAATGGGTTTCGTACTTGAAAATTATCTAATTCAAAGATGTCAATGTAACTAATATGATGAAAGTATGATGTGCAGTGTAACTGCCAGATATTTCGTGTTGTTCTTTTACTTTATTTGTACTTTCTTTGTGTTCCTCAATAAAAACAAAGTATGAAAAAAAAGAATGTGAAATGTCAGAATAATAGTAGAGAATGATTTATTTCAGCTTTTATTTCTTTCATCACATTCCCAGTGGGTCAGAAGTTTACATACACTCAATTAGTATTTGGTAGCATTGCCTTTAAATTGTTTAACTTCGGTCAAACGTTTCGGGTAGCCTTCCACAAGCTTCCCACAATAAGTTGGGTGAATTTTGGCCCATTACTCCTGACAGAGCTGGTGTAACTGAGTCAGGTTTGTAGGTCTCCTTGCTCGCACACACTTTTTCAGTTCTGCCCACAAATTTTCTATACGATTGAGGTCAGGGTTTTGTGATGGCCACTCCAATACCTTGACTTTGTTTTCCTTAAGCCATTTTGCCACAACTTTGGAAGTATGCTTGGGGTCATTGTCCATTTGGAAGACCCATTTGCGACCAAGCTTTAACTTCCTGACTGATGTCTTGAGATGTTGCTTCAATATATCCACATAATTTTCCCTCCTTGTGATACCATCTATTTTGTGAAGTGCACCAGTCCCTCCTGCAACAAAGCAACCCCACAACATGATGCTGCCACCCCCGTGTTTCACGGTTGGGATGGTGTTCTTCAGCTTGCAAGCCTCCCCCTTTTTCTTCCAAACATAACAACGATCATTATGGCCAAACAGTTCTATTTTTGTTTCATCAGACCAGAGGACATTTCTCCAAAAAGTACGATCTTTGTCCCCATGTGCAGTTGCAAACCGTAGTCTGGCTTTTTTATGGCGGTTTTGGAGCAGTGGCTTCTTCCTTGCTGAGCGGCCTTTCAGGTTATGTCGATATAGGACTCGTTTTACTGTGGATGAACCAGACTTGTGGAGGTCTACATTTTTTTTGGCTTTTGATTTTCCCATGATGTCAAGCAAAGAGGCACTGAGTTTGAAGGTAGGCCTTGAAATACATCCACAGGTACACCTCCAATTGTCTCAAATTATGTAAATTAGCCTATCAGAAGCTTCTAAAGCCATGACATCATTTTCTGGAATTTTCCAAGCTGTTTAAAGGCACAGTCAACTTAAACTTCTGACCCACTGGAATTGTGATACAGTGAATTATAAGTGAAATAATCTGTCTGTAAACAATTGTTGGAAAAATGACTTGTGTCATGGACAAAGTAGATGTCCTAACCAACTTGCCAAAACTATAGTTTGTTAACAAGAAATGTGTGGAGTGGTTGAAAAACAAGTTTTAATGACTACCTACAGTGAGGGAAAAATGTATTTGATCCCCTGCTGATTTTGTACGTTTGACCACTGACAAAGAAATGATCAGTCTATAATTTTAATGGTAGGTTTATTTTAACAGTGAGAGACAGAATAACAACAAAAGAATCCAGAAAAACGCATGTGAACATTTTTATAAATTAGTTTGCATTTTAATGAAGGAAATAAGTATTTGACCCCCTCTCAATCAGAAAGATTTCTGGCTTCCAGGTGTCTTTTATACAGGTAACAAGCTGAGATTAGGAGCACACTCTTAAAGGGAGTGCTCCTAATCTCTGCTTGTTACCAGTATAAAAGACACCTGTCCACAGAAGCAATCAATCAATCAGATTCCAAACTCTCCACCATGGCCAAGATGTCAGGGACAAGATTGTAGACCTACACAAGGCTGGAATGGGCTACAAGACCATCGCCAAGCAGCTTGGTGAGAAGGTGACAACAGTTGGTGCGATTATTCGCAAATGGAAGAAACACAAAAGAACTGTCAATCTCCCTCGGCCTGGGGCTCCATGCAAGATCTCACCTCGTGGAGTTGCAATGATCATGAGAACGGTGAGGAATCAGCCCAGAACTACACGGGAGGATCTTGTCAATGATCTCAAGGCAGCTGGGACCATAGTCTCCAAGAAAACAATTGGTAACACACTACGCGGTGAAGGACTGAAATCCTGCAGCGCCCGCAAGGTCCCCCTGCTCAAGAAAGCACATATACATGCCCATCTGAAGTTTGCCAATGAACATCTGAATGATTCAGAGGACAACTGGGTGAAAGTGTTGTGGTCAGATGAGACCAAAATGGAGCTCTTTGGCATCAACTCAACTCACCGTGTTTGGAGGAGGAGAAATGCTGCCTATGACCCCAAGAACACCATCCCCACCGTCAAACATGGAAGTGGAAACATTATGCTTTGGGGGTGTTTTTCTGCTAAGGGGACAGGACAACTTCACCGCATCAAAGGGACGATGGACGGGGCCATGTACCGTCAAATCTTGGGTGAGAACCTCCTTCCCTCAGCCAGGGCATTGAAAATGGGTCGTGGATGGGTATTCCAGCATGACAATGACCCAAAACACATGGCCAAGGCAACAAAGGAGTGGCTCAAGAAGAAGCACATTAAGGTCCTGGAGTGGCCTAGCCAGTCTCCAGACCTTAATCCCATAGAAAATCTGTGGAAGGAGCTGAAGGTTCGAGTTGCCAAACGTCAGCCTCGAAACCTTAATGACTTGGAGAAGATCTGCAAAGAGGAATGGGACAAAATCCCTCCTGAGATGTGTGCAAACCTGGTGGCCAACTACAAGAAACGTCTGATCTCTGATTGCCAACAAGGGTTTTTCCACCAAGTACTAAGTCATGTTTTGCAGAGGGGTCAAATACTTATTTCCCTCATTAAAATGCAAATCAATTTATAATATTTTTCACATGCGTTTTTCTTGATTCTTTTGTTGTTATTCTGTCTCTCACTGTTCAAATAAACATACCATTAAAATTATAGACTGATCATTTCTTTGTCAGTGGGCAAACGTACAAAATCAGCAGGGGATCAAATACTTTTTTCCCTCACTGTAAGTGTATGTAAACTTCCAACTTCAACTGTACAATAGTCATTCACAATATTACAATGTCTACACTGTATTTCTGATCAATGTGATGTTATTTTAATGGACAAAAAATATTTTCTTTCAAAAACAAGGACATTTCTAAATGACCCCAGACTTTTGAACGGTAATATCAGCATGTGTGTGTATGCTAACATGAAAGAGATTCCTTTTAGCTCCCGGCTCTCGTGGTTCTTCAGAAGCCTATCTGTCAGATGCATTACACAGAACACGGCTGAGAATACTTATCAGGCTCATTTATTTTTGCAGGGTTCTTGAATTTCAGGCCTTTACATGGCTATCCTCTGTCCTACTTGTTTCACTACAGAAGGGCGGGCTAGACACTAATGACTAGAACATCCCGGTCACGACCATCTTTAATCAGAGGGTGTGTGTGTGTGTGTGGAGTGGGATATGGGGGTTGTGTTTGCGTATGTGTGTGTTTGTGTCTGTCTGTGTGTGTGTGTGTGTGTGTGGTTGTGTTGTCTTCGGTTCTGTCTTTTTTCCTGGGTTACCTTTGTCTTGTGAATTGACATTCAACCGATATCACTCAAAGGCTTCAAAAATAGGAGAGAGAAAGTCCCTAATCGGTTAGAACAGACTGCGCATGTGGTATACACTCAAACAAATGGGTCAGTTATTCAGTTATTCACACACACAGACACACAGACAGACACACAGAAAGACACACAGACAGGCAGTGAGACTGCAGTAAAGTGAGGCATGACGGAGAGAAAAATAAGGAAGGATATAGACAGAACAGGCAGACAGACAAACAGAACAGACAGAATAGACAGAACAGACAGAATAGACAGAACAGACAGAATAGACAGAACAGACAGACAGGCAGAACAGACAGAATAGACAGAACAGACAGACAGGCAGAACAGACAGAATAGACAGAACAGACAGACAGAGACAGAACTGAGAAGCAAATCCAAGACTTGTTGAATATTTGATGGAACTTCCTGGTTTATTTAGGCCAATGCAGAGACGCCTCACTGACAATAATTGGGGCGTTAATATGGATGACCTTTCACCCCATAGGTCACAGACTCCACTCCTTCCAGAGATAATTTTTTTGTTTGTTTTAAAAATACTTTTATTGGCCCAATAGTTACATAATTAAAACACAAACCTTATTTCATTTTAATGGACCTAGAAAGTTAGAACCAAGCTCCCCTCCCTGTCCACAGTACATAGACCCCCCCTGAAGCCCCACACCCCTACACAAAAAACTGACGGTTCACCACCCCTTCAGAAAGTATGCATACCCTTTGACTTATTCCACATGTTGTTGTGTTACAGCCTAAAATTCAAAATGGAGTAAATAGATATTTTTTCTCACCTATGTACACATAATACCCCACAATGACAAAGTGAAAACATGTTTTTAGATTTTTTTGCAAATTTATTGAGAATAAAATACAAAAATATCTCATTTACATTAGTATTCACACCCTTGAGTCAATACATATTATAATCACCTTTTGCCGCAATTACAGCTGTGAGTCTTTCTGGGTAAGTCTCTAAGTGGTGTGCACACCAGGATTAAGCAATATTTGCACATTATTAATAAAACAATTCTTCAAGCTCTGTCAAGTTGGTTGTGGATCATTGCTAAACAACCATTTTAAAGCCGAATTTATATCAAAACTGTAACTAGGCCACTCAGGAACATTCAATGTCGTCTTGGTAAGAAACTCCAGTGTATATTTGGCCTTGGGTTTTAGGTTATTGTCCTACTGAAAGGTGAATTTGTCTCCCAGTGTCTGTTGGAAATCAGACTGAACCAGGTTTTCATATTGTATTTTGGCTGTGCTTAGCGCTATTCTGTTTCTTTTTATCCTAAAAAAAACTCCCTAGTCCTTGCTGATGACAAGCATACCCATAACATGATGCAGCCACCACCATGGTTGAAAATATGAAGAGTGGTACTCAGTGATGTGTTGGATTTGCCCCAATGCTTTGTATTCAGGACAAAAAGTTAATTGCTTTGCCAAATTTTTTGCAGTTTTACTTTATTGCCTTGTTGCAAACAGGATGCATGTTTTGGAATATTTTTATTCTGTACAGGCTTCCTTCTTTTCACTTTGTCATTTAGGTTAGTATTGTGGCGTAACTACAATGTTGTTGATCCATCCTCAGTTTTCTCCTATAACAGCCATTAGACTCTGTAACTGTTTTAAAGTCACCGTTGTCCTCATGGTAAAATTTCTGAGCGGTTTCCTTCCTTTCCGGCAACTGAGTTAGGAAGGACTCCTGTATATTCGTAGTGACAGGTACACCATCCAAAGTGTAATTAATAACTTCACCATGCTCAAAGGGATATTCAAGGTCTGCTTTTATGTTTACCCATCTACCAATAGGTGCCCTTCTTTGCAAGGCATTGGAAAAACTCCCTGGTCTTTGTGGTTGAATCTGTGTTTGAAATTCACTGCTCAACTGAGGGACCTTACAGATAATTGTATGTGTGGGGTACAGAGATGAGGTAGTCATCCAAAAGTCATGTTAAACACAATTATTGAATACAGAGTGAGTCCATGCAACTTATTATGTGTCTTGTTACTCCTGAACTTATTTAGGCTTGTCATAACAAAGGGGTTGAATATTATTGACTCAAAACAGTTCAGCTTTTCATTTTTTTTTTTTTTTGTAAAAACCAAAAATCCAAAAACACAATTCTACTTTGAAATTATGGGGTATTGTGTGTAGGACAGTGACACAAAATCTCAATTTAATGCATTTTAAATTCAGGCTGTAACACAACAAAATGTGTAAAAAGTCAAAGAGAAATAGGCCCTGTAAGAGATCGTGAGAGCGTTTGAGAAAGAGAGAGAAAGAACCCCCCCCACCCCATCCAAAAAGTAAACAATCATTCTGGCCAGAATTAATAATGGCTGCTGACCAGTGCTCTGCAGCTGGAGTGATGTGGGAGCCAGAATGGCGGTGGCTGAAACCCCAGCACTGTCTCTGGAGGAAAAACATACAGCCCCAAGTCAGAATGGCCTCCGGCTCACAGCTCTGCCATAGCTCAGCTCCTGTTTAACACATGGAAAATGGAAACTGGAGGTCTCAGTGGGACACAGGCAGTGATTCCAGACGTTGCCTGCCACAGTGCTTTGGGTGCGACCCCTGTTGACTCCTACTTCTTTCTGTATGTTGCATCCCAGACAGTATGTCAGCCTGCTGCTCTTTAATAGGAAGCTCTCCCAGGGTGCACTGCTGTGCTGTGACTGGAACTAGACGGGCATACGAAGAGTCAGGGCCACTTAACACCAGGAGGGAGGACAGAGTGCAGACAGACAGATAAACAGACAGGACAAACAGCATTAGTAGGCACGTTCAGACAGAGACAGACAAGAGGAATAAGGAAAATATATTCCAGAAGTAGACATGAAGAGGTGTGTGTCACTCACACACAGACATATTCAGGGGGGCATGGATTTATAGTTTATGTACCTACACACATGCAGGCACATACACTCTTAGAAAAAAGGGTTCCAAATGGGTGCTTCTGCTGTCCCCATAAAATAACCCTTTTGAGTTCCAGGTAGAAACCTGTTGGGTTCCAACCCTCTGTAGAAAAGGTTCTACATGGAACCGAAAAGGGTTCTACCTGGAACCAAAGGGGTTCTTAAAAGTCAAAAAGAACCTTTTTAGGTTCTAGATTGCAGTGTACAAAACTGCCTTTGCAAGTGCACTCCACACACACACGCACACACAAACACACAAACACATACCATGGATCAGATAAATGGATTGCACTCTAGAGAGAGAACATCAGATGTTGGCAGCCATACAGAAAACAACCTCGCTGGGCAATTATATCTGACACTGAGGAAAAGGCTATGGTCTGAACACAGCCTACGCAGACAGGTCCTCATCTTGCATCAGTGTGTGTGTTCCTGGAGAATTTTAACATTAAAGGATGACTAGAAGAGTCAGGAGTCAGGTGTTAAGCTGTCACAAACACTCACGCAAGCACGCACACACACACACACACACACACGCACACAAATGCACACATAAACACACACACGGAAGAGGTAATCGGTGTGTGTTCTGGGGTCACGTTATTTCTCTAAGGTAGTTGTAGAGAGCTGAAGGATCGTAGATCCAAGCTCAGTGTGTAATAAGAACACAGCTAACCTTCCCTTTCATTGCAACACTTATAGTCAAACAGCCTTCACCCAGGCTTCACCCAGCCTTCACTGAGCCTTCACCCAGCCTTCACCCAGTCTTCACTGAGCCTTCACCCAGTCTTCACTGAGCCTTCACCCAGTCTTCACTGAGCCTTCACCCAGCCTTCACCCAGCCTTCACTGAGCCTTCACCCAGCCTTCACTGAGCCTTCACCCAGCCTTCACCCAGTCTTCACTGAGCCTTCACCCAGCCTTCACTGAGCCTTCACCCAGCCTTCACCCAGTCTTCACCCAGCCTTCACTGAGCCTTCACCCAGCCTTCACTGAGCCTTCACCCAGCCTTCACCCAGTCTTCACCCAGTCTTCACCCAGTCTTCACCCAGCACTGGAAGCCCAGACTACAGAGCTAGTCAGAGCCAGGGGTCTACGTCTTGTCTTCTCGTTAAGACAGTAAAATACCTCAACTCAACTGTTAATTAATGTAACGCTGTTCATTTTGTCATACCATCTTTTTCTCATCCCAGGATTACAGTATTACCGGTTTAGTACACAAGGGGTCACTAAAACCACAAAAAAGCCCATTGAGTGTCTATTACCAGAATGCTAACAACATTAGCACAAGTAATACAACATTTCCATAGAGGCTGAGCTAAATATGCTAACGAGCACAAACAAAAATAAACTAAATGCCAAGACAGGTAATCCAGCTCATAAAGTTCAGACAAACAGAAGAACACAGAAAAGAAACCCATAGCACTTACGGAACAATAGAACACCTCAACGTTTGAAGCTCTTTACAAACCTCTTGAAACAAACCAAACAAGATTGTTTAATTCACTCCTCCAACGGTGTCTGTACTCCCAGGAGTTTGTCGGAACGTCACACCCCGGAGAAAGCCACAAATAAGGAGTGTTTGACTCTTGTGATAGCCCATATACGGTCAGCCATCCGGACAATGTCCTAAATCGTGGTTGAGTCATCACGCTGGAGCTCGGTGCCTGCAACTCGCCAGACGTGAGTATCACCTTCTCTCATGTCCGGATGTCATTTTTGGTGAGTTTGGACATTTACAAGCAAATATGAACGAGATACATTATGCCAATGAACAAAGTTTTGAACAGTACTGGCTCTGGAGTCAGCATGTGTACACTCTGTGTCTGTGTGAAGTCTGGAGCCGCTAGGGCAACGGGCCTGCTTGCTCTGCTTGGAGGAGCAGACTGACGGGCCGAGAACGGTGGAGAAAAAACACAAGGAAATAAAGATAGCAGTGGCATCTGTACAGATAACTCATCCAAAGAGCTTTGACTTCTCAAACACTGCAAAAAGCTAACACAATATGATGCCCCGTCTCCATTTTAATTCAGCCACTAACTAGAGGGTCCGGCTCTAGCCTTTTGGGGCACTAAGTGAAATTTGGTTGGGTGCCCCCCACCTTGCGGCAAAACATTTTAGTGGCCCCCTCTAGGTGTTGGAGAGAACATTTTTAGTTTTAAATTCTACACATTTTTCCATGGGCGGAGAGAAAGCGTTGCAATTTTATTCAATTTCATCAATTTTATTCATTTTGACATGGGGCAGAGATAAAATTAATTCAGTTTTAAAGCTAATTTCCTGCAATTCTACACATTTTGCAATGGTATGCCATGTTACTATGATATCTGAGTGACAATAAATAACAAAATCAATGGGGGTCCCCTTGAAGTCAGGGCCCCTGGGCAAATGCCCTGCGTGCCCAGTCAGTATTTGGCCATGATTACTACGAGTTTAGATAGCTGGCTAGACTAACTACCAATCTAAAAAGTGTTAGCTGACCTGGCTAATTGAGTGACTGTCAGTGACTGACATTACAAGAGAAAGACTGCTGATGCACCTGGTGTATAATACTATTCTTACTCTCAGTAGTAAGTTGAGACCCTGACTGAGTTTGTTTGGGGGCCCCAATGTCATCTATGTCTGTAACCGGCCATGGCTAACTAGCAAGTTAAACCAAATACCCAGCTGTACTCACCAGCTCCCGCTTTCTCACGTTTTGCTATTTACAAACAAACCCGCGACTGGCTCAAATGTTCTGGGGAACTATGGTAAGCTTCATAATGTAAAATAATGTGACAGGTGAAATGAAGAACGTGATCAGCTTTATCTCCTAATGTATTGCACAAGTTGACTGCAGATATTTATTAAAAAATTAGCTACACATTCAGATTTATTGAAATAGTTTCAATGGTATATGGTATATAAGGTATACCACCCAACGGTAGCGGAGACATCTGATTTAATGAAATGGCCTGGTATTCTAACAGAGCCAATAAGCTGCTCTCAGTGTGTGTGTGTGTCTGTGTGTGTGTGTGTGTGTGTGTGTGTGTGTGTGTGTGTGTGTGTGTGTGTGTGTTTGTGCACTTGCGTGTGTACTCCTGTGTGTATGTGTAAGGGTGCATGTGTGTGTGTTTGTGTGTCTGTGTGTGTCTTTGTGCGTCTGTGCACCTGTGTGCGTGTGTGTGTACCTAATGTGGGTATGTATTCTGTCGTTCATCATACTGCAATATCATGTGTCCCAGGGGATGCGACAACTCTCCCTCTTCAAATATGTGTGGTTCTCTTCTGCCCATTATGATGGTTATAAATGTGGGCCTATAACTCTACTGTGACAAACGATTACAGCCAACTCAACAGGCGGTGTGTGTGTGTGTGTTATTAATGTCAACCCTCGTATCTCACCTGAGGTAAATGTGTTCTAGGGACCAAAGCATCTGTGTGCATGTGTGTGTGTGTGTGTGTGTGTGTGTGTGTGTGTGTGTGTGTGTGTGTGTGTGTGTGTAAGCAGATGTGTTTTGCCATATTTCCTAGTTGTGTACTAGTTGAGCATCACTCTACATTAACTAGTTGTGCACCTCTGTCCCTCAAAAGTGTAAACTTGTCTTTTGCTTTGAAGCTGCCTCCCGAAGGCCATGTATTATAAGAATCTATTTTGCATTCGTTAAATGTTCTTTTAAAGTGGTTTCCTTTGAGCAAAACCTTGAAAGAAAACGGTATATTCTGGCAAAGCCACTGTGTCTGTGGAGGGGTGTGTGTTTCTATTTGTTGGTGTGTGTGTGTGTGTGTGTGTGTGTGTGTGTGTGTGTATGTGCGTGCGTGTTGCTTCCAGGAGAGTCGGACAGTGATGAATATTCAGGCTTTGAAAGTGATAGTACTCTTTAATTGGGCTTTGGGGCCTCTCTCTATCTCTCTCTCGCTCTCACGCTCTCTCTCTCTCTCTCTCGCTCTCACACTCTCTCTTTCGCGCTCTCTCTCTCTTTCTCGCTCTCTCACTCTCTCTCGCTCTCTCTGTTAGAACTAGAGGCTTCCTCATTGCATCAGACACATATTTTCCCATAAGCCACTGTGGTTTTCTCTACAACATGTGGACTGAAATGCCCTCTGTTTATCTCAGCTATTCTTCAATTACATGCAGAATAATATTACACCACCATGGATTCAGTATTTCATTTCTTGCCAGTTAATTCTGTTCAATCGCTCGTCTACCCCAGAGGCTCTCCCTGGTCTTTCATCCCTCTATCATTTATCCTCTTCTCTCCCTCCCTTTATCCTCATCCATCCCTCACTCCCTGGGCTACTGTAGGCCAAACGGAATCACACCCTGTGGACATCCTACTAACGAAAAGAGAGAGAGTGGCTTTTTTTTCTTCAAAAAGTTGTTTGTGTTTCTACTCCTCCCTTTCACTCCCTCGCTCTCTCTCTCCCTCCCCCAGGTGAGAAAGAAGAGAACACCTTTTCAATTAGTGTATCAAAGGCTCAAAGTAAAGCAAATTGTTTAAATTACAGTCAGAAATTTCCTGTGGGGAACAGTTCAAGCACCCATTTATTTAATCCTTTCTTCAAAACAACAACAACAAAAAGAGAACAAAATAAAACAGCTAGTGGCGTGAAGCATCTATCAGGGACAAGGCCAGCCTTGTTAATGGCTGCCATTCCATTCTACCAGACAGACAGAGGAGGAGGAGGAGGAGGAGAGGACAGAAGAATACCTGATTATGAAGTTGCCAAACCTGTTCGTGTGGGCCATAATGGAGCCAAGACAAACATCTTCTATAGAAATGCTAATAAGACCAATTACACTGTGTACACAACATTAGGAATTCTTTCCATGACATAGACTGACCAGGTGAATCCAGGTGAGAGCTATGATCCATTATTGATGTCACCTGTTAAATAAATCCACTTCAAATCAGTGTAGATGAAGGGGAGGAGACAGGTTAAAGAAGGATTTTTAAGCCTTGAGACAATAGGCTTTAAAATAAATGCTAGTAAGAACAATTGGAATATAAATGCTATTCTCGCTTTATAGCCCTGCTAATGGTTATTTGATCTCACTTACTGATGTTGAGCTGACCTGTCAGACTAAAGGTATTTCAATCAGATCCACTCATCATTATGATTCCTATCCTCGTTAACTGGATGAATACCTTTATGCGCGGTTAGCCTATAGGACGAGTCAGCTGTGGACCAAAAAGTGTTTGTTTTCCTGAGGTTCTGCCCAGTCTGCTAAGTGGCTCAGTGGTTCTGCTCCCTCCTCTTTAATGGAATACTGCAGTTCTTGCCGGGAACACTGTTTACTCTTTTAACTGAGAACTCTCCAACACCTCCGGCCCTCTCTGGTTCCCATGGAGCCAGGAAACCGTGGCGATGGTGTCTGTGGAGAGCAGGGGCGGATTAACGTCCCCCCCCCGCCGGTAACCTTGCCAGCCTCGACACACACAGGGAGGGGACAACACTAAGCCTGAAGGGACAGGGATACACACATAAAAACACGAATGCATGCATGCACACACACACACACACACACACACACACACACACACGAGGCAATGCCTGAATGGATTGGAATGGTGGATGCTGTGACAGACATAGGCACACACACCGATGCATGCATGACAGACTAACAGATACACACACAGACACACTCCGCGTACAACTGAGCAGCTATTAATTTGGGGTCAGAACACTCCCCTCTAACAGGACAGGCTACTGGCAGTGAGGCTTGAACACTCCCCTCTAATTGGGCAGCTGGCAGTGAGGCTTGAACACTCCCCTCTAATTGGGCAGCTGGCAGTGAGGCTTGAACACTCCCCTCTAACAGGGCAGCTGGCAGTGAGGCTTGAACACTCCCCTCTAGTTGGGCAGCTGGCAGTGAGGCTTGAACACTCCCCTCTAACAGGGCAGTTGGCAGTGAGGCTTGAACACTCCCCTCTAACAGGGCAGTTGGCAGTGAGGCTTGAACACTCTCCTCTAACAGGGCAGTTGGCAGTGAGGCTTGAACACTCTCCTCTAACAGGGCAGCTGGCAGTGAGGCTTGAACACTCCCCTCTAACAGGGCAGTTGGCAGTGAGGCTTGAACACTCCCATCTAACAGGGCAGTTGGCAGTGAGGCTTGAACACTCCCCTCTAACAGGACAGTTGGCAGTGAGGCTTGAACAATCCCCTCTTAATAGGGCAGTTGGCAGTGAGGCTTGAACACTCCCCTCTAACAGGACAGTTGGCAGTGAGGCTTGAACACTCCCATCTAACAGGGCAGTTGGCAGTGAGGCTTGAACACTCCCATCTAACAGGGCAGTTGGCAGTGAGGCTTGAACACTCCCCTCTAACAGGGCAGTTGGCAGTGAGGCTTGAACACTCTCCTCTAACAGGGCAGCTGGCAGTGAGGCTTGAACACTCCTCCTAACAGGGCAGTTGGCAGTGAGGCTTGAACACTCCCATCTAACAGGGCAGTTGGCAGTGAGGCTTGAACACTCCCCTCTAACAGGACAGTTGGCAGTGAGGCTTGAACAATCCCCTCTTAATAGGGCAGTTGGCAGTGAGGCTTGAACACTCCCCTCTAACAGGACAGTTGGCAGTGAGGCTTGAACACTCCCATCTAACAGGGCAGTTGGCAGTGAGGCTTGAACACTCCCATCTAACAGGGCAGTTGGCAGTGAGGCTTGAACACTCCCCTCTAACAGGACAGTTGGCAGTGAGGCTTGAACACTCCCCTCTAACAGGGCAGTTGGCAGTGAGGCTTGAACACTCCCCTCTAACAGGGCAGTTGGCAGTGAGGCTTGAACACTCCCCTCTAATAGGGCAGTTGGCAGTGAGGCTTGAACCCTCCCCTTTAACAGGGCAGTTGGCAGTGAGGCTTGTCCTCTTAGACTCCATCTTTATTAACAAATAATTATTCTTCGCCTGGCTCCAATCCAACAACGAGAGGAATGTTTCATTTATTCTTTCTCTTTTTATCTCTCTGGAGGAATATTATCCATAAAGGCACAGTGGAACAGAGAGCGGCGTAAAGTTGTTTCCAGGGGTGGTGGTGGTGGGGGGAGGGTGTACTGTGCTTCCTGTGTGGTGCTGTAATGTGCTTCCTGTGTGGTGTAGGAACGGCTGTATGGGCTGGTTTTAAGGCTTCGACGATCCCGGTCCTCTTGGGGAGGTTAGAGGGTTTGTTATGCTTCAGAGGCCAGAGCTAAGCAGGGAACTGCATTATTAAACACGATAAGACCTAATGAACTCTGAACACGCTGATGCTCCAGCTCCTCTGACCACACTAATCACTGGACAACAACAGGATTACAAATATTATAAGCTGAGGACTGTCCTAAATATGTCAAGTGTAATATTAGGGTATCTGGTGTACTGTAGGTATACTAATACAGTTGAGGTCAACCACCCCACTAATTTCTTGTTAACAACTATAGTTTTGGCAAGTCGGTTAGGAAATCTACTTTTTGCATGACACAAGTCATTTTTCCAACAATTGTTTTCAGACAGATTATTTCACTTACACTGTATCGCAATTCCAGTGGGTCAGAAGTTTACATACACTAAGTTGACTGTGCCATTAAACAGCTTGAAAAATGCCAGAAAATGATGTAATGGCTTTAGAAGCTTCTGATAGGCTAATTGACATAATTTGAGTCAATTGGAGGTGTACCTGTGGATGTATTTCAAGGCCTACCTTCAACCTCAGTGCCTCTGCTTGACATCATGGGAAAATCTAAAGAAATCAGCCAAGACCTCAGAAAGACAATTGTAGACCTCCACAACTCTGGTTCATCCTTGGGAGCAATTTCCAAATGACTGAAGGTACCACGTTCATCTGTACAAACAATAGTACGCAAGTATAAACACCATGGGACCACGCAGCCGTCATACTGCTCAGGAAGGAGACACGTTCTGTCTCCTAGAGATCAACGTACTTTGGTGCAATCCCAGAACAACAGCAAAGGACCTTGTGAAGATGCTGGAGGAAACAGGTACAAAAGTATCTATATCCACAGTAAAACGAGCCCTATATCGACATAACCTGAGAGGCCGCTCAGCAAGGACGAAGCCACTGCTCCAAAACCGCCCTAAAAAAGTACATGGGGACAAAGATCGTACTTTTTGGAGAAATGTCCTCTGGTCTGATGAAACAAAAATAGAACTGTTTGGCCATAACGACCATCATTAAAAAGGGGGAGGCTTGCAAGCTGAAGAACACCATCCAACCGTGAAGCACGGGGGTTGCAGCATCATGTTGTTGGGGTGCTTTGCTGAAGGAGGGACTGGTTCACTTCACAAAATAGATGGCATCATGAGGAAGGGAAATTATGTGGATATATTGAAGCAACATCTCAAGACATTAGTAAGTAAGTTAAAGCTTGGTCGCAAATGGGTCTTCCAAATTTTGTTGTGGCAAAATGGCTTAAGGACAACAAAGTCAAGGTATTAGAGTGGCCATTACAAAGTCCTGACCTCAATCCTATAGAAGATTTGTGGGCAGAACTGAAAAAGCGTGTGCAAGCAAGGAGGCCTACAAACCTGACTCAGTTACACCAGCTCTGTCAGGAAGAATGGGCCAAAATCCACCCAACTTATTGTGGGAAGCTTGTGGAAGGCTACCCAATACGTTTGACCCAAGTTAAACAACATTAGCCGAGCACAGAGAGCACACCTGTGGGAGGATGGGAGGATATTCAAGGTCAATCAATATAGCATATAGAGCCTTCAACCATCCGCTGCATTCATATTGTGAACTCAACCGGGTGGATTTGGGTCCTTTGTTACTAATACAACAATGGTAGAAGAAATATGTTGTTTCTATGTACTTTTCTCTCTCTCTCTCTCTCTCTCTCTCTCTCTCTCTCTCTCATGCACTATTCAGTATGAGAGAGAGGGGGAGAGAGAGAGAGAGAGAGAGAGAGAGAGAGAGAGAGAGAGAGAGAGAGAGAGAGAGAGAGAGAGAGAGAGAGAGAGAGAGAGAGAGAGAGAGAGAGAGAGAGAGAGAATAATGTGTGTGTCTGCCGTGATCTGTAGTGGTAAAAAAACTTCTATAAAGCTCCCTATACTTTCAATGCATTATTAAACTGTGTTTACTTGCGTTTACCTTCCACTACACCACTGGTGCCACGTGTGTGTGCGTGTACGTACATGTTCCTGTGTGTACAAAATCTTGTGTGTGTGCATCTCCCTGTGCTTACGCGTGTTGTGTGTTTTTGCGTGTGTGTGTGACAGATGTGAAGAAACATATTGACATCACTTAGACAGTGTATAGGCGCTAAACATTAACAGCCACAGGAGAGCTACTCTCAGCCAGGTAAATTGCCAATTCATTTGTGAAATCGACTAAGTGAAAGCCTCCTCCAATGCACAGACAATCTTTCTCTGCAAGACACTCACTGTGAGAAGAGGACCAGGGATAAACAACTTTGGTGTCAAATTAGCTCTCAGTTTTACAGCCCATTGACTATGATAGACCAAAGCTTTAATGATTAACCTAACCTGTGTGTTTATGTGTGTCGGAGGAGGAAAAAAGAGTGTGTGTGTGTGTTTGTGTACAGCACATGTGTGTGTTGGAGCCTTCTAGTCCCACCCAGGCCTCTGAGCTCTGGCGGCCCACTGGAGGGCCAAGGTGACTGGGGTCGGCCAACAGAGAGCTGCCTGCCAGATGGACAGCCAGCCTAGACAGGGTTAGACCTGATACACTCTCTCTCCTCCTCACACACACACCCTGATGGTTGTAATATACCTCACCTTAGACTCTACACACAAACCTGTTCCCCTGTCACACACACACACCACTGCCTTTCTCCCCCAACACATTTATCATTAGTCTGGAATAGAGACTTTGACCAGAAGCAGATTTTGTATGCTTCTCTATAGACAGATAGACTGCAGGATAGATGGAAGGATAGATGGAAGTATGAAAAGGACAGTACTGTATATTCAGTGTTATAGTGAATTAAAGGCAAATATGACATTGTCCCCTCCTCCCCTCTTGTTGTCCATGGTCACCCTAATCTTAGCTGTACCTGCCAACTCGGTGCCATCTGTGCCCATCCACTGACTGGCGTCATGCAATAAACCTTTCAGTCAGAGAACTGGACAAGGAGAGATGGTTGTGTGGAGGGGGATGTTGGGTGTTGGGGTTGTGTATGTATGTGGGTGTGTTTTCTGAGTAGTGTATGTTGGTTATTGGATACAGGGTAACAGATTAATTTCCCTCACTATGGTGCTGTCTCTGGCTCTTGACAGCTGTCACTCACACATTAACCCACTTTGCCTCACACACGCGCAGACACACACACACACACAAGGTTTTTGTTTACAGACCTTTATCTAGACGGTTCTGATGAATAATCATTGGATTCGTTTCACACAGATCCTCTTCATTCGTTTGTTTAGCATCTGTCTCTCTCCCACAACTCTACTTGTTTATCAGGCGCAGACGACCTTGTTCATCACATTCTGATGGGTTCATCACATTCTGATTTGTTCAAGCCTCAGGAGAGCCTCAGGACATCACTCAGAAAATCTTTCCCAACCAAATCATCACGAAGCAAAAATCTAAATATATCTCCTATTGGAAAGACATGTGTGGCAGACTAACCACCGTGACTGTCGTGACTGAGAAAAACACTGACTATGTACAGACTCAGTGAGCACAGCATGGCCATAGAAACCGTCCATCACAGACAAATCTGGCTACCCAGAGAGGACAGGCTGGCTATAGAGACTGGTTGTCAAAGACAGATTTGGCTACCCAGAGAGGACAGCCTGGCCATAGAAACTGGCTGTTACAGACAGATCTGGCTACCCAGAGATGACAGCCTGGCTATAGAGACCGGTCATCACAGACAGATCTGGCTACCCAGAGAGAACAGGCTGTGCTCACTCTGGTCTCAGAGAGAGGTCGAGACAGAGCTGCATTGTCTTCTACACGGTGAGAACTATACAGACTTACGGGGAATTTTCTTTCCCAAAATTGAAAACAAATACAACATTTTTTTTTACCAAAACAGAAAAGGAGAAAATCCAATATCTATTGGGAGAAAAAACCCTTTGTGCCATATTAGCTGCAAAATATGTAGCTTCCTGCCACACCCATAGGGACAGCCAGTGGAATGACCAACCAGAGCATTAACATGGCTACCTGTGTCTTTATCACTTGTTCATTATTGTCCTCATTCATTTCTTACTGTGGTGTCTGGTTAATTGTTACTACTCATTGAGTATTATTATTGTTCCTATTATTATCTTTCTGCATCATCATTGATTTTATATGTGTCTATATTGTATGTGGTAACACCTTCCATCCCAATAAAGCCATTTGAATTTGAGAGAGAGAGATAGGGGGAGAGGGAAAGAGAGATGAACAGATGAAAGAAAGTGAGATGAGTGATGAGCTCCTGAATTTTTCAGCAAAACAAAGAGAGATGGATTTAGGGTTGGATAAACTTTGTTACAGAGTACTACCCTCCACAACACAACATTCACTCCAAATTTTGGACAAAATTATCTGGAAGGATTATTGAAGGATTCTTACTACCAAGGACTATCCAGCAAACTGTCTTACAAACCAACAACCAGCAAAAGAAGCAAAACAGAAACCCTGAAATACATCCAAGCTGGAACGGAGTAAGTAATGTTCAGTCTGAAGCTACTTTGAAAGCCTAGATGGAAAAGAACATCACAATAATCTCTAGATATTTCACTTTATAAAGACTGAATGCTAAGTCAAAAGATTAAAAGGCTACCAAGCTTGTTAGGAAAGAACAGACCCGTTTGCAACATTAATTAGCACTGAAGTGTGAAGTTAAAGGTGTGAAGCCACTGAGCCCAACAATGGCAGCAGAGTTCCCCAAATGCAGAGGCCTCTTTGGCCCCCTGCTCCATGGCTTTCCCCTGTGCAGAGGTCACCAAAGTACAGTACCCCTTGGATATAAAAAATGACAAGGCACGGAAAGAGTACAAAGAGAAGCTCCACATGTACAATCCAGAGACACTTTTTGCTGACTGCTACAAAAATGGGAACGTAAGCAACTTAATCTTTCGCACAGGCCATCCCTGGGCATGCCACACAGCTATAAGAGCACACTACACCTCTTTTAAGAGAGAGGGTATTGGAGGAGGGTGGAAAGTGAGAATACTGGAAAACGAGGACCCTGAGACCGAGACACTCTCTCTCAACCTGTACATAAATGGAACAGTGGTATTGCAGGGCAACCTCATACATTTCCAACAGGACTTCAAACGAATGAAAAAGAAAGCATGGAGAAGCTTTCTCTTCGTGACGACTCCCCACCCCGAACGAGTCTGATCACACCTCTAAACTGTCCTGCAGACCAGGAGAGACCCCCAGTACTGAACAAATTCAGGTCCTACAACTGCACTGCTCCTCCATCATTGAGAGAGATAAATAGCTAGTCCACAACACCCCCAACAAGACCCGGAGGGCTGAAGGTGGAGATAGATGGCTGTCTGCACTCCTGTCTATGGTGAGAGAACTTAACGAGGAGAGAGTGGAACACACAGCCCAGCTAACAGCACTGCAGGAGGAGGTGAGAAAGCTGAGGTGTGACAATGAACCACTCATGAGAGAGCTGGCCAATCCCCCAGAGAAGCCAACAGAACAGCCCACTTCAGACCCCGACCAAAGCCTTAACACCATAGCAGGACAGACAAGGCAGGATCCACCATCCCAGCAGATTCCCCTCCTGGCACCGCCCATGTCAGCCCACCGGATAGCTCTCCTGAAAACACCCCCACACCCACTGAGGACACACAAAAGACAGAGATTGTGCTCCTAATTGACTCAAATGGGAAAACTTTTTACAAAACACCAAGTGGCTAAACTGTGTTGCCCGAACACCCAGCATGCCCTAGAGCTGCTGTCCGAGGACCGACTAGGATCCCCCAGCCACATCATAAAACACACAGGCACAAATGACCTGAGGGCCCAGCAGGAAAGGGTGGCCACAGCACTCAAGGGAGTGATTGAAAAAGCATCTTCCACTTTCCCCAACGCACAAGTGGTTATCTCCACCCTGCTATCATGAAAAGACTTTCCCCCTGCCACCATACAGTGGGTGAATGCAAGCATTTCCAGGGACTGTGCCTCAAAACCAAATGTTTACCGGTCCCACCACAGCTCAACAGAGACAAATGTCCTCCTGTGTGCTACGTATATCCCCCACTACAAATCTCCATACTTTAATGAAGACAGTTTCTTCATCCATCATATCCAGACCCAGGGACATGTACTAGTCTGTGGTGACCTAAATGCCAGAACTGGAAAGAACCTGACACCCTCAGCACACAGAGGGACAAACACCTACCTGGAGGTGACGGCATTTCCTCCCCAACATGCCCCGCTAGACAACTACGGCAAAACAACCAACAAAAACGGGTCACAACTCATGCAGCTCTGTTGCACGCTGGGAATGTACATCGAAGCCGAACAAACTGCATACTATTAAGAAATGCTATAGATGGAAGGAAAGTAGTGTGGAAATCTACCAAAAAACAATTAGTCAACAACAAATTCAATCCCATTTAGACAACTTCCTGGACAAAATGTTACACTGCAATAGTGAAGGTGTAAACTTGGCAGTCCAAAGCCTAAATAATATATTAGACTATTTAGCTTCCATATCAAATCTAAACATTTCAAGCAGACAACCTAAGAAAATTAACAACAATGACAAATGGTTTGATGAAGAATGCAAAAACCTAAAAGGAATTGAGGAACCTATCCAACCAAAAACACAGAGACCCAGAAAACCTGAGCCTTTAAAAAAAAATGTATTTCACCTTTATTTAACCAGGTAGGCCAGTTGAGAACAAGTTCTCATTTACAACTGCGACCTGGCCAAGATAAAGCAAAGCAGTGCGACAAAAACAACAACACAGAGTTACACATAAACAAACGTACAGTCAATAACACAATAGAAAAATATATGTACAGTGTGTGCAAATGTATGAGATTAGGGAGGTAAAAGCAATACATAGGCCATAGAGGCGAAATAATTACAATTTAGCATTAACACTGGAGTGATAGATGTGCAGATGATGATGTGCAAGTAGAGATACTGGGGTACAAAAGAGCAAAAAGATAAATAACAATATGGGGATGAGGTAGTTGGGTGTGCTATTTACAGATTGGCTGTGTACAGGTACAGTGATCGGTAAGCTGCTCTGACAGCTGATGCTTAAAGTTAGAGAGGGAGATATAAGTCTCCAGGTTCAGTGATTTTTGCAATTGGCAGCAGAGAACTGTAAGGAAAGGCGGCCAAAGGAGGTTTTGGCTTTGGGGATGACCAGTGAAATATACCTGCTGGAGCGCATGCTACGGGTGTGTGTTGCTATGGTGACCAGTGAGCTGAGATAAGGCGGGGCTTTACCTAGCAAAGACTAATAGATGACCTGGAGCCAGTGGGTTTGGCGACGAATATGTAGTGAGGACCAGCCAACAAGAGCATACAGATCGCAGTGGTGGGTAGTATATGGGGCTTTGGTGACAAAACGGATGGCACTGTGATAGACTACATCCAGTTTGCTAGAGTGTTGGAGGCTATTTTGTAAATGACATTGCCAAAGCCAAGGATCGGTAGGATAGTCAGTTTTACGAGAGTATGTTTGGCAGCATGAGTGAAGGAGGCTTTGTTGCAAAATAGGAAGCAGATTCTAGATTTTGAATTTTGGATTGGAGATGCTTAATGTGAGTCTCGAAAAAGATCTAACCAGACACCTACGTATTTGTAGTTGTCCACATATTCTAAGTCAGAACCGTCCAGAATAGTGATGCTAGTCGGGTGGGCGGGTGTGGGCAGCAATCGGTTTAAGAGCATGCATTTAGTTTTACTAGGATTTAAAAGCAGTTGAAGGCCACAGGATGAGTGTTGTATGGCATTGAAGCTTGTTTGGAGCTTTGTTATTAACACAGTGTTCAAAGAAGGGCCAGATGTATACAGAATGGTGTCGTCTGCGTAGAGGTGGATTAGAGAATCAACCGCAGCAAGAGCGACATCATTGATACAGTTGAAGTCGGAAGTTTACATACACTTAGGTTGGAGTCATTAATGGGATCAGCAGCAGTGGTGTCGGTTTTGGAGAGTCTGGCGTGCCCAAAGTAAAATGCCTGCCACTCAGGCCCAGAAACTAGGATATGCACATAATTAGTACTATTGGATAGAAAACACTCTGAAGTTTCTAAAACTGTTAAAATAATATCTGTGTAACAGAACTGATATAGCAGGCGAAAACCCGAGGATTTTCTGACCATAATTTTTTTTTTGTGTGACATTTCCTCAGTTTGATAGGCTTCCTATTAAAATAGGAAGAAAGATTAGTGAAAGAACCACGGATGTCAACTTTTCCTTGGCGCGAGACAGTGAGCGCGCTCCTCTTTATTTTCCTTTTATATCATTTAGGATATCATCCGTGTAAAATATAATCATTAATATTCATATAAGTATACCTAAGGATACATTATAAATGATGTTTGATTTGTTTGGGCAAAGTTGATAGGTATAATTTGAACGCTTTCTCTTCACTGTACAACATGCGACTCAACGGTGGATTTTCTGAACATAACGCGCCAACCAAACTGAGATTTATTGATATAATAAATGACTTTTTCTAACAAAAGAACCCTGTCTTGTTTGGACACTTCGGAATGCCCTCAGCAGAAGATCTTCAAAAGGTAAATGATTTATTTTAGCTCTTATATGTGTTTTGTGTGACCCAGGCTGGATATGAATTTATGCTAATGCATAAAATATGAGAGGTGCTATCCTCAAACAATCAAATGTTGTGCTTTCGCCGTAAAGCCTTTTTGAAATCTGACAACGCTGTGATATTGCCAAGACTCAGAGCTTTTGATGACTATGCAACACTTGTATATTGATAAATGCTTTATAATTATACTTTTGTATTTTGAATTTGGCGCCTTACATTTTTCCGGGTAGTGTCGGGAGTGGGGCGCTAGCGACCCAGCGCTCCTTAATGATGCTTCAGAGGTTTAAAACTCGTTTTTTAACCACTCTACAAATTTCTTGTTAATTAACAAACTATAGTTTTGGAAAGTCGGTTAGGACATCTACTTTGTGCATGACACAAGTAATTTCTCCAACAATTGTTTACAGACAGATTATTTCACTTATAATTCACTGTATCACAATTCCAGTGGGTCAGAAGTTTACATACACTAGACTGTGCCTTTAAACAGCTTGGAAAATTCTAGAAAATTATCTAATGGCGTTAGAAGCTTCTGATAGGCTAATTGACATCATTTGATCATCAAAGGCCGCTCAGCAAGGAAGAAGCCACTGCTCTGTAAAAACCGCCAAAAAAGCCAGACTACGGTTTGCAGCTGCATATTGGGACAAAGATCGTACTTTTTGGAGAAATGTCCTCTGGTCTGATGAAACAAAAATATAATTGTTTGGCCATAATGACCATTGTTATGTTTGGAGGAAAAAGGGGGAGGCTTGCAAGCCGAAGAACACCATCCCAACCGTGAAGCATGGGGGTGGCAGCATCATGTTGTGGGAGTGCTTTTCTGCAGGAGGGACTGGTGCACTTCACAAAAGAGATGGCATCATGAAGAAGGAAAATTATGTGGATATATTGAAGCAACATCTCAAGACATCAGTCAGGAAGTTAAACCTTGGTCGTAAATGGGTCTTCCAAATGGACAATGACCCCAAGCATACTTCCAAAGTTGTGGCAAAATGGCTTAAGGACCACAAAGTCAAGGTATTAGAGTGGCCATCACAAAGCCCTGACCTCAATCCCATAGAACATTTGTGGGCAGAACTGAAAAAGCGTGTGCGAGCAAGGAGGCCTACAAACCTGACTCAGTTACACCAGCTCTGTCAGGAGGAATGGGACAAAATTCACCCAATTTATTGTGGGAAGCTTGTGGAAGGCTACCCAATACGTTTGACCCAAGTTAAACAATTTAAAGGCAATGCTACCAAATACTAATTGAGTGTATGTAAACTTCTAACCCACTGGGAATGTGATGATGACAAAATACAAAACCTTCAACCCAAAAAGTCCTGTGATTTTGATTGTATTTTACCTACTCACCTTGCACACCCTTATTGACATACAAACAAACCTAAACAAAAGCAACGTCTTTTCATGCTTTGTTGATTTAAAAAAAAAACTTTGACTCTATTTGGCATGAGGGTCTGATATATAAATTGATGGAAAGCAGTGTTGGGGAAAAACATGCAACATAAAATCCATGTACACAAACAGCAAGTGTGCAGTTAAAATTGTCAATAGACTCTGAAAGCAAATGTTTACTGTTTCCTGATGATCTGGGGAATCTGTCTCCAACCAAAGAGGGCCTACAGCATCTTCTGCACAGATTCTCAGACTTGGGCCCTGACAGTACATCTCAGTAATACAAAAATAATGGTGTTCTAAAAAACGTTGAGTTGCCAGGACCATAAATACAAATTCCACCTAGACACTGTGGCCCTAGAGCACACACAAAACTATACCTACCTCTGCCTAAATATTTTGTTAGACTTCAGTGCGTCTTTTGACATTATCGATCATAGTCTGTTGCTAGAGAAATGTATGTGTTATGGCTTTACACCCACTGCTATATTATGGATAAAGAGTTACCTGTCTAAAAGAACACAGAGGGTGTTCTTTAATGGAAGCCTCTCCAATGAAATCCAGGTAGAATCAGGACTTCCCCAGGGTAGCTGTCTAGGCCCTTTACTTTTTTCAATCTTTACTAACAACATGCCACTGGCTTTAAGTAAAGCCAGCGGGTCTATGTATACGGAATGACTCAACATTATACACGTCAGCTACTACAGCGACTGAAATGACAGCAACACTTAACAAAGAGCTGCAGTTAGTTTCAGAATGGCTAGCAAGGAATAAGTCAGTCCTAAATATTTCTAAAACTAAAAGCATTGTATTTGTATATCATTCACTAAACCCTTAACCTCAACTAAATATTGTAATGAATATTGTGGAAATACACCAATGCTATGATTACTTTATATACAGTATGTGATAACCTTTGTATACTTGCAATGCGTAATGATGGAAAAGTACTGGGTAATGGAAATGTACTGCTTTAGTTCTCAGGCTGAGAACTAAAGTACCTGCTGATAGTCACGCGGCCTCAAGGCCGAGAAAGCAGAGTGAGAAACCACAGTCTAGACATGTTTGTCTCATCTTAGATACTTTGTATCTAATCCAATGCAACAATGTTAAGATATGATTGACGGTAGGTTGTATAAAGTCCGTTGTCTCCTGTTTCGCCACACAGATCTTTACGATAGACTACTGAGGTACTCTGTATGTGAATCTCTGTCTGCATTTTATTACTCAAGTTTTATACCAAGGTTCCGGTGTCTGTATCATCTATCTGGAAGATTGATTGTTAAAGGAAACTTACATCACCCAGTGCAAAGGACTACCCAACACATGCCAATCTCTTCCGGCTGAAAGTGGAGGAGAGATTGACTTCATCACTGCTTGTATTTGTGAGGTATTGACATGTTGAATGCATCAAGCTGTCTGTTTGAACTACTGGCTCACAGCTCGAACACCCATGCATACCCCACAAGACATGCCACTAGAGATCTCTTCACAGTTCCCAAGTCCAGAACAGACTATGGGAGGTGCACAGTACTACATAGAGCCATGACTACATGGAAGACTATTCCACATCAAGTAACTGATGCAAGCTTTAAAATTGAAAAAAAAAAAAACACCTTATGGAACTGCGGGGACTGTGAAGAAACACAAACATGGACACATGCTTACAAACACACTATACTATACGCACTATACACACACGTACACATGCATTTTATGTCATAGATAGGGGGTAGTAGAGTAGGGGGCTGAGGACACACCTAATATGTTGTGAAATATGTATTGAATGTATTGTAATGTTTTTAAAATGAATAATTGCCTTAATTTTGCTGGACCCCGGGAAGAGTAACTGGGGATCCATAAAAGAAACTTCCACAAAGCTGTGAATGATCTGAGAGACAAGGCAAGAGGGGCCCAATTAGGATCTGACTTAAAATACTTGAATCAGTTGTAGAACCCCTTGCTCTTTATGGCTGTGAGGTCTGGGGTCCACTCACCAACCAAGAATTCACAAAACACCAAATTGAGACTCTGCATTCAGAATTCTGCAAATACATCCTCTGTGTACAACTTAAAACCCCAAACAATGCATGCAGAGCAGAAGTAGGACAATACCTGCTAATTATCAAAATCCAGAAAAGAGCAGTTAAATTCTACAACTACCCAAGAAGTGATTCTCAAACCTTCTATAACAAAGCCCTCACCGACAGAGAGATGAACCTGGAGAAGAGACCCCTCTGCCAGCTGGTAAACATGAACAGACCCCACAAAGCCCCAGGACAGCAACCAACAAAACAAAAAGATAATTACTTGACACATTGGAAAGAATCAACAAAAAAACAGAGCAAACTGGAATGTTATTTGGCCCTAAACAGAGAGTACACATTAGCAGAATACCTGACCACTGTGACTGACCCTAAATTAAGAAAATCCTCGACTATGTACAGACTCAGTGAGCATAGCCTTGCTACTGAGAGAGGCCACCATCGGCAGACCGGAAGACAGGCTATGTGCACACTGTCCACAAAATGAGGTGAGACTGAGCTGCATTTTCTAACCAACTGTATGACCATATCATAGACACATATTTCCCTCAGATTACACAGACCCACAAATAATGTAAAAACAAAACCCATCTTGATAAACTCCCATATCTAAACTCAGCAAAAAAGAAACGTCCTCTCACTGTCAACTGCGTTTATTTTCAGCAAACTTAACGTGTAAATATTTGTATGAACATAAGATTCAACAACTGGGACATAAACTGAACAAGTTCCACAGACATGTGACTAACAGAAATGGAATAATGTGTCCCTGAACAAAAGTAGGGTCAAATTTAAAAGTAACAGTCAGTATCTGGTGTGGCCACCAGCTGCATTAAGTACTCCAGTGCATCTCCTCATGGACTGCACCAGATTTGCCAGTTCTTGCTGGGAGATGTTACCCTATTCTTCCACCAAGGCACCTGCAAGTTCCCGAACATTTCTGGGGGGAAAGGCCATAGCCCTCGCCCTCTGATCCAACAGGTCCCAGACGTGCTCAATGGGATTGTGATCCGGGCTCTTCGCTGGCCATGTCAGAACACTGACATTCCTGTCTTGCAGGAAATCACGCACAGAACGAGCAGTATGGCTGGTGGCATTGTCATGCTGGAGGGTCATGTCAGGATAAGCCTGCAGGAAGGGTACCACATGAGGGAGGAGGATGTCTTCCCTGTAACGCACAGCGTTGAGATTGCCTGCAATGACAACAAGCTCAGTCCGATGTTGCTGTGACACACCACCCCAGACCCATGACAGACCCTCCACAGGCCTCGGTGTAACACTCATTCCTTTGACGATAAACGTGAATCCGACCATCACCCCTGGTGAGACAAAACCGCGACTCGTCAGTGAAGAGCACTTTTTGCCAGTCCTGTCTGGTCCAGCGACGGTGGGTTTGTGCCCATAGGTGACGTTGTTGCCGGTGATGTCTGATGAGGACCTGCCTACAACAGGCCTTCAAGCCCTCAGTCCAGCCTCTCTCAGCCTATTGCAGACAGTCTGAGAACTGATGGAGGGAATGTGCGTTCCTGGTGTAACTCGGGCAGTTGTTATTGCCATCCTGTACCTGTCCCGCAGGTGTGATGTTCGGATGTACCTATCCTGTGCAGGTGTTGTTACACGTGGTCTGCCACTGCGAGGATGATCAGCTGTCCGTCCTGTCTCCCTGTAGCACTGTCTTAGGCGTCTCACGGTATGGACATTGCAATTTACTGCCCTGGCCACATCTGCAGTCCTCATGCCTCCTTGCAGCATGCCTAAGACATGCTCACACAGATGAGCAGGGACCCTGGGCATCTTTCTTTTGGTGTTTTTCAGAGTCAGTAGAAAGGCCTCTTTAGTGTCCTAAGTTCTCATAACTGTGATCTTAATTGCCTACCGTCTGTAAGCTGTTAGTGTCTTAACGAACATTCCACAAGTGCATGTTAAAACTTCTGTCGACAACATCCGGTGAAATTGGAGGGCACGCAATTCAAATAAAAAATTGTATTATCAAACATTTATGAACATACAAGTATCTTATATCGGTTAAAAGCTTAAATTCTTGTTAATCTAACTGCATTGTCCGATTTACAATAGGCTTTACAGCGAAAGCATACCATGCGATTGTTTGAGGACGGCGCCCCACATCAACAATCTTTTCAACCAGCACAGGCTTCATAAAATCACAAATAGCGATTAAATAAATCCCTTACTTTTGAAAATCTTCCTCTGTTTGCAATCCAAAGGGTCCCAGCCACAACATGAATGGTCGTTTTGTTAGATAAAATCCTTCTTTATATCCCAAAAAGTCCGTTTAGTTGGCACCATCGATTTCAGTAATCCACTCGTTCAACATGCAGACAAAGGAATCAAAAAAAGCTACCACTAAACTTTGTTCAAACAAGTCAAACTACGTTTCTATACAATCCTCAGGTACACTAAAATGTAAATAAACTATAATATTTAATACGGAAAGAAGTATGTTCAATAGAAAAGTAAAATTAGTAGCGCGTCCTCTTCGTCGCACGCCCACAGACTGATTTACAACTGTGACTACCGGCTCCAAAACTCAAAATTCTTCCTCGTTTGGGAAGAAACAAGCCTGAAATAATGAACAAAGACTGTTGACATCTAGTGGAAGCCATAGGAATTGCAATCTGGGAGCTGGAATTGCATAGGACCCATAGCTTTCCATTATAAGAGCCTGGGACCTTAAAAAAAAAAGAAATTCCGGTTGGTTTTCCTTTGGATTTTTGCCTACCATATCAATTGTGTTATAGTCTCATACGTTATTTTAACATCTATACAAAAGTCATTGTGTTTTCTATCCAATGCTACCAATTATATGCATATCCTGGCTTCTGGGCCTGAGTAACAGGCAGTTTACTTTGGGCATGTCAGTCAGGTGGAAATTCAGACAAATAGACCGTAGCCTGAAGAAGATTGTTGAAGCATGGGAAACGGTGTTTAAACCCTTTACAGTGAAGATCTGTGAAGTTATTTGGATTTTTACAAATTAACTTTGAAAGACAGGGTCCTGAAAAAGGGACGTTTCTTTTTTTGCTGAGGTTATTAGGTGAGATACTACCATTTGCAATCACAACAGCAAGATTTGTGACCTGTTGCCACAAGAAAAGGGCAACGAATGGAGCACAAATACCATTGTAAATACAACCTGTGTTCATCTGCTTATATATTTTCCCTTTCATACTTCAACTATTTGCACATTATTACAACACTGTACATAGCCAATAATATAACATTTGAAATGTTGTTTGTAATGTTTACTGTACATTTTTTATTGTTTATTTCCCTTGTCTATTTCCTGTCTATTTCACTTGCTTTGGCAATATAAACATGCTTCCCATGCCAATAAAGCCCCTTGAATTGAATTGAATTGAATTGAGAGAGACTGTGTCAGGGTTATGAACACTTAAATGTAATGTTTGTAGGGAACACAGAAAGAGGGAAGAGTGATTAGGAGAGAAGAGAGATGAAGAGAGAGAGAGAGAGAGAAGAGGAGAGAGAGAAGGGAGATGAGAGAGAAGAGATGAGGAGAGAGAATATAGAGAGAGGAGAGAGAGAAGATAGAGAGAGGAGAGATGAGGAGAGAGATGAGGATAAAGAGTGGGGGTTAACTGAGTAAGCAAAATTATTTTAGAATGAGACTAGAGCTGTGGCGGTTACGAAATTTTGTCAGCCGGTGATTGACAAGTAAATAGCTGTCGGTCTCCCGGTAATTGACCGTTAATTAACAAATTTAGCATCTCCAGGCTTCCACACATAGCCCACATGCCACTGATGCAGACATCTACATTTTAAAAGTCTAATAAATCCATGTAATATAGCCTACACCTTCAAAATAAATCCATTATTTATTTTAGACAGGTCTAAAGAAACATGATATGAAGAAAATGTAGTCTATTTCAGAAGAACAGCATAGGATACTCTGAATAGTCCTTATGTTAGGTCCTGATCTGGCTATGCAAAATAGTTGTGGGCTACACTAGTTCATTTAGCAGACAAGATTTGCTTAGAATTCGGTGACATTATTTTAGATTATTTATAGTATGAAGAATACAATTGAGCAAAGCTGAATGAAATAGAAAATATATTTTCTCCAAAATATTTGAGGTGCGCATATACGGCTATTCTGTGTTGAACGGTTAACAAATAAATAGGTCCTCCTGTCACGACTTCAGCCGAAGTTGGTCCCTCTCCTTCGGGCGGGTTTCGGCGGTCGACGTCACCAGTTTTCTAGCTACCGCCGATCTACTTTTCATTTTCTATGTTTTTTGTCTTCATTATACACACCTGGTTTCTATCCCATAATTATATGTTCCTTATTTAAACCCTCTGTTTCCCTCATAGTTGTGTGCGTGTTTGTTCTATGTTAGATGTTCTTGTTATGTGAGCTTGGATTTTACTACCAATTTTGGTAGTTTGTACTTTGAGTAAAGTTACGTGATTACTCATCTCCGTTGTCCTGCGCCTGACTCTGCCTACCTGCTACACAGAGACACCTGACACCTCCTATATTCTTAATTTAAAGTTATTAATGTAACTTTAGTTGTTCTACAAACGTTGGGCTATATGTTTAATTTTTTTAATCAATTGTAAGGATGCATGATGCGACTCAAATTATGATTTGAAAAAAGTCACTCTAACTTCATCAGTCTCTCATTCACAATTCGACAAGCACTTGATAATGCCTTGAATTTCCCGGCGGTATCCCCTTTGTGTGGCCCGGGGTGTTGTGCTGTGCCCTTCTCCCTGAATGCTGCGTACTCCGGAGCACCTCTCACTCACATGGCTCTCCATCACCTGATCGGGTCTTTCTCACAGGCTACAAGGGAAGACAGACACATCGGAGACGCAACTACGTGCGTCCTTATCCAATTCAGAGGTGCATATTGAAGATTTTGGAAGATCTGTCCACATTTACTTTTCGTCAACCAACAAGATGAGTAGGCCTACAGAACAGCAAAAGCACTAGCCTATGTCAATCTACCATCCCCCCATAGTACAAAAGTTTACCTATTTTATTTTGTGCGAGAAATAAATATTCCAAACATAGTCTGGGACAGTTGTGGGATGCGATAGATCTCAAATGAATACAACCACTAGCATAAAAAACAAAGTTTTCATGCAATGTGGCTGCCGCAACAGATCAGAACGTTGAGCTTAAAATGTTGATTACTATTAGGCTATTTCTTCACATTATAAGCGCAGCAATGCGCACATGGTAGTAGGCTTTAAGCGCGAATGTTCCATTAGCAGAAAACACCCTTTTCAAAAGTGTCCGCAAATGTGATTATGCATTTAATGATTTTATTATAAAGGCGCATTTTTATGGTGAAAATTATCTTCCCCAAACTCACTCGCTGCTTATGTATGCTAAGTAGGCTCTACACCCCTTGTAAAGCGGATTAATGTGCTTAATTTTAAGAAGTTATTTGGCCACTTTAGTTGTGATACAAACATTATCAAAACATGTAGGCCTATGGGTTAGGCTACATGAGGTGTGATACTAACCTGATTTTGTACGTTTGCCCACTGACAAAGAAATGATCAGTCTATAATTTTAATGGTAGGTGTATTTGAACAGTGAGAGACAGAATAACAACAAAAAAAATCCAGAAAAACGCATGTGAAAAATGTTATAAATTGATTTGCATTTTAATGAGGGAAATAAGTATTTGACCCGCTCTCAATCAGAAAGATTTCTGTCTCCCAGGTGTCTTTTATACATCTAACGAGCTGAGATTAGGAGCACACTCTTAAAGGGAGTGCTCCTAATCTCAGTTTGTTACCTGTATAAAAGACACCTGTCCACAGAAGCAATCAATCAATCAGATTCCAAACTCTCCACCATGGCCAAGACCGAAGAGCTCTTCAAGGATATCAGGGACAAGATTGTAGACCTACACAAGGTTGGAATGGGCTACAAGACCATCGCCAAGCAGCTTGGTGAGAAGGTGACAACAGTTGGTGCGATTATTCGCAAATGGAAGAAACACAAAAGAATTGTCAATCTCCCTCGGCCTGGGGCTCCATGCAAGATCTCACCTCGTGGAGTTGCAATGATCATGAGAACGGTGAGAAATCAGCCCAGAACTACACGGGAGGATCTTGTCAATGATCTCAAGGCAGCTGGGACCATAGTCACCAAGAAAACAATTGGTAACACACTACGCCGTGAAGGACTGAAATCCTGCAGCGCCCGCAAGGTCCCCCTGCTCAAGAAAGCACATATACATGCCCGTCTGAAGTTTGCCAATGAACATCTGAATGATTCAGAGGACAACTGGGTGAAAGTGTTGTGGTCAGATGAGAGCTCTTTGGCATCAACTCAACTCACCGTGTTTGGAGGAGGAGGAATGCTGCCTATGACCCCAAGAACACCATGCCCACCGTCAAACATGGAGGAGGAAACATTATGCTTTGGGGGTGTTTTTCTTCTAAGGAGACAAGACAACTTTACTGCGTCAAAGGGATGATGGACGGGGCCATGTACCATCAAATCTTGGGTGAGAACCTCCTTCCCTCAGCCAGGGCATTGAAAATGGGTCGTGGATGGGTATTCCAGCACGACAATGACCCAAAACACACGGCCAAGGCAACAAAGGAGTGGCTCAAGAAGAAGCACATTAAGGTCCTGGACTGGCCTAGCCAGTCTCCAGACCTTAATCCCATAGAAAATCTGTGGAAGGAGCTGAAGGTTCGAGTTGCCAAACATCAGCCTCGAAACCTTAATGACTTGGAGAAGATCTGCAAAGAGGAGTGGGACAAAATCCCTCCTGAGATGTGTACAAACCTGGTGGCCAACTACAAGAAACGTCTGACCTCTGTGATTGCCAACAAGGGTTTTGCCACCAAGTACTAAGTCATGTTTTGCAGAGGGGTCAAATACTTATTTCCCTCATTAAAATGCAAATCAATTTATAACATTTTTCACATGTGTTTTTCTGGATTTTTTTGTTGTTATTCTGTCTCTCACTGTTCAAATAAACCTACCATTAAAATTATAGACTGATCATTTCTTTGTCAGGGGGCAAACGTACAAAATCAGCAGGGGATCAAATACTTTTTTCCCTCACTGTATATCAGTTCTGTTATACTCACAGACAAAAAAAATTTAACACTTAGAAACTTCAGAGTGTTTCCTATCCAATAGTACTAATTATGTGCATATCCTAGTTTCTGGGCCTGAGTGGCAGGCCTTTTACTTTGGACACGCCATACTCTCCAAAACCAACACCTCAGCTGCCGCTCCCTAAGAAGTTAAAACATGTATGCCTATGGGCTAGGCTACATGAGGTGTGATACTAACCTTTATTAAAACATGTAGGCCTATGGGCTAGGCTACATGAGGTGTGATACTAACCTTATCAAAACATGTAGGCCTATGGGCTAGGCTACATGAGGTGTGCGACTATGATTCGGAAAAGTCGCAAAAAAAGGCATTGTTTCTTGCCTTATGCTGGGCATCATTCACAAGTGGTAATATATCATTCACAAGTGATAGGCTATTGTCACCCATACGACTATTCTTGATTTAATCTTGTCTTTACATATACTAAATCATATATGTGTGAAATTCGTTTTGATTTAGAATGGACCGTTATCATGCAGCTGTCTCGAAACAGGAGCAGGGGAAGAAAATACATGTCATTTATGCACTTAAATAGAGAATGGAGGACGCTTCTCCTGTGGTTCATTTTCATGCCAGCCAGGTAGACTATACTCATGTTGTAAAGATAAGCAATGTGCTTAATATTAGGAAAGTTGAGAAATAAATATATTAGGCCTAGCCTATAGAAAGCTGATGGGATTCTCCTCTTTTTAATAGAGGCCATCACTCTGTTTTCTCACACAATTGCATAGCCTATAGAAATGTTGATCAACATGAGGTCATGAAGTGTTTGATTAGATTTTCGACTACATTTGCATTGATGTCAGAGTTTTTAGAGGGACAATAGAGAGCTGAGTACCAGGCAGTTAGCAAGTTTGGTAGGCTGCTAATGACCATCAGCAGCATCAGAGTTTGGAGAAGCCTAATTACCGTGACTAAAAAGTAACGTAGAATTTGACTGCCTTTATGACTCCGCAATAGCCCTAAGTGAGACAGAGATGATAAAGGAGTGAGAGAGGGGGGATTGTGATATAGGAGTGAAAGAGGGGGATTGTGATTTAGGAGTGAGAGAGGGGGGATTGTGATATAGGAGTGAGAGAGGGGGATTGTGATATATGAGTGAGAGAGGGGGGATTGTGATATAGGAATGAAAGAGGGGGGATTGTGATATAGGAATGAAAGAGGGGGGATTGTGATATAGGAGTGATAGGGGAGATTGTGAGGGAAATAACCATATAGAAACTGGGAGAGAGAAAGAAAAAGGGAATGAGAGATAGTGAAAGAGAAGAAGGAGAGAGGGATAGTGAAAGAGGAGAGAGAGAGAAGGAGAGAGGGATAGTGAAAGAGGAGAGAGAGAAGGAGAAAGGGATAGTGAGAGAGGAGAGAGAGAAGGAGAGAGGGATAGTGAAAGAGGAGAGATTGAAGGAGAGAGAGATACTGAAAGAAGCGTGATTGAAGGAGAGAGAAAGTGAAAGAGGAGAGAGGGATAGTGAAAGAGGAGAGAGAGAAGGAGAGAGGGATAGTGAAAGAGGAGAGAGAGAAGGAGAAAGGGATAGTGAGAGAGGAGAGAGAGAGGGATAGTGAAAGAGGAGAGATTGAAGGAGAGAGAGATACTGAAAGAAGAGTGATTGAAGGAGAGAGAAAGTGAAAGAGGAGAGAGGGATAGTGAAAGAGGAGAGAGAGGAGAGAGGGAGAGTGAAAGAGGAAAGAGAAGGAGAGAGGGAGAGTGAAAGAGGAGAGAGAAGGGGAGAGGGAGAGTGAAAGAGGAGAGAGAGAGGGAGAGTGAAAGAGCAGAGAGAGAAGGAGAGTGGGAGAGTGAAAGAGAAGGAGAGAGGGAGAGTGAAAGAGGAGAGAGAAGGAGAGTGGGAGAGTGAAAGAGGAAAGAGAAGGAGAGAGGGATAGTGAAAGAGGAAAGAGAAGGAGAGAGGGAGAGTGAAAGAGGAAAGAGAAGGAGAGAGGGAGAGTGAAAGCGGAAAGAGAAGGAGAGAGGGAGAGTGAAAGAGGAAAGAGAGAAGGAGAGAGGGAGAGTGAAAGAGGAAAGAGAGAAGGAGAGAGGGAGAGTGAAAGAGGAGAGAGAGAGGGAGAATGAAAGAGCAGAGAGAGAAGGAGAGTGGGAGAGTGAAAGAGGAAAGAGAAGGAGAGAGGGAGAGTGAAAGAGGAAAGAGAGAAGGAGAGAGGGAGAGTGAAAGAGGAGAGAGAGAGGGAGAGTGAAAGAGCAGAGAGAGAAGGAGAGTGGGAGAGTGAAAGAGGAAAGAGAAGGAGAGAGGAAGAGTGAAAGAGGAAAGAGAAGGAGAGTGGGAGAGTGAAAGAGGAAAGAGAAGGAGAGAGGGAGAGTGAAAGAGGAAAGAGAAGGAGAGAGGGAGAGTGAAAGAGGAAAGAGAAGGAGAGAGGGAGAGAGAGGAGAGAGAGAGAGTGAAAGAGGAAAGAGAGAGGGAGAGTGAAAGAGCAGAGAGAGAAGGAGAGTGGGAGAGTGAAAGAGGAAAGAGAAGGAGAGAGGGAGAGTGAAAGAGGAAAGAGAAGGAGAGAGGGAGAGTGAAAGAGGAAAGAGAAGGAGAGAGGGAGAGTGAAAGAGGAAAGAGAGAGGGAGAGTGAAAGAGGAAAGAGAAGGAGAGAGGGAGAGTGAAAGAGGAAAGAGAAGGAGAGAGGGAGAGTGAAAGAGGAAAGAGAGAGGGAGAGTGAAAGAGCAGAGAGAGAAGGAGAGTGGGAGAGTGAAAGAGCAGAGATAGTGGGGTATGATGTGGTGCTCCTGTATTAGAATTGACTGGTTGATTAAACAGCCTTAAACAGCATGGCTGCTCACTCAGGTCTGGAATAGACAGATAAAGTCTCGCCTCTCTCTCTCTCTCTCTCTCTCTCTCTCTCTCTCTCTCTCTCTCTCTCTCTCTCTCTCTCTCTCTCTCTCTCTCTCTCTAATTGGCCACAGCTGATTTTAAAGAGTGCTTGTTTCCTTTGAAATCGGATCTGTTTGAATAGACTAAAAAGAACAGCTTTGAATGCATAAAAGAACATGGCATGCTAGCTCCATACTGGTGGCGCAGGTCCATGGAAAGAGAACATAAGATTATACATTCAAATCTCACTGTTGCCGTGTCACACTAAAAAATACATGTGTTTGCATGATTAACGCCTAAGGAAATTAATTTCCATTTGTCCTATCTGTGCTTGGAGTGAGAACAACCTACCAGGAAAACGTTAAAGGAACCAGAGTAAAACCTTCTCATAACCTCCTTGCAACCTAAAAATGTACGTTCCCAGAACAGGCAAAAGGTTCAATTCCATTTCACTTCCGTTTTACCAGGCCAGAAATGCATGGCTTAGTTCCCAGAACCAATGGGAAACCTTAAGTTCCCACAACTTCCAAGGAGCCAAATGTGCTAGCTGGGATAATATTCAAAGGAATGTTTGGAATTGAGAAATGCAGTTTCTTTCCCACCACACGCTGTCGCTGTCTCTTAGTTTATATCTGAGTATTTAATGGGTTGTGTTTGCTCTAAGCAGTCCTCAACATCTCTGTTAACCATTGTCACCCCTTCTCTCCCCTTCTCATCTCTCTCACTTCCTCTCATCTCTCTCTCTCCTCCTCCTCTCCCTAACTACTTTCTCTATCTCCACCCCTCTCATCCCTCCCCCTCTCATCTCTCTCTCCTCCTCACCCCTCTCATATCTCCCCCTCTCATCTCTCTCACCTCTCATCTCTCTCTCCTCCTGTCACCCCACATCTATTTATCTTCCCACATCCCCCTCTCTCCTCCGTCACCGTCCTCTCACCGTCCTCTCACCCACTGGTCCCTCTCTCATCTCTCTCCTCCCACTTCTCATCCTCCTCTCATCTCTCATTTCCCTCACGGGAAGTCATTTTCCTCTGGGATTGAAGTCCAATGGGTTTCTTCCTGCTCTGCAGCAGAGAGAGAGAGAGCCAAGGCCACCTTTTTATTTTTTAAATAAGATGTAATACTCCGCCCTCCACCCAACGCCACAAAACTGACAAATATCAGGAAAATGATTGCCATGCTGTCTCTCTCAATTTCAGAAAGCGAGCGAGAGAAATAGACAAAGAGAAAGAGAGAGTGGGGGACGGAGATAGAGATAAAAGAGAGAGAGAACATTCCTTGACAGGTATATGTGGCCTGTGATATCTGTATTTAAATGCCCAATAGAGAGTCATAGACACGACAAACTACTTAATAACCAACAGAAAAACATGCATATATCTCTTCAAAAACGTGCCTCCTTTAACTTTGAGTGTACCACTTGTGTGGATTTGAGATGCAAACAGATAATATCATATTTATATCTGCAATGCGGTGGTGTGTTTCGGGACTAAACCAGGATTCAACCACCGGTGTAGCTTGTGTTGTGGGTCAGGGAGTGCTCATGTTGACATCACACGGCAGACGTAGCTCAAACACAACCCATTAGTGAGATAATTGAGGCCTGGCCACTGCTGGTCTTGTGAAGTTATCAGAGGTACTCTAATGAGTTGTCTAAGGGGGTCAGCTGTACAGAGGCCTTTTGGCTTTGAAGTTGTTTTTAGGTTGTTAGGTTGTTATTCCTGTGAATGAGGATGAGCTTCTCCACACGATCCTTCTTTGATCAGGTTGTAGTCACAACAGTTTGCTTTTGTTTTGTTGTTGGTGGGTCTCCTCTCCTCTCCTCCGGAGAATAGCTGAGTAAGCCCCCCACAGTCCTCCATATTTCCCCATTTCATAGCTCTCTCTCTTTCTCCCTCTCCCATGTTCTTTATTACTCTCTCTCTGTCCCCGGTGGGTGGATTTGTGTCGTAAGCGTAGCGTGAAATGACAAAACGCTCGGAACGCTCAGAGCCAATGTGTGTCTTTGATCTTCGTCACCTTGGACGCCAGCCACCTGTGTCTCGCAGCTATGGCGATAATGTTGCCGTGGAGATGGATGTGAGCGCAGACAGGGCTATAGGACTTGCTTGCCCAGAGTTCTGATGAGGCGGGCCCAGAAGGGTCACACTACAAAAACTGTACCTATGTTAATAACTCTTTCCCTGTGATTCTTACTTCTCTAAATGCAATATGGGATTGCTGAATGTTGGAATGGATTACAACTATCATCTGATTTAGATCCTGGAGAGTTTGGGGGTCTTATCACTGTTATATGCCACATGCACGCGCACACACATAAACACACACACACACACACACTTTCTCTTCTCTTTTTCCACCTCCTCACTCTCACCCTCTCCTCGCTCCCCTTCTCTCCCCTACATTTTATGGTTACTGGCATTGACAGAAATGCTCATGGCGAGGGCAGCCATTTGTCAAAGCACTGCGTTGTTAGGTTGTGAGGGTGATTTTACATTCAGGGGTTTTCATGTCATTATTTTGCTTTATCTCTGTGTCTGAATGATTAAAAGGTATCTCCTAGTATTGAGTAGACTCTGTTCCTTTCAATCCATATTCTCTGTTGTCTGATTACGGGAGTACATTCTGATCATACTGGTCTTGATAAAATGTGTATTTGTACTGCTGCCAATGGTAGGTCGTAATTGAATCCCTCAGAGTACACTGGTTGAATCAACGTTGTTTCCACATCATTCCAATGAAATTACGTTGAACCAACGTGGAATTTACGTTGAATTGACGTGGGTGTGTCCCTGTTATTTAGTGATTCATTTTGTCCGTTCTCTCTCCCGGTAGCTCTGGACGCCACTAAAAACCCATGTGTGAAGGTGCGCTGCCCTCCTCACAGGGTGTGTGTCAGCCACGACTACCAGACAGCCATCTGCACCAACACCAAGGACAAGCAGCCTACACACAGGTAAGAGAAAAAGAAGAGTTCCAACTTGATTATCTTTCTTTCATTAGCGTAGTTATGGCCTTGATAATGTCTAGAATTGAGTTACTTACAGCATCCCCGGCCTGCTATTAGCCACCCACCCACCTGGCTCTTAAGTGCAAGTCACTACGTTGCAATAGCCTTTCTCTATGTCCATTAAAGTCCATGTCCAACCCTCTTCTATTACTGCTCTTATCGACAAAAGCCAGAGACCCCACTGAGATGGAGTTTGATTGACTGAGATATGAAGAGAAGAGAAGGGGAGGGGGGAAGAGGGGGAGGAAGAGGGGAGTGCATAGAATTACATGTAGGATCTCTGTGGGGAGAGGAGGAGGAGGAGGAGGAGGAGGGAGAGGAGGAGGAGGAGTAGGAGGAGGGAGAGGAGGAGGAGGAGGAGTAGGAGGAGGAGGAGGGAGAGGAGGAGGAGGAGGAGTAGGAGGAGGAGGGGGGGTGAAGTAGGAGGAGGAAGGGGAGGAAGAGGAGGAGGAGGAGAGGAGGAGGAGGAGGAGGAGGAGAAGGATGAAGAGGGAGAGCAGGAGGAAGGGGAGGAGGAGGAGGAGGAGGAGGAGGAGAGAGAAGGAGGAGGAGGAGGAAAGGAGGAGAGGGGAGGCGTGGGCCGCCCTCGATGCTTGATCCTGCGCTTGTCTCTCTTCTCTTCAGTTTAATACAAACAAATATCAATTATGCAATGGCCGTTAAGTGGGAATAAGTGCTTGTTGCTCATAATTACTGACGCCCCGTGCATATACAAACACAAACAGAGCCGTGGCTGAGCCAATGCAGTGAGACATCACTGGAGAGATCCCATCTACTGTAGCTACCACTGTTCTGCTGATCCAGTTAAAACAGAGAATATATCAGGAACAGAACCCGCCTGGTGCTCTGGTTAGCTCAGTGGACCACTTGATCGAATGCTTCATCATGACACCTGCAGAGGGATAATGTAGCTCATTTAAGTCATAAGGATGATGGGATGGAGACTGGTTCATGTACAGTATGTCTACCAGGTGGGCCTCGTAGAAGTACTGTTCCCTTTACCAAATCTGCATTTCCACTGTGTGTGTGTGTATATGTGTGTGTGTATGTGTGTGAAATGTGTCAAGTGAAACGACATTAGGCTAAAGTGACCGCTCACAGGAGAGAGGGAGAGGAGATGTCTGGGTCTGACAGCACACAGCTGAACCTGTGGAGGGGAGATGCACCAGGAGCACTAAAGAAGAAGACTAATGAAGACAGACAGATGGACAGAGAGATACAAAGATAGAGGGAGGGAAAGAAGGAGAGTGGGATGCTGTGTGTTATTCCCTTCTGTCTGTCTCTGTCTCTGTCTCTGTCTCTCTCTCTCTCTCTCTCGCTCTCTGTCTCTCTCTCTCTCTCTCTCTCTCTCTCTCTCTCTCTCTCTCTCTTTCTTTCTCTCTCTCCATCCCTCTCTGTGCTCTGTCTGTCAGAATGATGTCTGACGGGTTCACAGCAGGGTATCCAGGGGTGGTCTGTTAGCCTAATGCACCCCACTCACACACACACACTCCATCCCATCACAGCCCAACACCTAACAAACACCAGAGCCCACATGCATGGCCACACACACGGGTGATAGACACACAGCTATCTGACAGTGATCCCTCTCTCCTTCGCCATGCGTAAGGTGTTATCCAACCAGACATAGATACCCTGACTAGAGGAAGCACACACTTGAACACACACACAAACACATGATACCACACACTCACTCACACACACACATTTCCGCTCTCCTGGGCTTTCAGGAGCAGCTGCGAAAAGGAGAGGAGGAGGAGAAGTGGGGGACATCTTACGGAGATGCTAATCAGTCTCATCAACGTTTCATATTCAACCGTATTATCAGACATAATTGCTTTTTTATTCACTAGTGAGTGTTGGCAGTGAGTGGCATGTCTAATCTGTTATTATAGTGTTTGTTTCACAACAGATGGATAATTATAGACATCAAGGTGGTGTCTGCCTGCCGCACTGCGCTGCCGCTAACCTGAATGGGAATGTACCCGTCTGACAGCCAGAGATGTGTGACAGAATCTGTGGAAGACCCAGCTCTGTTCAGTGTATTGACATTCACCATACAGCCCAGTGGTCAGATTGATTTCTGTGAAGGGTTGTATTCTATATCTCACACCTCAGTGTTATTGTAGACAAAGGTGATGCTTCGTCAGACAGAGCAGACCACTTAACAAGGAGATTGCTGGGGGATTTGATCCGATGTAATTACACTCCTTATAGAAAAGCCCTGGTGGACCAGGCCTCCATTACTCTGCTCTACACTGACAAGCAGCATGAACTATCCACCAGGAGTGAGGCTGAGTCATGGATGTGCATCACCTCGGTTTGAGAGTTGAAATAGTAATGGTCGCCTCGGGCGCCGCCTTGGCACCAAGACAATGAGATTGGAGGGATCAGCCATGTTCTCGTTAAATACTGTTATTGTTATGGACCATTTGGAGCTTCTGCATCTACAGAATGGCTGAAGGAGAGAGTGGAGTGTAAAGCCTGTGTCATACAAAGCAATGGAAGTTGCCCAACTTTGATTGGGCGCAATATATTTCCTTGCAATTTCAAATCAAATGAAATGTTATTTGTCACATGCGCCAAATACAAAATACCTTACAGTGAAATGCTTACTTACAAGCCCTTAACCAACGATGCAGTTATAAGAAAATACCAACAAAACAAAAAAAGTACAAAAAAAGTAAGAGATAAAAATAAATAATTAAAGAGCAGCAGTAAATAACTATAGCGGGGCTATATACAGGGGGTACCGGTACAGAGTCCATGTGTCAATGTGTGGGGGCACCGGTGACGACGTATTTGAGATAATTATGTACATGCAGGTAGGGTTGTCAAAGTGGCTATGCATAGATAATAACAAAGAGTAGCAGCAGCATGGGGGCTTCCTCTGACACCGCCTGGTATAGAGGTCCTGGATGGCACGAAGCTTGGCCCTGGTGATGGTAGTGCGTACAGCCCAGTACCTCTGTTGACCCTTGCGGTCGGAGGCCGAGCAGTTGCCATACCAGGCAGTTATGCAACCCGTCAGGATGCTCTCGATGGTGCAGCTGTAAAATCTTTTGAGGATCTGAGGACCCGTGTCAAATCTTTTCAGTCTCCTGAGGGGGGATAGGTTTTGTCGTGCCTGCTTCACGGCTGTCTCTGTGTGTTTGGACCATGTTAGTTTGTTGGTGATGTGGATGCCAAGGAACTTGAAGCTCTCAACCTGCTTCACTACAGCCCCGTCAATGAGAATGGGGGCGTGCTCGGTTCTCTTTTTCCAGTAGTCCACAATCATCTCCTTTGTCTTGATCACGTTGAGGGAGAGGTTGTTGTCCTTGCTGATGACACAACAGGCCTACCACTGTTGTGTCATCAGCAAACTTAATGATGGTGTTGGAGTTGTGCCTGGCCATGCAGTCATGAGTGAATGGGGAGTACAGGAGGGGACTGAGCACGCACCCCTGAGGGGCCCCCGTGTTGAGGATCAGCGTGGCGGATGTGTTGTTATGTTACCTACCCTTACCACCTGGGGGCAGCCCGTCAGGAAGTCCAGGATCCAGTTGCAGAGGAAGCTGTTTAGTCCCAGGATCCTTAGCTTAGTGATGAGCTTTGAGGGCACTATGGTGTTGAATGCTGAGCTGTAGTCAATGAATAGCATTCTCACATGCGTGTTCCTTTTGTCCAGGTGGGAAAGGGCAGTGTGGAGTGCAATAGAGATTGCATCATCTGTGGATCTGTTGGTGCGGTATGCAAATTGGAGTGGGTCTAGGGTTTCTGGGATAATGGTGTTGATGTGAGCCATGACCAGCCTTTCAAAGCATTTCATGGCTACAGACGTGAGTGCTACGGGTCGGTAGTCATTTAGGCAGGTTACCTTAGTGTTCTTGGGCACAGGGACTATTTGACTGCTGCACTGTGCAATTTGAATGCTATTTGTATGCAATTAAAATTGTACAATATGATTAACTCAATATAGAGCTATATCCATGTGTATAGAGCTATATCCATGTGTGTCACTCACTGTCTCTCTCTCTCTGTCTCTGTCTCTGTCTCTCTCTGTTTATCTCCCTCCCTCCCTCCCTTCCTCTATGTCTCTCTCTCTCTCTTTCTCTCACACAGTGTGAAACCGAGGAAAGGAAGCTTGGCCCACAAACACTGGGCAGGAGCAGGGGCCCATGGGAAGTGTAGGCCATGCCCTGTCATCCACCCCAGCCCTGTGTGTGGCTCTGATGGACACACCTACTCCTCCAAGGTGAGACACATACCCCACCACCCCATCTTGCTCTCTCCCTCGTTCTCTCTTTCTTTTATCTCTCTTGTTTGGCTGTTCGTAGTTTTACAGTCATTTATAGTCATTCATCTACTAATCTCTCGTGGGAAGTTTCTGCGTGTAGACCTAGAGAATCTGCCAGGACTGAATGGGATGCGTAAGATCCGAGCAGCATTAGTTCCGGTTTTTTGGGTTTTCCTCACTGGTTATTTGGAAGTTTCAGTATTGGGCGAAGGCAGTGCTTAAACTATAACACCTCGAGTGATTCGAGCATGCTCCCACAACGATCGGAAGGGGGGGTATGTTTGTACTTTGTAGAATTTAGCAGTCTGACAATGACGGTCTTTGCAGAATCTTTAAAGTTATAACATGAATGACAGCAAGGTCAAATGTTAGCTCAGCCAGAATTACCCAAGCATGGGAAAAAAACTATCCACCCTTCACCACCCTCCATCACCTCAGCCAGCCTCCCTACCCCCCCTTCTTTCCTTGTCACACGCACACATGCATGCACACACACACACATACACAAAGAGAACGCTTTGGAATGGCGATGTTCCGTAAATGAGCATGGCAGCTATGATGGATGATGCAGAGGATGAACTGTGTCCACCGGCGATATTTGATTCCACAGTCCTTCGTCTGGAGAAAAACGCCCTCTTCTTCTTCTCCTTTCTTCTCCTCTCTTCTCCTCTCTTCTCCTCTCTACTCTTCTCTTCTCCCCTCCTCTCTTTTCCTCTCTTCTCCCCTCTTCTCCTATCTTCTCCTCTCTGTTCCTTGCTTTTCCTCTATACTCCTCCCTGTCTCGTCCACTCCTTCACTTTCTTTCACCCTCCCAATGATCCATCCCTCGCTCCCCTACCATCCACCTCACCCCCTCTGTCACCCTTTAATAGCTAAATACTCTGCTGTAACCACACACACACAGGCTTGCAAATTCACACACACACACACAATCTAATCTGGCCCTCGTTTCCACTGAGAAGGAATGACTTGAGGGAAGCCACATAGCCTCGGCCATATAGCTTCACAGAAATCAATCCGTGCTCTTCTCATGGGGGTTCTGTTGTTAACTCTCTCTCTCTCTCTCTCACACACACACCTTCTATCCCTCCCCCACTCCCCTTTGCCTGGTCCACTCCAGAAGTAGAGAGGGGGATTGGGCTGTCACTCTCCATCAGAGAGAGAAGGAGGAGAGGAGCAAATGGGTGGCAGGGGTGTCCCGCTCTCCTCTATTCTCTCCTTCCCCTGCTCCCTCTGGCTCCCTCTGACTTGTCTGGATAAATGTGTGGCCTCAGCTGGTAGAGTGATGTCGTCCTTACTGAGAACAACAGCAATATAGTGGTTACTGCCTGGGCTAAGAATCTGGTCCTTATAGTGTGGTGCTCTTATAGAGTGTGTGGAATGATTGATTCTCACATGCATATGTGTATACACACACACACACACACTCCAGATCCTATTATCAGAATGATGCTTTTATCTCTAGAGAGACTGTAGCCTGCAGAGTAAAGCCCATTACATCGCTCCTTTCTTCTGGCTCATTCCACTTCTCTCCAAACTCTCTTTCTAAACTCTCTCTCTCTCTCTCTTGCTCTCTCTCTGCTCACCCCTCTCTCTCTCTCTCCCTGCTCACCTGCCTCTCTGTCTCTCTGTCTCTCTCCCTTTCTCTCTCTCTCTGTCTCTCTCTCTCTCTGTCTCTCTCTCTGTCTCTCTCTCTTTCTGCTCATCCCCCCCTCTCTCTCTAAACCCTCTGGATGAGTAGTGTTTCAGTCTGAACCTCTCAGCCCCCTCAACTCACTGTGGAACAATAATGGACTCTCTCTCTTTCTCTCTTCCTCCCTATCATTATAGTCTTCCCCTGTCTTCCTGTGTGTCTCTGTTCCTTCCTTCTCCTTCTTCTGTTCTCTGTACTTGCCCCTCTACTTTTGCCTCTAGTTTCCTTCCTATAGTTGTACATAATTAAAAACATATCAAAGCCATCCACAGACAGAGATTATTGGTGCTGACACCATCACTAGCCTGGAAATAGCAGTCAATTGAATTGGCTGGGGAATATTTCATCAGTTTCCTTTCCTCCCTCTCGACAGGTAATTCAATATGTATAGAAGGGGAGAGCGGCGTACCTTTGTCAACAAATTGGATTAAGCGACATTAGTGCTGCTATCTAAGAACTGTCAGGGAGGAAGTGATGGATTTAAATTGGAATGTGTGAAATTGAAAGTGTCAGCAAGAGAGTGGATAGAGTCAGTGTGTGTGGTTGTGTGTGGTTGTGTGTGGTTTTGTGTGTGTTGCATTTGCACGTGTGTGTTATGAGGGAGGATAAATGCAATACATTAGTAGCTGTACCTGTGAACATGTTGTTTATATATATATATATATATATACACACACACTACCTTTCAAAAGTTTGGGGTCACTTAGAAATGTCCTTGTTTTTGAAAGAAAAGCAATTGTTTTGTCCATTAAAATAACATAATTGATCAGAAATAAAGTGTAGACATTGTTAATGTTGTAAATGACTATTGTAGCTGGAAACGGCAGATTTTTGATGGAATATCAACATAGGCGTACAGAGGTCCATTATCAGCAACCATCACTCCTGTGTTCCAATGGCACGTTGTTGGCTAATCCAAGTGTATCATTTTAAAAGGCTAATTGATCATTAGAAAGCCCTTTTGAAATGATGTTAGCACAGCTGAAAACTGTTGTTCTGATTAAAGAAGCAATAAAACTAGTCTTTAGACTAGTTGAGTATCTGGAGCATCAGCATTTGTGGATTCGATTAAAGGCTCAAAATGGACCGAAACAAAGTGCTTTCTTCTGAAACTCGTCAGTCTATTCTTGTTCTGAGAAATGAAGGCTATTCCATGCGAGAAATTGCCAAGAAACTGAAGATCTCGTACAACGCTATGTACTATTCCCTTCACAGAAAAGCGCAAACTGTCTCTAACCAGAATAGAAAGAGGAGTGGGAGGCCCTGGTGCACAACTGAGCAAGAGGACAAGCACATTAGAGTGTCTAGTTTGAGAAACAGACGCCTCTAAGCAACCTGATGTAGGTACAGTGGGCTGACATGCTCTCAGTAATGTTGTGTGCATAGACAATTTAATTTAAAACATTTAATTAGATTACATTTATTTTATTTCTGGAATGTAAAATATGCAGTATTTAATCTAGTGGACCTTGAGTATACACTACCATTCAAAAGTTTGGGGTCACTTAGAAATGTCCTTGTTTCTGAAAGAGCGAGGCCCCGGTGCACAACTGAGCAAGAGGACAAGTACATTAGAGTGTCTAGTTTGAGAACCAGACGCCTCACAAGTCCTCAACTGGCAGCTTCATTAAATAGTACCCACAAAACACCAGTCTCAATGTCAACAATAAAGAGGCGACTCCGGGATGCTGGCCTTCTAGGCAGAGTTCCTCTGTCCAGTGTCTGTGTTCTTTTGCCCATCTTAATCTTTTCTTTTTATTGGCCAGTCTGAGATATGGCTTTTTCTTTGCAGCTCTGCCTAGAAGGCCAGCATCCCGGAGTCACCTCTTCACTGTTGACGTTGAGACTGGTGTTTTGCGGGTACTATTTAATGAAGCTGCCAGTTGAGGACTTGTGAGGCGTCTGGTTCTCAAACTAGACACTCTAATGTACTTGTCCTCTTGCTCAGTAGTGTACTGGGGCCTCCTTTCTATTCTGGTTAGAGCCAGTTTGCTCTGTTCTGTGAAGGAAGTAGTATACAACATTGTACAAGATCTTGTCAATTTCTCGCATGAAATAGCCTTCATTTCTCAGAACAAGAATAGACTGACGAATTTCAGAAGAAAGTTATTTGTTTCTGGCCATTTTCAGCCTGTAATCAAACCCACAAATGCTGATGCTCCAGATACTCAACTAGTCTAAAGGCCAGTTTTATTGCTTCTTTAATCAGAACAACAGTTTTCAGCTGTGCTAACATCATTTCAAAAGGGTTTTCTACTGATCAATTAGCCTTTTAAAATGATACACTTGTCTAAACTGTATTTCTGAACAATTTGATGTTATTTGAACTGACCAAAAAATAATTGCTTTTCTTTCAAAAACAAGGACATTTCTAAGTGACCCCAAACTTTTGAACGGTAGTGTATATATTTTTAACTTGAAGGTGTGACTTATATACCATTCAACCAAGTATATTTATAACAATACGACGCGTGAATGTCTGATTAATTCAGTTCCACACGGTTGTGTTAATGGAATTCAGTCCACAGTATAACAGCCACTGTACTAACAGGACCCCTGCTCTGTTTACCATCTGTCAAGGTTGTGACAGGATTGAGCAAACAATGTGGAGGGAAAAATAAGGGTAGGCTATTCATTATTTACATTTCAATAATAATGCATAAGGAGACAGAAAAATAAAGCCATTACAGTGCCTGCTCCAGATATGCATACAACAATTGGGATCAGCTTTCTTACCAAGCAGTATGCAAATGTTATGTAAATGTTTAATGCAACACATAGTCTATGAGGCTGTGCACAGTGACAGAAATGTAAGAAAATAAATTATTTATGTCTAAATATGTAAAGACACCAAGAATGAGAAACATTCAAACAATGTCGCTGCATGTTCACGCTTTCCAGCTTATGTAATAGCCTGACATGAAAGAATTGAAAGGTCAATAACTTTTTTACCTAATTAATGTAGGCCCAATAGACAGTGTTCTAATGTGTTGTGTTTATATGCAGGCATTATAACCTCCACCTTGACAGATCGTAGACAGGCGGCAGGTAGCCTAGGGATTAAGAACGTTCAGCTTGTAACCGAATGATTGCTAGTTCGAATCCCTGAGCCGACTAGCCGACTATGTGTAAACTCCATCTGTGCCCTTGAGCAAGGCACTTAACCCTAATTGCTCCTGGGTCACTGTTGTTAATGGCAGACCCTGGCCGTGACCCCACTCTCTGAGGGTGTCTCAGGGGGAGTTAGGATATGTTGACCCTGGCCGTGACCCCACTCTCTGAGGGTGTCTCAGGGGGAGTTAGGATATGTTGACCCTGGCCGTGACCCTACTCTCTGAGGGTGTCTCAGGGGGAGTTAGGATATGTTGACCCTGGCCGTGACCCCACTCTCTGAGGGTGTCTCAGGGGGAGTTAGGATATGTTGACCCTGGCCGTGACCCCACTCTCTGAGGGTGTCTCAGGGGGAGTTAGGATATGTTGACCCTGGCCGTGACCCCACTCTCTGAGGGTGTCTCAGGGGGAGTTAGGATATGCAAAAAACACATTTTCAATCCACACATATTGTACACACTTGTACATGTGTTACATGGGACAAATATAAGCCCCCACCTAATTATTATTAAACAGAGCAGGGGTCCTGTTAGTACAGTGGCTGTTATATTGTGGAGTGAATTCCATTAACACAACCGTGTGGAACTTAATTAATGTCGTATTGTTAGAAATACACTTGGTTGAATGGTAAAACATGTCAAATTAAATTACGCATTGACATGTTCAGTTGTGTGTGTGTGTGTCTGTGTGAGACACTTGCATCTCTCCAGACCCTCAGAGGCGAATTTTATTCAAATGTTACTTAAAATGTGATTATTTTTTGGTTTGACAAGAAAACCATCTTTCAAATCCATTTGAGGTTTGTTATTTTGCATTTAAAAACTACTTTAATTTGTTCATTAACTGATTACTGTAATCTGTTGTCTGCAGTTGTATTGGGGGCAGTCCGTGAAATTGCTTCTCTCTAACACACAAGGTGAAGAGAACCAGCAACATCTGTGTGAGTGTGTGTATGCGCGTGCGTGTGTGTTTACATGTGTTTACATTACTTCTTAATGGCTACATCTGTTCATCAGAGCTGAATGTCCAATGGTGCCTCAAGCGAGTCTTGCCTGCCTCATCTGCCTCTCTGAAGAAAGACTACCCATGATTCTCTCTGTGTTTTGTAGTGTACGCTGGAGTTCCAGGAGTGTAAGTCAGGGAAGAACATCGCTCTGAAGTGTGGGGGACCATGTCCGTGTCTGCCTGATCTGGAACTGGTCAAACCACACAGCCACAAAACAGAGAAGAGCGGTGAGTCCCTAACCTCAACCCTAAACCTGTCTGTCAGTAAATCAGTCAATCAGCCTGTCAGTCAGTCTGTCAGTCAGTCCGTCTGCCAGTCAGTTAGTGTCTTAGTCCGTGTGAGTTTTGGAAACTTCAAAATAGATAAGCTTTTTAGTTGTACACACCATCGCATCCCAGTTACAGACAGTACACCCCCTTTAGTCACAGCGTAGCATCTTGGTCCAGTGAAATAAGCGCTGGTGTTATGACGTTTAGTCTTGTTTGGTTTGACAACGCCTGTATTCATACATTATATCACTAACCAGCCAGCTGTGCTGTCTTTGTGTGTGTGTGTGTGTGTGTGTGTGTGTGTGTGTGTGTGTGTGTGTGTGTGTGTGTGTGTGTGTGTGTGTGTGTGTGTGTGTGTGTGTGTGTGTGTGTGGTCCACTTATATAACTCTCAATGAAGTGAAATATCCTGCAGATATTTTGGTAGCACAAAGAGGTACTGTTGTGAAAGCAGTGTTGTAACTGTACTTCAAGTAAAGTCCTCAGCTCATGAGGTATTTCAATAAGGAAAGGATGATCTTTTATAAACACAAAACATACACATACAAATGACAACATCATACAAACATCAACTACGTCAACCTGCCCAGACCCACTAATACACACCCCCATCGCCATCAACCTGCCCAGACCCACTAATACACACCCCCATCGCCATCAACCTGCCCAGACCCACTAATACTCACCCCCATCGCCATCAACCTGCCCAGACCCACTAATACACACCCCCATCGCCATCAACCTGCCCAGACCCACTTATACACTACCCCATCGCCATCAACCTGCCCAGACCCACTAATACACACCCCCATCGCCATCAACCTGCCCAGACCCACTAATACACACCCCCATCGCCATCAACCTGCCCAGACCCACTAATACTCACCCCATCGCCATCAACCTGCCCAGACCCACTAATACACACCCCCATCGCCATCAACCTGCCCAGACCCACTAATACACATCCCCATCGCCATCAACCTGCCCAGACCCACTAATACACACCCCCATCGCCATCAACCTGCCCAGACCCACTAATACACATCCCCATCGCCATCAACCTGCCCAGACCCACTAATACACATCCCCATCGCCATCAACCTGCCCAGACCCACTAATACACACCCCCATCGCCATCAACCTGCCCAGACCCACTAATACACACCCCCATCGCCATCAACCTGCCCAGACCCACTAATACTCACCCCCATCGCCATCAACCTGCCCAGACCCACTAATACACACCCCCATCGCCATCAACCTGCCCAGACCCACTAATACACCCTCCCATCTCAAGCGCCCGTGTCACACTCCGCCACACTGTACCATTTTCTTTTCTTTCCGTCGCCCACACACTTTCAACATTGATATAATAAAACATTTGACTTTTCCATTGTATTAACACCGGAGGACTGGTGGATTTCCAGTTTTTAAGTATATGTTTTTTTAAAGATGATTGACGAGTTAAAGTATCGTCCAACCCATTGGGTATCTCAATGCACCCTCATGTCTTGAAATATGTAGCAGTACAACTGGTTCTATTGTGTGTTGGATTGTGTGCATTCTGCATCGTCGTCGGTGGATTTTTAATTATCTTTGCCCTCTTAAATGTGATATAAAAGTGGCTACAGATATTAGGAGAAATACGGACTGTCATTATCCAAAAGAGACCCAATGTGTTCATTAGGAAATTATTCATAAGCTGTCTGTTAGTTTCCTCCTCATCAAATATGACCCTGACAAGATCTTTTAATTGGAAAGTGATTGTGTGTGCGTGAGCAGGGTTCATCTGAATAAATCACAGAGATGGTGACAATCAAGTTAATGCAGTCACGCGTGCACGGACGGACACACGCACTACCACACACACACGTACACACGTACACACACGTACACACACGTACAACTCTGGAATGTAAAATAAGTCAGCAAAAAAGCTCCTCTTCTGGTTTCCATTTCTTCCCCACTCTCTCTCTCTCTCTCTCTCTCTCTCTCTCTCTCTCTCTCTCTCTCTCTCTCTGGCAGCATCAGCCAGGGGAGTTAGGGCAGTATGAAGGGTGATGGAGTGAGTGAGTGTGTTTTATTGTTTGTCATGAAGATGGGATTTCAGGAGATGGATGGACGGATTCAGGAAGAGAAAATACAATCTAAAGACAAACAGCAGGGAGAGGTGTTCTCCTCCAGATGGAAAGGTGTGCTGAGGGATGGATAGAGTGTGTAAATGTGTGTGTGTGAGACAAGTGTGTCTGTCGGGGGGAAGGGGAGGGGGAAGGAAAGATGGGGAAGGGGAAACACAATCCTGGGGGAGGGGCTAAGAGTGGTGGGCTATGTAGTACAGTCCTGGGGAAAATACAGTCATGTCTGTCTGTAGTTACTTTGCATGACATGCTTCTATTTAAAGGCCTTTCCAGAGAGTGAAGGGGGAGGACGAGAGGATGGGAGGGAGGAATAGAAAAAATAATCTCCTGCTTGTGATGAGAAGTGCATTCCCTTTCCATCTCTTTATGTATACAGCTATACATGCAGACATGGACATGATTCTGTTTGTGTGTGAGGACTAGATTATTATTTTCGTGAGGGAGATTGTTTACACATGTGTAAGCGTATGTTTGTGTTGCATGTTTTCTTGTGCGCCTGTATTTGCATCTATAAACCATGTGTGCGTAATATGTGTGTGTAGTCCTCTCTCCCTCCTCCTCCCTGGCTCTGATGCAGCAATGATGAGGCCATGAATATGGATGCCTTCTGACAGGATGTCTTCTATTTTTCATAGATGACAAAACTCTACCCTTCTTTAACACTCTCTCTCTCTCTCTCTCTCTCTCTCTCTCTCTCTCTCTCTCTCTCTCTCTCTCTCTCTCTGTCTCTCTCAATGTTCAGATGGCAGGGTATTAATTCACTGACTAAACACTTATAGTAGTGAGAGTTGTAGAGTTACAGACGACAGCTGGAATAGTGTACAGTGTTTAAAAGCATGATCATGTTTGGGGCCATGAGATTAAAGACCCAGCCCAGGGGGAAATTATGACACTTGTCTCTGTCTTGTCATACACACACCCTCGACAGTCGTGAACATCTTAGCTATCCACTGCTGGGCCTTTTTTTTTATTAGGGTAGCTAACACACTACACACAGCACCCAGAGTTCAGCAGGCACAATGGAGACTAACAGGAGACAAAAGGAAAATTGGTGCTAATTAATTAACGCTCTCTTGTTATCTCATTCTTCGCCCCTTCATTAGTCTGATGGAGGGAGAATAGCGTGGAGCGATACTGTATAAGAAAAGCAGGAGGATTTTTTCACCAACTTGACTGCTGGCTAAATAAATAATCACCTTCTCTGTTCCATTGAACCCCGGCCCCACGAGTTGTGACTAGTCATAAAAACACTTCTCATCTGTGGTAGGCTAAGTGGATAACGCGATAAGCCTCTGCCTGCAATATTTTATACGCTGGAAGACTTTTTAATGTCTATGACTCACTCTACAAGTTCTTAAAATCAACAGTGGCTGCCCTTTACACTGGAGAAACCTTAAAAAGCAAAGCAGTGTGACAAAAACAACACAGTTACACATGGGATAAACAAACGTACAGTCAATAACACAATAGAGAAATCAAAATAAGGAGGTAAGGCAATAAATAGGCCAATAGTGGTGAAGTAATTACAATTTAGCAATTTACACTGGAGTGATATATGTGCAGATGAGGATGTGCAAGTAGAAATACTAGTGTGCAAAAGAGCTGAAAAACAAAAACAAATATGGGGATGAGGTAGGTAGTTGGATGGGCTATTTACAGATGGACTGTGTACAGCTGCAGCGATCGGTAAGCTGCTCTGACAGCTGACGCTTCAAGTTAGTGAGGGAGATATAAGTCTCCAACTTCAGTGATTTTTTCAATTCGTTCCAGTCATTGGCAGCAGAGAACTGGAAGGAAAGGTTACCAAACGAGGTGTTGGCTTTGGGGATGACCAGTGAAATATACCTGCTGGAGCACGTGCTACGGTTCGGTGTTGCTATGGTGACCAGTGAGCTGAGATAAGGTGGGGCTTTACCTAGCAAAAACTTATAGATGACCTGGAGCCAGAGGGTTTGGCGATGAATATGTAGCGAGGACCAGCCAACAAGAGCATACAGGTCGCAGTGGTGGGTAGTATATGGGGCTTTGGTGACAAAACGGCTGGCACTGTGATAGACTGCATCCAATTTGCTGAGTAGAGTGTTGGAGGCTATTTTGTAAATGACATTGCCAAAGTCGAGGATCGGTAGGATAGTCAGTTTTACGAGTGTATGTTTGGCAGCATGAGTGAAGGAGGCTTTGTTGCGAAATAGGAAGGATTTGAGATGCTTAATGTGAGTCTGGAAGGAGAGTTTACAGTCTAGCCAGACACCGAGGTATTTATAGTTGTCCACATATTCTAAGTTAGAACCGTCCAGAGTAGTTATGCTAGTCGTGCGGACGGGTGCGGGCAGCGATCGGTTGAAGAGCATGCATTTAGTTTTGCTAGCATTTAAGAGCAGTTGGAGGTTGAAGCTCGTTTGGAGGTTTGTTAAAACAGTGTCCCAAAAGGGTGAGATGTATACCGAAAGGTGTCGTCTGCGTAGAGGTGGATCAAATAATCACCCACAGCAAGAGCGACATCATTGATTTATACAGAGAAAAGAGTCGGCCCGAGAATTGAACCCTGTGGAACCCCCATAGAGACTGCCAGAGGTCCGGACAACAGGCCCTCCGATTTGACACACTGAACTCTGTCTGAGAAGTAGATCGTGAACCAGGCCAGGCAATCATTAGAGAAACCAAGGCTGTTGAGTCTGCCGATAAGAATACGGTGATTGACAGAGTCAAAAGCCTTGGCCAGGTCGATGAAGACAGCTGCACAGTACTGTCTTTTATCGATGGCAGTTATGATTTCGTTTAGGATACAGTGCAGCAGAGATAGGTTACAGATTTCACTTCAACCTGTCACTTCAAAAGCACTCAATGATCTTGGAGTCTCTGGATTTGAACTTGATGTTCATTGTGGTATAGCGTGATAAGCACAATTCAATATAATTCCAATGCAAGAACCCCTGCCGATTTCAACTGCCCCATTCGTCACTTTATCCTGGCCCCGGGTCTTTGGCCCCTAATTGTGTGTGCTGAGAAACTCGCTGTGTGTGTGCGAGTGTGTGAGATACTAATATATCTGAGTAGGTTAAGGCATATTTAAGAATGTTTTCTTGTTCTTATCATCCCCTGGGTGCTTGGTCAGCCCCAGATGACCCAACACATTTATATAGAGTCTAGACTCCATACCCCCTCCCCTCTCTCTACTCTCTCTCTCTCTCTCTCTCTCTCTCTCTGTCTCTCTCTCTCTGTCTCTCTCTCTCTCTCTCTCTCTCTCTCTCTGCCTCTCTCTCTCTCTCTGCCCTCTCTAGAGAGAGAGAGAGAGAGAGAGAGGGAGAGAGAGAGAGAGAGAGAGAGAGTTTAGAAAGAGAGAAAGAGAGACTCCCCTCCTTCTCTAATGTGAGTGAAGGGTAGGCCAATTAGGTGTGGCGGTAGTGTGGACGGGTTCAGGGTTTTCTCCCTGAGACTGTCAAACTCTCTGCAAGCTGGGCATCTCTGTGATACACACAATGACAACACCTGATTCTCTCTGGAAGTGTGTGTGCATTAGTTAAAGCTCTCACTCTCTCTCTCAAAATTAGCCTATTTACACTTTATCGATGCCACATGGGCTGTTTTCAACCAGAGAAGTTGTGCTTTAAGAGTCCTTTCCTCTTCCCTGCCCCCTTTTTTTCTGCTGGTTGTCTGCTGATTGTCTGCTGGTTGTCTGCCGGTTGTCTGTTGTATCTAATTTGAGCTTTCAGCTGAACTTCATCTTGATTCTTCTCCTCCTTTTCACCTTCCCCCCCTTTTCTGTTTTCTCTCTCGCTCCGGCAGGGTAGATAGTGGCAGGTCCACAGCTCAGTGCCATATGGAGAAAGAACTGCATGCTGGGTAGACACGGATGGAGTTTAGCCCCTTGCTGACCTCTGATCTAGAGGTCACCTGTTTGTATCTGACATACCAGCCCACAACACCTGCTCATGGGCTGATGACATACATACAGTAACCTACAACATGAAAACTCTGCTGTGCTCAACTGTTAAAGGCCCAGCGCAGTCAAAAACAGGATTTTCCTGTGTTATACACTATATATACAGTATGTGGACACCCATTCAAATTGGTCGAGTTGGCTATTTCAGGTACACACGTTGCTGACAGGTGTATAAAATCAAGCACACAGCCATGCAATCTCCATAGACGAACATTGGCAGGAGAATGGCCTTACTGAAGAGATCAGTGACTTTCAACGTGATGCCACCTTTCCAACAAGTCAGTTCGTAAAATTTCTTCCCTGATGGAGCTGCCCCGGTCAACAGTAAGTGTTGTTATTGTTAAGTGGAAAACGTCTAGGAGCAACAATGGCTCAGCCGCGAAGTGGTAGGCCACACAAGCTCACAGAAAGGGGTTGTCCTCGGTTGCAACACTCACTACTGAGTTCCAAACTGTCTTAGGAAGCAACGCCATCTCGCAGCCATTGGACTCTGGAGCAGTGGAAACTTGTTCTTTGGAGGGATGAATCACACTTCACCATCTTGCTGTCCAACAGACGAATCTGGGTTTGGTGGATGCCTGGAGAACGCAACCTGCCCCAATGCGTAGTGCCAACTGTAAAGTTTGGTGGAATTGGAATAATGGTGTGGGGCTGTTTTTCATGGTTTGGTCCCCTTAGTTCCAGTGAAGGGAAATCTTAACGCTGCAACATGCAATGATATTCTAGACAATTCTGTGCTTCCAACTTTGTGGCAACAGTTTGGGGAAGGCCCTTACCTGTTTCAGCATGACAATGCCCCTGTGCACAAAGCGAGGTCCATACAGAAATTGTTTGTCGACATCGGTATGGAAGAACTTGACTGGCCTGCAGAGCCCTGACCTCAACCCCATCGAACACCATTGGGATGAATTGGAACGCTGACTGCGAGCCAGGCCTAATCGCCCAACATCAGTGCCCGACCTCACTAATGTTCTTGTGGCTGAATGGAAGCAAGTCCCAACAGCAATATTCCAACATCTAGTGGAAAGCCTTACCAGAAGAGTGGAGGCTGTTATAGCAGAAAAGGAGGGGAGCAACTCCATATTAATGACCATGATTTTGGAATGAGATTTTCGACGAGCAGGTGTCCACATACTTGTGGTCATGTAGTGTATGTCCACACTATGAGGTTGGAATAATACTGTGAACTTATGATAATGCCCTTTTAGAGTAAGAGCTGTTTGTAAAGACCGCCTGAAATTTCTGCCTGTTTTGGTGGGATGGAGTTTTGGAATCACCAGGCGGTGAATTAGTTAACTAGACCAATAAGAAAGAGAGTTCCAAATCTCTCTGCCAATTATATCTAGTTTTCAGTTTTCCCTTTCACACTCAGATCATTCCCAGATGTTCCTAGCAAAATTCTTGCTTGAGAAATTGCTCTTTGCTAAGAATCTATTTTTGTTTATTTTTGACCATTTTAATTGAAAACAATCACAGTAAAGTACTTCATTGTTCCCCAGAAATGATTTGTTATTGAAGTAAAAACAGCTGCATTGGACCTTCAATAGAGGAATATAGATGCAACCTAGTATAATGTGCCCCAGGACCAATGAATAATGAATATTCGCTGAATGTTTTTGAATATGGAATACCTTCAGCCTGTGACCCACAGGAGACTGAGGTAAAGAAGTAATTCAGTGTGTTCACTTCTTTTGTCCTATTTGTCCCTTATGTGCTTTCACACTGTATTAGTAGTTTATTTGTTCTTCCCTCAAATGTCTGATTAAGTAGTGTCTAATTTAAGTTGTTTAATAGTAATTACACATGGTGAGCCTCTCGGCTTATATGTAAATCCTTTTCAAACATCTGTGTCCTGCTCTGATAGAAAGTCATTAGGAATGGGGACTAGTCTTTGGAAAGGAAGTTTTGGGGGTCTAATTGGAAGTTAATTACACAGGCTAAGCCGGTGGGTGTGAGCTGAGGTGAATGGGCTCCTTTAACTCTCCCCACCTCATTAGCTGACTGCTAATGCTGGAGATATGGGCTCACAAAGCAGCTGAATCATCCAGTCTTTAATGGGATAAATCTCCTGGGTAAATTAAATTTGTCCTAGCCGTGTCCACGTTACAATAGAGCACGTCGCTGTTCGTTGCCGGGACGCCGTTGTTTGCCACCGTCCTCCTCTTCCTTTAATGAAGTGTGTTTCAACCTGGGTGTGGTATGGTAACCTTCATCACAGAGGGGGAGGGGTACACTGTGCTTCTGTCATGCCTGTCACCACACACTGGGGAGAGAGGGAAGAAGAGATGGAGGGAGAGGAAGGACAGAGGGAGGGAAAGAGGGAGGAAGGAGAGAGGGATAGAGTGAGGGATTAAGAGGAAGAAGGAATGGAGGAAGGAGAGAGGAATAGAGGGATTAAGAGGAAGAAGGAATGGAGGAAGGAGAGAGGAATAGAGGGATTAAGAGGAAGAAGGAATGGAGGAAGGAGAGAGGAATAGAGGGATTAAGAGGAAGAAGGAATGGAGGAAGGAGAGAGGAATAGAGGGATTAAGAGGAAGAAGGAATGGAGGAAGGAGAGAGGAATAGAGGGATTACGAGGAAGAGGGAATGGAGGAAGGAGAGAGGAATAGAGGGATTACGAGGAAGAAGGAATGGAGGAAGGAGAGAGGAATAGAGGGATTACGAGGAAGAGGGAATGGAGGAATGGAGGAAGGAGAGAAGGAGAGAATGAGAGAAAAGAGAGGAAAGCAGAGGATGTGGATTATGAGGAGAGAACGTGACTGACTGGTATTACTATATAGTTTATAGCTGTATGATGGACTCCTTGCCAAGTACTAATATGTTAGTTTAGTTGTGTACACAAGCTTATGAGTGTTTGGTAAGCCTCTACTAATCATTACGGCATACAGTATGTTTACACTTTGCTGTTGTAGTTGGCCAGGACCGGGATAACCAGCTAGTGGGGTAGGCTCCCGACAGTGTGGATCTGTAGCGTCGTCGTGGTGATATCACTGCCGGTGGCGAGTGATGACTGTCACTGTGCCTTTGTGTCATGGTAAAACTGGCCTGGGGCGCGGTGGGCGACTGTCTCTGTGTCTCAGTGGCACAATTCAGCAGATAATGACTGACTGAACCGTAGGGGGGTGTATCCGTGTGTGTATGTCAGGGTGTGTGTGAGCGTGTGTGTAATCCATATCACACTGACGTATCACTCCATCTCTGCACAAAGACTCACTGTCCTTGAAATCACAGCTCTACCTTTTTCCCCTTTTCATTATTCCTTTTTGGAAATGCATGAAAGACGGACGTCAAAGTCTATCTCTCCCTTTGGGCTAATCTTTGTTTCTCTCTTTCTCTCAGTCTGTGTCATTCGGAATACCATGTCACTGTGAACGCTCCTTCTATTTTTACATCAGATTCACATGCTTTATACCCTGTCATCATTGTGTGGAATGGATTAGCTGATAATGGATTCTCTAGTTCTAGACCAGCCAGGTCACCCGTGATAATGGATTCTCTAGTTCTAGACCAGCCAGGTCACCCGTGATAATGGATTCTCTAGTTCTAGACCAGCCAGGTCACCCGTGATAATGAATTCTCTAGTTCTAGACCAGCCAGGTCACCCGTGATACAAGTCAGTCCGTATTCAACGTCCATCCATGTCTGAGGACGTCTGAGGACGTCGGGAGATGACGTGGAAACTGGCCAACGGTGAGCAATGTTACCTTCAAGCAGGTTTCAGTTATGCTAGGGTGTTGTGGATGGGGATGGCTGTAAGCCTCTGCCTCTGGTTCCAAAGGTTGTAAATTTGAATCCAGCAATAGAAAGATGTTTTTATATTTTTGTTTAAAGCCTATCCCAAACCTTAACCCTTACCTTAACCAAACCTTAACCCTTACCTTAACCAAACGTGAGACTGTGAGAGCTGACACACTGAGGCTGCAATTTACTTGTCGCTCATTGGAAATTCCAGCAATGCAATCTCTCTATGGTTGTTTACAGTCATCTGCATTGGTGGTGTCAACACTGTTATGGCCAACACACATCCTAAATTGTTTAAATTGTTTCCTATCATATCTCTGACATCTATATAGTCATTGTAATTTGATGCAAAGCCTCTCCCATATCGTATTTTAATCGCAACCGCTGTAGTTACTGAAATGGTTGTTTACTGTGTGTAATTCCGTCCAAATTCTACCTATAGGTGTTCCATATTCTACCTGGCAGAGGTCCAGGGTTCTGTTCCAATCTTTCCTTAAGGTTCCACCCCTGCTCTTTTGCCTGTCTGGTCCTCTGTGTGCCAGGACCGTTCTGAAGGTGACCGACAGCTCTCAAACTGTCACTAAACCTGGCCCTGCCCTGCCCTGCACACCACCACACTACCACCACACCACACCAGCCCAACATCACACCACACCACCACCACATCAGACCACAACACCGCACCACCAACCGGTTTAAAGGAAAGTCATTCAATCTCTGCATTCCAGTCCCCCTTTATCATTTTATAACACTCTTTTTTACACAAGTTTTGTTATGCCAAACAAAGGCCGTTTTAGGACAGAGGGCGGTGGCTCTAACCTTGAGACTTCAGACCTGGACTCTGATTAGCCACGTAAACGAGGGAGAAAGGGGAAGTACGAAACAGACTCAGGAAGTCAGATGGGGGACAGATAGAATAGAGGGGAAAACACCCCATATTTGATTGTCCTTCCCTGAGCCATCCTAATCTAGATGGAAAAACTGGCAGCGGGTCCGGCCATGGACTGATAATGATCGCTAATGTATTGTTCGGCTACCTGCCATCAGCACTGACACACAGAGGACCAGACAGGCAAAGGAGCAGGGTTCTGGAATGCAGAGATTTAAAGACTTTCCCTTAAACTGGTTGGTGGTGTGGTGGTGTGGTGGTGTGTTGTAGTGGTGTTGTGTTGTAGTGGTAGTGTGTGGTGTGGTGGTGTGTTGTAGTGGTGGTGTGTTGTAGTGGTGGAGTGTTGTAGTGGTGGTGTGTTGTAGTGGTGGTGTGTGGTGTGGTGGTGTGTTGTAGTGGTGGAGTGTTGTAGTGGTGGAGTGTTGTAGTGGTGGTGTGTTGTAGTGGTGGTGTGTTGTAGTGGTGGTGTGTTGTAGTGGTGGTGTGTGGTGTGGTGGTGTGTTGTAGTGGTGGAGTGTTGTAGTGGTGGTGTGTTGTAGTGGTGGTGTGTTGTAGTGGTGGTGTGTTGTAGTGGTAGTGTGTGGTGGTGTGGTGGTGTGTTGTAGTGGTGTTGTGTTGTAGTGGTAGTGTGTGGTGTGGTGGTGTGTTGTAGTGGTGGTGTGTTGTAGTGGTGGAGTGTTGTAGTGGTGGTGTGTTGTAGTGGTGGTGTGTTGTAGTGGTGGTGTGGTGGTGTGTTGTAGTGGTGGTGTGGTGGTGGTGTGCTGTGGTGGTAGTGTGTGGTGTGGTGGTGTGTTGTAGTGGTGGTGTGTTGTAGTGGTAGTGTGTGGTGTGGTGGTGTGTTGTAGTGGTGGTGTGTTGTAGTGGTGGAGTGTTGTAGTGGTGGTGTGTTGTAGTGGTGGTGTGTGGTGTGGTGGTGTGTTGTAGTGGTGGTGTGTTGTAGTGGTGGTGTGGTGGTGGTGTGCTGTGGTGGTAGTGTGTGGTGTGGTGGTGTGTTGTAGTGGTGGTGTGTTGTAATGGTGGTGTGTTGTAGTGGTGGTGTGTGGTGTGGTGGTGTGTTGTAGTGGTGGTGTGGTGGTGGTGTGCTGTGGTGGTAGTGTGTGGTGTGGTGGTGTGTTGTAGTGGTGGTGTGTTGTAGTGGTAGTGTGTGGTGGTGTGTGGTGTGGTGTTGTGTTGTAGTGGTAGTGTGTGGTGTGGTGGTGTGTTGTAGTGGTGGTGTGTTGTAGTGGTGGAGTGTTGTAGTGGTGGTGTGGTGGTGTGTTGTAGTGGTGGTGTGGTGGTGGTGTGCTGTGGTGGTAGTGTGTGGTGTGGTGGTGTGTTGTAGTGGTGGTGTGTTGTAGTGGTGGAGTGTTGTAGTGGTGGTGTGTTGTAGTGGTGGTGTGTTGTAGTGGTAGTGTGTGGTGTGGTGGTGTGGTGTAGTGGTGGTGTGTTGTAGTGGTGGTGTGTTGTAGTAGTGGTGTGTTGTAGTGGTGGTGTGTTGTAGTGGTGGTGTGTTGTAATGGTGGTGTGTTGTAGTAGTGGTGTGTTGTAGTGGTGGTGTGTTGTAGTGGTAGTGTGTGGTGTGGTGGTGTGTTGTAGTGGTGTAGTGGTAGTGTGTTGTAGTGGTGGTGTGTTGTAGTAGTGGTGTGTTGTAGTGGTGGTGTGGTGTAGTGGTAGTGTGTTGTATTGGTGGTGTGTAGTGGTGGTGGTGTGTAGTGGTGGTAGTGTGGTGGTGTTGTGTAGTGGTGGTGTGTAGTGGTGGTGGTGTGCTGTGATGTTGGGCTGGTGTGGTGTAGTGATGGTGGTGTGGTGGTGCGGTGGTAGTGTGGTGGTGTGCAGGGCAGGGCTTAGCGACAGTCTGAGAGCTGTGGGTCACCTTTAGAACGGTCCTGGTTCTCTCTCTGTCTCTCATTATGGTTTATTCATGAGACAGGGTCTGACTGACGGACAGACCTCCTCATTAAAGTGACCCTGATTAGACAGAGGGTCAGCAGGCCAGAGGGTCAGAGAGAGAGAGAGGCGGGGGGGTGGAGATGGGGGAGAGAGGGGGAGAATGAGAGAGTGTGTGTATATGAGGTTGTTTATGTGTGTGTGTAAGTGTGTGGTCCAAATCCTACCCATTCTCATCCTTCAGTTCCATGCTCTTTGGGGTGCGCCCCGACCCCCCATCTCTCAGGAGAACCTCTTCCTGTCAGATGTTACAGGTCGGATAAAGTTTCCTGATTCAAAGTGAAGAATGAAAACCCACTGGGAGACAGAGCAGGTCAGAGGGCTCTGACTCTTTAAACAGCTGTGTTTCCAATTGCTTCTCAACGCAATGAGGGGCATTTGGGAGATTGGCACTGTGCACTGCCAGTGTCTATCGATCTGTGTTGGGGAACATGAAAGAGTAGGGAGCGAGGGAGTGTGTGAGATGGAGGGGAAACGGAGAGAGGGAATGTGTGATATGTGAGATGGAGGGAAACACATAGCCTATGATCCTGGGTTTGATTTTTCACCTCCATGCCTGATCAATAGTCTGCCTTTCCTACAGCACACAGAAGAGGCCACGGCTGGCAGCACTGGTATTACCCAATTACTGTTGAGATGCAGGCAGACACACACACACATGCACACACATACTCAGTCTTACCTCATTGTTACCTAGTTTACTCTCTACCACTCCTTCCTTCTCCCTCTCCTACATTCCTCCCTCCCTCTCCCTACCTCTCTTCATCATTCTTTCTTCCTCGCTCCATCTATACATTCTCTCTCCTCTACTCCCTCACACACCCTCTCCATCTCACTATCATTCTCTCTCCTTCATTCCCCTCTACCATTTCTGTACTTCATTTCCTCTCTCTCTCTCTCCTCCTCTTTCATGCTTTCTTTTCCCCCTCTCTATCATTTCCCCTTCATTCCCCCCCTCTCTTACAGCTTCGTACTCCCTCCCTCCCTGTCTAAATGTATCTCTCCCCTCGCTCTACTTCACTCCCTCTATCTATCTCTCTCCTCCATGCTCTACTTCAATCCCTCTCTCTATCTCTCTCCTCCTCGCTCTACTTCACTCCCTCTCTATCTCTCTCTCCTCCTCGCTCTACTTCACTCCCTCTATCTATCTCTCTCTCTCCTCCTCGCTCTACTTCACTCCCTCTATCTATCTCTCTCTCTCCTCCTCGCTCTACTTCACTCCCTCTCTATCTCTCTCTCCTCCTCGCTCTACTTCACTCCCTCTCTCTCTATCCCTCTCCTCCTCGCTCTACTTCACTCCCTCTCTATCTCTATCTCTCCTCCTCGCTCTACTTCACTCCCTCTATCTATCTCTCTCCTCCATGCTCTACTTCAATCCCTCTCTCTCTATCTCTCTCTCTTCTCCTCGCTCTACTTCACTCCCTCTCTATCTATCTCTCTCCTCCTTGCTCTACTTCAATCCTTCTATCTATCTATCTCTCTCTCTCCTCCTTGCCTACTTCACTCCCTCCCTCTCTCTATCTATCTATCGATCTATTAATCTATCTCTCTCCTCCTCGCTCTACTTCACTCCCTCTATCTCTCTCTCTCCTCCTCGCTATACTTTCCTCCCTACATCCCTCTCTATATCTCTCCTCCTCGATATACTTCCCTCCCCCTCTCTATACTTTCCTCCCCCTCTCTATGTCTCCTCCTTGCTCTCTTTCCCTCCCTCACTCTCTCTATCTGTCTCCCCTCCCTCCAAGCCCATTATTCTGTGTGATGGTGACAGTTTCTCTGTTATGGCCGTCTGCATTGAGGACGTCCTGATAACCCACGCACCGATAGCTACAGCGCCCTTAATCATCTCTCTCTCTCTCTCTCTCTCTCTCTCTCTCTCTCTCTCTCTCTCTCTCTCGTGCACAGACACATGGTAGTTTATAGGTGTGTACTTCCAGTCAAAACCCCACCTAACCTGTCTAAACTATAGGACTAGAACCCATCCTCTCTACACAATAGGAATAGTACCTATCCTCTTTACGATGTAGGACTAGATCATAGCCTCTCTACGATGTAGGACTAGAACATATCCTCTCTACACAATAGGACTAGAACTGCTCAACACTATAGGACAAGAAACTATCCTCTCTACACTTTAGGACTAGAACCTATCCTCTCTACACTATAGGACTATAACCTGACCTCTCTACACTACAGGACTGGTACCTATCCTCTCTACACTATACAACTATAACTTATCCACTACACGCAATAGGACTAAAACCTCTTTACACTATAGAATTAGAACCTATCCGCTCTACACTATAGAACTAGAACCTATCCGCTCTATACTACAGGACTAGAACCTATCCTCTCTACACTATAGGACTAGAACCTATCCTCTCTACAATATAGGACTAGAAACTATCTTCTCTACACTATAGGACTAGAACCTATCCTCTCTACACTATAGGACTAGAACCTATCCTCCCTACAGTATAGGACAATAACCTATCGTCTCTACAATATAGGACTAGAACCTGTTTACACTATAGGACTAGAACCTATTCTCTCTACTCTATAGGACAAGAACCTATCCTCTCTACACTTTAGGACTAGAACCTATCCTCTCTACACTATAGGACTAGTACCTATCCTCTCTACACTATAGGACTAGTACCTATCCTCTCTACACTATAGGACTAGTACCTATCCTCTCTACAGTATAGGACTAGAACCTATCCTGTCTACACTATAGGACTAGAACCTATCCTCTCTACACTACAGGACTAAAACCTATTCTCTCCACACTATAGGACTAGAACCTCTTTACACTATCGAACTAGAACCTATCCTCTCTACAATATAGGACTAGAACCTATCCTCTCTACACTATTGGACTAGAACCTCTTTACACTATAGCACTAGAACCTATTCTCTCTACACTATAGGACTAGAATCTATCCACCCTACAGTATAGGACTAGAACATTTCCACTCTACACTATAGGACTATAACCTGACCTCTCTACACTACAGGACTGGTACCTATCCTCTCTACACTATACAACTATAACTTATCCACTACACGCTATAGGACTAAAACCTCTTTACACTATAGAATTAGAACCTATCCGCTCTATACTATAGAACTAGAACTTATCCGCTCTACACTACAGGACTAGAACCTATCCTCTCTACACTATAGGACTAGAACCTATCCTGTCTAAACTATAGGACTAGATCCTATTCTCTCTACATCATAGGACTAGAACCTATCCTCTCTCCACTACAGGACTTGACCCTATTTACGCTATAGAACTAGTACCTATCCTCTCTACACTATAGGACTAGAACCTATCCTGTCTAAACTATAGGACTAGATCCTATTCTCTCTACATTATAGGACTAGAACCTATCCTCTACACACTATAGAACTAGTACCTATCCTTTCTGCGCTATTGGACTATAATCTATTCTTTCTACTCTATAGGACTCGAACCTATCCTCTCTACACTATAGGACTAGATCCATTGTACACAATAGGACTAGAACCTATCCTCTCTATACAATAGGACTAGAACCTACCCTATGTACACAATAGGACTAGAACTTATCCTCTCTACACTGTAGGACTAGAACATATCCTCTCTACACTATAGTTCTAGAACTTGCCCTCTCTACACAATAGGATTAGAACATATCCTCACTACACTATAGGACTAGAACCTATCCTCTCTCCACTATAGGACTGGACCCTATTTACGCTATAGAACTAGAAACTATCCTTTCTACACTGTAGGAATTGAACCTTTCTTCTCTACACTATAGGACTAGAACCTATCCTCTCTACACTATTGGACTAGAACCTATTCTCTCTACACCATAGGAGTAGAACCTATCCTGGCTACGCTATAGGACTAGAACCTGTATTCTCTACACTATAGGTATAGAACCTCTTTACACTATAGAACATGAATCTATGCTCTCTACACTGTAGGACTATAACCTATTCTCTCTACACCATGGGACTAGAACCTATCCTGTCTACACTATAGGACTAGAACCTATCCTGTCTAAACTATAGGACCAGATCCTATTCTCTCTACATTATAGGACTAGAACCTATCCTCTACACACTATAGAACTAGTACCTATCCTTTCTAGCTATTGGACTATAATCTATTCTTTCTACTCTATAGGACTCAGAACCTATCCTCTCTACACTATAGGACTAGATCCATTGTACACAATAGGACTAGAACCTATCCTCTCTATACAATAGGACTAGAACCTACCCTATGTACACAATAGGACTAGAACTTATCCTCTCTACACTGTAGGACTAGAACATATCCTCTCTACACTATAGTTCTAGAACTTGCCCTCTCTACACAATAGGATTAGAACATATCCTCACTACACTATAGGACTAGAACCTATCCTCTCTCCACTATAGGACTGGACCCTATTTACGCTATAGAACTAGAAACTATCCTTTCTACACTGTAGGAATTGAACCTTTCTTCTCTACACTATAGGACTAGAACCTATCCTCTCTACACTATTGGACTAGAACCTATTCTCTCTACACCATAGGAGTAGAACCTATCCTGGCTACGCTATAGGACTAGAACCTGTATTCTCTACACTATAGGTATAGAACCTCTTTACACTATAGAACATGAATCTATGCTCTCTACACTGTAGGACTATAACCTATTCTCTCTACACCATGGGACTAGAACCTATCCTGTCTACACTATAGGACTAGAACCTATCCTGTCTAAACTATAGGACTAGATCCTATTCTCTCTACATTATAGGACTAGAACCTATCCTCTACACACTATAGAACTAGTACCTATCCTTTCTGCGCTATTGGACTATAATCTATTCTTTCTACTCTATAGGACTCGAACCTATCCTCTCTACACTATAGGACTAGATCCATTGTACACAATAGGACTAGAACCTATCCTCTCTATACAATAGGACTAGAACCTACCCTATGTACACAATAGGACTAGAACTTATCCTCTCTACATTGTAGGACTAGAACATATCCTCTCTACACTATAGTTCTAGAACTTGCCCTCTCTACACAATAGGATTAGAACATATCCTCACTACACTATAGGACTAGAACCTATCCTCTCTCCACTATAGGACTGGACCCTATTTACGCTATAGAACTAGAAACTATCCTTTCTACACTATAGGACTAGAACCTATCCTCTCTCCACTATAGGACTGGACCCTATTTACGCTATAGAACTAGAAACTATCCTTTCTACACTGTAGGAATTTAACCTTTCTTCTCTACACTATAGGACTAGAACCTATCCTCTCTACACTATTGGACTAGAACCTATTCTCTCTACACCATAGGAGTAGAACCTATCCTGGCTACGCTATAGGACTAGAACCTGTATTCTCTACACTATAGGTATAGAACCTCTTTACACTATAGAACATGAATCTATGCTCTCTACACTGTAGGACTATAACCTATTCTCTCTACACCATGGGACTAGAACCTATCCTGTCTACACTATAGGACTAGAACCTATCCTGTCTAAACTATAGGACTAGATCCTATTCTCTCTACATTATAGGACTAGAACCTATCCTCTACACACTATAGAACTAGTACCTATCCTTTCTAGCCTATTGGACTATAATCTATTCTTTCTACTCTATAGGACTCAAACCTATCCTCTCTACACTATAGGACTAGATCCATTGTACACAATAGGACTAGAACCTATCCTCTCTATACAATAGGACTAGAACCTACCCTATGTACACAATAGGACTAGAACTTATCCTCTCTACATTGTAGGACTAGAACATATCCTCTCTACACTATAGTTCTAGAACTTGCCCTCTCTACACAATAGGATTAGAACATATCCTCACTACACTATAGGACTAGAACCTATCCTCTCTCCACTATAGGACTGGACCCTATTTACGCTATAGAACTAGAAACTATCCTTTCTACACTGTAGGAATTGAACCTTTCTTCTCTACACTATTGGACTAGAACCTATTCTCTCTACACTATAGGACTAGAACCTATCCTGTCTAAACTATAGGACTAGATCCTATTCTCTCTACATTATAGGACTAGAACCTATCCTCTACACACTATAGAACTAGTACCTATCCTTTCTGCGCTATTGGACTATAATCTATTCTTTCTACTCTATAGGACTCGAACCTATCCTCTCTACACTATAGGACTAGATCCATTGTACACAATAGGACTAGAACCTATCCTCTCTATACAATAGGACTAGAACCTACCCTATGTACACAATAGGACTAGAACTTATCCTCTCTACATTGTAGGACTAGAACATATCCTCTCTACACTATAGTTCTAGAACTTGCCCTCTCTACACAATAGGATTAGAACATATCCTCACTACACTATAGGACTAGAACCTATCCTCTCTCCACTATAGGACTGGACCCTATTTACGCTATAGAACTAGAAACTATCCTTTCTACACTGTAGGAATTGAACCTTTCTTCTCTACACTATTGGACTAGAACCTATTCTCTCTACACCATAGGAGTAGAACCTATCCTGGCTACGCTATAGGACTAGAACCTGTATTCTCTACACTATAGGTATAGAACCTCTTTACACTATAGAACATGAATCTATGCTCTCTACACTGTAGGACTATAACCTATTCTCTCTACACCATGGGACTAGAACCTATCCTGTCTACACTATAGTACTAGAACCTATCCTCTCTACACTATTGTACTAAAACCTATCCTCTCTACACTATAGTACTAGAACCTATCCTCTCTACACTATTGAACTAAAACCTATCCTCTCTACACTATTGTACTAAAACCTATCCTCTCTACACTATAGGACTAGAACCTATCCTGTCTACACTATAGGACTAAAACATGTCCTCTCTACACTGTTGTACTAAAACCTATCCTGTCTATGCTATAGGACTAGAACCTATCCTCTCTACACTGTAGGGCCATTCTCTGACATACACGAGGTCTAACTTTTAGGTTATGCTTTTCCTGTGCTTTTACTAAAGCCAAATAGCCATAACATTTTGTAACTACCCTTTATCGCATAGCCTCTACCTGTTTACTATGGTATATTATATGAGTTCTTATAGCTGGGTTGTAGGTTTACTTAAAAATACTGCCATGCACCTGATGTGTAGCCAGCCAATTGTGTTCTAATAGGTTGTGTCTGATCCCAACTCCACCTGTGATGTCGCTTGCAACTGCAGGCCAATGAGCTGCCTTCCACACCACCGACCTGAATTACATTTGTCTCTCTTTTCATTTGTTTTATTTTCCTCTTTTTCCCTCCCTCCCTTGCCTGTGATTTATTTGTTTTCCAGTACAAGATGGAGGAGAGAGGGAGAGAGTTAGGGAGGGATGGAGAGGGGGAGTGAGTGGGGAGGGAGAGAGAGAGAGGAGGGAGAGAGGGGAGGACAGATGTGTTTACAGGTGGCAGCCACAGCAACAGAATGTGGAGATTACATCTCACAGAGGAGATATGGAGAGAGTGAGGGGTTTTCACGGAAGAGACAGAGAGAAATGGGAAAATAACATAGAGATGGAAGGGGTTGGGTTGAGAGAGGGAGGGAGAGGAAAAAGAAAGAGGAACAAATCTCAGTTCTACGTCTATTCAGAATGAGATCCTATTCGGTCCCATTGATTTATCGGATGTACAGTACAAGTCAAAAGGTTGGACACACCTACTCATTCCAGGGATTTTCTTTATTTATACTATTTTCTACATTGTAGAATAATAGTGAAGACATAAAAACTATGAAATAACACATATTGAATCATGTAGTAACCAAAAAAGTGTTAAACAAATCAAAATATATTTCAAAGTAGCCACCCTTTGCCTTGATGACAGCTTTGCACACTCTTGGCATTCTCTCAACGAGCTTCATGGAGGTAGTCACCTGGAAGGCATTTCAATTAACATGTGTGCCTTGTTAATTTGTGGAATTTATTTTCTTCTTAATGCGATCATTGTGTTGTGACAAGGTAGGGGTGGTATACAGAAGATAGCCATATTTGGTTAAAGTCCAAGTCCATATTATGGCAATAACAGCTCAAATAAGTAAAGAGAAACAACAGTCCACCATTACTTTGAGATGTGAAGGTCAGTCAAAACCCGAAAAAGGTCAAGAACTTTGAAAGTTTCTTCAAGTGCAGTCGCAAAAACCAGCAAGCGCTATGATGAAGCTGGCTCTCCTGACCGCCACAGGAAAGGAAGACTACTGCAGAGGATAAGTTCATTAGTTACCAGCCTCAGACATTGCAGCCCGAATGTATTTAAAAAAAATGTTTAACCTTTATTTAACTAGGCAAGTCAGTTAAGAACAAATTCTTATTTACAATGACGGCCTACCCTTGCCAAACCCGGACGACGCTGGGACAATTGTGCACCCCCCTATCGGACTCCCAATCACAGTCGGATGTGATTCAGCCTGGATTCAAACCAGGGACTGTAGTGACGCTTCTTGCACTGAGATGCAGTGCTTTAGACCGCTGCACCCCTCGGGAGAGGTGGATGTAGAGGATGTAGTGAAGGTATTTCCTTTGTGTATGAGAACAGGACGAAGTGCAAAGATACATAAATCAGGATTCTATGTACTGATAATACACCCTCCTCCCCTCCCATCTCTCCCTCCCTCCCTCTGTCCATGCCTCCCTCCTCCCTCCCTCCCTCCCTCCCTCCCTCCCTACCTGCCTGGCTGCCTGGATGCCTGCCTCCCTCCCTCCCTGCCTGGATGCCTGCCTGCCTGCCTCCCTCCCTGTCTCCCTCCCTCCCTGCCTCCCTCCTCCTCCTCTCCCTCCCTCCCTCCCTCCCTGATATATCACAGTTCCAAATCTTAGCAGAATGTTTAAATCTGCAGTCAAAAATTGTTATTTCACCAGAAGGGAATTGTTTTAGACTGTTTAAACGTTTTGAGACCTGACGTCCCCCTGACATCTGTGGGGCTTTCTGATCCAGTTGAGGGGTCACAAAAAGAGTAGACTGATACATTTAGAAGTGCATTTGGCCAGTTTGATTTGTCTCCTGTGTGTGTGTGTCTCTGTGGGTTGAGAGCGGCTGAGTGATCGACCCCACTGTTCTGAGTCACTGCTGACAAAAGGACCCGCGAAGCGGGCGACCGCGTCGTGCCTGTCTGAAATGATTACGGTGAGACAGGGAGGGGGTCCTTCTTCATTCTACCCAAACCTCACTGTCAAGATGACTGTGGGAGATGGAGAGGTGACAAAGAAGCACTCAGAGCAATCAGAGAGGGAAAGGAGAGGGAGGGGGAAAGAAAGAAAGAAAGAAAGACAGACAGACAGACAGAAAGGATGAAAGAAAGATGCAGAGAATATGAGAGGTGAGTAAGTAAAGTAGGTGAGAGAGAGAGAGAGAGAGAGAGAGAGAGAGAGAGAGAGAGAGAGAGAGAGAGAGAGAGAGAGAGAGAGAGAGAGAGAGAGAGATTTCACTTTTGTATATTATCTACCTCACTTGCTTTGGCAATGTTAACATGTGTTTCCCATGCCAATGAAGCCCATTGAATTGAATTGAATTGAATTGAGAGAGACAGAGAGAGAGAACACAATTAGACCCAACCAAATCATGAGAAAACATAAAAATAATTACTTGACACATTGGAAAGAATTTACAAAAACACTGAGCAAACTAGAATGCTATTTGGCCCTAAACAGAGCGTACACAGTGGCAGAATACCTGACCATTGTGACTGACCCAAAATTAAGGACATATTTGACTATGTACAGACTCAGTGAGCATATCCTTGCTATTGAGAAAGACCGCCGAAGGCAGGCCTGGCTCTCAAGAGAAGACAGGCTATGTGCACACTGCCCACAAAATGAGGTGGAAACTGAGCTGCACTTCCTAACCTCCTGCCAAACGTATGACCATATTAGAGACACATATTTCCTTCAGATTACACAGACCCACAAAGAATTCGAAAACAAATCCAATTTTGATAAATACCACAGTGTGCAATCACTTTATTGTTTATTTCACTTTTGTTTATCAATTTCACTTTTTTTGGCAATGTACACATACAGTTGAAGTCGGAAGTTTACATCTACTTAGGTTGCAGTCATTAAAACTCGTTTTTCAACCACTCCACAAATTTCTTGTTAACAAACTATAGTTTTGGCAAGTCGGTTAGGACATCTACTTTGTGCATGACACAAGTTATTTTTCCAACAATTGTTAACAGACAGATTATTTCGCCTATAATTCACTGTATCACAATTCCAGTGGGTCAGAAGTTTACATACACTAATTTGACTGTGCCTTTAAACAGCTTGGAAAACTCCAGATATTGATGTCATGGCTTTAGAAGCTTCTGATAGGCTAATTGACACAATTTGAGTCAATTGGAGGTGTACCTGTGGATATATTTCAAGGCCTACCTTCAAACTCAGTGCCTCTTTGTTTGACATTAGGGGAAAGTCAAAAGAAATCAGCCAAGACCTCAGAAAAAAAATTGTAGACCTCCACAAGTCTGGTTCATCCTTGGAAGCAATTCCCAAATGCCTGAAGGTACCAGTTCATCTGTACAAACAATAGTACGCAAGTATAAACACCATGGGACCACGCAGCCGTCATACCGCTCAGGAAGGAGACACGTTCTGTCTCCTAGAGATCAAATCTAATTTTATTTGTCACATACACATGGTTAGCAGACGTTAATGCGAGTGTAGCGAAATGCTTGTGCTTCTAGTTCCGACCATGCAGTAGACAATGACCCCAAGCATACTTCCAAAGTTGTGGCAAAATGGCTTAAGTACAACAAAGTCAAGGCATTGGAGTGGCCATCACAAAGCCCTGACCTCAACCTTGTAGAAAATGTGTGGGCAGAACTGAAAAAGCGTGTGAGCAAGGAGGCCTACAAACCTGACTCAGTTACACCAGCTCTGTCAGGAGGAATGGGCCAAAATTCACCCAACTTATTGTGGGAAGCTTGTGGAAGGCTACCCGAAACATTTGACCCAAGTTAAACAATTTAAAGGCAATGCTACCAAATACTAATTCAGTGTATGTAAACTTCTGACCCACTGGGATTGTGGTGAAAGAAATAAAATATGAAATAAATCATTCTCTCTACAATTTTTCTGACATTTCACATTCTTAAAATAAAGTGGTGATCCTAACTGACCTATGACAGGGCATTTTTTATGTTTCCCATGCCAATAAAGCCCCTTGAATTGAATTGAATAGAATAGAGAGAGCGAGAGAGACAGAGACCGAGAGATAGAGAGAGAGACAGACAGAGCGAGAGAGACAGACAGACAGAGCGAGAGAGACAGACAGACAGGGGGAGAGAGAGAGACAGACAGGGGGAGAGAGAGAGCGATAAGACAGAGAGTGACAGGGAGAGAGAGACAGGGAGAGAGAGACAGGTAGAGACAGTGGAGGGGTTCAGAGTGGACAAACTGGACACCCATCCCTGCCACCTGGTCCTGGGTTAGAGTCTAGCCAACGTGTCCCTGACTAACCTGGCTGTAGACAGACTGTCATTCTGTGATTTCATGGCCCATTGTCTTGGTGACTACCTGGCGCTCCTCAGAGGAACTCAGTCCCAGACAAAGATTTTACACAGAGAGCAATCTTCGCTGTTCCCTGCTTCAAAAGCCTGGAAGATGGAAGGTGTGTGTGTGTGTGTGTGTGTGTGTGCATGTGCGTGTGTGTGTGGGAGGGATCCAGCTGGAATGCAGCAGATGGAGGAGATACACAAGAGTAGAGTCAATAAAACGGACTCCTAAACACACACACACCTCACAAACACACATTGGCACAGTCTCACACACAACTTGAAACACACAAACACACACACACTTTTTCTTCAGAGATGATTGCTTGGGACAAAGCCTTAGATTAGCTTCAGATTTTTATTGAAAAACAGTTTTCAAAGCGCTGGCCGAACAATTGACATTGACGGCCAGCCACTGTGGAAGTCATGTCATTCCACCAAGACATTGTTTCATATTTCACTGAATGACAGCCACACATAGAACTTTAATAATGTTTACGTCACTTTAATAATGTTTACATATTTTGCATTACTCATCTCATATGTATATACTGTATTCTATCCTATTCTACTGTATCTAAGTCTATGCCCCTCTGACATTGCTCTCCCAATATTTATATACTCTTTATTCCATTCCTTTACTTTAGATTTGTGTGTATTGTTGTGAAATTGTTAGATATTACTGCACGGTTAGAGCTAGAAACACAAGCATTTCCCTACACCCGCAATCTGCTAAACATGTGCATGTGACAAATACAATTTGATGTGACACCCTTAGTGGATGTTGTGTCGAAGTGTATGCCCATCACAATTCATAGCTGAGGACTCTCCCTTCCTCTAGTGCCTAATGTAATGTTTTATCACTAATTTCTGTCCCTGATTTGAGTTGAGTCTCTAGTCGGGTGATGTTCTGTCTCTTTAGATGTGTTTGTCTTGCTACGTCATTTTGAGTTTTTGGCTGTGTTACTGTAATATCAGGTAGGTGCCTCACTGGCCAGCGCTATCAGGGAGATGTGTGGAGACTGTAGAGTTCTCACTCACACACCGAAATAACATTTATACACACTTCGGCTGTGTGATATACTGTACAATGAAGGAACTCACCAGCACACACCTGCACACAACTCTCTACAGTATTTATCACGCACATAAACACACAGTGATCTGATATCTCCCTCTGGCACACACACACACACACAGAACTGATATTGTCTGTCCCTGTGGAGGTGCGGTGAATGGATGGAATTATATTCTCTAGCTTTTCATTCTTTATCTGACTGCAACTGTATTATAGGGTTGCAGCAAAACATCCCTTCCCACCAAAATCCACTGCTTGAATTTTAGATAAAAATCATCTGATCCCAGAAAAAATTAACAGACTTACAAAGAGGGAAAGATGTAGGAGGGCTATCTCTACCAAACTTTAAATTGTAATTCCCGGCACTAGCATATCGCCCCATCCTCAATTGGTTTAGACATGATTCTTCCGCCCCCTGACTGGATATGGAGAGATATGGTGTCTCTTATTGCCCTAGAAGACGTGCTTTTGGTGCCACTGCACACCCAACCTTGTTATTAGCTCTGGTCCAGGGCGTTGAGCCAATGTTCGGATGTTCAAATTTCCTCTATATTATCCAGTCCTCTATAGGTAACTAGCTAGTATATAATGATGTAATTTAGTGAAGTAGGATTGATAGGCCTATTACTAATATCCTAAACACGTTATAATGCACTTCATATCATGATGCCACGCGCTTCAAGCCAAGCCTCCTCCATGTCCACCCCTCACTCGCTCTCTCCACACCTGCAAAATTTCAGTCGCATCTCACGCCCTACACTTGTTTGTTCATTAGGTTGCCTGGTCTATAGCAAGCTGTTCTATCTGCATTGTTTGGTGGAGTCATTTAATGAGCTAAATGTAAAAGTTATGTTGATTTCACAAGTCAAAAAAGGAACAGAAAGGAACTTTTGGGGTTTTGAACCAGTTCTGAACTTTATTTTGCTGGTTGGCAGAGTGGAACGGAACCAAAACAATCATTTTGTTTCCAACCCCTGGTTTTCACTGATATATCCCTTAAACAATGTAAAGTACGCTTTGGTCCTTTTATTGGTTTTCACTGATATATCCCTTAAACAATGTAAAGAACGCTTTGGTCCTTTTATTGGTTTTCACTGATATATCCCTTAAACAATGTAAAGAACGCTTTGGTCCTTTTATTGGTTTTCACTGATATATCCCTTAAACAATGTAAAGTACGCTTTGGTCCTTTTATTGGTTTTCACTGATATATCCCTTAAACAATGTAAAGTACGCTCGGTCCTTTATTGGTTTTCACTGATATATCCCTTAAACAATGTAAAGTACGCTTTGGTCCTTTTATTGGTTTTCACTGATATATCCCTTAAACAATGTAAAGTACGCTTTGGTCCTTTTATTGGTTTTCACTGATATATCCCTTAAACAATGTAAAGAACGCTTTGGTCCTTTTATTGGTTTTCACTGATATATCCCTTAAACAATGTAAAGAACGCTTTGGTCCTTTTATTGGTTTTCACTGATATATCCCTTAAACAATGTAAAGTACGCTTTGGTCCTTTTATTGCTCACACAATTTCTATTTGGCGCTAATTTTAAAAACAATGTAGCTTGGAATCAAAATGACATGCCTAGACTCTAATATTTCACAATAATGCCTTGCGATCTGGAGCAACCATTTGCATCCCCCCAATGGTCCAAATGTGGATTCTGTACCCTTGCCGATATCATGGACAGGAATGGTTTGAGAACAATTCTAAGAGGTAACTCATTTTATTTTAGAAATGTACAACTTAGGTCAACTATGCTGGCCTATGGAGTCCCTTGGGAAACCCAACTACCGAACCATCCAATAATGGGATTTATGAAGACATTATCTGGGCTTCCGAAAGGACTTATCTCCATAATATATAAACCGTTTTTGGAAAGCTCATATTCTGAGCTAGCCATTAAACAAGTATGGTATACAGACCAACAACCCTTAAAACTGAAACAGAATATGGAAAAATATGATCTTGGCATCCTGTAATCCGAACCATCAATTTATTCATTTCAAGTTTGTTCAAAGACTGTATTTAAAACCAAATCAACTTTTTACGATGAAATTGGCCCCAACTGTTCACTGTGTCCCCTAAATCAGGTAGGCCCTATTCTTCATATGATATGGGAATGCCCTGTAGTTAAATGCTTCTGGGACAAAGTTACAAAAGTCATTTCAAAGAGCATGAATGTAAATATTCAATGCTTCACATCCACTATGTTACTTAACGAGGATAGCACCTTGAATTTCTGAATCAATCAGACACGATTACTGCTGGCAGGCAAGCACTGCCTTAAAAAATATGTTGGCTCTTAGATGGAAGTCACCTCATCACTCCCAATTCACCAGTGGATACAGTTATTATTAGAGTTATAACATTTGAATTATAGACAGCGAGAATGAATGGTGCTAATCAAGGAACAATCGAGGTCTGGACAAATATACTTAAGTCTTGGATGGAGACATGTTGGCTGGGTGGGGTTGGGGGATTGGAATGTGATTTTCTTGTTTATTTCCTTTACATACTACATTGACTATTTCCTTCTATAATATGAGCAAAATGAGCATTACTTTGTATTATGTATGTATATATACAGTACCAGTCAAAAGTTTGGACACACCTACTCATTTAAGGGTTTTTCTTTATTTGTACTATTTTCTACATTGTAGTGAAGGCATCAAAACTATGAAATAACACATATGGAATCATGTAGTAAACAAAAAAGTGTTAAACAAATCAAAATATATTTTAGATTCTTCAAAGTAGCCACCTTTTGCCTTGATGATAGCTTTGCACACTATTGGCATTCTCTCAACCAGCTTCATGAGGTAGTCACCTGGAATGCATTTCAATTAACAGGTGTGTCTTGTTAAAAGTTAAATAGTGGAATTTCTTTCCTTCTTAATGTGTTTTAACCATTCAGTTGTGTTGTGACAAGGTAGGAGTGGTATACAGAATATAGCACTATTTGGTAAAAGACAAAGTCCATATTATGGCAAGAACAGCTCAAATAAGTAAAGAAAAAATGACAGTCCATCATTACTTTAAGACATGAAGGTCAGTCAATCGGGACTTTTTTTTAAACGTTTCTTCAAGTGCAGTCGCAAAAAGCGCTATGATGAAACTGGCTCTCATGAGGACCGCCACAATAAAGGAAGACCCAGAGTTACCTCTACTGCAAAGGATAAGTTAATTAGAGTTAACTGCACCTCAGATTGCTGCCCAAATAAATGCTTCACAGAGTTCAAGTAACAGACACATCTCAACATCAGCTGTTCAAAGGAGACTACGTGAATCAAGCCTTCATGGTCGAATTGCTACAAAGAAACCACTACTAAAGGACACCAATAAGAAGAAGAGACTTGCTTGGGCCAAGAAACATGAGCAATGGACATTAGACTAGTGGAAATCTGTCCTTTGATGAGTCCAAATTTGAGATTTTTGGTTCCACCGTGAAGCATGGAGGAGGAGGTGTGATGGTGTGGGGGTGCTTTACCGGTGACACTGTTAGTGATTTATTTATAATTCAAGGCACACTTAACCAGCATGGCTACCACAGCATTCTGCATCGATACGCCATCCAATCTGGTTTGCTCTTAGTGGGACTATCATTTGTTTTTCAACAGGACAATGACCCAAAACACACCTCCAGGCTGTGTAAGGGCTATTTGACCAAGAAGGAGAGTGATGGTGCTGCATCAGATGACCTGGCCTCCACAATCACCCGACCTCAACCCAATTGATATGGTTTGGGATGAGTTGGACCACAGATTGAAGAAAAAACAGCCAACAAGTGCTCAGCATATGTGGGAACTCCTTCAAGACTGTTGGAAAAGCATTCCAGGTGAAGCTGGTTGAGAGAATGCCATGGCAAAAGGTGTCTACTTTAAAGAATCTAAAATGTAAAATATATTTTGATTTGTTTAACACTTTTTTTGGTTAGTACATGATTCCATTTGTGATATTTCATAGTTTTGATGTCTTCCCTATTATTCTACAATGTAGAATAAAAATAAAGAAAAACCCTTGAATAAGTAGATGTGTCCAAAATGTTGACTGGTACTGCATATATATTATATTCTTCTGAGTGGGTGCAACAAAAGTAGATATATGGAAAATAGTAAATGGAAATGTGATAAAAATGAAATATATGAAATTATATAAATTTGAAGATTGGACCTGTAACCCACAAAAAAGTCTCTCAGTATTACTCAGCCAAGCTCAACTCACAGGAAGTGAAGGTAGGCTGTGTGTAAGTGTGTGCGTGTGTCCATTAAAGAGTGTGTGCATAATCAGAAGTTGCAGCAGTTTTTGTCCCACTTTAAGTAGGAGCTACAGCAGAGGGGGTTGATTACCATACAAAGCCAGTGGCTTTGACACTTCCTCTAGTGACCCAGATTCTCTAGGTTGCGAAAGTGTGTGTCTGTGTGTGTGTCTCTGATCCTGTGTATAGGTGTGTGTCTTACATTTGTATCATTAAGCATCCAGCTGAATGGATTCCTACAGTATTGCTGCAGTATGTAACAGTATGTAATGCTAGCTAATTGGTCAGTGTGCTGTTGGAATGTTAATGTTCTTGGGCCTTCTGGAATATGAATGCCTTCTCAATCTGACTGTCTGACATGCCAAGCATGATGGCTTTTGATTGGCTCGCTCGGTATGAGGCGTTTCAGGTTCATTATTAAACTGTCAATTAGTTCTCATCATCCTAGAGACCATGTCAATCATGCTGACACACACACACATCCTGACAGAAAGTGAGTCAGTTGTTGTTAATTGGCCGAAATACCTTGTTAGTGGCAAGGCTGTGGATGAGAGAGTGGTTTTCCACAGCAGTCAGACTTCTCTGTATCGACCATGTCAGAGAGGATGGGAGAGGAAACAAGGATTTTAAATCACAGATCTGAGCCAGCATCAACCGTTAGTTAGCAGCACCATTCACTTATAATAAAGGCTTAGTATAGCCACTGTTTCCTGGCACAGTGAATTTTTGGCCATTTCAATATAGCAGGGGAAAAACTGTTGTGTGACTAATGTAGCATCTTCTATCCTTCTTTACCCCCTTATCTATTTATGGGTAAATAAAGATAGACTCCCAGGTGACCTGTCACACCAGCACATTGTTTGGTGTTAACCTTCAAGCCAAGATGAGATCTGGGATTTGCCTGCAGTATAGTGTGTGTGTTTATTTGTATGAGTGTGTACGTGCCTGTGTGTTTCTGTATCCAAGCTTGCGTGTGCATCTGAGAGTGTGTGTGTCCCTGGTGACAGTGCTGGGTCTGATGTTATTGTCTCACCTGTCATATACTGGCTCAGGTGGAGCTCTGGCAAAATGAATGTGTTACCCTCTGTGCTTCTCTCTCTCTCTCTCTCTCTCTCTCTCTCTCTCTCTCTCTCTCTCTCTCTCTCTCTCTCTCTCTCTCTCTCTGCAAACAGTAAAAAAACAAAAGGGTCATCATGCATGTTATTGACGTGATCAACAAACAACCAATCAATATCAGGGTCAGAGGTGAGAGGTCAGAGGTGATGCAGTGAGTTAATGTTGTGATTGATACAGGAAATCACCCAAAAGCTGTTACTTAATACACAGCTATACAGTTGAAGTCGGACGTTTACATCCACTTAGGTTGTAGTCATTAAAACTCGTTTTCAACCACTCCACAAATTTCTTGTTAACAAACTATAGTTTTGGCAAGTCGGTTAGGACATCTACTTTGTGCATGACACAAGTTATTTTTCCAACAATTGTTAACAGACAGATTATATCACCTATAATTCACTGTATCACAATTCCAGTGGGTCAGAAGTTTACATACACTAATTTGACTGTGCCTTTAAACAGCTTGGAAAACTCCAGATATTGATGTCATGGCTTTAGAAGCTTCTGATAGGCTAATTGACATCATTTGAGTCAGTTGGAGGTGTACCTGTGGATGTATTTCAAGGCCTACTCAGTGCCTCTTTGATTGACATGATGTGAAAATCAAAAGAAATCAGCCAAGATCTCAGAAAAAAAATTGTAGACCTCCACAAGTCTGCTTCATCCTTGGGAGCAATTTCCAAACGCCTGAAGGTACCACGTTCATCTGTACAAACAATAGTACGCAAGAATAAACGCCAGGGGCCCACGCAGCCGTCATAACGCTCAGGAAGGAGACGCTTTCTGTCTTCTAGAGATGAACATACTTTGGTGCGAAAAGTGCAAATCAATCCCAGAACAACAGCAAAGGACCTTGTGAAGATGATGGAGGAAACTGGTACAAAAGTATCTATATCCACAGTAAAACGAGTCCTATATCGACATAACCTGAGAGGCTGATCATCAAGGAAGAAGCCACTGCTCCAAAACCGCCATAAAAAAGCCAGACTACGGTTTGCAACTGCACATGGGGACAAAGATCGTACTTTTTGGAGAAATGTCCTCTGGTCTGATGAAACAAAAATAGAAGTGTTTGGTCAGAATGACCATCATTATGTTTGGAGGGAAAAGGGGGAGGCTTGCAAGCTGAAGAACACCATCCCAACCGTGAAGCATGGGGGTGGCAGCATCATGTTGTAGGGGTGCTTTGCTGCAGGAGACACTGGTGCACTTCACAAAATAGATGGCATCATGAGGTAGGAAAATTATGTGGATATATTGAAGCAACATCTCAAAACATGAGTCAGGAAGTTAAAGCTTGGTTGCAAATGGGTCTTCCAAATGGACAATGACCACAAGCATACTTCCAAAGTTGTGGCAAAATGGCTTAAGGACAACAAAATCAAGGTATTGGAGTGGCCATCACAAAGCCCTGACCTCAATCCTATAGAACATTTGTGGGCAGAACTGAAAAAGTGTGTGCGAGCAAAGAGGCCTACAAATCTGATTCAGTTACACCAGCTCTGTCAGGAGGAATGGGCCAAAATTCATCCAACTTATTGTGGGAAGCTTGTGGAAGGCTACCTGTAACATTTGACCCAAGTTAAACAATTTAAAGGCAATTACTAATTGAGTGTATGTACACTTCTGACCCACTGGGAATGTGATGAAATAAATAAAATATGAAATAAATCATTCTCTCTACTATTATTCTGACATTTCACATTCTTAAAATAAAGTGGTGATCCTAACTGACCTAAGACAGGGCATTTCTACTAGGATTACATGTCAGGAATTGTGAAAAACTGAGTTTAAATGTATTTTGCTAAGGTGTATGTAAACTTCTGATTTCAACTGTATATTTAGCAGATGTTATTGTGTGTGTAGTGATAAAGATTGTGTTCCTAGCTCTAACAGTGCAGTAGTATCTTCTAGTGACCAATGAGAGATTGTAACACTCAAACACACACACACACACACACACACACACACACACACACACACACACACACACACACACAGAGCATGCAGTAAGAGCATGCAGTCCTGCTTGTGTTCCTATAGCAACAGGGAGGACAATAGAACTCAGCTGCTCCTGTGTGGTGTGTTGTTCTTCTATGGTCAAGTAGAAGAGAAGATTGGTTTAATCAGCATTGTGCTGACGTCATTTCACCCAACCTTATCAAACAGAATCATGTTGCATCAGTGTGGCTTTAAAATATAATATTTTCATTTTTATTGAAATGACAGTGTGAGATTGACAATTGAATTGAGAATGTCTCAGATATTCCAGTTAAATTCTTGAATTTGAATCGAATTAGTAAAATGGATACAGAATTGCAATTTTTTTCTATAGTAGGTGTTATTTATACAAATATACATCTTCAACAGAAAACATCAAACATGTCGTTATATACATGCATATACAAAATTGGTGAAACAAACTCTTAAAATGAATGATCAAGGAATTGAAAACGTGTGCAAATAGTCTAAGTTATTATATTTCATGAATCACTTACATTTTGTTCACTATGACGAAAATACTACATTTCTCAGAATGCATTAGTTTAACCCTGAAGTTGACCCTGAGAACTTCAAAAGAAGCCAAACAAATTACATGGTTGGTGGAAATGTAATTGGCCATTCTAAGCACTAAGGTTAAAAGAGAACATGAACATTGTTTCCAGAGGAAATTGATATTCTTTGGTATCTGGAAGTGTGACCTGTCAGATTCAATGAAACTCTCATGTTCCATGACTGAGTGGAATTTCTTTGAGTTGCACTGAATTAAATTCTACTTCCTGTCACTCAAACGCAAATAAATATTATACATCCGGCAGGGTGTGGCCAATTCAATTCGAATTTAATCTCATGAGTTGAATGGGAGTCAATTCCAAAATTCTGAATTGAGCCCAACTCTGCTTCCTGCTAACGCTGGTGTGTGTGTGTATGTGTCTGTGTGTATGTGTACGTGTGTGTTTAGTCTGCAGTGATGGGGACCTGCATAGCCTAGCATCCAGACTGAAGGACTGGTTCGGAGTTCTCCACCTCGACGCCAACAGAGACCTCAAATCCTCGGCAAACTCTGATTCAGGGGCAGGACGTGAGTCACACCATTACCTCTCTCTGTGTGTGTGTGTGTGTGTGTGTGTGTGTGTGTGTGTGTGTGTGTGTGTGTGTGTGTGTGTGTGTGTGTGTGTGTGTGTGTGTGTGTGTGTGTGTGTGTGTGTGTGTGTGTGTGTGTGTGTGTGTGTGTATTGTTTTCCCCGTTTTTAATTGCACTGCCATTTGAAAGTACATTGCTCTTTTTAGTTCTAATGAGGACTGTAGATGATGAGGACAGTGCTCCTATGTGCTCTACTAAATGTCAACATGTCTCACACTTCAATAGTACAAACTCTCTCCAAGCACTTTACTCAGATTTTGGACTGAAAATCCCAAAGACAAGTGTCACTGACTGAAGCAAAGACACAAGGCCCTGACTGAAGCCAAGACACGAGGCCCTGACTGAAGCCAAGACACGAGGGGCCTCCCGAGTGGCGCAGTGGTCCAGAGATCCTGGTTAGAATTCAGGCTCTGTCGCAGCCGGCAGCAACCGGAAGACCCATGGGGCGACGCACAACTGGCCCAGCGTCATCTGGGTTAGGGGAGGGTTTGGGCGGCAGGGATGTTCTTGTCCCATCGCCCACTAGCAACTCCTGTGGCGGGAGTTGCTAGTGGGTTACTAGTCCGGGTTAAGCTGGCATTGTGTCAAGAAGCAGTGCGGCTTGGTTGGGTTGTGTTTCGGAGGACACAAGGCTCTCGACCTTCGCCTCTCCCGAGTCTGTATGTGAGTTGAAGTGATGAGACAAGAATGTAACTACCAATTGGATAACACATAATTGGGGAAAAAAAGTAATAAAAAAAAATAAGACAAGGCCCTGACTGAAGCTAATACAAGAGGCCCTGAAAGTACCCCTCAAATGCAACTAAAAAGTTTCTAAAAGCAGAGGCCAACATTGCGATACTTCTGGGAACTCTTCGCAAAGCATACTCAACAGACCAGACAGGTGTTTGGGAAGTCAATGGGAGAAGTAAACAATAATTATTTAGTTGTTAATTTTCTCAAAATCTAAAGGCACAACTTAGATTGGAGCCAATGTGTTAAGTAGCTGAACATGTTATTACTCCAATTCTATTGGTTTCTAGGAATCTTCATACTTTACTGTCTTTGCTAAAACAGACACACACACACAAACACAAATGTCCTCAAACTACCCCCCACCCCACATGCACACTAACCTCCCCCTCTCCCCTCCCACAGGTTTTGACACCAGTATCTTGCCCATCTGTAAGGACTCTCTGGGTTGGATGTTCAACAAGCTGGACATGAACTATGACCTCCTGCTGGACCGATCAGAGCTCAGTGCCATCTACCTGGACAAGTATGAGCTGTGTATGAAGCCCCTGTTCAACTCCTGCGACTCCTTCAAGGATGGGAAACTGTCCAACAACGAGTGGTGCTACTGCTTCCAGAAACCTGATGGTGAGAGAGATGGAGGGGTGAAGGGAGAGATGGAGGGGTGAAGGGAGAGATGGAGGGGTGAAGGGAGAGATGGAGGGGTGAAGGGAGAGATGGAGGGGTGATAAGAGAGATGGAGGGGTGAAGAGAGAGATGGAGGGGTGAAGAGAGAGATGGAGGGGTGAACAGAGAGATGGAGGGGTGAACAGAGAGATGGAGGGGTGAACAGAGAGATGGAGGGGTGAAGAGAGAGATGGAGGGGTGAAGAGAGAGATGGAGGGGTGAAGAGAGAGATGGAGGGGTGATGAGAGAGATGGAGGGGTGATGAGAGAGATGGAGGGGTGAAGAGAGAGATGGAGGGGTGAAGAGAGAGATGGAGGGGTGAAGAGAGAGATGGAGGGGTGAAGGGAGAGATGGAGGGGTGAAGGGAGAGATGGAGGGGTGAAGGGAGAGATGGAGGGGTGAAGAGAGAGATGGAGGGTGAAGAGAGAGATGGAGGGGTGAAGAGAGAGATGGAGGGGTGAAGAGAGAGATGGAGGGGTGATGAGAGAGATGGAGGGGTGAACAGAGAGATGGAGGGGTGAAGAGAGAGATGGAGGGGTGAACAGAGAGATGGAGGGGTGAAGAGAGAGATGGAGGGGTGAAGAGAGAGATGGAGGGGTGAACAGAGAGATGGAGGGGTGAACAGAGAGATGGAGGGGTGAAGAGAGAGATGGAGGGTGAAGAGAGAGATGGAGGGTGAAGAGAGAGATGGTAGGGTGAAGAGAGAGATGGAGGGGTGAAGAGAGAGATGGAGGGGTGATGAGAGAGATGGAGGGGTGAAGAGAGAGATGGAGGGGTGAAGAGAGAGATGGAGGGGTGAAGAGAGAGATGGAGGGGTGATGAGAGAGATGGAGGGGTGAAGAGAGAGATGGAGGGGTGATGAGAGAGATGGAGGGGTGAAGAGAGAGATGGAGGGGTGAACAGAGAGATGGAGGGGTGAAGAGAGAGATGGAGGGGTGAAGAGAGAGATGGAGGGGTGAAGAGAGAGATGGAGGGGTGAACAGAGAGATGGAGGGGTGAAGAGAGAGATGGAGGGGTGAAGGGAGGACAGGCAATGACAAAAGGGAAGGCAGTAAAAAGGAAGGGATAGAGTGCATGGAGGGAGGAGGGAAGGGAGAAGTACAGAGAGCCAAAAAATAAAGAGAGGTGTGTGTGTGTGTGTGATGAAGAAGCTTCATTTGAACTGTTCTGTATGTAACACTGTTCTGTATGTCTTTCTCCAGGTCTGCCCTGCCAGAATGAGTTGAACAGGAGTCAGATCCAGGGTCGGAGGAACACTGTCATAGGTCAGTAACAGCTGTCAATCACTCCTCTGCAAAATGACAGTTTTTATATATATATATCTTATTTTTTTACACTGCATATGGAAATTAAGCTACATATTTAGTCGCAATACATCACCCAGCTGACAACAACACAAAATATCAATAGCACGCACACGCACACACACACACCCTGACATTCTATCTAAAAGTCCCCCGGCCCTAACCCCTTCAAACCCTCAGCCAAACGGCCATCAATAATCGTGCGTAATAGTGTTATAACTCACGACAAAACACACTTTGAGAAATGGTCTTTCACTGGGTCACACAAAAATGAAAAATGATGTTAACGGGTGTGTGTGTGTGAGTGCTGTTATTGAAAGTGCCTGGTCCCCTTTAAGCAGGATGTATGACTGTTGTCAGAGCCTAGGTTCTAGTAATTGATTGTTTGCCTCAGCCTCTGCATACACAACACCTACAGAGACATGACCATGAGCACATTGGAGATGGAGTGGGTTTTTAGTAAATATGGTTTTATTACAGGGTTGTTTAGAATTTGATTTTTTCTTCTTTATTTCACTCATCTCTCTCTCTCTCTTCATCCCTCTAGGGGTCTATATTCCACGCTGTTCTGAGGAGGGTTACTTTAAGCCAACCCAGTGTCATGGCAGTACTGGACAGTGTTGGTGTGTGGACAAATACGGCAACGAGATCGCCGGCTCCAGAAAACAGGGCAACCCCACCTGTGGTAAGACCAATCACAGTCAACACACACACACACACGCTAAAACTGCAGATCACGCCCATCTGGCACTCCAGGCAAGCTACAGCAAGTCTTTGAAAGGTTTCACATAGTATTTGAACCCGACATAAAATGACTAACCCTTTTCAACACATGAGCACAGGCAAGCACACGCATACACCTCCAGGATTCTCTTTACACTGCGTCCCATATGTCTCTACGAGTGTGCTCATTGATACAGGTGTTACTGTGTGTGTGTGTGTGTGTGTGTGTGTGTGTGTGTGTGTGTGTGTGTGTGTGTGTGTGTGTGTGTGTGTGTGTGTGTGTGTGTGTGTGTGTGTGTGTGTGTGTGTGTGTGTGTGTGATCTGAGCCTGTGTTATCTGGGGTGCTGGAGGCAGCCATCTCGCTGAGTCTTTCTTTAAAGATACCACTGAACGTGGGATGCCTCTCAATGTCTGTTCTGTTAGACACTTTTTTACAGAGCAAAGGTGCGTAAGTGTGTGCGTGCATGCGTGTGTGTCGCCCCGCGAAAAAGAAAAAAAAATCTCCAGCCCTTTGAGAGTTTGTTATTGTCACATTTTTGTTTTGTAGTTGTGGAATGTGATTTTTGGTACTTGTATCTCTAAATAATTGTTCAATTTCACAAGGAGACTGATCTTCAGTAACAATTGCCAGGCTGAATATAAGTGTTGTAAATCCTGTGCTGCTAATGGAAGTTGTGTATCCAACCAGACAGATCTGAGAACAGCCTGTGAAGCCTTATCTATCTATAGCTGAATGCCTCTGGCTGCCTCCTCTGATTCCCTGTTCATGTATTTGGGCTTTAACAGCGTTCCTTTGAAGCGTTTGATGCTATAAGATTGTGAGCTTGGATAAAGCAGAGCTCCGGCTCACATGGGCCATTGGAGGAAGATGAGGTTATTTACAGTAATGCATTGTGTTGTCGGAATAGCACATCTCAACCAAAAACAGGTTGTCTGTGGTAGTTAGTTTCTGTATCTGTCTGTCTCACTGTCACGTGGGGTTGCGAGATAAACTCTTTTAATTGCACTTGGTTCATAGAACCGGGGTTGTGTCAGTAACCTCCGGTAGCCACTGGTTGTAATAAACAGAGAGGTATCTGTTTTCTTCCTACAAATGTGGCTCTATCTTTAGATTGGTTTAAACTACATATTATGACCCCATCACTGAAAGATTAGACTCCCAGGAACACGCACCTGTCTTCTGGTTCCCTCTACAATACCCAACAAGCCTCAATAGAACAGAGTGGACAAGACCAGGCACTAAATCAGACTGGGGGGAAAAGAACATCATCAAGATCAAACAAAATGATTCCTGATGATCTTCTGAACATCCCAATACCTTTCTGATACATTTCAGTCCCTTCAAACCAGACTTCCTTCAGACTGAAATACTGTCAAAAGTACTGTCAGACTGATTTGTAATAGACTGTCAAAGCCCCAATTAAAAAAGTTAACATTGGCTGTTGATGACCTTTTTAATAGGGTTGGGTTGCAAAAGAAATTATAACAAAATGGGGTCACTGGCCAAAGAAGTTTGGAACCTCTGCTCTAACTTGTCTGTCTCTCTGTCTAACCTGTCTGCCTCTTTATTTAACCCATCTGTCTAAGTGTGTGTCTAACCTGTCTGTCTCTTTATTTAACTCATCTGTCTCTCTGTCTAACCTGTCTGTCTCTCTGTCTAACCTGTCTGTGTCTCTGTCTAACCTGTCTGTGTCTCTGTCTAACCTGTCTGCCTCTCTGTCTACCATTTCTGCCTCTCTGTCTAACCTGTCTGTTTCTCTATCTAACCTGTCTGTGTCTCTGTCTACCCTGTCTGTCTCTGTCTAACCTGTCTGCCTCTCTGTCTAACTTGTCTGTCTCTCTGTCTAACCTGCCTGTGTCTCTGTCTAACCTGTCTGTGTCTCTGTCTAACCTGTCTGTGTCTCTGTCTAACCTGTCTGCCTCTCTGTCTCTTTATTTAACCCATCTGTCTCTCTGTCTAATTGTGTGTCTAACCTGTCTGTCTCTCTGTCTAACCTGTCTGTCTCTCTGTCTAACCTGTCTGTGTCTCTGTCTAACCTGTTTGTCTCTCTGTCTAACCTGTCTGTGTCTCTGTCTAACCTGTCTGTCTCTCTGTCTAACCTGTCTGCCTCTCTGTCTCTTTATTTAACCCATCTGTCTCTCTGTCTAAATGTGTGTCTAACCTGTCTGTGTCTCTGTCTAACCTGCCTGTGTCTCTGTCTAACCTGCCTGTGTCTCTGTCTAACCTGTCTGTGTCTCTGTCTAACCTGTCTGTGTCTCTGTCTAACCTGTCTGCCTCTCTGTCTCTTTATTTAACCCATCTGTCTCTCTGTCTAATTGTGTGTCTAACCTGTCTGTGTCTCTGTCTAACCTGTCTGTCTCTCTGTCTAACCTGTCTGTGTCTCTGTCTAACCTGTTTGTCTCTCTGTCTAACCTGTCTGTGTCTCTGTCTAACCTGTCTGCCTCTCTGTCTCTTTATTTAACCCATCTGTCTCTCTGTCTAATTGTGTGTCTAACCTGTCTGTGTCTCTGTCTAACCTGTCTGTCTCTCTGTCTAACCTGCCTGTGTCTCTGTCTAACCTGTCTGTGTCTCTGTCTAACCTGTCTGTGTCTCTGTCTAACCTGTCTGCCTCTCTGTCTCTTTATTTAACCCATCTGTCTCTCTGTCTAATTGTGTGTCTAACCTGTCTGTGTCTCTGTCTAACCTGTCTGTCTCTCTGTCTAACCTGTCTGTGTCTCTGTCTAACCTGTCTGTCTCTCTGTCTAACCTGTCTGTGTCTCTGTCTAACCTGTCTGCCTCTCTGTCTAACCTGTCTGCCTCTCTGTTTAAATGTGTGTCTAACCTGTCTGTCTCTGTCTAACCTAACTGTCTCTCTCTCTCTGTGTGTGTAGAGGAGGACCAAGAGACCTCGGGGGATTTTGGCAGCGGGGGCGCCGTCATTCTCCTTGATGACCAGGAGGAGGAGCCAGCTCAGAGTGGGAGGAGCCGGCAGAAGCAGAGGCGGGGCCGGATCCATCCCAGAGGGGCCATTGAGGATGACGAGGATGAGGAAGATGACAAAGATGACGAGATTGGCTACATCTGGTAGCTCCGCCCCCACCTGTTCTCCCATCAACCAACCAGGGACCCCCGTTAACTCTGAACAGACCTGAAGCCATTCCAGCGTCTCCTTCGTACCCCTCAGCATCAACTCTGTGTTCAACTGACTATCCCCTCCTCTATACCTCTTGTTCACCTTGAAACTTTCTCTCCGCTACTCAACCTTCATATAGTGTGTCCCTCCTACTCTCCTTCAGAGAATAGAGACGTATTCAATTCAAACAAAGACTGTCTAGTCTCTTTTAATGTGTGTCCCTCTGCTACTGCAACTGTCCTCAAACCCTTCAACCATAGACTGACACATTGCTATATCCTCTCTCTCCAATTTCTTGCTCTTACTCCCTCTCTCATCTCCCCTTTCTCTCTCTTTATCTGTGTCTGTGTCTCTCTGAGAGTCTCTTGTCTGTCTGTGAGGTCAGAGACAAGTTTGAAGGCGAGATTCTATGGTGTGTTCTGGCCCTTCTGTCAGAGAATCCGTTTTTCCGCTCCCGGCCTCACCCCTCATGTTCTAGAATACCATATTCTCTGGTTCCAGAATATTCTATAGACTCTTTGGTCGAGAATAACGTTCTTGCACCCTGCTCCAGGGTGCCCTAGAACCAGAAAGAGTGATGATGTGTTACTTTTTGTTGCATGTTCCCTGACTACACCCCTGTGGAAAGAGAAGTTTGGGTGGCAAGATACACTGAGTGTACAAAACATTAAGGACACTTTCCTAATATTGAGTTGCACCCTGCCCTTTTACCCTCAAAACAGCCTCAATTCATTGTTGACGAAAGCGTTCCGTAGGGATGCTGGCCCATGTTGACTCCAATGCTTCCCACAGTTGTGTCAAGTTGGCTGGATGCGCTTTGGGTGGTGGACCATTCTTGATACACACGGGAAACTGTTGAGCGTGAAAAACCCAGCTGCGTTGCAGTTCTTGACATAAACCGGTGCGCCTGGCACCTACTACCATACCCCGTTCAAAGGTTTGTTTTCCCCATTCACCCTCTGAACGGCCCACATACACAATCCATGTCTCAATTGTCTCAAGACTTGAAATCCTTCTTTAACATGTCTCCTCCCCTTCATCTACACTGATTGAAGTAGATTTAACAAGTGACATCAATAAGGGATCATATCTGCATTCGCCTGGTCAGTCTTATGTCAGGGAAAGAGCAGGTGTTCCTAATGTTTTGTCCACTCAGTGTATAACTCTCATTGTGTCCTGTGTCCATTGTTGGAAAAGGACCTGTAAGTAAGAATTTCACTGTTAGTCTACATCTGTTGTGTCCGAAGCATGTGACAAATAAAATTTGATTAGATGTTGATTTGACAATGCCCATATTGGCTGCTGCAGTGCTCTCTCCTCTTGCTGTCTCAATGCTGTGCAGTCTTTATTTGATGCTTCCTCTTCCAATTTAGCTTTTTAAAGTTAAAAACCATGTTGTTAGCCACTTACTAAATAGCAACCACTCTCTTCAGCTTGAAAGCTTTGATAATGACTTTTTCCCAGCTAGTTTTGTACTTGTGTTTCAGTTGGAGGCACTTAGTCTGTGGAACTACAGAACAGAGAAATCTAATTGTGGTCACACAAAGAGCCCTGCCATTATTCAGACCTTTTCCAAACCCTCCCAAATCCAGCCTGCAGATTTGGAAACGGACACAAAGAGAAAATGCTTTTAAGGGTTCGCTTTGGGGGGGAAAAAACACAACTAGAAGCAGAGTGAGTCTGTTAAAAAGAACATCTTAGCATAATAGTTTTGTTTGTCATAGGGTTTTATTTCTGTAACCATTGGTGTGTACTGTTGACTGAGGAAGTGGAACATTCTACAACTTCTATTCTAAATAAGTTCCTGCTTTTTTTCAGAATATTCTGCGTTGTAATCAAGCGAGGTCAGTTATCTTAATGTATCTAGCCCACAAACCCAGATGAGATAGGCTTAACCCATAAGGCAGGCTTATGAACAGTTAAGCCTTACACTGGAACAGTATAAGCACACCCACACAATGCTCAGTGGCATTCCACTTTGATAATGACAGGCCTTGGATGATCGGACATATATATTCGCGGGTCTGAGCCGGTCACTATTTTATCAGTTGTCAGTACTGTATTTGTAAGGCTTGTGTTTCATTGGTCTTGTGATGCAGCGTAATGATACATTGCTCTTGCTTTGGCGTGCTTCGGCCAGCGGTAACACATCTTGAACAGATTTTTTATTAAAGTGTGAGACTCTTGTGATTGACACTTTGGCTCATCCCTTACGAAAAAAGATTCCAGTCAGAGTGCAGTATAAGTGTTTTTTTTACTACAGTAATTTAGCAGTTTAGCTGCAGTTACAGTGCAGTATAACTGCAGTTACAGTGCAGTACATTGCAGTTATTCTGCAATTACTGTGTCCAAAATACCACAGTCGACTGCACTTACCACAATTTGAAAACTGCAATCTTTTTTTGAAAGGGATCCAGCACTGACTAAAGCTTCACACAATACATCACTGAGCTCTTCTACTCTTCAGCCAGTCAGCTGGCACCACTGATGTTTCAATCTGTAAAATAGAAATGTAGTTCCAGGCAGGCACACAGCTAATTAGAAAACAGCCTATCACGACCTAACGCTGATTGCTCACTTTCAAATCTCCCACTCTCTCACTCTTCCTCTGCTCCCTCTCTCACAGTCTTTCACTCCCTCTAGCTCCCCCTCTCTCTTGCTCATCTTCACTATCATTTTTTCACTCGCTTATTTTCTCTATTGTTCTCCCTCTCTCTACCCTCCTCTCTCTCACTCTCTCCTCTGTTTTTCACACTGGGGGAATGTGTGAGGGAGTTTTACAACCATGGCGCTCCTCTCTTTCGTTTCCCTTATTTAGTTTTTTTTATAGCTCAGAGATGTCTCCCCTGCGAGGCTGCCGTATCGCTGCCTTGTCTCTCCACCCAGGGTCTCTGTGGAGACGAGTAATGCACACCATGATTGGGCAGAATGTGGGTTGTGGGTAATGGGTGGTCATTTGACGCCCGTCGAGTCAACCTTTCATCTCGCTCCAAGATGAAAGACAGGAAGAGGAACTCAGGGGATGAAAATTATACTTTGGGGTTTTGGGCTTTCTTTCTCTTTCCCTCAAATGTATATTTTCTTCTAATGCCCATCCTCCCTTTTTGTTCTCTGTTCTTATTTGTTTCTTCCTTCCCCCTCTCTCTCCTTCCTCCTCTCTCTCCTTCCCACTCTCAAACTATTTCCATGTCCCTCACCCATACCCATATACAGTTGAAGTCTGAAGTTTACATACACCTTAGCCAAATACATTTAAACTCAGTTTTTCACAATTCCTGACATTTAATCCTAGTAAAAATGCCCTGTCTTAGGTCAGTTAGGATCACCACTTTATTTGAAGAATGTGAAATGTCAGAATAATAGTAGAGAGAATTATTTATTTCATATTTTATTTATTTCATCACATTCCCAGTGGGTCAGAAGTTTACATACACTCAATTAGTATTTAGTAGCATTGCCTTTAAATTGTTTAACTTGGGTCAAACGTTTCAGGTAGCCTTCCACAAGCTTCCCACAATAGGTTGGGTGAATTTTGGCCCATTCCTCCTGACAGAGCTGGTGTAACTGAGTCAGGTTTGTAGGCCTCCTTGCTTGCACATACTTTTTCAGTTCTGCCCACAAATGTTCTATAAGATTGAGGTCAGGGATTTGTGATGGCCACTCCAATACCTTGACTTTGTTGTCCTTAAGCCATTTTGCCACAACTTTGGAAGTATGCTTGGGGTCATTGTCCATTTGGAAGACCCATTTGTGACCAAGCTTTAACTTCCTGACTGATGTCTTGAGATGTTGCTTCAATATATCCACATAATTGTCCTTCCTAATGATGCCATCTATTTTGTGAAGTGCACCAGTCCCTCCTGCAGCAAAGCACCCCCACAACATGATGCTGCCACCCCCGTGCTTCACGGTTGGAATGGTGTTCTTCAGCTTGCAAGCCTCTCCCTTTTTCCTCCAAACATAACAACGATCATTATGGCCAAACAGTTCTATTTTTGTTTCATCAGACCAGAGGACATTTCTCCAAAAAGTACGATCTTTGTCCCCATGTGCAGTTGCAAACCATAGTCTGGCTTTTTTATGGCGGTTTTGGAGCAGTGGCTTCTTCCTTGCTGAGCGGCCTTTCAGGTTATGTCGATATAGGACTCGTTTTACTGTGGATATAGATACTTTTGTACCTGTTTCCTCCAGCATCTTTACAAGGTCCCTTGCTGTTGTTCTGGGATTGATTTGCACTTTTCACACCAAAGTATGTTCATTTCTAGGAGACAGAACACGTCTCCTTCCTGAGCGGTATGACGGCTGCGTGGGCCCCTGGCGTTTATACTTGCGTACTATTGTTTGTACAGATGAACGTGGTACCTTCAGGCGTTTGGAAATTGCTCCCAAGGATGAACCAGACTTGTGGAGGTCTACAATTTTTTTTCTGAGGTCTTGGCTGATTTCTTTTGATTTTCCCATGATGTCAAGCAAAGAGGCACTGAGTAGGCCTTGAAATACATCCACAGGTACACCTACAATTGACTCAAATTATGTAAATTAGTCTATCAGAAACTTCTAAAGCCATGACATTATTTCCTGGAATTTTCCCAAGCTGTTTAAAGGAACAGTCAACTTAGTGTATGTAAACTTCTGACCCACTGGAATTGTGATAGATTATTTCACTTATAATTCACTCTGTCTGTAAACAATTGTTGGAATAATTACTTGTGTCATGCACAAAGTAGATGTCCTAACCGACTTGCCAAAACTATAGTTTGTTAACAAGAAATTTGTGGAGTGGTTGAAAAACAAGTTTTAATGACTCCAACCTAAGTGGATGTAAACTTCCGACTTCAACTGTATACCTGTGTATTAAGTAACAGCTTTTGGGTGATTTCCTGTATCGATCACAACATTAACTCATGGTCACTGCATCACCTCTGACCTCTCACCTCTGACCCTGATATTGATTGGTTGTTTGTTGATCACGTCAATAACATGCATGATGACCCTTTCGTTTTTTTTTACCATTTGCATCTTCAACTCTGACCTCTCTGTGTGTACATCAGCCAGAGAGACAATAAACCTTCCACTAACACAATACACACACACACACACACAGACTGTAACATACTTGTAACATGTGTGTATAAAGTCATCTCTTTCTGAAGCAGTGTAAGGCTCCTTTTTTGATCCTGCCACCAACCTGGCCTTGACTTTTGCCCTCTCATGATGTCCTAAGTGACCCTTGCCCTGTCCCATGTCACTGCTGTCCCTCCCTTGCCTGGCCTACTTGTGTACAAGTGTACTGAGCTGAGTAACCCTAGTTGCTCAAACGTCTACAAAAGCGCAATAACAAAAGCGCAATAAATGAGAAGGAAACGGTCCTTCTCATTTCCAACCTGTATTAGACAGTTACTGAACTGTCCTCACACACACACACACACAGTTCTAGTATGACAGCTCTGCTAGTCCAAACAAACACCTAAATGGCCATATTTGCTAAAGTCTTCTTTGTTAATTCTATATATTTTTTACTTTGTAAAGAGAAAAAAATACTATGTGAAAGGGGTGTAATATATTGCCATGTGAAGGCACTGTGGCTTTGTCCAGTTGCATTTAACAGACTAAGGTGTGTAAATCAATTGTCCTTAATGTAGCTAGATTCATGTAGCTCTTTCCATAGAAGCATAGTGTAGTGAGTTTTTCAGTGTCTTATTTTTCCCCTTCTGGAGCTATAATGGAATGTTGATGTTATGGGCTGAAAATATCTTGATTTTATTGTAACAGTTCCACAATGTTTGTCTGAATAAATTTAAGTCTGTCCCGTCCTGTACCTAGTCTGTGTGATGGTCTTATTTAAAGGATGTCCTTTTTTGCGTGAACACACACACACACAAAATACATATTACACCTACTCTGTCACTCAGGCATACATGAGCTAAAAGCCTTTAACAAATTTTATTGAGGTTTGGGAGTTGTGTGTTATTGCATTTTACATAGCTTATCCTTCATCCAAATGGCAATAGACTATATTGATGTGTCCCAGTGACATCAGTCAAAAGTTAACTCCACTCACCAGACATGCCTTTGTCTTCATCTAATATGCCATATTAAATCTATCGATTTGATAATGCCCTTTTGTACTCAATTTGATTCATGCAGCTGGAAGAAAATCCATTTTTCAGTCTCTCTCCCTCTCTATCTTGCTCTATCTCTTCTGCCCTCTCACTCCCTCTATCATTCTGAGTCTGTTATGATTGTGTCATGGTGATTTAAGACTAGGTTAGGGCTGTGATCTGTGACTGGTGGTGTGGATTAATATAGCTATGGATAGAAACGGCACACTAGGCACAGATCTAGGATCAGCCTACCCTTCTCAAATCCATTTAGGGAAAACACACCATACTGACCTAAGATTAGTGTCTGAACCTCAAGTCGGTTGGGACAGCCCGGTATCTTGTTCAGTCGACGTCACAAAAAAATGAATCTTTCCAAATGTGAGCCATTCCAAGACCAAGCCTTCAAATCCAGAACTGTAATTCTGCTGCTCATACGCAACCTATTCTCGCAGGAAATTGGTTTCTGGAGAACTGATATATGGTACCATGGGCTGAATTGATGCAGATTGTTTGAAAGTGTTAAACTCCACTTGTTTCCTACTATTTCCCCTGCAGACTCAATCAAAACAAAGACACTACAAAAGCCCCAGGGATACTGTCAGGATGAACATACGGTAATGTTTCTGCTTCCTCTCAGGGTCAGCAGGCATTATCAGGGAGAGGTGTTGACATAGCATCAATGTGTTGACAGAGCATGTTGACATTTGTCAAAGCAGCCCCTCATCAGATTGTCATGTCCATTACCGGAGGGCTTGATTGTTCCTCCTAAATATGACTCATTATTCATTGCTCTCTCATTTTACTCAAGCTTAATGCTCAGAAATAGCACATCTACTGTTGCTGTATCAGGGACGTGCTTGGTTGGTGAAAAGTGAAGGTTAACGTAGCATAAATGGAAATGTGTCCATTATATATTTAACTTCAACCTGCAGCGTTAAGCAGTTTGGGCCTCTATATCGCCACTAAGCACACCGAAAGGTTCTGTACAAGACGGCGAGACACTAACTCTCCAGGGCTCCCTCATAGATGAAATGTGATTGGATTTTGCCCCATGTCACTCTGCGGTGGAGGCGGGCATTGTTTCCCTGGCTCCCAATTCCCTTTCGGTGTGACCCCTATGAGATCCATCGTTAAGATAGACTGCATGTCCCACCTTCTTTAAAATTGAGGTTATTGGGTTTAATCCAGTGCATTAATAAACTCTTAATAGCTCTACACAGTGGATACGGAGAGGATCCTCGACCCCCTCTCGTCTCACCGCCTCTCATTGCTATTTATGAAGCTCCAGCTCTCTGTTCCTGATTAATCCACTTAATATTTAGGAGCAGATCAGTAAATGTCCTGTCTGCCTCAAAGGAGGACGTAGAGAGGAAAGAGAGGGAGGGAGAGGCAGAGATGTGACGAGAATGTAGACTCGTCTTGGCACTTTCTTCCACACCCCAAAACACACAGCACAGCCCTGGCTATGGGCGCCTCGTCTTGGCATTCCTTCTGCAGCCCAAAACACACAGAAAAGCCCTGGCTATGGGCGCCTCGTCTTGGCATTCCTTCCACACCCCAAAACACACAGAAAAGCCCTGGCTATGGGCGCCTCTCTTGGCACTTTCTTCCACACCGGGGATGCTAGTTATTGAAGTGCTGATGATTATGATCCCCTGTCTGAATGTCTGGCAGACAGAGAGACAGTGAGACACAAATTAGCATGCGGAAAAACTGCTGCTTAATTCCCTCTGAGGTTTCAATGGTTTTCCCTAGCTTTCTGAAAGCTGCGTCTTTACACTCCCAACTGGACATGACGTTGTCAGAGGGAGAATAAATGAGCCAAGCATTAATGGGTATTTTATATAACACCAGAGATTAGGAATCACAGTCATTTGATCAAGTTTTATTTGCACGGCTCCATTTACGCAGTCATTGATGTTAAGAAAGAGGCGGGCCCAGGCTTAATAAACCCTGTGCTGATGGAAATGAGAATGAAGCACTAGCTGGTTTAATCATTTGACACATTCAGTCATCAGGGGTCTGAACTCCACCAGTCAATGGTAAATTCTGAGTCAGAGCCATCCATATAGTTCCCCCCTCAGCACTTATCCAAGGTCAGTTTTTGTGTTTGTCCTGCTTTAGGTCAGGATTAGGCCAGTGCCCTGTCACTGCTATCTCTGTCTGCTCCAATGATTGTACTGTATATGGCAGCTCTTACAGTCTCCTGGTAGGGACTAAACTGAACGTGACTTGAGGGACAGAGAGCAGGTGTGGGGTGGGGTACATAGTGATGTGTGTGTGTCTTTGTGTCTCACCACCAATCACAAAGCCCCACCCATCCCCTCCCCCCGTTGTTCAGTTTGTGACAAGCACAGGGATGCCCTTGAACACCTCAACGTCCCTCCCTCCCTCTATCCCCTCCATCCCTCTCCCTCCATTCCTTCATTCTTCCATCCATCCTCTCCCTCCCTCCCTCCCTCTAGCAGATGGTCACAGATGGAAAGTGGAGCAGAGCGGACCTGATGGCATCTGTGTGGGGTCGCTCTTGCCATAACCCTCCCACACACACTCACACATGCACACACACACACACGGTCAGCCAACCTCTCTCATATGGTTGTCTCTACCTTAGAGGGGTCATCAGAAATCATTGGAGGTCATTGTAGGTTGCAGTTTCTTCTGGATCTACTACTGTACACAAAGACAGAACATGAGTTTCTCTCCTTGACTCCCCTTTACCTGTCTGAAGTAACAGAATGATATCACTCTGACCCTGTCTGCAGAGAATCTGTCGAGTTGGGGAAAATGTAACTGACCAGAACACTGAACACTAGGCCGGATCCCTTTCCAGGCGACAGATTACAGCTCTGATGGCAGACAGAGGGTGATAAATGGGTGTTTATATTGTACTGGAGGAAGACAGCCTCGCAAACTGCTGCATCATTTACTGTCCGTAATATGGGTATCAGTGCAGAGGGGAAATTAGAATGGAATCTGAGATGTATGGAGGGGTGAGCAGCAGGGTTTGTGCACACACACACACTCACTCACACAAGGGTACTAGTGTAGTACCATAAAGGTGTTTTCTTTAGTGAATCAATGCTGTCACCTAGTGGTGCAACACTGGGCTTGACTGTATATTTTGTTCTACATTGCCAATATAAATTGTTTTTTTATGCAATTGGAAAGTATCTATACTCAATATTATATAGAGGAAATTGGATGCTTCCATAATTTACAAAATCTATTATTCCACCGACCAAACTTTGGTAATGTGATATTATGATTGATGGATATTTTCATTTTCATGACATTGCTTAGCTAGCTAATGTTTTTTCTTCATGCTAGTCACTGCAGAAGTTCAAGTGAACTTCACGTTGTGATCCCATCGTAAAATATAATTTTGACTACAAATCCCATGTGAAACATTTTGAGATGTCCCCGCCCATTTCGTATAATAGTTAATCACTCCAATCACCGTGCAGATATCCATGATCAACATGGAGTTATGACCAACCAACAAAGTAACTCACCGTTTCAACGCGGATTCCAGGAAGTGAGAATAACTGAAATCACCTCATCGCACCACGCGAGACTTGTGGAGAGGACCGGCAGGAGAGGCGTCGTCATTTCACTGACGACCGATTCAGCTAGCGTGGTAGCCGTAGCGCAGAGACCGGAGCGGCGTTGCCCGAGGCAGGTACGGTGTCGTCGATTGTGTTTGTACATGCAAGGTGTCGGGTCGACAGTTGAAGATGTTAATTGTTTCTCGATGAAGTGAGGCTAAGCTAGGTCGGGTTGCGACGTTAGATAACCAATAGGTTGGGAAGAGTGTGTAGGCCTAATTTTTCCGCGCACTTTGCCGACACAGCAAGCGGGGGGGGATAGTCTTCTTGCTCCGGGTAGGTCCACCACTGCTGCTCCAGGCCCCTCTCGGACACCCACTTCTAGCTCCGAGAGGTACACAACTGTCACCCTGTCACCCTAAAATCCGTTGGAACGTTCTTCTCTTACAGGTGCTGAAGCGATTACAGCAGGAAAGATGGCGGACGACCCTAACGCGGCAGACAGGAACGTGGAGATATGGAAAATCAAGAAACTGATTAAAAGTTTGGAAGCTGCCCGTGGGTAAGTGGTCGAATACAGTGTGTGCCTGGGTGTCGATATGCCGACGTGAATGGACCATGTGATAACAGCTGGATGAGCGAGGCCGAATTTGGGAGTGGTAGCTTAGCTATGGTAGCTGAGTAGCTTGCTAACACAGCCAACATTGCAATTAACTTTAGTTCCCACCAGTATTCGATGGTGATCGTATAATTATTATGTTGATTGCCGTGTTATTTGTAGCTAGCTCGGTTGTTTGTGCGTTGATGTCCTGCTTAACTAACTAGCGTTAGCTACATGTCAGCTAACTGTTACCTAGTTGAAAACGCCGGCTTCCGTGGATGTGGTCTTGGAAAAACAGCGTGTTGGTGTGGTGATCACATTATCTGTGTTCTAATACTCGTACTAACCGTATTTGTGACGTAAATTGAGTATATAGTATGCCAATTGGTCCTAGTATGGATATAGTTAGTATGCCAAAAGTTCCAGGATGTCGTACTACATTCGCCAAAATACAACGTATATAACCAGTGCAAGCAGGATGTTGTTTCTATACATTATGTCATGCCTTATTGGAACGGTTTTATTGATAATATCTGTTGGGAGAAAGTTTGGATGTTGCCACACATACCTACTTGTTAACACAATTAAGGAAGTTTCCTTTTTACATTTTTCATACATATTATCCTGCCAACCACTATATGAAGAAGTTTAAGGAAAACAATCTCATTGTACCTTTTGTAAATACCACCCAGAAACGGTGTTGCATCTTTTTTGGCATTGTATTCATGTAAGGAAACTGTGGCAAGACATCAGTAGATTTATAATTGAACACATTTATGAAGATTTTACACTATTGTGGAGAGATGAGCTGCTTGGATTCTTTACCTACGATTGAAAAAGCTGAAACGATTTTATGTAATTCATTTCATTATTCTTTTGGACAAATGTCATATTTACAAACAAAACACCACATTTTCTTACCTTACAAAAGGGTATTGAACTATATTTTAAGACAATTAAATACTCGAACAAAAAAGCTGTTAGAATTATAAGTGTATGTCTCTTAAGGTCCTTTTGTAATGTGATATTGTACCCCCTAGTCCAATTGTCCTTTGTATATTATTTATATATACTTGTGTTCCTCCATGTACTTTCTGTATTGATTTGTTGTTAATAAAAAATAAATAAAAATATAACCCGTGCACACTATTTCCGTGATTTTTAGGCCCATTATGCATTTCTTCAGAAAATAGGCGTGGCTTCACAACGTTTTCAGATTTGAAGAAAATGGCGGAAAATATTGGGCTGAAGTCCAATGAGAGCAGAAACAAATTCAGTGCTTTAACTAATTATGGCAAATGTTGGCCGGTTTAGGCAGTCATTGTAAATAAGAATTTGTTCTTAACGGACTTGCCTAGTTAAATAAAGGTTACTTTTTTTTTTACAAATTGAAATTCCTTACGAAACGTTTAGCATATCGTTACAACAGTATGTACCATGTTAGCTAGCTACCTAACGTTAGTTGGCTACTAATACATCGAACTTGCAAGTATATCAACAAAATGCCATCTAACTATCCAACGTTTATTGACTTGATTTTTCTCATTCTTAGTTTAGCTTAGTGGTATAGTCGTGTGTTCCCAAAGGCCATTCGGGTGCGTTCGTAAATTCGCTCTGCGCCAGAGCGCAGAATAAATTATGTATTTACGAACACTCAACACCAGTTGAATATGGCCAGTGTCCGTAAACATCAGCGCAAAAGCGTAGTTAAATAGTTGCCAGCGGCACAGTTACAGTCACCAACGCTCTAGATAACATGAAAACAGCCTAACCAGCTCTGCTAGGGCGAGTAAAACAGTCAGATTGAGGTGTTCTCTCATTTGTGACTGGAAGTAGCTAGCAAGTTAGCTTGGGTGCTTGACTGCCGTTTTGAGATCAGAACGCTTGGATCAACCCTACTGCTGGGCCTGAGCGTCCAGTGACATTGCCTGGCAGTGTGCGTGCTCTCCGAGAGCGAAACGCTCTGAATTTACAACCTGACAACGCTCTGAATTTACGAACGCTCAGAGCGCACTCTGGCACTCCAGATTGAATTTAAAATGTCTAGCTAGTAATTTATGCTAACAAGCTAGAAAGGGGTTGCATAGCAAGCAGCATCAACTTCCAGTAGACAGGCGAAGCGCTAGTACACTCAGCTGAAAGGATACCGTTTGTTTATAGTATACTAAAATGAACTAATAGTATATACTCTAAGTATTTAGTATGGGTATTCGAACACAGCTATTGACTCCGGTATGTTCCCATATGCTGCGATAGACTTAGCTGTTAGTAGCGACGTTGGCTTGCTGTCAAGATATGGCGTTGAACATGTCTTCTATTTGGAAGTGGAAAAGTAGCAAGCAGCAATCCAATTGCTGTGTCCTATTCTTCCTTTGGTGACAATGTGTAACGTTAGTTAGCAGTCATCCATATTCATTTTGATAAGTAGTGGCTTCCTCGAGCTGTGAATCGCCAAAAGGGACTGCGTTGTTCCTGAAGTATTGTTGTCCACTGACGCAGAATCGACTGTCCTCTGCTAACGTTACATACATACACGGTTGACCATTTGACCTATATTCACAAGCCAGCTAGCTACCAGTCTGTATGCAGCATCAGCGTGTGTAGTGAATGCAGTCTTTGGTGTCAAGGACAGAGCTTATATGGAAACTGTGCCCCCCTCCCTCACGTTTCAGACAGTGAAAACTGGGAAGGTAATGTTTGGTTGCCAGTGGTGTCAGACTGTCAATGTTGAAGGGTTTCAGTGTCACACAAAGATAGATATGGGTCAGGTAAAATGAGAGAATCAACGAAGGGGGCTGATAGGTGGAAGATTTGTTTTGATTGTGGAAGCATATTCATTTCTTTCTTTCAGAGATTGAGATATGACTAAGACAGTATTATGTACACAAAAACTGAATGTGTGTGTTTAGGTTGTCTAACCACCTGTCCCTCTCTCCTCAGTAATGGAACCAGTATGATCTCACTGATCATCCCCCCTAAGGACCAGATCTCCAGAGTGGCCAAGATGTTGGCAGATGAGTTTGGCACAGCCTCTAACATCAAGAGCAGAGTCAACAGGCTCTCTGTGCTCGGGGCCATCACCTCTGTACAGCAGAGACTAAAGCTCTACAACAAGGGTGAGTGACTGACTGCATTGTTGTGTGATGTTGAAGCCTTGACCTCCTCATAGCAGATTCCAAAGCTACAGCAAGGGTCAGTCATTTCTTTGTTGTGTGTATTTACTATGGGTCACTGGGTCTTGCCTGTGTTGACTGATAAGCCCTGTATCTCTCCTGCAGTGCCCCCTAATGGCCTGGTGGTGTACTGTGGAACCATCGTGACCGACGAGGGCAAGGAGAAGAAAGTCAACATTGATTTTGAGCCTTTTAAACCCATCAACACCTCCCTGTACCTCTGTGACAACAAGTTCCACACTGAGGTAGGAGCTCAACTCATGTCTGTCTGTCTCCTGTATGTGTGTGAATGCGTGTTGTCTCTAGTGCCTAATTGTCTCTAGCGGCAATTGTAATGGAAATGCCCTCTGTCTTTCTCTCTCCCTCTCACCAGGCGTTGACAGCCCTGCTTTCTGATGACAGTAAGTTTGGCTTCATAGTGATCGATGGTAGCGGGGCTCTCTTCGGGACGCTCCAGGGGAACACTAGAGAGGTCCTACACAAGTTCACTGTGGACTTGCCCAAGAAACACGGTACACTTCGTTCATCTCACACACACACACCGAGATAAGAACATTAGAGATGCTATCCCCCACCAATACCCTTTAGTCAATACAATTTCTCTCTCTCTCAGGCAGAGGAGGTCAGTCTGCTTTGCGCTTTGCCCGTCTGAGGATGGAGAAGAGACACAACTATGTGAGGAAGGTGGCTGAGACAGCTGTCCAGCTCTATGTGGCCAACGACAAGGTCAACGTGGCCGGAATGGTTCTAGCAGGGTCTGCCGACTTCAAGACTGAGCTCAGCCAGTCCGACATGTTCGACCCTGTAAGTGTGTGTGTGTGTGTTTGAGATAATCCATGGTTTATGCTGCGTTAATCCATAGTGTGATCAGTTCATCCTTTGTCAGGTTGCTTTTGATGCAGCTCCTCTGATTTTCTGATTCTGTGTGAATCAAGCATTTCACGGCCCACTGACCCCTTGTGTGTGTGTGTGTGTGTGTGTGTGTGCGCGCGCGCGCGCGCGCGCGCGCGCGCACAAGAGAGGTTACAGGCGAAGATTCTGAAGCTGGTGGACATCTCGTACGGAGGGGAGAACGGTTTCAACCAGGCCATTGAGCTGTCGGCAGAGGTCCTCTCTAACGTCAAGTTCATCCAGGAAAAGAAGCTCATAGGTCTGTTTGTGGCACGTTGAGGTTAGATTTTGGGTTATCCCAGCGAATGTGTGTCTGTGTTAGGTGTTTTGTTAGTTAGTGCAGATTGTTTCCTTGTGAATGGTAATGATAATTAGTGTGATGATGATTGCTTCCCATTCTCCCCCAATCACTAAATGTTTTCTTCTACCCTTTATTTCTCTCTTCCCCTCCATTCTTGCTCTCTCTGCAGGGCGGTACTTTGATGAGATCAGCCAGGACACAGGGAAGTACTGTTTTGGGGTGGAGGACACACTCAAAGCCCTGGAGATGGGGGCTGTGGAGATCCTCATCGTCTATGAGAACCTGGACACCATGCGCTATATTCTCCGCCTGCACGGGGCCGAGAGCATCGGAACAGAAAACGGTACACACACACACACACACTCCCCATCTGCAGTATATCCTCTGGCACCATGAAGTAGAACAACTGAGAAGAGAACGCTACACAAACACTTCAGTTTCTCACTCCCTGTCTCCATTGTCCTTTGTGTTTCAGATGAGAAGACTCTTTATTTAACACCCGAGCAGGAGAAAGACAAGTCCCACTTCACAGACAAGGAGGTAAACCCTGTTCTCTATCCCTTATTCTCACGCCCACACGCAGGTACACACAAGGTTGCCTTGACAACACTTTCTGTCCCTGAACCAATTCGGGTGGTTGAATTTGGTGTTGACTTGTTTCCATTTCTTTGCCCTCTCAAACCTGTGTGTGCACGCATATTCACAGACTGGGCAGGACCACGAGCTGATTGAAAGCATGCCTCTGCTGGAGTGGTTTGCCAACAACTACAAGAAGTTTGGAGCCACACTGGAGATCGTCACAGACAAGAGTCAGGAGGGTTCTCAGTTTGTCAAGGGCTTCGACGGCATTGGGGGTGAGTCCACACCAACCAGTTGTGGTGTTTTATAGGATTATAACATGGTGTCTTTGTTACGGTCATGTTGTGGCGGTAGTTCACAGCATGTGAGCATGAGGTCAACTTCATGAACCTAATATTGGCAATGACTCTTCAGTCCTGGAACAGTCTTCATCCAGATAATTGACTCTTTGTTACTCTCTCTTTCAGGATGCTTGCGGTACAGGGTGGATTTCCAGGCCATAGATTACCAGGCAGAGGACGATGAGTTTTTCGATTTAGATGACTACTAGGTAGTCGGACTGAATAGGGGAGAAAGGAAAAAGGTGAAGAATGGCGAAATAAGGCTAGAAATGTGCCACCTTTTTTCAGCAAGTGAAAAGAGCCAAATTGACCATATAGACAGACATGCATTCAATTTCAAACACGCACACATGTACCCATGCATATACCCTTCTAATAACGCTCACACAAGCTGAAGAGTGAGATTTTCTTTCAATCCAGAGAGGGACAAAACCCTTCCTGAGTGAATCCCTGCCTTAGAGTGCTGGTTCCTTCCCCTGGTTGGATTGGACTTGACTCAAATTGTTTTACTTTTATTTTTCTCCCCTCCATTTTGAATAAACACAACAGCAAGTTCCCAGCAATCCTCGCTCGCAGCAACCCCCCTCCCCCCTGGTCCGATGAAGACTTTCCTCCTTCTACACCCCCTTAATGCTTTTTATATATATTTAGGCTTTTTTTTTTTTACTGGTAATTGCTGCTGTTGTATTTTATTTTTTACCTGGGTTTCTGTAGAGAAGGGGGAGGTGTATTAAATTTGAACTGCTGAAAACCATTGCTACCTCCTCATCCACTGTGGTCTCTATCATGTGGAGTGTGTCGTTCCCAGAGGAGCTGGCTCTACCTGCTCCCCCGCTAATGAAAATGTTTATTTCGCCCATGAGCATCAGTGGCTGTAGAACGTGTGAATTGTTTATATGCCATCCTGTGCATGTATTTTATACTGAACAAAAATATAAATGCAACAATTTGAAAGATTTTTACTGAGCTACAGTTCATATAAGGAAATTGAAATAAATTCATTAGGCCCTAATCTATGGATTTCACATGACTGGGAGTAGTAGGGGTGTGGATCAGTAACCCGGTCAGTATCTGGTGTGACCACCATTTGCCTCATGTAGTGTGACATCTCCTTGGTGTGGATAGTAAGGATGATTGATTCTAGCCATTGAGGACCGTAGAGCTAGTTTATCACCGCACTCGGTTAGACCACTGGTCAGGTTTTTGAAGTCTCGGTCAACAGTGGTCAAAAAGGTAAGGAGAAAGTGGAATTCAGGAGATTAACACCATCACCCATTCTACATGTTTTATTCATCACAGCTGTAAGAATACATTTGCCCAAACATTGCTGAAGTTGGCCTTTACATCCCGTTTGAAAAGAGATACATGCCTAGATTGATGTCATTTTAGACAATCAACTGTCTTGGCTTTTCAAATGATCTGCTGCTTGTTTAATAGTGTCCACATTTGATTTAGTGTTTAGAAGTACTGCAGAATATGAACAGAATGAATATGCTTCCACAATCAAAACAAATCTTCCACCCATCAGCCCCCTCCAATCATTCTCTAATATTTCCTGACACAGCAGAAATGTTTAATATATTTTTTGAGTTAGCAGTCCTAGTGCCGGGAAGGCAAAGTGTTCATCAAACTCCTTGTAAGATGCAAGTCATCTCTGATCCTGATAGAAAGGATATTTAATATCGTTACAATAAATTATGATTACTGATAAAGCCTTGTATTTTCCAGTATGGTAACTAACCTCTTCAACCATTTGTCCTTTTGTTTGGGGAGTCACTGGAGGTGCGTTCAGTTCACTCGAACATTTGCTACGTGGCCGAACGGTTTGTACTGAACGATACGACACGTGTCCGCAAACGTTGAACAGACGGTACGTTTGCTCCGGTTTGGTAGGTGTGAGCGTTCTTGGTGGGTTTCGATTAGTCCCGCCTAGGTGCTCGTGTAGGCGTATTTTGTATCGGTTGAAAATTGAATCGATTCGATTTGGAACCGGGCTGACTCCCGGGCACGAGCCAGGTGCCCTGTTCAAAGCCAACGGCGAAGTCTGCTCAAAACAAAGTGACGTAATTAAGCACATGTAGTAATGACTAAGATTCTGTGTTTCCCACGCAAAAGGGTTAATGCTGCCTTGACATAAGGATCGAGCGTTGCAGATTACTGTTCGATTTGAGAATGGTGCGCCTCCCTCCCCGCTTTCGCCCGATGACGTGACGGGCCAGGTGCCCCGCGGCTCAGCATAATCGAATCTTCCCATTATACCTCAGTGATGGCTAGGTGTGGCGTATTTAAAGGGCAGTGGCCATGCTGACAGCGTTTCCCAATCCACAACCAACCCCTCCCCGTTTTTCAACTGGTTGTTCAGTACTTCACCGGTTCTGTTCAATTGAAAACAAAACGTACTGAACGCAGCCCGGGGAAAGCCTTGATAGCACGACAAGCCAATCATTATGGGGCTAGCCCGTGAATGCACGCCTCTTTATCTTAGCTCGGCCAATCAGAGTGTCGGATTCCGAAGGGAGTGCCCCATCCCCCACTAAACAGCCCTGCCAAGCTGTAGTTTAGGAAGTTAATGACGTCTCTGCATTTGCAGGCCGCGGACGCAGGGTGGGTTTCTGTTTTCACAGCCGAGATTCGGGGGGAAGAACATCATGGAGCCGGAGATGGAGGACAACACGTTGGAATTAATGGTAAGCTTTGGTGAGATTAGGTCCCCGGGGTTGCTATTGGTCCCGAAAAGGAACCGTGAAGCCTTGAATCGAAGGCGGGCGGGGTACCAATCCGAACCGACGGTCAGGAGAGGTGGAGGAAAAATTAGGGGGAACTAGAAATAGAGGGAGGGCCTGAAAGAGCGATGTTTTTCCTTGAGTATCTTGGTCCAACGATTGACTAGGTCGCCGACACCTGTCTTTCAAAGTGACAGGATAGTCTCTTCCTTTTGCAGTGGGCAATTTGAATTAGTAACATGTAAAATAGTCGGAAGGTTGCTGAAGAAAGCCAACATTTTCGGGGTAGCGTTTCACTGCAGTGACGCTGCGCCACTCGGCCCAGTGTGTCACAGTTAGTTAGCTAACGAGTTAGCCTGCTAGCGATGGACACAACATAGCTGACTAGCGATAAAAATGTATATTCCAATCATATAAACAGAATGAAGTGTGTTGCCCCTCTTCAATGTCGATGTCAAAATGATATTGTAGCTAGTGTGCGTGTTTGTTTATAAAGCTGCGTAGAAGGAAGTGGGCATCAACATGAACTAGTTCGAAAGAGGTATTTAAATAGCTAACTCCATTACTAACGTAGCTAGTAGTTGGGCCCCCTGACATTGTTGTGATTTCACAAATCATTTCAATTTACTTGACACTCTGTAGCTTCATTTTGACAGCTGCATCAATGTCAGCTGTTTAAGTTAGCTAGCTATTGCTGTTGTATTTGGTTTTTCATATTGTCATCGTTCAATTTACCAAGGTATCTAACGTTAGCTCGCAGTATTCATTTCTAGTTGATTAGCTAGTTGGATGAACCGTCCAAAAGACAATATATGATATTTCGGGGGGTTATAGCTGTTTTTCACAGAGTTCTAGTTTGTTAGTGGTTGGTCTGACAGCATTTTTGATAGAGGACGTCAGCTAATTGCCAGTCTTTTGACAGGCGAACGTGAGAGCTGCTAGTTAGCCAGAAGCTGTAAACATAGTTTATAGCTACAGTCATGGGGGTACCTAGTCAGTTGTACAACTGAATGCCTTCAACTGAAATGTATTGCGTAAGCCTGATAATTACAGTAAAAGGGTCTGATCAAAAAGTAACCGATTTGGTTCCAGCCAGCAGAGAAAGTAAAATTCCACAGAACAAGACTGGTCTCCTCACACCACAGCAAGGATGGCATTACTTTCATGCTGAATCAGAAATGAGTAATACTCTCAAGTGATTCACCTGTAACTAACTAATGAATCTGTCAGGACTTGAGTTTTCCCTTTTCCTATTTAGATGAACATCACAACCCTCTCTTAAACACTACTTTAAAATGAGCCCTGCAAGTAAACTACATCAAAAAAAGTCACCATTATTAGTCAGTTGTACAACCGAATGCCTTCAACCGAAATGTGTCTTCCGCATTTAACCCAACCCCTCTGAATCAGAGAGGTGCGGGGGGCTGCCTTTAATCGACATCCACGTCTTCGGCGCCCGGGGAGCTAGCATTGAACTTGAGCTAGGATACATTCCATGTTTCTGTTCTATTTACCCTCAGGCCTACCCAGGACCCAGGTGTAGCCTATCCCCAACCTAGGCCATATTAGATGGTCATATTATATGGCCTACTTTCACTGAATTGTTTGGCAATGTACACATGTTGGATTGTTTTCTGTGTGTGTGTCTGTGTATTTTGTCCCTATGTAAATCACTAACCACTTCCATAGTGTGAGGATGGCAGAGCAGAGGGCAGGGCATTAACAAAAATCCAAGGGCAGCAAATTGACAAACATGCCTGTTGCCCCTCCCACTCCTCTTCCTATCCCCACCCACTTCATATCTAATACGGCTTTTTGTATGTCTAACTATGCCTTGTGTTTGAAAGTGTGTGTATGTGTTTTTGCGCTCACTGTGCAAATAGTTGTAGTTCTAATACTGGTTTTTCCCTTCACTACCCCAAACTCCTCCTCCCTTCTCTTCTCCTCATCCTCAAAAACACTGGTTTGGTTACACATCTCTCTCCTCAACACCAATCTATTCTTTCCTCTCCTATTCTGTTTGGTCATCATTGTCTTCACTCTTCATGTCTCCCACTCCATTTTTTTAAATCTACATTTTCTTTCCCTCTGTCTCTGACCCTCTTCCTCCTCTTATCTATCCTCTTAACCTCATCTCCTTTCCTCCCCCTTCATCTCCCTTGTTCCCTCATCTCCTTTCCTCCCCCTTCATCTCCCTTGTTCCCTCATCTCTCTTTTCCTCATCACCATTTCTCTCCCTCCCTGTCTCATTCCTATTTTCTCTCCTTTCATTCCTCTTTCTCTCTCTCTCTCACAGAGCTCTGTGCCTCGCTCTCTCTGGCTGGGCTGCTCCTCGGTGGCAGAGAGTTTGTGTGCACTCAGGTGCCTGCAGAGCATCCCCTCTACCCGGGCTCACAACCAGGTTCTGCTACTCTCTCCTCTTAATTCTGACAGACCTACCTACTGCCCCACTCTCTCCTACCTCCTCCTCACCCCCTAACACCACACGTACTGTGTCCTGCATCCTCCCATGGCCCTTTTGCCTTCCCGCCTCTCCCTCCCCAAAAATCTGCTCTTCTCTCAGGCACCTCTCTGGCATCTTCTGCTCCAAGGTAGATCCAGGCCAGCTTCCAGGAGATTGTTAACATTACACCATAAACTGAACATTGATGATAAACCACTGTGAGCATAACAGGCTAACACATGAATCACAGGAACAGGCTTCTATCAAGCCTGGCCAAACCTAGCAAGTACTGATTGAAGTGAAAGTTAAGCTTCCGGTAGCTAGGCTACGTCTTTCCCTCCCTCGCAACTGTAAAGAGGAAGCGTTGCATGTTTTTATTTTTTATAATAACCACAAAATAGGCAAAATTCTGTGCTTATTGTACAAGTTCGCCTGATAAAGGTTGTGTAGTTAATCTGAATCAGAATAGCAGAGTTGGCTGGGGGGACAATAAGGAGAGGCTAACAGAGCATGTTGCCTGGGGAGCAGTGCTAGGTTGCCTGGAGGTGTGTAGGACTGGGGGTGCCCCCCTGCCTGTTAGGTTATGAGTGAGGCTCCATGGTATGCTTGCCTGGGTGTCACTGGCTGCCTGTCCCTATGGCCTAGGCTGCTCTCTACACCACTTGTCTGTCTGCTTTGTACTGAACTGCTAGTGTCTGCATCAGCCCTGACCTTGTCTGTGTACCCGTCTGTCTGTGTACCCGTCTGTCTGTGTACCCGTCTGTCTGTGTACCCGTCTGTCTGTGTACCCGTCTGTCTGTCCAGTTACTATTGGTCAAAAACAGTGGTCACCAACCGGTTGATCGCGATCAACTGGTCGATCTCCAAGGCGTTCCTAGTTGATCTCCAAACATGTATTTTTTTTGTTAGCAGTCCTAGTGCCGGGAAGGCAAAGTGTTCCCATTTTGAACCATTTCATGTGTCTGAAGATAGAACTCCGCATACCCGGCAGGCACAGAGCGCAAATCAAGAGCCCTTATAGGCCTACCACTGGCCGCTCAGATCACCATGTCTGAACAGTTTCCTGGAGCCGTAGACTGTCAAAAGAAGCCTGGAACGCACAGCAAAGTTGATGCTGTGAGATTTCCAAACTTTTAAAATGATGTTTAGACAGAGACTCAATGAATACAGCAAAGAACTGCTGTTTTTATGTGTAAGGTCACCATTAAGTTGTTATTCTGCACTGTCAACACTTTGTTCAACACCTTTTTTATAAGCTATAAAATAAGCTTTCTCCCTACTTCCACTCACGCTACAACCAGCACTGCTATGAATGAGTAAAGCAGAGTGTTCCGATAAGCTTGCATTGTCAATGTTAGCGCCTTGTCTTTTTTTTTAATATCAAGGAATATTTCACTTTCTCTGGTCATAGGAGTAACAACATGAATTGGTGCATGAGACAGAAATAATGCAGTGCAACTTGAGTTTCGCCATCAACTGGAAGACTGTCCCCTTTTCTCAGCGGAGGGAAGAGGGACAGTGAGTCGGGTGAGAGGCAGCCTCACCGCTGCTCCCTCGCTCCCCTCAGACTGTCCATCAGATGCAGGTCATCAGTCCAGTAAAAAAAATAAACAGTGAATGATCAAATCAAAGTTTATTTGTCACGTGCGTCGAATACAACAGGTGTAGACCTGACAGTGAAATTCTTACTTACAGGCTCTAACCAATAGTGCAAAAAAAGGTATTAGGTGAACAATAGGTAAGTAAAGAAATAAAACAACAGTAAAAAGACAGGCTATATACAGTAGCGAGGCTACATAGACACCGGTTAGTCAGGCTGATTTGAGGTAGTATGTACATGTAGCTATGGTTAAAGTGACTATGCATATATGATGAACAGAGAGTAGCAGTAGTGTAAAGAAGGGGTTGGTGGGTGGCGGGACACGGTGCAGATAGCCCAGTTATTGTGCTCACTTGTGCCTCAAGTAACACAACAAATTATCTATTAACTTTTTACATTTCAAAATGTTCTGAGTAGAACAACATTGGCAGGGCCATTCAAGGAGTGATAATGTATTGGGCCTATGGCCTACTGCACTAAACTCATTGCTACATAACTGTTTTTAATTGGTTAATGTTGCATAGGTGTTACTTTTTCTATAAAAAACTATTTCATGTAAAATACAAATCTTGCATCTTGACTTAGAAAAGGTTGGTGACCACTGGTCTCTAAAACGATACAGTGCAATATCAATATCAGTTTAATTTTTGCAGATGCGGTAGCATGTCTATCCTCTGAAGAAATACCTTCTATGGTTGTCTTCTACCGACATCCATACACACCTGAACAGGGCTCTCAATAGTCTGGCTGTTTCAGATTAAGTGTGTGTCAGGGACACGGACATATTATAAACCTGCGCTGTTGTCTCCATACAGAACACATCAGTCATGTTGTCGTCTCTCCATACAGAACACATCAGTCATGTTGTCGTCTCTCCATACAGAACACATCAGTCATGTTGTCGTCTCTCCATACAGAACACATCAGTCATGTTGTTGTTGTCTCTCCATACAGAACACATCAGTCATGGAGTCACAGAACCACGTAGACGACCTCTCCCCAAAGAAAACCACAATTCTCACCAAGGTGTGTGTAGGTGGTTTGAGTGTATGTCATCTATGTAATGTCTTAGATATTAAATCATAAAATGTATCAATAGTCCTTGAAAAAGCACTTCAGTTATGACAATGGGAAATTAGATTTTAGTGGGAAGGAACTCATAGTGCATTGTGTGTGTGTGTGTGTTAGGGATGTGCATCTTTCCCATTCAAGACGATTCGATACGTATTTAGAGACAAGGGCTACTATACAAGAACGATACGTTTTAGTTTGAAACTATTCGGTTTGACTATAGAACGATACTATTTGATGCGTTAGTATTTGTTGCATTAACATTCATTTTCCATTTTAAATTAAAATCTACTGCTGATGGAGCTCATGAGCTGGGCTTCTCTGAGCTGTCAGAGCTGACTTCTGTGTGTGTTTGTGTGTAAATTATTTGTCTATGGTGTATGTACACTATCTATACAAATGTATTTGGACACCCCTTAAAATTTGTGGATTCAGCTATTTCAGCCACACCCGTTGCTGACGGGTGTATAAAATCAAGCACACTGCCATGCAATCTCCATAGATAAACATTGGCAGTAGAATGGCTTTACTGAAGAGCTCCGTGACATTAAACGTGGCACCGTCATAGGATGCCACCTTTCCAAAAAGTCAGTTTGTCATATTTCTGTCCTGTTAGAGCTGCCCCAGTCAACTATAAGTGCTGTCATTGTGAAGTGGAAATGCCTAGGAGCAACAACGGCTCAGCTGCGGAGTGGTAGTCCACACAAGCTCACAGAATGGGACCGCCGCATGCTGAAAGCGAGTAAAAATAGTCTCCTCGGTTGCAACTCTCGCATCCGAGTGGTCTCTGTCTCTGGAGCAGTGGAAACGCATTCTCTGGAGTGATGAATCACGCTTCACCATCTGGCAGTCCGGACTAATCTAGGTTTGGCGGATGCCAGGAGAACGCTACCTACCCGAATGCACAGTGCCAACTGTAAAGTTTGGTAAAGGAGGAATAATGGTCTGGGGCTGTTTTTCATGGTTCGGGCTAGGCCCTTTAGTTCCAGTGAAGGGAAATGTTAACGCTACAGCATACAATGACATTCTAGACGATTCTGTGCTTCCAACTTTGTGGCAAGTTTGTGAAGGCTCTTTCCTGTTTCAGCATGACAATGCCCCTGTGGACAAAGCGAGGTCCATACAGAAATTGTTGGTCGAGATTGTTGTGGAAGAACTTGACTGGCCTACAAAGAAGCCTGACCTCAACCCCATCGAACTCCTTTAGTATGAATAGGAACGCCGACTGCGAGCCAGGCCTAATCGCCCAACATTATTGCCCAACCTCACTAATGCTCTTGTGGCTGAATGGAAGCAAGTCCCTGCAGCAATGTTCCAACATCTAGTGGAAAGCCTTCCCAGAAGAGTGGAGGCTGTTGTAGCAGCAAAGGGGGGACCAACTCCATATTAACGCCCATGATTTGGGAATGAGTTGTTCGATGAGCAGGTGTCAACGTACTTTTGTGTGTGTGTCTATGGTGTATACCCATCAAACGCAACTCTGGACCTCAAAGCCGGTTCCACTGTTTTTTTCTTCTCATTGTTACCCTCTAATCAGGGACTGATTTAGACTTGGGACACCAGGTGGGCGCAATTATCAGGTAGAACATTAAACCAGCAGCCGCCAAACCTCGTAGGTTTAAGAGTTGAATACCCCTGCTGTGTAGGTAGCTGATCAGAGCCATCTGCCAACCCACTGTCAGATTAGAGCCGTACGGGACGCTGGGCATCTGCCGACCCACTGTCAGGTTAGAGCCGTAGCGGACGCTGGGCATCTGCCGACCCACTGTCAGGTTAGAGCCGTACGGGACGCTGGGCATCTGCCGACCCACTGTCAGGTTAGAGCCGTACGGGACGCTGGGCATCTACCGACCCACTGTCAGGTTAGAGCCGTACGGGACGCTGGGCATCTACCGACCCACTGTCAGGTGCAGATTTGCAAGATCAGCAACCGGTTAGGGTTAGGGTTGGTCTGCGCGTGAAGCTGTGCTCAGTTTGACTGACTAGGCTACTGATATTGACTGGGGTTGTTCAGCATGCAGAATGACTTGTAGATAACTGACTGTCAACACAGTTACATGCAGTTCCACACTGAAGGAGAGGACACATCAGTTGTCACAAAAAATGTCAGTAACCCCTCTGTCCTCTCCCTGTCAGCTTAGTAATGGTCCTGTAATGACAGGCTCTCGTAAGCGTCCGTCAGAGGGGAACTGTGAGAAGGAGCAGTGCATCGCCCTGTTTGACCAGTGGTCTGAGACTGACCAGGTGGAGTTTGTAGAACACCTCATCTCCCGTATGTGCCACTACCAACACGGCCACATCAACTCCTACCTCAAACCCATGCTCCAACGTGACTTCATCACAGCACTGCCAGGTAACACACTCATTTGAATGCTCTCACACACACAAACCCACACACCACTCAGACTTCTGAACTCTCACACACTCATCCACTCACATTCAGATCTTCTCACACACTGACTCACACTTACACCCTCTTTCTCCCTCCCTCTCTGTATTTCTCCCTCCCTCCCTCTCTCTCTCTAGCCCAGGGTCTGGACCACATAGCAGAGAACATCCTGTCCTTCCTGGACGCGCAGTCTCTGTGCTCGGCAGAGCTGGTGTGTAAGGAGTGGCAGAGGGTAATCTCAGAGGGCATGCTCTGGAAGAAACTGATAGAACGCATGGTGCGCACAGACCCCCTCTGGAAAGGCCTGTCAGAGAGGCACCAGTGGTGAGCGCGCACACACACACACTGAAACAATTTCACCTGACTTCTTTTTGAATTCTGAAATTTGAGTTCTCATTGGTTTGTTGTTCTGTCCGTCATCTAAGGGAGAAGTATCTGTTCAAGAACCGAACGACAGAAGTTCCGCCCAACTCCTACTACCACTCCCTCTACCCCAAGATCATCCAGGACATAGAGGTAAGACTGTAGCTCTGTCCACAAACAAACCCTAGCCCTTCTTGGTTTCATAGGGCTCTGGTGTAAAGTAGTGTACTCTAGAGGGAATGCCATTTGGGAAGTGTGTTGTGTATCTATAGACCTTGATGAAAAGGCTGATTAATCTTGATGGAAAAGAGATCTTTTCCTCTCTCACCTTGTTCTCCCCATCAGTCTCGATCTCTTGTTTTTCCTCGCTCTCATATCCACTCCTTTCTCTGTTCTCTACCTGCCCTGTTGTCGTCTTGTGTATCCCTTCTCTCTCTTCTTCCCACTCCCTGCGAACCCCTTCCCCTGGTCTCCTCGCCCCCCCTCCACCCCGTCTCTGCTCTCTCTCCTTTCTCCCCCCCTTTTCCTCTTTCTCCCTCTTTCTGTGTAGACTATTGAGGCTAACTGGCGGTGTGGCAGGCACAACCTGCAGAGGATCCAGTGTCGGTCAGAGAACAGTAAAGGAGTCTATTGCCTCCAGTACGACGACGATAAGATCATCAGTGGCCTTCGAGACAACTCCATAAAGGTGTGTGCGCGCCTATCCTTTTGACAGGACAAGATGGATGAATCATCATGGTATTACAGACTACCTTTTGAAGTGAAACAGCAGCTTGTCTGTCTGAGAACAGACATGAATTAAAAGATGAAAGGAGTAATTGTTCCACTCATCTCTGTCCTGAAAGGGTGAAAGGGAAAGGCATGAGGTTTTGTCTTGTTATTGTTTTAGAGAGGGGACTGTCTGACTGAGGTACCCAGGAAAGGGCTAGCCTGCCCAGCCCCAGAGCTCTAGGACACAAGGCCTCCACACTGCAGGGAAATGGAGCATAAACAATACTCTGAGACCAGCTCATTCTTACCCTGACCCAAATATCCTGCTCTCTTTGTGTGTGTGTGTGTGTGTGTGTGTGTGTGTGTGTGTGTGTGTGTGTAGATCTGGGACAAGCAGTCTCTGGAGTGTCTGAAGATCCTGACTGGTCATACAGGCTCTGTGCTGTGTCTGCAGTATGATGAGAGGGTCATAGTCACTGGCTCCTCTGACTCCACTGTCAGGTATGACCCAGCCGTCGTCCTACACGCACACTTAAGCTTCGTCCAAATGGCACCTATTCACTCTGTAGTGCACTAGTTTTGACCAGGACCCGTAGGTTTCTGGTCAAAAGTAGTTCACTACTGTATATATGGGGGATACAGTGGTATCTTGGGACACCTATACGATACCTCCACACCTATCTAACTACGATATGACTTCTTCACCGTCAGCTCCATGGAAATACATATAGAATCCCTACATTAGCATCCTAGAAACGTGACTAAAAAGTCAGGATAACCAACCATGTCGGTGTGCATCCGTCTCCACATCTCTCTGCTTTACTCCATTCCTTTAGCCATCTGTGATCGGTCTTCAATCACTGCCCCAAATGGCAGCTTATTCCTTATGAAGTGCATTGCTTTTGACCAGGGCCCATAAGGATCTGGTCTAAAAGTAATGCACTGTGTAGGGAACAGCGTACCATTTGGGACGCGATCACAGTCTGCGTCAGGGTTTGTTTCAACTGTCACATTAGCCAGCCCCCTGAGGAGCCAAACATGGAGAGACTTCTGGTTGCACTCTGCCTTGAGATCTCTCTATGATATGTCTAGGAAACCTTCCTCCTCATGTATTTATAGCTAGTGTGTTACACTGCGCTATCCACCAGCTGTGGATGCCAGTCTCTCTCTACCACACTTAATACAGTCTGTAGACACACACAGCTTGGAGGCATTGCCTGAAGAGAGATTTTTCAGTTAAATCGTAAACAGTTTCCACCCTCCAGGGTAGGTCTATCTTTGACAGTGTAAAGATTGTGACGGACGGTTTAGTGATCGTCAATATGGTTAGCTAACATTTTCACAATGCCCAACATGAGGCAAGACTGTGTGCCAACCCATGGCAGTGCCTGCTGCATACGGACACTCAACCTTCACACACTCATTACTTCACTCTCCCTTAGAGGTATCCAATGAAAATGTGACTTCACTTCCTTAGCAACGGCTTGTTTCCAGTGTGTGTTCTGAATGTGTTTGATCCCTTCTCCCTGGTGAACAGTGGAACTCAATTAAAAACGTTCTTAACGTCTGGTCCCATGTGTATGTTGACTGGGACTTGGCCCAGTGTATCAGTCTGTTTGTGTTGTTTTCACTAAGTCGCTCTCTCGATCTATCTTTTCTTTTTACAACTTTCCATATCCCTATTATACCCTTCTCTCTCATCCCTCTTGCCCTTGTCTCTCTCTCTCTCTCCCCCTTCCTTCCCCCCCTGCAGGGTGTGGGACGTGACATCAGGTGAAGTATTGAACACTCTGATCCATCACAACGAGGCGGTGCTCCACCTGCGCTTCTGTAACGGTCTGATGGTGACGTGTTCCAAGGACCGCTCCATTGCCGTCTGGGACATGGCCTCGCCCACCGACATCAGCCTCCGGCGGGTCCTCGTGGGGCACCGCGCCGCCGTCAACGTGGTCGACTTCGACGACAAATACATTGTGTCGGCGTCTGGAGACCGCACCATTAAGGTGAGAGGGGCGTGTGGGAGAACGGTGTGCTTAGATCAATCTTGGTATATAGAATATGGGGCTTCTGTGTATGTTTGTGCACATTGAATATTTCAATGTCTACAGTAGTGGATATTGGTGTTTCATGTTCATATTGTTGTGGGGCATCATATCGGAGTGTCTCTGCTGCCCCCTGCAGGTGTGGAGCACCAGTACGTGTGAGTTTGTGCGCACGCTAAATGGACACAAGCGAGGCATCGCCTGCCTGCAGTACAGAGACAGACTGGTGGTCAGCGGCTCCTCAGACAACACCATACGGTAGGAGAGTGTGTTTTCTAGTTTCTCCAGGTTTACAGGGGCGTAGTGGGATGTGTGTCTGAGTGAAATGTCTGTCGGTCATGAAACAGGGTTTGCACAAGGTGCTTGGAAGTGCTTAAATTCAGGTACTGGAATACCTTGAAAATCTGATACTTTCTTAAGATGGTACTTGAGAAGAACAGATAATGATCAAATATGAGAAATATATTAGAATAATGTATTGGTCTTGCAAATTCATTTCCAGGCAGACTATGCAGTTTTATTTTCTCACAGGTTTCGCATTCTGCTTGCCATTCCACCCACACTGCCACTCAGCCAGGCAGGTACAGAACTGATTGATTGGGCGCTGCCAAACGTCACATCAATAGCTAAAATGCTGGGCAAATGTAGATTCATTCCTACCTTTTGTGCGCATGGAAAAGGTCTAGGATCTTTTATTTCAGCTCATGAAACATGGGACCAACACTTTTTTAAATGTTGCGTTTTTATATTTTTGTTCAGTATAGTTTACCCACCTTTTTACCACTACATCACTGGACCCACCAACCCACACCGTGAGAGGTGTAAAAAATGCGTTCGACTTTGGCATTACGAGCATGGGTGAATCAGCCCTGAAGCGCAACATGAAGGGTATCCATGAAGGAGGGGATCCCTGAAGTGCCACAAGAAGGGGGGGATCCCTGAAGCGCCACAAGAAGGGGGGATCCCTGAAGCGCCACAAGAAGGGGGGAATCCCCTGAAGCGCCACAAGGAGGGGGGGAATCCCCTGAAGCGCCACAAGGAGGGAATCCTGAAGCGCCACAAGGAGGGAATCCTGAAGCGCCACAAGGAGGGAATCCTGAAGCGCCACAAGGAGTGGAATCCTGAAGCCCCACAAGGAGGGAATCCTGAAGCCCCACAAGGAGGGAATCCCTGAAGCGCCACAAGGAGGGGGAATCCTGAGCGCCACAACACTATCTTGTGCTGGCGCCAGTTCTACATTGACTTTTTCCCCTTCAACCTCCAGAGCTTTTTTTGCTAATCCGTTCTGGTGGCCTTTCACGTGCCTTTTTCCTTACACAGCCCACCTGACCGGAGACACTAAAGCTGCCAGTCAGAAGCAATGTGCTTTTTTGTAGCTATTAAGTAGTAGCTTCCCAAATGCCCAATAAACACCGTCATTAAACTGGAATGGTTGAGTAATGTGAACTCTGCTCATCACTACTCTAATTACATCATCAGTACTGACTTACACTGTTTCACTACAGACATGAGTGGTATTATTGACTAGAACTTTCAAGTACTAATGAATACAAACTTGTTTGTTTTGTTAAAAATGAGGTTGATATACTACCATTCTGGTGGCGACTAGAAACAATTGCATAATATCAACTTATAAATTGATGGTCCTTGAAAATAAATATTGGTGTGTGTGTGTGTGTGTGTGTGTGTGGAAGAAGTACTTGAACTTGACTGTATGAACCCTGTTGATGGTCTCCAGGTTATGGGATATTGAGTGTGGAGCGTGTTTGCGAGTGTTGGAGGGTCATGAGGAACTGGTCCGCTGCATTCGCTTCGACAACAAGAGGATCGTCAGTGGTGCCTACGACGGGTGAAACACACACACACACACACACACACACACACACACACACACACACACACAGTGAAACAGTTTACTGATTGATCGTTGTCTTCTTCCAACAAAAACACACACACACACTGCTGTTCTGTTCTGACCTGGTCTACTCTCTCTGCAGTAAGATAAAGGTGTGGGATCTGCAAGCTGCTCTGGATCCACGAGCCCCAGCCAGCACCTTGTGCCTGCGGACCCTGGTGGTGAGTTTCTTTGTGTGTGGGACTCTGTCAAGGTGTTTTGAGATGATTGTCATGGTAATATATGCGTGTGTTTCAGGAGCACTCGGGACGTGTGTTCCGGCTGCAGTTTGACGAGTTCCAGATCATCAGCAGTTCCCATGACGACACCATCCTCATCTGGGACTTCTTGAATGTGTCGACCAATGGACAGTCAGAGGGCCGGTCCCCCTCACGGACCTACACCTACATCTCCAGATAGCAGGTAAAAGAGACACACACACACTGGCTGAAACTCTGGCTTGTAGTTGCTGACCTGTCTCTGTCCTGCAGGTGGCGCCATCCACTGCAGCGAATCCTGGAGGAGCTGATATCTGATTGGCTGATGGAGTGTGTGTTGCAGAGGCGCTCAACTCGTCTTCTTCTTCCTCATCCTTTTCTCAGTACCCATGTTCTGACAAGGACTCTCCCACCACACCCCTGAAACACATACACACTGCAATGTTTCCCACTGTAGAATGCACCCACCTGCACACACACACCTGCACGTTCATATCACTGGCTTATGTTCCCGAATCTACAGTAATCCACCAACCGTGGACTAGACATATCTTACTCCTTACCTTAGTAAATCCCTTCCTTAAGAAGTCCTACCTTAAGCTCTAGTTCTTCAGTTCCCCAACCCTGCCTAGACACACACGGATGGACAGCGAATGACCTTGGCGCTGCAGAGTGGGAGAGAGAGACTCTTGAACTCAGCTCTTCGAGAAGATGGATTGGAGATGGCGTGAGTAAAGAAGGGGGAGGGAGGAAGAAAGACCCCTCCCTCTCACTCCATCTTTCCTGGTTCCATTGCTTTTTCTGCCTGGAATGAACACTTGTTCGGGACACACACTCAAGTGTTTGTGTGCGTGTGTGGAGACTTGGGAAATGCGGTGAAGAGACTGGGCTTGTCGCCATGGAAACAGACGTGCATGTTGTGGTTGCTGGGGATACAGCGTCCTGGCAACACCTTTTTGTTTTTGACTCTTACATTCTTACTGTTTGTTTTTTATTATTTTGTAATTTTATTTGACAAAACATTTTGTTCTTATTAAAATCATACTAAGCATTGTAGTTCTCTTTCTCTCTCCTTCTCATTCACTGTTCTCTTGTCACATTTCCTCTCCGTCTCTCTGATCATCTGTGCTTGCTTTAGTTATGAGAGAATCTGGAACTCTGGTCTCAGTTTAGCTGTAAACTGAGTTGTCTTGTCAAAAAAATGTGTTGTATATTAAAATGATTTTTAAAAAAGAAAGTATGACATTGTGAATTAAGTACTTGGCAGTGGAGAGCGAGAGAGCGTGCCCTGATGTTAGTCCGTATCCTTAAAGACTATTTCAACTTCATTGCAGATAGTTATGGTGAATGTCTGCTCTTCTGAACCTTGCCAGGAGGTGGTGCTCAAAGCCCAGTTTATCACTGAGCCTGTCGTGGTGAAACACCAGTCATAACCATGTAGTTACTCCTCTTATCGATTACAACTGGTTCTAATACTCTACCCACTCTTATGAACAGGAGAACGAACCCTGTAGGAAACGTGTCATTTTCCTTATCGACAAAAATGTGTTTTTCCTTAGCAACAGTACTGGAGATGGGAGTACAGTTTTGATAGAAGTGGAACCTGTACTGGCTGCTGGGATAATGATCTTGTTCCAGGTTGTACTGTAGTTTCAAATGCCAGAGTTCAAACTACAACCTGCAAAACTTGGCTGTGTCCCAAATGACACCCTGGTCAAAAGTAGTGCATTTAATATAGGGATCCATTCGGAACACATGCCTTCTCCTATTCATGATTGGGGTATCTGAGACTCTTAGGTAGAGTTAGGGATCATATGCACTGTAGAAACTGGCTCTATACTGGTAGCTGTTATCCTTCATCAGATGGGTGAGTTCAACTTATTGTAAGTCGTGTGTGTGTGTGTGTGTGTGTGTGTGAGAAACGCAGAGGGTTCCTGTTGTGTTATATGATAGAGTACTGTGTTTAGTATAGCACTGAGGTAGAATTACTGGTGTCGTCTGGATGTGTGTGGGGTGGTGTGGATGTGTGTGAGACTGTTTAGAGTATGGGTGTGTGTGCTTCCTCTGGGTCTGTGGGATTTTGGCCCATCATTTCTGCAGCTCTCAGGTCACTGCTCTGTTCTCATGCACATATTTGGCATTCTTTCCCCGACATGATTACCATACACCTTTCAGTCTGGAATGGCTCTGTGGAATATTTCCATAATTCCGAGTGGAACTGCAGCGACTTTCCAGAACCCCCCACAATTCAGATTCCTTCCTCTGCTGCTCCTTCCTTGGAATCCTCGGGTACAGCCCTTTCCCCCCCGAGTCAGCAGTTTGTATCTGCTGACGTGATTGGGTCACTTGGCAGGGATGTTTCTTCAATGACTTCCCGCCAGAGAGGGGGGTGGGATGGGGGGAGTGTGTAAGAGAAGGGGTGCATCTCAATAATCCAAGGTTGATTGCTCCCTTTTCTTTATTCCTTTCATCGGCTCATATCAACTGGCCAGTAGTCATCCACCATATTGCTTAGTTCCACCTGTCCTGTTTTTACAGATCAGTGCAGATGAAGGAAAAGGACTAGTTATAAAAGCAGGTATGGCTGAAAACCAACTGGAGACGCTCCACTATACAAGAACGTAGTAAATCATGGATCTCATGGCAAGATGCAACTGAAAGGCTTGACAGACGAGAGTGAGGTGGAGTGCCATTGTGGACACCCTACACTCCCAATGGGGCCAAGAGGATTAAGTCAAGTATATATTCATTGTGACTGGTGACTCAATCATATCGAAATGCCATGGTAGAATTTTGTGTTGGGATGGTGGTTGAGGGTTGGTGTCAGGTGTAAAGGCCCATGTCAGTGGGTTGAGAGGTAGAATGACAAATAGAATACTATCGTTTGCAGAAGCCTACCCTATCAGTTATTTTCCACAAAGATCAGTAGTCATGGATATAAGTACAGTACAAGACCCACAATTTCCAAGAAAGGAAGCATACCAGCCCAACGGAAACCTGGGGAAGAACTGTGGAAAAGGAGATGAAGGACTGTGACCTGTCATGGAAAAGATTCCCCGAAATGGCAGAAGATCAGCAGCAGTCGCACTCTCTCGTGGAAGCCTTATGTTCTATGATGATGATGCTGCTGATGATGTTGAAGGGTTGTTTACCTGTGTATAGATGGTCTACGACACAGGAGACATGTTTCTGTAACCTTTACTGATTTCAGAAAGACTTCTGCAAACACAGCTGAAATAAATTAATGAAATAATTTTATAATAACAATTATAGTAACAATCATAGTAAGATTGCTTATTTCGTTTTTTTGTCATCTTTACATATATAACTTTTGATAAATTGTTCCCTTTAATATTTTGTGTATGAGACTTTGGTGCTTTACTGAATGTCCTGGTAGCAGCATTCTGTATCCATGGTATCGCACAGGAGCGTCATCCCCTGGGTCGTTTCTATAGCAACGCTAATATGAAGAGAAGGCACCCTCCCCCCATGCACCAGTCATCACCCTCTGGTCCTATAAGAAAAGGGAATTCTGTCCTGGGGGTGGGAGTTGATATGTCGCTGGTCTCCAGTTGTCTTTGGTGGTCGTTAGAGTTTGTTTATTTTTGGTGCAGCTTGGTTTGTACATTCTGGTTCTTAAAGCTTCAGTCCCTTTAGTGAGTTGTTGGGGGAGGTTATACGGGGCTAATCTAGTCCCTCTGCAGATTTCCCCCAAACAGCTTCACAAATGGTCTTTGGTGCCCTTACACTGACACATACACTCACACAATGTACATACATTCATTCACACAGATTCTCCTCGCCAGGGGGGTGAGACCGAGAGAAGTGCGTCCAAAGCAGTCCGTCCATTCTATTTATTCCACCAAGGTGCCATTCTGGCCTGTTCTGTGGCTTGATCCCCACTCCACTGACTTCCTGTGTTCCTCTTCCTGTTTGCTGTTGCTCCACAGTTTCTCTCATGGTGCCACTGTCCCATAGACCTCCAGTCTGTCCCCCTCTCTGTCAGTCCGTCTGTCTGTCTCTCGTCTCTGTCCATCAATGGCGATCATCCAGTCCTGGACAGTGTTGGATAGCTGCTCTGGTCCAAGCCTGTGAGAAAGGTTGGGGCTATTGCAGTGTCGCTAGCTTAGCTACATTTTAACCTTCAAAAGGAGTTTAAACACACTGAAGTCATTCTTGTTTTATCAGAGCAATCACGTTTACCTTAACGCAGAGATGCGTGCTAAACCAGCCAAGTGACCAGTTTTGGTATGTTTGTTCTAAAGCAGAGCTTAACTGGCCACTGCTAAGGGACAGTGCAATAGCACCGTTCTGTTCAAGCTTGGGAGTTGGAGGGAAACGAGGCCTACACAAGGTGGAAAGCCTGGGCGTCAGTTTAGCTACCTTTCAGGGGCCTTGTCATAGCTTCTGGGCCTTGCAGGGGAGTGGGCCAGGTCGACGGGCTAGTAGCAGGGCTATAGGCTTGTTCGATTTTGTTAGTACTTTGATTTGATTATGTTATGATGTGAAGCACTTTGTTACTTATATTGAAAAGCGCTATACAAATAAAGTTATTATTAGTGGCCTTGGACAGAAATAGTGAAGCCTGGGGCAGTGACAGCTAGTAGGGACAAGTGTCAAGTCAGTGGGTGTACTGTGGTACTAGCCCAGGTAGTAGGCCTACCAGTCAGGCTCTGGAGGAGAGTACATGTTGTCCCAGTAGGTGGGGTCAGGTGGTAAGGAGTGTTTGTATAGCACTGGTCCATTATCAATTAGCTTCAGGAACAGGTGCAGTGGATGTTAGCCAGGTCCAATGGCGCTAATTAGCCACTTAGCATGTATTAAAGTCCAGAGGAAGAGTCAGTGTTATCCCATTAGCGATTAGTGGATGAGCAGGTACAGGCGCCAATGGGCAGTAGATGGATGGTAGCCGTTAGCATTAGCTGCTAGCGGGTCCCGGGGGGCACGGACTCTCTTACTCCTCTTGTTGACCGTTGTGAAGCGGAAGGGCGTGGTTTCGGGGTACTCCCCGGGTGGGAAGCGCTTCATAAAGTGGACATCCTGCTGGTTGGGCAGCGTGTGGGGGCCACGGCGAGGGCGCCCCCGCTTGGTGAAGCCCACGTACCAGCCGGCGTATCGCGCCGACATTAGTGCGGTGTAGTGGTTCTCCAGAACCTTTTCTACAAACACGCAGTCTTCACTTTTATTACTGGCCTTCTGAGAGAACAGAGAAACGATCACACACACACAGGAGGAGAAAAGAGAAGTAGGTCAGCAATCCATGGAATTTATTACATCTAAACTAAAAGGAATGCTCAGGAATGCTTCAAAACAATACTTTTTCAGTATGTTGTTGTGATTCATGCCATAAGCCTATGATGCTGTAATTGTTTGAGAACATGAGAGATCAGAATAGGTCTCACCTTTCCCACCAGCTTGCCGCGGCGGTTCATGCACAGGTAGAAGTTGGTCTCTTTGCCGCGGATTCTCACCTGGCTACCAAAGGTGTCAGCCTCCACTACAAGCTGGGCTTGTGAAGGGACAGACAGAGGGACAGACAGACGTTAGAGCCACAGACAGTCAGACAGAGCGACAGATATAGCCTACATTAAACTAACAGATAAATGACAGACAGATGTCAAAGCGAGAACAGAAAGAGCGACAGACATACATTTGGGTGAGCAGATGGTTGGTTGTCAGAGAAGCCTGTTTACAAGAGACTGGTCACCACAAATGGGGCTTGTAAAAAAAGATCCAAGCAGACATAAGGACAGCCCGACACAGAGCAAGGTTAACAGAAGAAGAAGAAGAGTCAACTAGCAGACACTGCAGGAGGGATTGTTTTGTTTTTAAGAGTGTGTGGTGTGAGTATTTGGTATGAGGTTGTGGTGTGGTGTGGTGTGAGTGTGTGGTTCGGTGTAAGTGTGTGGTGTGAGTGTGTGGTGTGTGGTTCGGTGTAAGTGTGTGGTGTGGTGTGAGTGTGTGGTATGTGTTCATCAATCCGTTGTGAAGCTGATTCAGTGTGTAATAAAGTCCTTCTCTCTTGTAATAACACTGCCCTGACTCCATGGCTGTAGAAAGTGCCTGTGCCTGTTTAAAAAATAAATCCCTAAAATGGTTCCTACATGACCTTAGTCAACAAAGGGGTCACAAGAAATCAATACTCTTCTTTCTCCCTGTTCCTCTCTCTCCCCCTCTACATGTTTACACCTTCACCCCTCCCCTCCCCTCCTCTCTCTCCCCCTCTACATGTTTACACCTTCACCCCTCCCCTCCCCTCCTCTCTCTCCCCCTCTACATGTTTACACCTTCACCCCTCCCCTCCCCTCCTCTCTCTCCCCCTCTACATGTTTACACCTTCACCCCTCCCCTCCTCTCTCTTACCCTCTACATGTTGACACCTTCACCCCTCCCCTCCTCTCTCTCCCCCTCTACATGTTTACATCTTCACCCCTCCCCTCTTTTCTCTGTTTTTCCTCCCACAATGCTTTACTGCCTGATGGCATTAACCACAGTCTTTTTTTCTTTGAGAACCATTTGTCAAGGACAGATCTTCTCCTGGAGCAGTAGTACGGCTGGCTCGAAGTGGTGTGTTTGTGAAAGGCATGGTTGTGAATGAGAGAGTTGGTAACATGAACCCCATTCGTCTACACAGAGGAATATGAACACTAGCGTCAGTGCTTTATCCCTGCATTGATCCTCTGTGGTTTAAGAATGGGTTAGGCATAATTACAAACGGAGAGAGGAAGGGGAAGGGAGGGAGGGATGTATGGGGAGGGAGAGGAGAGGGAGGCAGCCTGCTGCTTTAAACCCAGAGAAGACAACAGGGAAGAAGAGAAATCAATGGATAGATTGATGGAGGAGATGAGTTTCTAACACTGACTACAACTCTACCTGCTAAGCCTCTCTCCCTCTTTCTTTCTCTTTCACTATCTCTCTCTTTCTGTGTGTCTCTCTGGTGAATCACTGAGTCAGCAGTCAGTCGATGAGGTCTTTGTGCTCCTGAGACAACCCCCCACTGCACCTTGCCAAGGCCTGACGATTGTGCGTGTGTGGGTCTGTCTTTGTGTGTCTGTCTCTTTGTGTGTGTACGTGAGTGTCTCCATGTGTGTGTGGTGTCTTACCATATTTGTCTCCGTCCTCTCCGCGGGCACTGATGCGTCTACCCAGCACCTGGACGTGTTTTCCGCTGGTGCGGCTGTAGAGCTGGTAGACCCGGTGGTGTCGCCGGCTCATAGCGTCTCTCACCCGGGTCTGGTTCTCCACATGCACGCTGAAGTTAACCCCATCCACGCCAAACACCTGCTACACAGGGCACACAGGTACCAATAAGCAAACACCAACTCAAATCAACAGCCAAGATTATAATAAAGTTTATTACTACTACTACTACTGCTACTGCAGCGGCTGCTGTTGCTGCTGCTACTACTACTACTGCTACTACTACTGCAGCTACTACTATTACTACTACTACTACTACTACTACTACTACTGCAGCTACTACTGCTGCGTTTTCTCTGGGTGAAGGATCTGGGTGTTCCTGGGGGAACGGCATGTAACATGACAAAATCTGAAGGTCCTCAATGCTTTTGTCTACATGCATTTACTGACAAAACACACATACACACACCTACTCACATCCACGTATGTACTCACCTGCAATGGATTGCACATCACCAGCAACATCTGGATACATCTGGAAAGGGACAATAGGTTTAGGATGAAGGGTATTTGCATATCTCAGAGCCAGTGATTACTTTCCTTCCATCGGTCTGGTCCCCTTCCACAACACTGAGACCTATTCTTGGCTAACCAGAGAAAGCTTCTCACTGGACGTCTGTAATCACACTGCAACAGACACCCTTATTCTGATATCAGCAGAACCACCAGCCTTGACCCTTGACCTTAGAAGAGGTCACTTTAGGTGACTATCAACAGCATCATCTAGTGGAGGTATGGCGAGCACTGCCTTTTGACATTGTTTTTCTTTTATCTTTAAAAGTAAAGGTTACTTATGTTTAACCTTTTCTATATTGTGTAGGTAACTGTTCTCCTTTCAGCTGACCAATCCCCCAGTCCAATAGTACTGTCTCTACTTACAACATCCCCACTTCCACTCCTATTCATCCCTGCCTTTGGAGTCCAAATGCCCAGATCCAGACACTAGATATGATTCACTGTGCTGCTGGGAGTCTCTCTCTCTCTCCCCCCTCACAGAACAAGGTGGTGTGTGGTTGGCACGGCGACATGCGAGACAGACAGACGTCCAGGGACAGTCGAGGACAACACCGAGTCTACATGTTTTCCTCCATCAGAGCAGCAGGAAAACCCTCAGCCCTCTGACTGACTGACTGACTGACTGACACCTCTCCCACTCAACCACCACTTGACCTCTACATGACTGGAATGTGCCATGGTGGAAGTAGCCAGAAGGTCACATGACTGTGTGTGTGTGTGGAGGCTTACAGCTGGGCTGCTGAAGCAGATGTAGAATGGTGTGGTTGTAGAGAGAGATGGGGTGTGTTGTCTGTTACTGACGCTGTGGAGAAGAACATGCACCCCCTCTCTCTCTCTCTCTGTGATGAGACAGAGTAGCAAGCTTGTTAAGTGAAGTGTTGACAAATGGGCGATTCCATGTCAGCATGGCCCTAAAATATTTTTGGTATCTCAAATTGTTCTGACAATTCTCATATAGGAACTTTATTGGAAGGATGTTTGATATGCTTTTTACATTTGTATCACAAACCATTTTTGAGAAAATCCTGATGAAAGTGGCCATTTTAGGCCCTTTTCAGGCCTCTACATGCTATAATGAGCAGTGAAGCATACATGATACAGACCACAAACACCTCGGTGCCATTATACTCCTAATAGATTGCTCGAAAATATGGCGTTTGGCTAAAAAGGGCCAAAAATTGACACTTTCATCATGATTTTCTTAAAAATGGTTTGTGATAAAAATGTAAGAAGCATGTTAAACATCCTTCCTCACAATTAAGTTTTTATGTGTGACATGAAATCGCCCCAAATGCAGTACATACGTTTCCCTCTTCTCTCCTATCTTTTCACTCTCTTTGTCCTTCTCCCATATCTCTCAGTCTCCCTCTCTCCCTACCCCTGTTCTAGCTCTCCCCTCCCTCCCTCCCTCCGTATCGCTCCTCTCCCATGCTCAGTGTTTAGGGATGGAGGAGACTCCCCCACACAGTCATGGCCTCACACACACAGATGTGTACAGGGTGTGTATGTGTGTGCACGGGGGCAGCTGACAGCTGGACTAAAGCAAAGACTGATGCACAGAAGAGAGAAAGAGGAGAGAGAGAGAGATAGAAAGGAGAGTGAGAGGAGAGAGAGGGTGATAAAGAGAGGGAGGGGAGAGAGAAAGAGAGAGAAAATGAATACTACTCCTCTAGATATACAGTGTCTTGAGAAAGAGGGGTGTCCCCATATTATATGGCGTGACAGAACGTGAAGAAGAGAAGAGTCTTGGATCCAGCCACCGATGAAACATGTACCTCACTCTTAACTCACTCAACCCACATACTACAAACCCCACCAACCCAAACACACATGAAGCCAAACTCCTCCGATGCAACAGTGCACTGATGATTTTTCCCTTATCTGGTATATCAGCTCATATAGCCTGATAACAGATGCAGACACCAGGGAAACCAAAGCTGCATTCTGCCTGCGCAGCTGAAAAGGTGGTGGTGTCTGTGCATTGTGAGGACTCTCAGCTGTTATAACATCACTGCTGCGGAGGAGACAGAGTACAGTGCTTCAGTTCTGGATTCTACCTCAGACCACAGACACACACACTATGAGAGAGAGAGAGAGAGAGAGAGAGAGAGAGAGAGAGAAGAGGGGGAGAATAACAACGCGAGAGAGCAGAAGAGACATTATGTGGGAGGTATAGTTCTAGAAGAGGGACAGAAGGAAAGCCTAGTTACCATTTGGGCCTGTGCCAAAAAAAGCATGTAGCTGACATCGTAAACCTGCATCTCTGAAGGTCTCCCATGTCAAGTAGACTTTAAGGTATAGTGGGCCTCACTATGGCGCTCTAGCGTGGAGTAATGGTGAAGGTTGTGGGCCGCAGAATGGAGCAGTGGTTGAGGTAGTGGGCCTCAGTGTTGAGCAATGGTTAGGGTGGTAGGCCTCAGCGCGGAGCAGTAGAGTTGTGGTTTGAGCAGCAGAGAAGTACGTCTCAGTGGTGGTTAAAGCAGTAATAGGCCCCAGCGTGCAGCAGTGGTTTTAGAAGAATAGCACCATAGGCCCCAGCGTGCAGCAGTGGTTTTAGAAGAATAGCACCATAGGCACCATAGGCCCCAGCGTGCAGCAGTGGTTTTAGAAGAATAGCACCATAGGCCCCAGCGTGCAGGTAGCCTAGTGGTTAGAGCGTTGACTTGTAACCGGAGGGTTGTAAGTTCAAATCCCCGAGCTGACAAGGAAAAATAAATATGTTGTTCTGCCCCTGAACAAGGCAGTTAACCCACTGTTCCCCGGGCGCCGAAGACGTGGATGTCGATTAAGGCAGCCCCCCTCTCTGATTCAGAGGGGTTGGGTTAAATGCGGAAGACACATTTCGGTTGAAGCCATTCGGTTGTACAACTGACTAATAATGGTGACTTTGACTTTTGAAGAATAGCACCATAGGCCCCAGCGTGCAGCAGTGGTTTTAGAAGAATAGCACCATAGGCCCCAGCGTGCAGCAGTGGTTTTAGAAGAATAGGACTATAGGCACCAGCGTGCAGCAGTGGTTTTAGAAGAATAGCACTATAGGCCCCTGCGTGCAGCAGTGGCCTCCTTTCAAATGGTACCAAGTATATGCATATCCTTGCTTCAGGGCCTGAGCTACAGGCAGTTAGATTTGAGTATGTCATTTCAGGCAAAATTTTTAAAAAAGAGGTTAATCATGAAACATACACCTCCACCTTTCCTGGAGAGTTCTTTCTTCCTGTCTGCGCAATGGACGGAGAACCCTGCTGTCCAAACGAACAGGGACAGTATATCCGGAGAGAGACATGACTCCGTGAAACAGAGTATGTTACAGTCCCTGATGTCTCTTTGGAGCTTGTCTACTTTATTGTCCCAGGGACTGAACATTAGCAAGTAATACTGTATACTCGGAGCGGTGGATGGTATGCACGCCTCCTGAGTCTGACTAAAAGCCAACTTGTTATTCCTCCTCTCCGGTGACAGCGTCTTGGAGCAGCCCTTGGGATGAATGGAATTGCCTTGGGAAGTTCAAACAAAGGATCCATTTCAGGGAAGTTGCATATCTGTTTGAAATGCTTGTGAGCGACAACCTATCTAATATCCAAAAGTTATTTCCGGCTGAAGCTAATAATGAAGAAACAATCTAAGAAAATACTGTAGGAAATGTCACACACACACCAAAAAAAAATACTGCAGAGTTGGCTAGGAGCTAGAAACAGGGCTACCATGTCTTTCGTCGCCATCTTGTCAAGAGATAAAATGTACGCTTCCGGCGCCGACAGAAATGGCAGCCTCACTTCACGTTCTCAGGAAACCATGCAGTATTTTGTTTTTTTATGTATTACTTCTTACATTGTTACCCCGGGAAATATTAAGTTTTATTACATACAACCGGGAGGAACTATTGGATATAAGAGCAACGTCAACTTACCAACATTACGACCAGGAATACGACTTTCCCGAAGAGGATTCTCTGTTTGCTACCCCAACTAGGACAATAGACTGGATAGCACCCGGCGACTCAAAACAACGGCGGCGCCGGAGAAGAGGGAAACGCGCCGGTCTTTTGGTCAAGCTACGTCGACGGGCACATCGTGCACCTCTCCCGAGTATTTTAATCGCCAATGTACAGTCTCTGGACAACAAAGTAGACGAAATCAGATCAAGGGTTGCCTTTCAGAGAGACATTCGAGACTGCAACGTTCTTTGCTTCACGGAAACATGGCTCACTCAGGACATGTTATCGGTACAGCCACCTGGTTTCTCCACGCATCGCGCCGACAGAAACAAACATCTATCGGGTAAGAAGACGGGTGGGGGTGTGTGTCTTATGATTAACGAGACGTGGTGTGATCATAACAACATACAGGAACTCAAGTTCTTTTGTTCACCTGACATAGAATTCCTTACAATCAAATGCAGACCACATTATCTACCAAGAGAATTCTCCTCGATTATAATTACAGCCGTGTACATCCCCCCTCAAGCTGACACATCGACGGCACTGAAAGAAATTCATTTCACTCTAGGTAAATTGGAAACCACATATCCTGAGGCTGCATTTATTGTGGCTGGGGATTTTAATAAGGCTAATTTGAAAACAAGGCTCCCGAAATTTTACCAGCATATTGAATGTTCCACCCGGGCTGGTAAAATCCTGAATCATTGTTATTCCAACTTCCGTGATGCATACAAGGCTATTCTCCGCCCTCCTTTCGGCAAGTCTGACCATGACTCCATTTTGTTGCTCCCAGCCTACAAACAGAAACTAAAACAGGAAACGCCCGATCTCAGGTCTGTTCAGCGCTGGTCCGACCAATCTGATTCCATGCTGCAAGATTGCTTCGAGCACGTGGACTGGGATATGTTCCGGATAGCATCTGACAACAACATTGATGTATATGCTGATTCGGTGAGCGAGTTTATTAGCAAGTGCATTGGTGATGTTGTACCCATAGCAAATATTAAAACCTTCCCCAACCAGAAACCGTGGATTGATGGCAGCATTCGCGCAAAACTGAAAGCGCGAACCACTGCTTTTAACCAGGGTAAGGCTACCGGAAACATGACTGAATACAAACAGTGTAGCTATTCCCTCGCAAGGCAATCAAACAAGCTAAGCATCAATATAGAGACAAAGTAGAGTCACAATTCAGCGGCTCAGACACAAGAGGAATGTGACAGGGTCTACAGTCAATCACGGACTACAAAAAGAAAACCAGCCCCGTTGCGGACCATGACGTCCTGCTCCCGGACAAACTAAACAACTTCTTTGCTCGCTTTGAGGACAATACAGTGCCACCGACACGGCCTGCTACCAAAACCTGCGGGCTCTCCTTCACCGCAGCCAATGTGAGAAAAACATTTAAATGTGTTAACCCTCGCAAGGCTGCCGGCCCAGATGGCATCCCTGGCCGTGTCCTCAGAGCATGCGCAGACCAGCTGGCTGGTGTGTTTACGTACATATTCAATCAGTCCCTATCCCAGCCTGATGTTCCCACATGCTTCAAGAGGGCCACCATTGTTCCTGTTCCCAAGAAAGCTAAGGTAACTGAGCTAAATGACTATCGCCCCGTAGCACTCACTTCCGTCATCATGAAGTGCTTTGAGAGATTAGTCAAGGATCATATCACCTCCATCCTGCCAGACACCCTGGACCCACTCCAATTTGCTTACCGTCCCAATAGGTCCACAGACGACGCAATCACACTGCATACTGCCCTAACCCATCTAGACAAGAGGAATACTTATGTAAGAATGCTGTTCATCGACTACAGCTCAGCATTTAACACCATAGTTCCCTCCAAGCTCGTCATTAAGCTTGAGACCCTGGGTCTCGACCCAGCCCTGTGCAACTGGGCCCTGGACTTCCTGACGGGCCGGCCCCAGGTGGTGAGGGTAGGAAACAACATCTCCACCCCGCTGATCCTCAACACTGGGGCCCCACAAGGGTGCGTTCTCAGCCCTCTCCTGTACTCCCTGTTTACCCATGACTGCGTGGCCAAGCACGCATCCAACTCAATCATCAAGTTTGCTGACGACACTACAGTGGTAGGCTTGATTACCAACAACGACGAGACGGCCTACAGGGAGGAGGTGAGGGCCCTCGGAGTGTGGTGTCAGGAAAATAATCTCTCACTCAATGTCAACAAAACAAAGGAGATGATCGTGGACTTCAGGAAACAGGAGAGGGAGCACCCCCCTATCCACATCGAGGGGACAGTAGTGGAGAAGGTGGAAAGTTTTAAGTTCCTCGGCGTACACATCACGGACAAACTGAATTGGTCCACCCACACAGACAGTGTGGTGAAGAAGGCGCAACAGTGCCTCTTCGACCTCAGGAGGCTGAAGAAATTCGGCTTGTCACCAAAATCACTCACAAACTTCTACAGATGCACAATCGAGAGCATCCTGTCGGGCTGTATCACCGCCTGGTACGGCAACTGCTCCGCCCACAACCGTAAGGCTCTCCAGAGGGTAGTGAGGACTGCACAACGCATCACCGGGGGTAAACTACCTGCCCTTCAGGACACCTACACCACCCGATGTCACAGGAAGGCCAAAAAGATAATCAAGGACAACAACCACCCGAGCCACTGCCTGTTCACCCCGCTATCATCCAGAAGGCGAGGTCAGTACAGGTGCATCAAAGCTGGGACCGAGAGACTGAAAAACAGCTTCTACCTCAAGGCCATCAGACTGTTCAACAGCCATCACTAACATTAAGTGGCTGCTGCCAACATACTGACTTAAATCTCTAGCCACTTTAAACATAGGAATTGGATGTAACAATGTATCACTAGCCACTTGAAACAATTTTGTATATAATGTTTACGTATCCGACATACTCATATCAAATGTATACACTGTACTCTAAACCATCTACTTAATCTTGCCTATGCCGTTCGGCCATCGACCCAAATCTCTAGCCACTTTAATAATTATAATTGGATGAAATAATGTATCACTAGCCACTTTAAACAATGCCATTTATATAATGTTTACATATCCTACATTACTCATCTCATATATATATATATGTGTATATACTGTACTCCATACCATCTACTGCATCTTGCCTATGCCGGTCAGCCATCGCTCATCCATATATTTATATGTACATACTCGTATTCATTCCTTTACTCTTGTGTGTATAAGGTAGTTGTTGTGAAATTGTTAGATTACTTGTTAGATACTACTGCATGGTCGGAACTAGAAGCACAAGCATTTCGCTACACTCGCATTAACATCTGCTAACCATGTACAAATAAAATTTGATTTGATTTGATTTGAGAAACAAACCAATTCAAATGAGACGTGAACATGACAGTCTCTTTCATTTGACAAATCCTTTTATCAAAATTATCTACAACTTATTAATGCAAAAAATGCACATACCATACAGTATTTTTCAATTGTCATGAGATGTTAGATTGTCTCTTCCATATGGCAATGTTTGATCTAATGCATTCTGGGAATTTTATTTTCTGGGAAACGTATGCAATTATTTAAAATTGTTTTAGGAGAATGAGTTTTAAAAATGAAATGTTTCAACCATATAATGCAACATGACGTTGAAAGCCACACATGATGTCAAAATAAAAGTGTGTAGTGATGTGTAGAATAAATAAGACATTCTGCTTCCTGTTGGGTGTGGCCAATTCAAATGAGAGAGAGAGAGAGAGAGAGATTCTCTTTAACATCATCCTCAGCTCTGGCATATTCCCCAATATTTGTAACCAAGGACTGATCACCCCAATCCACAAAAGTGGAGACAAATTTGACCCCAATAACTACCTTGGGATATGCGTCAACAGCAACCTTGGGAAAATCCTCGTCATTATCTTTTTGACAGCAGAATCGTACATTTCCTCAGCAAAAACAATGTACTGAGAAAATGTCAAATTGGCTTTTACCAAATTACCGTATGACAGACCACGTATTCACCCTGCACACCCTAATTGACAAACAAACAAACCAAAACAAAGGCAAAGTCTTCTCATGCTTTGTTGATTTCAAAAAAGCTTTCAACTCAATTTGGCACGTGGGTCTGCTATACAAATTGATGGAAAGTGGTGTTGGGGGAAAAACATTCAACATTATAATATCCATGTACACAAACAACAAGTGTGCGGTTAAAATTGGCAAAAAAAAAACACATTTCTTTCCACAGGTCCGGGGGTGAGACAGGGATGCAGCTTAAGCCCCACCCTCTTCAACATATATATCAACGAATTGGCGAGGGCACTAGAACTATCTGCAGCACCCGGCCTCACCCTACTAGAATCTGAAGTCAAATGTCTACTGTTTGCTGATGATCTGGTGCTTCTGTCCCCAACCAAGGGGGGCCTACAGCAGCACCTAGATCTTCTGCACAGATTCTGTCAGAACTGGGCCCTGACAGTAAATCTCAGTAATACAAAAATAATGGTGTTCCAAAAAAGGTCCAGTTGCCAGGACCATGAATACAAATTCCATCTAGACACCATTGCCCTAGAGCACACACAAAACAATACATATCTCGGCCTAAACATCAGCACCACAGGTAACTTCCACAAAGTTGTGAACAATCTGCGAGACAAGGCAAGAAGGGCCTTCTATGCCATCAAAAGGAACATAAAATTCGACAGACCAATTAAGATCTAACAAAAAACACTTGAATAAATTATAAAACCCACTGCCCTTCATGGTTGTGAGGTCTGGGGTCCGCTCACCAACCAAGAATTCACAATAAGGGACAAACACCAAATTGAGACTCTGCATGCAGAATTCTGCAAAAATATTTACAACGTAACACAGAGCAGAATTAGGTCGATACCCGCTAATTATCAAAATCCAGAAAAGAGCCGTTGAATTCTACAACCACCTAAATGGAAGTGATTCCCAAACCTTCCTTAACAAAGCCATCACCTACAGAGAGACACACCTGGAGAAAAGCCCCCTTAGCAAGCTGGTCCTGGGGCTCTGCTCACAAACACAAACAGACCCCACAGAGCCCCAGGATAGCAATACATTTAGAACCTACCAAATCATGAGAAAACAAAATATAATTACTTGACACATTGGAAAGAATTGACAAAAAAAACTGAGCAAACCAGAATGCTATTTGGCCCTAAACAGAGAGTACACAGTGGCAGAATACTTGACCACTGTGACTATGTACAGACTCAGTGAGCATAGCCTTGCTATCGAGAAAGGCTGCCGAAGGCAGACCTGGCTCTTAAGAGAAGACAGGCTATGTGCACACTGCCCACAAAATGAGGTGGAAACTGAGCTGCATATTCAAACCTCCTGCCAAACGTATGACCATATTAGAGACACATATTTCGCTCAGATTACACAGGCCTGCAAAGAATTCAAAAACAAATCTAATTTTGATAAACTCTCATATCTGTTAGGTGAATGCCACAGTGTGCAATCACAGCAGTAAGATGTGTGACCTGTTGCCACAAGAAAAGGGCAACCAGTGAAGAACAAACACCATTGTAAATACAACCTATATTTATGTTTATTTATTTTCCCTTTTGTACTTAAACTATTTGCACATAATTACAACACTGTATATAGACTTAGTATGACATATAAAATGTCTTTATTCTTTTGGAACTTTTGTGAGTGTAATGTTTACTGTTAATTTTTTGTTTATTTCACTTTTGTTTATTATATATTTCACTTGCTTTGGCAACAAGGTTGGGTAGGTTATTGTCTAAATGTAATCAGTTACAGTGACTAGTTACCTGTCCAGAATTGTAATCAGTAACGCAACTTTTGGATTACCCAACTCAGTAACGTAATCTGATCACATTCAGTTACTTTTAGATTACTTTCCCCTTAAGAGGCATCAGAAGAAGACACAAATGTATGTTACCAATTGAACGACATCTATTGCAGGATAAGTCAATGTTAAAGTTTATGTAGCTGGCCATATATGGATGTTTAATTTTACTTTATGGGTTGGTTATGTCGGTTTCTACTAACCAATCGCTTTCTACTACATATAATAATATGACTAAATTATATCTTTACATTAAAAGACTTTGGTTATCAGAATTCCAGTCATTCCAATAAATGTTGTACCCCTTGATCTTCAAGAATAGAACTCGGAAATATGGATGTATAGATTAGCGTAATTGTTTTACCTGAGCATAACCACAAAATAAGGACGTATTAGTGAGCCCTAATCTGTTGTTTATGATTTTGTCGTCATGGAGGACTGATTGGGCTCATTAATTCGAGTTGAAAAATAAATACTGGGCTCATGGAATGGCATGCATTGAGCGCAAAGTGCTATTTACATGTGAAAAATGAATGCCATATGCTGCATTTGTTATAGGCCTATTGTTGACCTTTTTGTTGGTGACACTAAGATATCTTGATAATATGCAGCTGTTTAAAGTGCAAATCCACAGATGAAACAATAACAAATTGATTGCCCCACCTCTGTTTTGGTAAAAAGCTGAGGGATGGGCCTGGAGAAATGTAACCACTCTCAGATGAATAGACAGAGCTATGGATGCAAGGACTGACCATCCATTATATAAAAAGTATTGTTTTAACCATGTTATGAGGCTATACAGTGTTTGTTTACATTTACAATATTTATAAACATTGGAGAAAAACAAGCTTATATTTGGGGTTCTGATGAAGTGTGAGAGCTAAGCTCATGAGTCACATATATGTTTATATTTTCTACATTGTGGAAAAGTAGTGAAGACATCAAAACGATGAAATAACACATATGGAATCATGTAGTAACCAAAAAAGTGTTAAACAAATATAAATATATTTTAGATTCTTCAAAGTAGCCATCCTTTTCCTTGATGACAGCTTTGCACACTCTTGGCATTCTCTCACGTCTGGGACCTGTTGGATCGGAGGGTGAGGGCTATTCTCCCCAGAAATGTAGGTGCATTGGTGAGTGGGGTAACATCTCACAGCAAGAACTGGCAAATCTGGTGCAGTCCATGAGGAGGAGATACACTGCAGTACTTAATGCAGCTGGTGGCCACACTAGATACTGACTGTTACTTTTGATTCAGGGACACATTATTCAATTTCTGTTAGTCACATGTCTGTGGAACTTGTTCAGTTTATGTCTCAGTTGTTGAATTATGTTCATACAAATATTTACACATGTTAAGTTTGCTGAAAATAAACACAGTTGACAGTGAGAGGACATTTCTTTTTTTGCAGAGTTTATATATATATATACACACTCTGTTCAAAGGTTTGTGGTCACTTAGAAATGTTCTTGTTTTTTAAGCTTCATTAAATAGTGCCCGCAAAACACCAGTCTCAACGTCAACAGTGAAGAGGTGACTCCGGGATGCTGCCCTTCTAGGCAGAGTTGCAAAGAAAAAAATGTAAGATTAAGATGGGCAAAAGAACACAGACACTGGAAAGAGGAACTCTGCCTAGAAGGCCAGCATCCCGGAGTCGCCTCTTCACTGTTGACGTTGAGACTGGTGTTTTGTGGGTACTATTTAATGAAGCTGCCAGTTAAGGACTTGTGAGGCGTCGGTTTCTCAAACTAGAAACTCTAATGTACTTGTTATTTTGCTCAGTTGTGCACCGGGGCCTCCCACTCCTCTTTCTATTCTGGTTAGAGCCAGTTTGCTCTGCTCTGTGAAGGAAGTAGTACCCAGCGTTGTACGAGATCTTCAGTTTCTTGGCAATTTCTCGCATGGAATAGCCTTCATTTCTCAGAACAAGAATAGACTGACGAGTTTCAGAAGAAAGTTATTTGTTTCTGGCCATTTTGAGCCTGTAATCGAACCCACAAAGGCTGATGCTCCAGATACTCAACTAGTCTAAAGAAGGCCAGTTTTATTCTTTTTTTAATCAGGACAACAGTTTTAAGCTGTGCTAACATAATTGCAAAAGGGTTTTCTAATGATCAATTAGCCTTTTAAAATTATAAACTTGGATTAGCTAACACAACGTGCCATTGGAACACAGGAATGATTGTTGCTGAAAATGGGCCTCTGTACGCCTATATAGATATTCCATTTAAAAAGTCAGCCGTTTCCAGCTACAATAGTCATTTACAACATTAACAATGTCTACACTGTATTTATGTTATTTTAATGGACAAAAAAATGACAAGGACATTTCTAAGTGACAAACTTTTGAATGGTAGTATGTATATATATATATATATATATATATATATATATATGTATATATATGTATATATATATGTATATATGTATATATATGTATATATATATGTATATATATATATGTATATATATATATATATATATATATATACACAGTTGAAGGCGGAAGTTTACATACACCTTAGCCAAATACATTTAAACTCAGTTTGTCACAATTCCTGACATTTAATCTTAGTAAAAATTACCTGTCTTAGGTCAGTTAGGATCACCCCTTTATTTTAAGAATGTGAAAGGTCAGAACAATAGTAGAGCAAATGATTTATTTCAGCTTTCATTTCTTTCATCACATTCCCAGTGGGTCAGAAGTTTACATACACTCAATTAGTATTTGGCAGCATTGCCATAAAATTGTTTAACTTGGGTCAAACGTTTCGGGTAGCCTTCCACAATCTTCCCACATTAAGTTGGGTGAATTCTGGCCCATTCCTCCTGACAGAGCTGGTGTAACTGAGTCATGTTTGTAGCCTTCCTTGCTCGCACACACTTTTTCAGTTCTGCCCACACATTTTCTATAGGATTGAGGTCAGGGCTTTGTGATGGCCACTCCAATACCTTGACTTTGTTGTCCTTAAGCCATTTTGCCACAACTTTGGAAGTATGCTTGGGGTCATTGTCCATTTGGAAGACCCATTTCCAACCAAGCTTTAACATACTGACTGATGTCTTGAGATGTTGCTTCAATATATCCACATAATTTCCCTTCCTCATGATGCCATCTATTTTGTGAAGTGCACCAGTCCCTCCTGCAGCAAAGCACCCCCACAACATGATGCTGCCACCCCCGTGCTTCATGGTTGGGATGGTGTTCTTCGGCTTGCAAGACTCCCCCTTTTCTTACAAACATAACGATAGTCATTATGGCCAAATTTTTGTTTCATCAGTCCAGAGGACATTTCTCCATGTGCAGTTGCAAACCGTAGTCTGGCTTTTTAATGGCGGTTTTGGAGCAGTGGCTTTTTCCTTGCTGAGCGGCCTTTCAGGTTATGTCGATATAGGACTTGTTTTACTGTGGATATAGATACTTTTGTACCTGTTTCCTCTAGCATCTTCACATTGTCCTTTACTGTTGTTCTGGGATTGATTTGCACTTTTCGCACCAAAGTACGTTCATCTCTTGCCTATCAGAAGCTTCTAAACCCATGACATCATTTTATGGAATTTTACAAGCTGTTTAAAGGCACAGTCAATTTAGTGTATGTAAATAATCTGTCTGTAAACAATTGTTGGAAAAAGTAATTGTGTCATGCACAAAGTAGATGTCCTAACCGACTTGCCAAAACTATAGTTTGTTAAGAAGAAATTTGTGGAGTGTTTGAAAAACGTTTTTTAATGACTCCAACCTAAGTGCATGTAAACTTCCGACTTCAGCTGTATATATAAGTCAAACAATGGATGTAGCAACTACAGATTTCCCCTTTAAGTCTTTCAAAAGTTTGCAAGTTTGAGTATGTGTCCTTTAGTACTCTGGAGAAGAAAACCTCCACTTTTATTCCATAGCCTGGGATCCGCGCTATGCAGCTGTTGCAAGAGCGCATTATTCTCTTGCTGTCCACTGGTTTTAAAAACAATGATTGATAGGCAGCTTAAACTTCTTGAATTCAACCATTATTGGGTTCAAATACACATGTAGATTCGTGAACATCCATCCACAACAACCACAACCCGTAAATCGCAAATAGCTAAACGAGAGAGCAGCAGTGTGATTCACATCAATGCGTTATGTAGATATCCGTATCGCCGTAGACTACACCACTGCTGTCATCCTTACCTCCAATATTTTATTCAAATTGGATAATCTTTTGATGCCGACAGCAGTCGCACCATTTGGAAGACAAAACGTTGTACTGTAGCCTACAAAAGCCTATTCCTGCGCTTTTCCGGCGATCGATCAAACACATTTGGTGTTTCATCATAGCGTTCTCTGATTTGTTGTCAGACTCGCTCAGGTGGAAAAAATTTAAACGTGCGCCTTTTTTCAATGCTGATTTGAATGTCATTGAGAAAACAGAGAATTGTCAAAGATTTTTTTGCAAACATCTTTTATGAATTTAAAAGTAATCCTCGACATAATCATTTAGTTTTTAGAAAGTATCTGTAATCTGATTACAATATTTTTGCTGGTAATGTAACGGATTACCGGATTACAGTTACCGTTTTTGTAATCCCTTAAATGTAATCCCCAACCCTGTTTGGCAATGTAAACATATGTTTCCCATGCCAATAAAGCCACTTGAATTGAATTGAATTGAGAGAGAGAGAGAGAGAGAGAGAGAGAGAGAGAGAGAGAGAGAGAGAGAGAGAGAGAGAGAGAGAGAGAGAGAGAGAGAGAGAGCACCCTGTACAGGTTGTCTGAGCAACTGAATGAAAACTATCTGGAGATGACTGCCATCTGGGAGAAATACAGCCGACACAAAGAAAGACAAATAATTTCCTGGCTTTTAACGGGACACACCTCAAATAGTCAACCGCAGGCACTCCACTCTACTATCCTTTTACATAGTGGCAGTTGGCATGTCAGCATTTTCCTATTCCATTAGATATTGTTGTAGTTTATGATCCAATGAAAGTTTGCGATAGTGTGTAGACTATGATTCAATTCAATTACTGTACTCTACTTCATATAAACCGAGGTCCAATTGAATTGGTCAACATCAACAACACCGGCAATAAGGGTTAGAAAGGTGTTTGACAAGTCCGAGTGGCATAGCCCAAACTCTAACCCAGTGACACTGAAACGTTTGCCAATCACAACCTGACCTATCTTGACACGTTTCTATGGTGACATATGGGAAGAGATGACAGTCAGATACCCAGAGTAACCCTATATATAAAGCAATGTATGTTTGAGTCTTATATATATATATGACTGAAACATAAGTTGTTTTATATATCAATAACATTCTTGAGAAATATGTTGTTAGAGAGACTTACAAGACAGCGAGCGTGGAGAGAAGGGACCGCATCTCTTCCCCACTCCACTACGGAACTTCGCCCAGAGTCAGTCTCCTTGTCGGTCAGAGCCGGTCCGACAGTCCGGAGAGTTCACTTGTATGTTTATAATCCGCTGGATGGAGTGGAGGGTCAAAGAGTCAGCGGACACTCTCGTTGGCATCGGCGTGCGGTGGGTGGGTGGGGTGTGGCGGGGCGGGGTGGCCGTGCCACTGTGACCGGAGGGCTACCTCTCTTGGCTGTCACTATTGCCGTTGGAGCGGGGAGTTGCGGAGCGCAGGTAGAGGTTAGGGCATCAAACAGCTGCAGCCTCCGGGCTGGTGAGGAACAGGTGAAAGCGCCTTCACGACTCACAGCTGCTGAAGTCCAATCGACTCCTCCGCTACGTTATGTGTAATTCCCTTTCGTCCTGGTGTTTTAGTGCTACAATAAGGCTTATACTAGGTCAATAACTTTCTTCTGAGAGAATTCCACATTAGACGAATTTGAAGAAATGAGACGTAGAAAGAGGTCTCTAGTCCCTGCGAGGCAAGGTAAGGCGCTGTGGGAGGCGGGGTACCTGGACGGGCTGGAGGCGAGGGCGGCGTGGAGAAGGGGGGCTCTGCGGGCGCCGGGTGCTGCAGGGCGGGCTCGGTCATGGCTACTACCACACGATGGATCACGAAGTCTCTGGCCCGGGGGACACCGAACAACAGTGTCCAGTAGAGTGGAGAAAAGCCCGGAGCGGTCCAGCTCAGAGGGAGATGGAGAGAGTTGAATGAAAGGGAAGAGGTGAGGGGGAGTGAGAGAGATGAGGGATGTAGTGATAGAGGGAGGGGGAATTGGAGAGGATGGGAACAGCTGTGACTGGGTGGCGGACCCAGCCACCCGCGACAGCACGGAAAGGAAAGCCGCTCTCTGCACCTGATTTCCCTGACTTCCCGTCTGTCTCAGCCGCAAGTTGCCTGGCTTGCAGTCCTCCCAGAGGTCCGACACAATACCAACCAAAACACAGCACGATTACATCACCTCGAAACTGTTTGAAGGGGAAAAAATGCAATCTGATATTTTAATGTATTTTTTTAAACATAGAAAGTTATCAGTTTTCCTGAAAAAGCAACAACGTGTATATGACTGGTTCAAGGATCCAAGTGTTGCAGAACAGAAGAGACGGGTCTACTTCTGTTTGTAAAGAAATAAAGGTAAAGTGAATGCGTGCACTTGAAACGACGTTTACCTAATCACATTGACAAATCGACCCCAGGACCTGCACCTTCTCTCCACTCTCTCTTCCTGCTTCCTTCTTTCAATCAGTGGCGAGAGGAAAACACAAAAAGGACACAGCTGCCGCTTTTCTCCAGCTCCAACATGTATGTTGGTCTTCGCTTTAAAAAAAATGAAAAGGTTTTCCTTCCGCAAAAAGCTTGTCTTTACAGTGGATGTGATTGCTGTATGGGATAGGCGAGTCAGTTGGCAGGCACAAACCTCACTCCAAGAAAAAACAGAACAAGATTTTAACAGCCGTGGATCAATCCACTTCCTTCCCACCACCAGCCACCTCTCCCTCTGCTGCTCTCTCTCTCCGCACCCCCCCCTCTCTCACACACGCGCACACACACACTTAATGGATCAAAATTAGATTAGTCAGTTGCGATGTGATGCCGACCAACTCCGGCATAATCGTGTTGGACATGTCACTGGCTGCAAGAAAGGGGGGAAGGGGAAACAAGGCTGAGTTTTTACAAATCTCCACAAAACATGGGTTTATGTGGGTTTCTCTGCTCTTTTGCCACCTTCCACAACTCCTTGGGGAATAAAAGTGGCGAGTTACTTTTGCCCTCAGATTAGTCTTCGCCTCAGTGAAAGAGGAACCCGACCACTGCGACCCCTCTGCCCTGGACCCATGGTGGGGCGAGACCGCAAGAGCGGGAAGAGAGGAGGGTGGGGGGCACGACTAGCATAGCAGACCCTCCAAGTCAAGAATTATATGGCTTTAAAAAGTGATGTATTTTTACTCTTCGTTTCATAACTTATAAGTTCAACCTTAATAGGGGAAAATGAAACGGAGAGTGAGAGACAGTCCGTTTGAAAAGTGGGAGGGCGGATCCAAAAGTATGGACTCGGATCCAAAACGAACATTTCTCAGGGATTTCGGCAGCAACGCCCGCTCTGCGCTCCCAACTCTCCCTCTGACCGCCACAGAACCGCAGACGGTCAGCCAAGCCAACACAACAATCCTTCCATACCTCTCTCTCTCTCTCTCTCTCTCTCTCTCTCTCTCTCTCTCTCTCTCTCTCTCTCTCTCTCTCTCTCTCTCTCACACACACACACATGACAGCAGCTACGTGGCACGAGGCTGGGTAGGGGTACTGTGGTTCAATGGCTTTTAAGTCATGTTCAATAGAAGAGCTCCTGGCCCTCTTCCCGTCGCTGCACCTGTGTCTGGGTGGATAGTTTACTCCTTTGGCCTGCCTGTCCAGCTAGCCAGGCCAGGGCAGGAGGGCACTTCTTATAAACCACCTGGCTGACCACAGCCGGCTGGACCACAGGTTCAAACAGACACACATGTCGCACCACAGGGGGCGCCAGTCATTACATGGGGCATTCCTTTGCCCCAGCTTGCTCTTGGTAATTGGTGTTATTTAAACATCTTTATTAGACTATGAGAGTTGCAGAAATACCCCAATTCAGATGTGTCGTGCCCATATGAGGCACAGGGGCACGTGTCCCTTCAGATGTGGCCTGTAAAAATCAAATCAAAAATTATTTTATGTTAAAAAACTAGCCACCTAGCAATTTTATGAAGTTGGTTTTAGCTAGCCCAGATAGGTTCCCAGTCTCCCAACCTCATAACTAGCCTGAAATGGCTTCTTGGTAGTTATCAATCAAGCTAGAGTAGCTAGCTTGTATATCTTAGATGGCATGCCTACTGGCAAGGTTGGTAGACTTTAGAAACGCAAGCAATAACTAAATGTACTGATAAAACTCACATTACTTTCAAACTTTTACCAAGATTTATAAAAGAACCACCAGTCAGGAAGATACAGAAAGTTCAAGAGGCATGCTTAGATATGCAGAGAAATATACATATTTTAGACATAGAATTAATCATAATTATTATCATACTCTAGATTACAGGAAAAAGCTGTTTCAGATGTTTGAAAAATAAAACATTCTCCAACCACCTCCTGGCCATCCTCAAGTAAACTACATGGTCAAAAGTATGTGGACACTCCTTCAAATTTGTGTATTTGGCTATCTCAGGCCCACCCATTGCTGACAGGGGTATACAACCGAGCACACAGTCATGCAATCTCCATAGACAAACATTGGCAGTAGAATAGCACATACTGAAGAGCTCGTCATAGGACGCCACCTTTCCAACAAGTCAGTTTGTCAAGTTTGCGCTGCTGGAGCTGCCCCGGTCAACTGTAAGTGCTGTTATTGTGAATTGGAAACGTCTAGCAGCAACAACGGCTCACCAACAAAGTGGTAGGTAACACAAGCTCACAGAACAGGACCGCCGAGTGCTGAAGCGCGTAGCGCTAGCAAATCGTCTGTCCTCGGTTGCAACACTCACTACCGAGTTTCAAACTGCCCCTGGAAGCAACGTCAGCACAAGAACTGTTCGTCTGGAGCTTCATGAAATGGGATTCCATGGCCCGAGCAGTCGCACACAAGCAAAAGATCGCCATGCGCATGCCAAGCGTTGGCTGGAAACGTGTAAAGATTGCAGCCATTGGACTCTGGAGCAGTGGAAATGCGTTCTCTGGAGTGATGAATCACGCTTCACCATCTGGCAGTCCGACGGACAAATCTGGGTTTGGCAGATGCCAGGAGAACGCTACCTGCCCCAATGCATATTGACAACTGTAAAGTTTGGTGGAGGAGGAATAATGGTCTGGGTCTGTTTTCCATGGTTCGGGCTAGGCCCTTTAGTTCCAGTGAAGGGAAATGTTAACGCTACAGCATACAATGACATTCTAGACGATTCTGTGCTTCCAACTTTGTGGCTACAGTTTGGGAAGGCCCTTTCCTGTTTCAGCATAACAATGCCCCCGTGCACAAAGCTAAGTCCATACAGAAATGGTTTGTTGAGATCATTGTGGAAAAACTTGACTGGCCTGCACAGAGCCCCGACCTCAACCCCATCAAACTTGTTTGGGATGAATTGGAACGCCGACTGCGAGCCAGGCCTAATCGCCCAACCTTAGTGCCCGACCTCACTAATGCTCTTGTGGCTGAATGAAAGCAAGTGCCCGCAGCAATGTTCCAACATCTAGTGGAAAGCCTTCCCAGAAGAGTGGAGGCTGATATAGCAGCAAAGTGGGGAGCAACTTCATATTAACACCCATGATTTTGGATTGAGAAGTTTGAGGAGCAGGTGTCCACATACCTTTAGTGTACTTTCTTCCCCCTGAGATTTTTGGGATGCATCCTGCCCATCAGGAGGAGGGACTCTTTGGGAGTCAATGTCACTTCGAGTGTATTTTGTGGCTATCTAGCTATGGAATGGTATAAAATAGACGTCACCTTGAAGAATAATATTTTTTCAGCCTTTGTGTAAGTCGTCTACCCAATAGATGTATAATGGCGATGGCTGCCGTTTTACAATCTCCTAACAAATTGTGCTATTTTGTGTGTTCTTTCGCGTTATTTGAAACTTATTTTGTACATATTTCTGCCACCGTGTGTTATGACCGAAAAGAGCTTCTAGACAGGACAGCGATTAATCACCCCATGCTGGAGGAATACTTTTTCTTCAATGAGACGGACGGGAAGGATTTACTTCAGACACCCGACAAGGCCCTCATCCCGTCATTCACAGGAGAAAGAGACGAAGATATCGGGGACAAAGATCTGGGTGCCCTGTAAGGATCCGACGCCGAGTGGGTAATCTCTCTTTACCATTGGTCTTATTAGCCAACGTACAATCAATGCAAAATAAAATAGACAAACTACGATCACGTATATCCTACCAACGGGACATTAAAAACTGTAATATCTTATGTTTCACCGAGTCGTGGCTGAACAACGACATGAATAACATACAGCTGGCGGGTTTTAAGCTTATTCGGCAGGATAGAACAGCGGCCTCTGGTAAGACAAGGGGTGGCGGTCTATGTATATTTGTAAACAACAGCTGGTGCACAAATCTAAGGAAGTCTCGAGGTTTTGCTCGCCTAAAGGTAGAGTATCTCATGATAATCTGTAGACTATTTACCAAGATAGTTTTAATCTATATTCTTCGTAGCTGTCTATTTACTACCACAAACCGATGCTGGCACTAAGACCACACTCAATGATCTGTATACGGCCATAAACAAACAAGAAAACGCTCATTCAGAGGTGGCGCTCCTAGTGGCCTGGGACTTTAATGCAGGGAATCTTAAATCCGTTTTACGCCATTTCTACCAGCATGATAAATGTGCAACCAGAAGGAAAAAAGCTCTAGACCATGTTTACTCCACACACAGAGATGCGTACAAAGCTCTCCCTCCTTCTATCCTCCTGATTCCTAAAGCAAGAAGCACCAGTGACTCGGTCAATACGAAAGTGGTCAGATGAAGCAGATGCTAAGCTGCAGGACTGTTAGCACAGACTGGAATATGTTCCGGGATTCCTCAGATGGCGTTGAGGAGTACACCACATCAGTCTTTGGCTTCATCAATAAGTGCAACTGGTTGCATCACTGCCTGGTACCGCAAGGCACTACAGAGGGTAGTGCGTACAGCCCAGTACATCACTGGGGCCAAGCTTCCTGCCATCCAGGACCTCTATATCAGGCGGTGTCAGAGGAAGGCCCTAAAAATTGTCCAAAACTCCAGCCACCCTAGTCATAGACTGTTTTCTCTGCTACCACACGGCAAGCAGTACCGGAGCGCCAATTCTAGGTCCAAAAGGCTTCTTAACAGCTTCTACCCCCAAGCCATAAGACTCCTGAACAGCAAATCAAAGGGCTGTTCCTCGACTAACCGGTGCCCCCGCACATTGACTCTGTACCGGCACCCCCTGTATATAGCCTCGCTATTGTTATTTTACTGCTGCTGTTTAATTATTTGTTACTTTTATTTTTTATTTTCAATTTTTTACTTAACACTTATTTTTCTTAAAAACTTCTTAAAGCATTGTTGGTTAAGGGCGTGTAAGTAAGCATTTCACTATAAGGTCTACACCTGTTGTATTTGGAGCATGTGACAAATACAACTTTATTTTATTTTAATAGATGCTCTTTTCACTGATGGGTAAAAGATGATCCGACAGCGACATAGACAACTGAAATAGCAAATTTAAAGGTACCTCAGGCATTTCCAGCGGGGTTCTCCGTCCATCGCACGGACAGGAATAAAGAACTCTCCAGGAAGAAGAAAGGTGGAGGTGTATGTTTTATTATTAATTGCTCATTGTGTGATTGTGGTAACGTACAGGAACGTACAAGTCCTTCTACACATTTCTCTTTTTCTTTATTTTTTCTCCATTTCTCCTTCTCTTCCTTTCACATAAGTCTTTCTTTCATTAGTTTTCTGTCTTAAATCCCCCCTCTCTATTCTTTTAATCCCCTCTCTCTATCCCTCTCCCCGTCTCTCCCTCCGTCTCTCTGTCTCTCCCCCTGTCTCTCCCTCCGTCTCTCTGTCTCTTCCTCTGTATCTCCCTCAGTCACTCCCTCTGTTTGCAGTGAGGGAGCACATTAATTGCTCATGTCTTTGCCTCTGTAGCTCCTGGCTATTGATCTTCAGCTAAAATATTTAAAACACACACACACGTCATGTCCCTCCTCTCTCTCTCTCCCTTATCTCTCTCTCACCCACGACCACATACAGCATCTACATTTCCCTTTCAGAAGCACTGTTTATACCTAGTTCTAACATGCTTCCTTCATCCTGATACTGACCTGATCTTGTCCGTTTGCACTTATAAGATCTCTCTCTCTCTCTCTCTCTCTCTCTCTCTCTCTCTCTCTCTCTCTCTCTCTCTCTCTCTCTCTCTCTCTCTTTCCCTGCCTCTCTCTTTCTCTCTGCCTCTCTCTATCTCTTCAGGGATGGGGATGACCAACCAACCAGCCAGGCCTGCAGGCTGCTGCCTCATTGGAGCCTCATCAATACAGCCATTCTGTCCAGCAATTAACATCGATCAATGCTCGTCAATACTGCCAGCGCCCAGACAAAGACCCAGGGTGCATTGCGTAAGCTAGCCCTTTCTCTATCGTTACTAGAACAAATCCCATTTTTTTGCATTCTGGCCTGACCCTAAGATCACTGGCTAGAGCACTAGTAACATATCCAGAGACAGGGTTTCCTGACCATGTGACCTGACCTGGAAAAACTGCGTCCTAACTGTAGTCTTTAGGCTAAGTTATAGCCTATGAAATTACTAGAGCCCGGAGTATTTCCTGGATCATGACAGGAAGGTTCTGTGGTAATGAGGTTTATTTTGGGATGGTTACTGGTTATGGTGTAGTTTGGGGTTGAAGGGTGTAGGTTTATTTTGGGATGGTTACTGTTTAGGGTGTAGTTTGAGGTTGAAGGGTCTAGGTTTATTCTGGGATGGCTAGGGACAGGTGGAGGTGTGTGCATACTATGGTCTCTGGCAAGAGATCGCAACCTTTATGGCACAGGTGCTAATAGACGATCACCCCTTACGCTTCGATCACACCGACAGCGTCATTGCATTTTGGTACAGAATTACATTAATTCCCAATGAAACATTGCGTTTTCCTTGCAGCATTGCGTTGCAGAGGCAGTTGCAGTGCATTCGGAGTGGTGCATACGTTGGATTTATCGAACGTCTGTGTCAAACTGTATGCGTAGAAATGGTAGCAGAAGGTGAATGCTTACATATTGTAACGCCCAGGCCTGGGTTTACAGGCTAGAGCATTTTGGGTTCATTTTGGTTTAGGGGTTTTCACAGTTCTATGGTGTCTAGTTCTATGTTGGGTTAATGGCTCCCAATTAGAGGCAGCTGAGTCTCGTTGTCTCTAATTGGGAACCATTTATATGTTTGGGAATTGCACCTTAGTTTGGTGGGTTATTGTATGTTCATAGCTGTGTTTGTCTGTTCAGTTATGTTCATCGTTACGTTCTCCGTGTATTGTTTTTGTTCCGTCGTGGTCCCGTGTATAATTAAATATGTATTCTGGCTACATCGCTGCGTCTTGGTCTGTTCCCCGCAGAAGTGAAACGTGACAGAATAACCCACCAGCAAAAGACCAAGCAGCGAGAGACTCGGGAGTGCTGGACCAGGGAGGACCTCATCGGATCTCGCCTGGCACGGAGGTCCGTAAGGCAGCCCCAAGAAACTTTTGGGGGGGGGCACACGAGGAGGTTGGCCGGTTCAGGAGGGACTCCTGAGCCAACCCCTCGTGCTTTATGGAGAGAGCGTTGGGGAGAGCGTCGCAGCGAAGGGAGGCCGTGCTATGCAGTGTTGCGCACGGTTTCCCCCTATAGGGATCCAGAGGCCGGTGCGAGTGATTCCCGCTCCACTCATCAGTCGGGCGAAAAGAAGGGTTCAGCCAATAAGAGTGGTGCCATCGCTGCGCACTAAGTCCCCAGTGCGCCTCCTGGGACCCGGATATCCTGCTCCAGTTCCATGTGCGGTGTCTCCGGTACGTGTCCGCAGCCCAGTGAGAGAGATCCCAGCGCCACTCACTGGTCGGGCCGAGGTCTGTGTGTTACCTGGGAGAGTGGTGTCAGCTCTGCGAGCCAGGCCTCCAGTGCGCCTTTTGGGCCCATGTTATCCTGTGGTCTTACGGGCAGAATCTCCGGTACGTATCCACAGCCCAGTCCGAGAGATTCCAGCTCCACTCACCCATGAGACCAGGGTTAGTGAGCTAGCTGGAGGTATGGTGTCGGCTCTCCATATCAGGTCCCCGGTCCGGGCGGAGGTTTCTACACGTCCAGTCCCCGTTCCACGCTCCGAGACCCCTGTTCCACGCTCCGAGACCCCTGTTCCACGTTCCGAGATCCCTGTTCCACGCTCCGAGATCCCTGTTCCACGCTCCGAGATCCCTGTTCCACGTTCCAAGATCCCTGTTCCACGTTCCAAGATCCCTGTTCCACGTTCCAAGATCCCTGTTCCACGTTCCAAGATCCCTGTTCCACGCTCCGAGATCCCTGTTCCACGCTCCGAGATCCCTGTTCCACGTTCCAAGATCCCTGTTCCACGTTCCAAGATCCCTGTTCCGCGTTCCAAGATCCCTGTTCCGCGTTCCAAGATCCCTGTTCCGGCGTTCCAAGATCCCTGTTCCGCGTTCCAAGATCCCTGTTCCGGCGTTCCAAGATCCCTGTTCCGTGTTCCAAGATCCCAGTCCGTGTAGTGGTGTCTACACGTCCAGTCCCTGTTCCACGCACTCCAGCTCCCGTGCGCTCCGAGAGTCCAGCACGTCCTGCTCCGGCCCGCGCACTCCAGCTCCCGTGCGCTCCGAGAGTCCAGCACGTCCTGCTCCGGCCCCGCGCACTCCAGCTCCCGTGCGCTCAGAGAGTCCAGCACGTCCTGTCGGCTCCGGCGCACCAAGTTCCCGTGCTCTCCGAGAGTCCAGCACGTCCTGTTCGACTCCGCGCACCAAGTTCCTGTGCGCTCAGAGAGTCCAGCACGTCCTGTTCGGCTCCGGCGCACCAAGCTCCCGTGCGCTCAGAGAGCCCAGTTCGGCCTGTTCCCGCTCCCGCACCAGAGTGCGCGTCCGAGCCCAGTTCGGCCTGTTCCCGCTCCCGCACCAGAGTGCGCGCCCGAGCCCAGTTCGGCCTGTTCCGCTCCCGCACCAGAGTGCGCGTCCCGAGCCCAGTTCGGCCTGTTCCCGCTCCCGCACCAGAGTGCGCGTCCCGAGCCCAGTTCGGCCTGTTCCCGCTCCCGCACCAGAGTGCGGCGTCCCGAGCCCAGTTCGGCCTGTTCCGCTCCACGCGCAGAGTGCGCGTCCCGAGCCCAGTTCGGCCTGTTCGCTCCACGCACCAGAGTGCGCGTCCCGAGCCCAGTTCGGCCTGTTCCCGCTCCACGCACCAGAGTTCCAGTGAGCATCACGAGTCCAGTACTGCCAGTTCCTGCTCCACGCACCAGAGTTCCAGTGAGCATCACAAGTCCAGCACTGCCAGTTCCTGCTCCACGGACCAGAGTTCCAGTGAGCATCACAAGTCCAGCACTGCCAGTTCCTGCTCCACGGACCAGAGTTCCAGTGAGCATCACAAGTCCAGCACTGTCAGTTCCTGCTCCACGCACCAGAGTTCCAGTGAGCATCACAAGTCCAGTACGACCAGTTCCTGCTCCACGCACCAGTGTTCCAGTGAGCATCACAAGTCCAGCACTGCCAGTTCCTGCTCCACGCACCAGAGTTCCAGTGAGCATCACGAGCCCAGTTCGGCCTGTTCCCGCTCCACGCACCAGAGTCCCAGTGAGCATCACGAGTCCAGTACGACCAGTTCCCGCTCCACGCACCAGAGTCCCAGTGAGCATCACGAGTCCAGTACTGCCAGGTCCTGCTCCACGCACCAGAGTTCCAGTGAGCATCACAAGTCCAGTACGACCAGTTCCTGCTCCACGCACCAGTGTTCCAGTGAGCATTACAAGTCTAGTACGACCAGTTCCTGCTCCACGCACCAGAGTTCCAGTGAGCATCACAAGTCCAGTACTGCCAGTTCCTGCTCCACGCACCAGAGTTCCAGTGAGCATCACAAGTCCAGTACTGCCAGTTCCTGCTCCACGCACCAGAGTTCCAGTGAGCATCACGAGTCCGATAGGGCCAGCTTCTGCTCCACGCACCAGAGTTCCTAGAAAGGGTCCAGGGCCTCCGTGCGTGACATCAGACCAGCACGGCCAGCACCGGAGCCCCCACCTGGGACAAAAGGAACCCACCTAGATCCCCCCACAGGCGTTTGGGCGCGTCCGAGTCCGCGCTTTGGGGGTACTGTAACGCCCAGGCCTGGGTTTACAGGCTAGAGCATTTTGGGTTCATTTTGGTTTAGGGGTTTTCACAGTTCTATGGTGTCTAGTTCTATGTTGGGTTAATGGCTCCCAATTAGAGGCAGCTGAGTCTCGTTGTCTCTAATTGGGAACCATTTATATGTTTGGGAATTGCACCTTAGTTTGGTGGGTTATTGTATGTTCATAGCTGTGTTTGTCTGTTCAGTTATGTTCATCGTTACGTTCTCCGTGTATTGTTTTTGTTCCGTCGTGGTCCCGTGTATAATTAAATATGTATTCTGGCTACATCGCTGCGTCTTGGTCTGTTCCCGCAGAAGTGAAACGTGACACATATCCAGATGATGCTGCGTACTCTTTTGCGCAGTGATGCTGTCAGTGTGTTCGAAGAGTTAGGGTTGCTGGATCAAGGCCTACTCATCTGATCCCCCTAAATGGCTAAAAGGACACTGCTGTCATACCAGGATTTCATGGTCTAGTTTAGAGGCTAATACACTTTACTTTGAAAGGCTGATCATTTGGGGAGGGGGTTTGTTTTGTGGGTTTGTTTTGGTTGGGGAGCAGTTTGTGTGTGTGCTTGCATTCATTTGCGTGTGTGTGTTTATATGTGTGCATGTGTCTGTGGAATCTTTGGACCTTGAGCTGTTTGGTTTTCATTAGTACCTGAACCCTCTGGTCAGACGGGGAGATACAATGCATTTGGAAATTATTCAGAACCCTTCCTTTTTTCCTAATTTTTGTTACGTAAACAGCCTTATTCTCAAATGGATTAAATAAAAGATGTTCCTCATCAATCTACACACAATGCCCCATAATGACATAGCGAAAACAGGTTTTTAGAAATGTTTGCAAAAGTATTAAAAATAACAAACAGAAATACATTATTTATATAAGTATTCAGACCCTTTGCTATGAGCCTTCAAAATTGAGCTCAGGTGCGTCCTGTTTTCATTGATCATCCTTGAGATGTTTCCACAACTTTATTGGAGTCCACCTGTGATAAATTCAATTGATTGGACAAGACTTGGAAAGGCACAAACCTGTCTATATAAGGTCCCACAGTTGACAGTGCATGTCAAAGCAAAAACCAAGCCATGAGGTCAAAGGAATTGTCCGTAGAGCTCCGATACAGGATTGTGTCGGGGCACAGATCTGGGGAAGGATACCCCAAAGTTTCTGCAGCATTGAAAGACCCCAAGAACACAGTGGCCTCCATCGTTCTTAAATGGAAGAAGTTTGGAACCACCAAGACTCTTCCTAGAGCTGGCAGACCAGCCAAACTGAGCAATTGGGGGGGCGTTGGTCAGGAGTGACCAAGAACACGATGGTCACTCTGACAGAGCCCCAGAGTTCCTCTGTGGAGATGGGAGAACCTTCCAGAATCAAATCAAATCAAATTTGATTAGGCCCATGCACCGAATACAACAGGTATAGACAGGTGTAGACCTTACAGTGAAATGCTTACTTACGAGCCCTTAACCAACAATGCAGTTTAAAAAATACGGATAAGAATAAGAGATCTCTGCAGCACTCCACCAATCAGGCCAGACGGAAGCCCCTCCTCAGTAAAAGGCACATGACAGCCCGCTTGGAGTTTGTCAAAACTGGTGTTTTGTGGGTACTATTTAATGAAGCTGCCAGTTGAGGACTTGTTAGTCGTCTGTTTCTCAAACGAAACACTCTAAAGTACTTGTCCTCTTGCTCAGTTGTGCACCGGGACCTCCCACTCTTCTTTCTATTCTGGCTAGAGACAGTTTGCTCTGTTCTGTGAAGGGAGGAGCGTTGTACGAGATCTTCAGTTTCTTGGAAATTTCTCGCATTGTCACAACTTCCGCCGAAGTCGGTCCCTCTCCTTGTTCGGGCGGCATTCGGCGGTCGACGTCACCGGTTTTCTAGCCATCGCGATCCACATTTCATTTTCCAATGGTTTTCCTTGTTTTACACAGCTGGTTTCAATCCCACAATTTCTTGTTCATTATTTAACCCTCTGTTCCCCATGTTTGTTTGTGAGTGTTTGTTATTGTATTGCAGTCCGTTATTTGTGGGCTTGGCATTATTTGTTGTGTACTATGATTGATATTTGAGTAAATTTGCTATTATTACTCATTTCTGCTGTCCTGCGCCTGACTCCTCTAAACCAGCTACACACAGACGCATTACACGCATGGAATAGCCTTCATTTCTCAGAACAAGAATAGACTGACGAGTTTCAGAAGAAAGTACTTTGTTTCTGGCCATTTTGAGCCTGTAATCGAACCCACAAATGCTGATGCTCCAGACACTAAACTAGTCTAAATAAGGCCAGTTTTATGCTTTCTTTAATCAGAACAACAGTTTTAAGCTGTGCTAACATAATTGCAAAAGGGTTTTCTAATGATCAATTAGCCTTTTAAAATTATAATCTTGGATTAGCTAACAACGTGCCATTGGAACACAGGAATGATGGTTGCTGATAATGGGCCTCTGTACGCCTATGTAGGTATTCCATAAAACATCTCTGCAGTAGTCATTTACAACATTAACCAAGTCTACACTTTATTTCTGATCCATTTGATGTTATTTTAATGGACCAAAAATGATATTTTCTTTCAAAAACAAGGACATTTCTAAGTGACCCCAAACTTTTTAACGGCAGTGTATATATTTACATTTTAAAATTAAGGCTGTAACGTAACAAAATTCTAGGGGTCTGAATACTTTCCGAAGGCACTGCATCAGCTTAGCATTAATCACAAGTCAAGTCTCAACCATTCCCCAATGTGCCAATGTATGAGACACTTAATAAAGTGGCTTTGATGACAGGGGCCCTTCTTGCAAACGTTTTCATACATTTGAGTTGTGGAATGTGTACAGTGCGTCGGCTTTGAAATGGGAACCTGTTCACCACTTGTCCACGTCTGGAAGATTAGAGCCCCGACAGCTGCAACCGCGCGACACCAGGAATTAATTAACGCCGCGAGAGATGAAGAGAAACGAGAAATATTGTTTTCATTAGCGGCGATGTTGGTGGCACATGGCCTGGTCTGTACCTCTCCCTGTCGGTGAGATGAGTCCTGTGAATATGGAACGTCTGCGTTCCACATATAGGAATCCGTCGCAGCTGCCGTTGAAAACTAATCTAAACACAGTCCAGTTGAGTAACTTTTCTTTGACACTGAAGCTGAAGTGTTTAATACTCGTTTGGAGTCATGTCAGCAGCGTTCTTCATGATTCTTTATTAATCTCCCTTTAAATTCCCACAGTCACCCTCTGATTATTTACAGGCTGTAGTAGGTAGACCTAGTTTAGCTCCCCATACAAGGCCTGACCATGCAGTGAAATCTAAGTTTTATTGAATAGTGAATGGGATGGCAAGTTCTTGTATCCCTGGGCTCTCAAGTGTAATCTAGAGAGTTTCAGTAGATGGCTTCTGGGTGGATGTTGTTCACTGTGAGAGGCTTCACTGTGTTGTTGGACGTAGTCGGCTGCCGTGTATGAGGCCTGTGGCTGCTGTGTGCATGGAGATTGTGTGTGTGTGTTTTAGGCGTGTGCTGCGGTGTGTGTGAATGTGTGTACGACTCGTGGCTGTGCTGTGGTTGTTAGAGTGTGCAATGCTTGTGTCTGTGGTGTGTGTGTATGAGTGTGCGTGTTCTCCTGCACTCTGTTAATGGTGATGTGAATAGCAGCTGTGGTTTATGTTGGACACTGGTCCTGGTTGTTGTTTTTTCTGCTTGTTTCATGTTCTGACGGCGATGGAACCTACAGGCCTCGGAAACCAAGCTTCACTCCTCTCCTTTCCTCTCCTCTTCTCTCCTCTTCTCTCCTCTGTCCTCTTCTCTCCTCTCCTCTTCTCCTCCTCTTCTCTCGTCTATTCTCTCCTCTACCCTCTTCTCTTCTCTCCCCCCTTCTCTTCTCTCCTCTTCTCTTCCTCTCCTATCTTCTCTTCCTTTCCTATTTTCTCCTCTTCTCTCCTCCTCCCCTCTTCTCTTCTCTCATATCTCCTCTTCTCTCTCTTCTCTCTCTTCTCCTCTTCTCCTTCTCTCTCCTCTCCTCTCTCCTCCTCTCCTCTCCTCCTCTTCTCTCCTCCCTCCTCTTCTCTCCCCTCTCCTCTCCTCTCCTCTTCTCTCCTCCTCTCCTCTCTCCTCCTCTCCTCTCCATGTCAGGAGGTGGGGAAAGGGACTTAGCTCACACACTTTCCATCTTCTCTCCCTCCTCAAAATCTCCCCTTCACCTCCCTTGTCTTTCCTCTGTCTATCTATCTCTCATCATTTCTTTCATGCTTTCCTTCATCCACATCCCCTTACCACCTCCTGCGTACCCCCTCACTTCCTCCTTCTTTCTCTCTCTCTCCGTGCCCTTCCCTTCTCACCGGGACTCAAGCCAAATGCCCAGGTGGTAGTCAATTAGAAAAACAAAGGCATTCTTTTGCCTGGTCCAGAGAGACTATTTTTTGGGAAGAATTGTCTGTTTGAGACTGGATAAATGAAGGTACTGTACCAGGCATGAGAAATAGGGAGAGGCAGAGAGAGGTGAGAGAGACGGGAAGAGAGAGAGGGGAAGGATGGAGAGGGGGAGTGAGGTGGTGGGCGGAAAGGAGAGAGAGAGGGCAGGGAAGGAGAGAGAGAGAGAGGGGAGGGGGAAGGGGGAGATTGCGCGAAAGAGAGAGAGGGGAGGGGGTCTGGTAAGGGTTCAAATCAAATAAAATATTATTAGTCACATGCGCTGAATACAACAGGTGTAGACCTTACAGTGAAATGCTTACTTACGAGCCCCTAACCAACAACGCAGTTAAAAAAAAGATGGATAAGAATAAGAAATAAAAGTAACAAGTAATTTAAGAGCAGCAGTAAAATAGCAATAGCGAGACTATATACAGGAGGGTACCGATACAGACTCAATGTGCGGGGACACCGGTTAGTTGAGGTAATAGTTGAGTTATTAAAGTGACTATGCATAGATGGTAACAACAGAGAGTAGCACCGGTGTAAAAGAGGGGGGGGTCGGCAATGCAATTAGTCTGGGTAGCCATTTAATTAGATGTTCAGGAGTCTTATGGCTTGGGGGTAGAAGCTGTTTAGAAACCTCTTGGACCTAGACTTGGCGCTCCGGTACCGCTTGCCGTGTGGTAGCAGAGAGAACAGTCTATGACTAGGGTGGCTGGAGTCTTTGACAATTTTTAGGGCCTTCCTCTGACACCGCCTGGTATAGAGGTCCTGGATTTCAGGATGCTTGGCCGCAGTGATGTACTGGGCCGTACGCACTACCCTCTGTAGTACCTTGCCGTTGAAGGCCGAGCAGTTGCCATACCAAGCAGTGATGCAACCTGTCAGGATGCTCTCGATGGGGCAGCTGTAGAACATTTTGTGGATCTGAGGACCCATGGCAAATCTTTTCAGTCTCTTGAGGGGGAATAGGTTTTGTCGTGCCCGCTTCACGACTGTCTTGGTGTGCTTGGACCATGTTTGTTTGTTGGTGATGTGGACACCAAGGAACTTGAAGCTCTCAACCTACTCCACTGCAACCTCGTCGATGAGAATGGGGGCGTGCTCGGTCCTGATGGGTCTCTAAAGAGAGACTGCACAGACTGCACCCTTGACACTCTAGCATACCCACCCACATTCCCATTTGTACACCCGGGCACAACCACCCACTTAAACGGTTCCATAGTACCCTTATGTTAAAACACTAAGCCCTTCTCTTGTTAGCACTTATGCTAATGCCTCAAGCCTCTCTCTACCTCTATCGCTAACGCTAAACCCTCAAGATCCCTTCCTGTGGCAGTCACACTAAGGCCCTGTCTTTGTCCTGTCTTTGTTCATCTGAAGCCTAAAACCCCATGTCCTCCTCTCTCTCTCTCTCTCTCTCTCTCTCTCTCTCTCTCTCTCTCTCTCTCTCTCAGCAAAAGCACTAATTTGTAAGACAAATATTATAACAAATTAAGCAGCAAAGCAATGGGCGGGTATCAGCCTGACGTCAGCCTGCATTTCATTAGCAGCGCTAGGCTAACTCGTTCCATATGGAGGAGCAGCCCACAGTGGGGCAGCCCCCTGCTGCCCAGCACGGCCCGGCCACGGGCCCCTGCCCCCACCTGCCCGACCGCCCCCACCATTATGTCATCTTTAATTTGGGCTTGTCACACATCACCTGACACCTACCCCCGTCATGCCTTAACCTTTTGTCCCGTTGGAGCTAAAAAACATCTCTGGCGGTTTTCTCTCTTGTCTCTCTCTGCCTGCCTGTCTTTTCCACCCTCTCTTTCTCTGTCTGTCAGCATCTGTTTCCGTGACTGTCTTCCCTCCCCTGCTCCTCCTCCTACTCCTCCTCCCTCTCATCCTCCTCCACCTTATCCCATTCTTCCTCCTCCTCGTCCTTCTTCTCCTCCATCTCTCCTCCATTCCTCCTCCATTTCATCTCTATCTCTCCTCTCCTCTGTCACTCACTCTCTTTTTCCATGGCCTGGCTTTGGGGTAGAAAGTGACAGACAGATGGAATGTGACAGAGTTCTGGAATGGGATGTTGATTTGGAGGGGATCATAGAGTGGGACAGGATTCTGGAGAGCGGCTGGGCTATAGAAGGTGGACAGGACTATGGAATGTGACAGAATTCTGGAGAGTGGCTGGGCTATAGAAGGTGGACAGGACTATGGAATGTGACAGGATTCTGGAGAATGGCTGGGCTATAGAAGGTGGACAGGATTCTGGAGAGTGGCTGGGCTATAGAAGGTGGACAGGACTATGGAATGTGACAGGATTCTGGAGAGTGGCTGGGCTATAGGAGGTGGACAGGACTATGGAATGTGACAGGATTCTGGAGAGTGGCTGGGCTATAGGAGGTGGACAGGACTATGGAATGTGACAGAATTCAGGAGAGTGGCTGGGCTATAGAAGGTGGACAGGACTATGGAATGTGACAGGATTCTGGAGAGTGGCTGGGCTATAGGAGGTGGACAGGACTATGGAATGTGACAGGATTCTGGAGAGTGGCTGGGCTATAGAAGGTGGACAGGACTATGGAATGTGATAGAGTTCTGGAATGGGATGTTGATTTGGAGGGGATCATAGAGTGGGACAGGATTCTGGAGAGCGGCTGGGCTATAGAAGGTGGACAGGACTATGGAATGTGACAGAATTCTGGAGAGTGGCTGGGCTATAGAAGGTGGACAGGACTATGGAATGTGACAGGATTCTGGAGAATGGCTGGGCTATAGAAGGTGGACAGGATTCTGGAGAGTGGCTGGGCTATAGAAGGTGGACAGGACTATGGAATGTGACAGGATTCTGGAGAGTGGCTGGGCTATAGGAGGTGGACAGGACTATGGAATGTGACAGGATTCTGGAGAGTGGCTGGGCTATAGGAGGTGGACAGGACTATGGAATGTGACAGAATTCTGGAGAGTGGCTGGGCTATAGAAGGTGGACAGGACTATGGAATGTGACAGGATTCTGGAGAGTGGCTGGGCTATAGGAGGTGGACAGGACTATGGAATGTGACAGGATTCTGGAGAGTGGCTGGGCTATAGAAGGTGGACAGGACTATGGAATGTGACAGGATTCTGGAGAGTGGCTGGGCTATTGGAGGTGGACAGGACTATGGAATGTGACAGGATACTGGAGAGTGGCTGGGCTATAGGAGGTGGACAGGACTATGGAATGTAACAGGATTCTGGAATGTGATACAGTGCGTATCATAAGTACTCACCCCTTTGGATTTTTTCACATTTTGTTGTGACAAAGTGGGATTGAAATAGATTTAGTTGTCATTTGTTTTGTCATTGATTTACACAAAATACTCTGTAATGTCAAAGTGAAAAGTAAATTCTACAAATGTTAACAAATTTATAAAAATGTAAGAACTAAAATATAGTTATATATGAGCTGCAGGACAGGAAGGAAACTGCTCAGGGATGTCACCATGAGGTCGTTGGTGATTCAACAAATGCTTCAGAGTTCAGTGGCTGTGAAGGGAGAAAACGTAGGATCAATCAACAACATTGTAGTTACTCTACAATTATGACCTGAATGACAGAGCGAAAAGAAGAATACCAATATACAGAATACCATTTTTTCCAAAACATACATATGTATACAACAAGAAACTAATGTAATACTGCAAAAGAACATGGCAAAGGAATCATGGTGTGGGTATGCTTGACATCGGCAAAGACTGGAGGTTTTCGGTATAAAAAGAAAAAGGATTGAGCTAAGCACAGGCACAATCCTAGAGGAAAACCTGGTTCAGTCTCAAATCTACACTGGGGTTGCTTACCAAGAACACAGTGATTTTTCCTGAGTGGCCAAGTTACAGTTTTGACTTAAATCTGCTTGAAAATCTATGGCAAGATTTGAAAATTGCTATCTAGCCATGGTCCCCAACAACCCAGGTGTGCAAAGCTTTTAGAGATTTACCCAAGAAGACTCATAGCTGTAATCACTGCCAGAGGTGTTTCTAACCTGTATTGACTCAGGGGGATGAATACTTATCTATTATTTTTTTTTAATATTCCTAATTTCTTCCAATTTGACATTACATAGTATTTTCTGTCGATCAATGACAAAAATCGCAGTGAAGTTCATTTCAATCCCACTTTATAACGCAAACTAATGTGAAAAAGATGCAAGGGGGGTAAATACATATGATACCCAATGTGGAAGGACATGGAGAGAGAATTTCAAGGAAAGGAGTGATGGCAAGAAATGAACATGAGGAGAAGACTGTGGAGAGAGATAAGAAGGGGTCTTGATAAGGGACGTGTTGACAGCTGAGGCTGTGTGTGTGTTGCTGAGTTTCTCTGGTAGCCGTCACTCATCACTGTGTTCCCCAGGTTTGCAGTGTTGGCTGGGCCTGCTGGCTCCGACTGGGGCCTGAGAGTTCTTCACTGGGTCGTGTGTGTGTGTGTGTGTGTGTGTGTGTGTGTGTGTGTGTGTGTGTGTGTGTGTGTGTGTGTGTGTGTGTGTGTGTGTGTGTGTGGAGCTAATCTCAGAGGTTACAGCACTCTAACAGTTAGTGATGGACCAGTTTTAGAGTACTGAAATTTGAACTAAAACACTTGTTTCCACTTTATTTGCTGATTTGCAAATGCAGAATAAGATCTTTTAGTTGACGATGAGCCAAATCCAAGAAAGCCCATTTTAATGTCCATAATGAGTAGGTCTACCATGGTCCTCTCACTATGAATTAAGTCTGAATGAATTGAAATTCCTAGTCTTTGATGAGGAAGAATGGCTTGTACTGTATCTGTTCAGTGTTCAGTATGTAAACTGGGTAATACCATAGTGGGTTAGTGGTTAATACCATAGTGGTCTAGTGGTTAATACCATAGTGGGTTAGTGGTTAATACTATAGTGGTCTAGTGGTTAATACCATAGTGGTCTAGTGATCAATAATATAGTGTGTTAGTGGTTAATACCATAGTGGTCTAGTGGTTAATACCACACTGATCTAGTGGTTAATACCATAGTGGGTTAGTGGTTAATACCATAGTGGGTTAGTGGTTAATACCATAGTGGTCTAGTGGTTAATACCATAGGGGTCTCGTGGTTAATACCATAGTGGTCTAGTGATCAATAATATAGTGTGTTAGTGGTTAATACCATAGTGGTCTAGTGGTTAATACCACACTGATCTAGTGGTTAATACCATTGTGGGTTAGTGGTTAATACCATAGTGGTCTAGTGATCAATAATATAGTGGGTTAGTGGTTAATACCGTAGTGGTCAAGTGGTTAATACCATAGTGGGTTAGTGGTTAATACCATAGTGGTCTAGTGGTTAATACCATAGTGGTCTAGTGGTTAATACCACACTGATCTAGTGGTTAATACCATAGTGGGTTAGTGGTTAATACCATAGTGGTCTAGTGGTTAATACCATAGTGGTCTAGTGGTTAATACCATAGTGGCGTGATCATATGTGGGTCTGGTGAGTTATCGAGTGTTCAGTAACGTGGTGTGTGTTCAGTAGCGTGGTGTGTGTCCAGTAACATGGTGTGTGTGGGTTGACGCTCCAAGGGGTTGTCGGTTCAGTTGCTCGCTCTTGCTGGTTGGAAGTTTATGATCAGTATTTTCCGGCTTGCATGACTTGGCGTGTGAAAATCTTCTAACACCCACCCAGCATAAACATGTGCACGCGCACACACACACACACACACACACACACACACACACACACACACACACACACACACACACACACACACACACACACACACACACACACACACACACACACACACACACACACACACACACACACACACACAAGCACATATTGCTAGTGTTGTTCTTGATGATATTCCATGGTATGGTAGCTGTGTAGATGTGTGTGTAAAACATGAGCTCAGATGATGTCAGATGGGAGTCCTGTTGTTTTTCTCACCGTCTCTCTGTCTGGGCCAATAGAAACACAGGTGTGTTGAGAGCGATGAGTGGCCTAACGTTCTTGCAGCCACCAGAATACACACACACTGATGCTCATATAAACATTGAAATTAACTGTCACATTTGTAATGTACAAGAAAAACATGCAGAAACTCTTGAGCACCCTCAAACACGCAGGGCGTGTGTACACACACATGCACATGCACACACGCAAACACACATACACATGCCAAAATCCTTTCTGAGCTTCAGCTGGGGTCCCAGCTCCAGTGATGTAATCGCTTGCTACCACTTTGCTGATTGTGTCTCTTATTGAAAGCAGAACACTTTGATTCTGCTTCAAGACCAGTCACAGTGCAAGAACACACACACTGACAGGCTAACAGAAACACACACACACAACTTTTCGAAAGGTACACAGACTCAATACGCAGGGAATGAAAAGATTTTACACAGGGGGGGTTTATTTCGGAGGTAGCTGTAGTGTGAATATGTGTGTGTGTGTGGATATGTGTGTGTGTGAGTACTGAAGGTTTGCTATTAGAGCAGAGATAAGCGATAGGAGGACGCAATGTGGTAAAATCTATTTAGGCGTCCCTCAAAGCTATCCCCAAATACATCCTTCATCTCCTTCATCTCTCTCACACACACTCACAGGTCTTTATCACAGTCTATTTACTCTCTATCTCACACACACACACACACACACTGTAACACACACACACACTGTAACACACACACACACACACACACTGTAACACACACACACACTGTAACACACACACACACACTGTCAGACACACATAGTCACACAGATTCGTGCAGGCTGACAAAGGCATTTACAAGGTTCTGTGAAAGCTCTGCCAGTGTAAAAACCTGCAAACATATGACAACAGGTCTGAACAGTTTCCCCATGTTCTAGTCCATCTGGAGCGGTCCCAGCTATCCCCTCCCGGCTCGCCCCAGCTCTGTGTCCTTACTGCCACTGGCACTGTCCCATGTTCCCAACCATGCATCTATCCCAACCCCTATCCCCCTTTCCCCTCACCTTGTCCCCGCTTCACTCCTCTCCCTCTTCCACCCCTTCATCGTTCAGCCATGTCCCCCTCTATCCCGTCCCCGCCATCCCTCTGTCCCCTCTCTCCCCATGACCCCTCCCCCTGTCCCCTCTCTCTCTCTCTCTCTCTCTCTCTCTCTCTCTCTCTCCCTCTCTCCCCTGTCCCCTCTCCCTCTCTCCCCTCCCTCCCCCTGACCCCTCTCTCTCTCTCTCTCTCTCTCCCTCTCTCCCTCTCTCCCCTGTCCCCTCTCCCCTCCCTCCCCTGACCCCTCTCTCTCTCTCTCTCTCTCTCTCTCTCTCTCTCTCTCTCTCTCTCTCTCTCTCTCTCTCTCTCTCTCCCCTGTCCCTCTCTCCCTCTCTCCTGACCCCTCCCCTGTCCTCTCTCTCCTCTCTCCCTCTCTCCCTCCCTCCCCTGTCCCCTCTCTCCCCCTCCCCTCCCCTGTACTCACCCTCTCTCCTCCTGTCCCATCCCTCCCCAGTCCCCTCCCTCCCCGTGTCCTCTCCCTCTCCTCTGTGTTGTATGCACCCGTCTGTTGGTATGTCTTCAATCTTTCCAGGCTCTGAAGACAGTTCAGACTGCTAATAAAAGACAGTTCCTCACCACAACAAAAGGGCCCAGCACTGACTTTGAATAAACAGTTTATTTCGTACCACCCCAAAACACCCTCCTCCCCCTCTGTCCCCCCTTCCCTCTGTGTTTTTTACTCTTGGCTTGGGGGAAATATGTGCACTTGCTAGGTTTTTTTCCATGTGATCACAATGCTCTGGAATAGATTAACAGAGGAGTGTAGGAGGGAGAAAAAGGGGGAGAGAGAAGGAGAGACAGAGGGAGAGACAGAGGGAGAGACAGAGGGAGATACAGATAGAGAACAGAGGGAGAGAGAGAGAGACCAGAGGGAGAGACAGAGGGAGAGACAGAGGGAGAGAACAGAGTGAGACAACAGAGTGAGACAACAGAGTGAGACAACAGAGTGAGAGAACAGAGGGAACAGAACAGAGTGAGAGAACAGAGTGAGAGAACAGAGTGAGAGAACAGAGGGAGAGACAGAGGGAGAGAACAGAGTGAGAGAACAGAGGGAGAGACAGAGGGAGATACAGATAGAGAACAGAGGGAGAGAGAGAGAGACCAGAGGGAGAGACAGAGGGAGAGACAGAGGGAGAGAACAGAGTGAGACAACAGAGTGAGACAACAGAGTGAGAGAACAGAGTGAGAGAACAGAGGGAACAGAACAGAGTGAGAGAACAGAGTGAGAGAACAGAGTGAGAGAACAGAGTGAGAGAACAGAGGGAGAGACAGAGGGAGAGAACAGAGGGAGAGACAGAGGGAATAAAACAGAGTGAGAGAACAGAGTGAGAGACAGAGGGAATAGAACAGAGTGAGAGAACAGAGTGAGAGACAGAGGGAATAGAACAGAGTGAGAGAACAGAGTGAGAGAACAGAGGGAGAGACAGAGTGAATAGAACAGAGTGAGAGAACAGAGTGAGAGACAGAGTGAGAGAACAGAGTAAGAGACAGAGGGAGAGAACAGAGGGAGAGAACAGAGGGAGAGAACAGCGGGAGAGACAGAGGGAATAAAACAGAGTGAGAGAACAGAGTGAGAGACAGAAGGAATAGAACAGAGTGAGAGAACAGAGGGAGAGACAGAGTGAATAGAGCAGAGTGAGAGAACAGAGTGAGAGACAGAGTGAGAGAACAGAGGGAGAGACAGAGGGAATAGAACAGAGTGAGAGAACAGAGGGAGAGAACAGAGGGAGAGAACAGAGGGAGAGACAGTGAGAGAACAGAGTGAGAGAACAGAGTGAGAGAACAGAGGGAGAGACAGTGAGAGAACATAGGGAGAGAACAGAGTGAGGGAACAGAGGGAGAGAACAGAGGGAGAGAACATAGGGAGAGAACAGAGTGAGAGAACAGAGTGAGAGAACAGAGGGAGAGAACAGAGGGAGAGACAGTGAGAGAGAACCTTGGCCTGCAGGGAAGGGAGAGACAGACAGGGAGAGAGGCCGACGCACAACGCATGTGTGTGTGTGTGCGTTCGCGTGTGTGCGGGCATGCGTGTGAGAGAGATAGCCTGAGCGAGAAACAGAAGAATGGAAGAAGAGAGTGGTACGTGAGACACACTGATGTCCACTCACCTCCAGTACAGTACACTCCCTTCAAGCCTTCCAAAAGCTCCAGTAACCAGCTCTATTAACCAGACAGACAAACTCAGACACTGAGAGCTACTGAGAACAGCCAGTCTGGCAGAACGGAATACACTCTCCAGCCCAACCCAAATCAACCAAGCCCAGCCTAGACCAGACCAGCCGACCGCAACCCACAACCACAACCACACCACAACCATACTACAACCACCAACAACATCTCTCTCTCCTTCGCCCCTCCCATTGTCCCTCCATCCACCTCACCCATTCTCCTTACTTTGTACTTTAATCTCTCTCTCTCTCTCTCTCTCTCTCTCTCTCTCTCTCTCTCTCTCTCTCTCTCTCTCTCTCTCTCTCTCTCTCTCCCTCTCCCTCTGTTTCAGTCCTTCTCTGGTACTGGCAGGCATGTTACCACAGCCCCGGAGCTCAAAGTAAATAAATGGATGTTTTTCGGCCTCTTTCTCGTGGAGAAGAATAACAGCGACTGGAGCATATGTGTTGAGCACAGTGTGTGTTTGTGTGTGTGTGTGTGTGTGTGAAGCTGCAAACCACAGGCTTATTGGAGCTATTAGAGTGCTGGCTGAGCAGCATCGCAGCACCAGATGGCCAATACACACACACACACACATTTTGGCACATCAATACACACATTGACATCCCAAATATGAATACATACAATACATAATCACATACAAGCACATAAACATACTTTGAAATGCACATACACACACACAGCTGCCATACACCCCTGAGCCCGATGACACTCCCTTTCTCTGACAATGATGAAGGGAGTGAGGGAGTAAGAGTAACACGAGAGCATCCCTTCATCTCTGTCACAGAGCTAATCCCCCGCTCTTCTCATCCATTACATCACTCCTCCCTTCTTTCTGCCTTTCTTTCTCTCGTCAGACCCCTTCATCCCCTCCCTCTCCTCCCACCCACTCTGTGCGTCAATCCTAAATTCTTTCTTCTCTCCCCGTCTTCTCTCCATCTTTCTTCTCTCCCCGTCTTCTCTCCGTCTTTCTCCTCTCCCCCTGTCTTCTCTCCAGCTTTCTCCTCTCCCCCTGTCTTCTCTCCGTCTTTCTCCTCTCCCCCTGTCTTCTCCCCGTCTTTCTCCTCTCCCCCTGTCTTCTCTCCATATTTCTCCTCTCCCCCTGTCTTCTCTCCATCTTTCTCCTCTCCCCCTTGTCTTCTCTCCGTCTTTCTCCTATCCCCCTGTCTTCTCTCCATATTTCTCCTCTCCCCCTGTCTTCTCTCCATCTTTCTCCTCTCCCCCTGTCTTCTCTCCGCCTTGCTCCTCTCCCCTGTCTTCCCTCCCCTGTCTTCTCTCCGTATTTCTCCTCTCCCCGTCTTCTCCCCGTCTTTCTCCTCTCCCCCTGTCTTCTCTCCATATTTCTCCTTTCCCCCTGTCTTCTCTCCGTCTTTCTCCTCTCCCCTGTCTTCTCCCCGTCTTTCTCCTCTCCCCCTGTCTTCTCTCCATATTTCTCCTCTCCCCCTGTCTTCTCTCCATCTTTCTCCTCTCCCCCTGTCTTCTCTCCATCTTGCTTCTCTCCCCCTGTCTTCCCTCCCCCTGTCTTCTCTCCATCTTTCTTCTCTCCCCGTCTTCTCTCCGTCTTTCTCCTCTCCCCCTGTCTTCTCTCCGTCTTTCTCCTCTCCCCCTGTCTTCTCCCCATCTTTCTCCTCTCCCCATGTCTTCTCTCCATATTTCTCCTCTTCCCCTGTCTTCTCTCCATCTTTCTCCTCTCCCCCTGTCTTCTCTCCGTCTTGCTCCTCGCCCCCTGTCTTCCCTCCCCCTGTCTTCTCTCCATCTTTCTCTCTCCCCCTGTCTTCTCTCCATCTTTCCTCTCCCCCTGTCTTCTCTCCATCTTTCTCCTCTCCCCTTGTCTTCTCTCCGTCTTGCTCCTCTCCCCCTGTCTTCCCTCCCCCTGTCTTCTCTCCATCTTTCTCCTCTCCCCCTGTCTTCTCTCCGTCTTTCTCCTCTCCCCCTGTCTTCCCTCTGTCTTCCTCCTATCCCCTTCTTCACAGTTTGGTTCTTATAAAGACATTTGGGGTTATAGATGTAGTATTTATTTTTCTATGACGGAGCCCTCCAGATTGACACACACACACACAAACACACACACACACACACACACACTTTGTCTGTACCTCTCTGAATCACAGATTGTCTTATCTACCTGTGTCACCAGCCCTAACTGTCCTGATACAGTAACCTACTTACCTTCTAACCCAGATATTCAAGCAGTTTCTGCCCAGGCCTATTACTGTGAACCTTGGGGGTTCAGGGTTAAGGGTCAGGACCATGTGGCCATTTTACTGCACACCTGTTTCATCCTCTTAATGTTGCCGTGACATTAAGTGTCATTTCTAGATGAACAGGGGAGAATGCTGCTTGACATTGACCTACGTTAACGTTCCCGACGGCGCCACGTCACATTTCATTCCTTTAAGCATGGCACCAACGTTTTCTCATGTCATCCATCACGGCGAGGAGATGTTATTGCAGCATTGCAGTAGCGTTCCCGTGGCGTGGAATGCGGCTGACAAGCACGTTCTTGGGGTTGCAGTAAAACAAGCGGCTAATGACACCGCCCCTTACCACAGCAAAGGGGATACGCGTCACCAGAGCCTACCCAGAAAATGCTTTGGTTTGCCACAGGGTAATTGGGACTGACTGTCCCGTGTAATATGGGCGGAGGGGCAGTTTGGCTGGCACTGCAGGCATGCACTTGTCTTTCTGGCTGCTGGTCAACCACACACCACCAGCACAGGAGAGGGAGAGAGGGAGTGAGGGAGGTTGGTAAGGGACATATTGAGAGCGTGAGAGAGAGAGAGACAGAAAGAGGAGAGTAGTGAGGAGTGTATTGCGTTAAGCATTATTTTCCTCCAGGTTCTTCCTCACTGAGGCAGACGGAAAATTAGAAATGGGAGCAGGGTAGAAATCCAGCTTACTCAGGTCTGCTGCTCCAGCCGTGTACTCATCGCAGCGTGTGTGTGTTTTCTCCGTCTGTCAAAACCTCTTCTTTACTGGTGCTTACACTAAGTGGCACAGACAGCTTTGAGACTAAAGAGGTCTCTGTACTGAAGCCTAGACCACAGGTGTGTGTGTGACTGGGTTTGAAGTGTATGTTTACTAAGCGTTTATCCGTGTAGTGCTGTGTGTGTGTGTGTGTGTGTGCTTTTGGTAGTAGGTATATGACTGAGCGAGCATTATGCATGTCAATATGTGGATTAGTGGATTAGTGGAATTACTAGGTGTGTTCCGCCTGCCAGTCTTTGAGTTTGCGTGTGTGTTCTGTCCGTCTGTGTGTTCTTTCTATGTTGTGTGTGCGTGTTCTATGTGTCTTTGTGTGTCCCAGGCACTGGGGTCATCCACAGGTCCTCTCCAGACCAGACGAGCCAAAGTGCCTCAGATCAGGGCTCTTGGATCTAGGACTATGCCTTGAGCTGTAACTAAAGGAAAAATGAAACAGTGTGCAGCAGCCAGCACTAAACATTTGTAAACCAGAGCTGTGCTAAATCACCTAAAGACAAAAATACACGGTGGGTAGACTCTAAACAAATCTCCCATACAAAAACACAACAACTGCTTTCTGTAATACAGCCTGTCACTGATCCAGACACAGAATGATGATCATGATAACTTCATTTATAAAGCCCTTTCAAAATATAACACAGAAAATTCTAATAACCGGTAAACAGTGTCAACTCTCTCTGTCTGTGGCCAACAAGGGAGAATGATGTTTGGCTTTGGCTTTAATTGTTTCTTAGGGGTAAATAACATTTCAGACAACCCACCACAATTTAATGGATTCTTAACTTCGATAAACAAAATCGCAAGTGCTGTTGATTTTGCCTCAGATTCTTGCGCAACGGTAATATATTTAACAAAACACACATGTGGTATCTGCCTGGAGACGTTGTTCAGAGGAGGAGGAGAAGTGGGAGAGAGAGCAAGGCAGAGGCTTTAATATTTCCTAAATATTGGTATTTACCAAGTACCCTGTACCAGGGTTGCCTAGGTTACTTTATGAATGTAATCCGTTACAGTTACTAATTACCTTTCCAAAATTGAAATCAGTGGTGTAACTTTAGGATTACCCAAAAGTAACGTAATCACATTACGTTTAACTAGGTATCCACCTTTCCCTTTTTGAGTTACTTTTAGATTACTTTCACCTTAAGAGGAATTAGAAGACTCAAATTAATATTACAAATTGAAAGATAGATCAACATTTACATAGCTGGCCATAAATAGATAGGTAGTGTAGGCTTTTAACCCATGGCTTTGTACTTCAATAAAGATAATAAAACGAGTAGGCTATATATTTGCATAAAATACAAAGTCTGTCAGATTTCTAGTCATACCTATTAATTGTATATATACAGTTGAAGTCGGAGGTTTACATAAACCTTAGCAAAATACATTTAAACTCAGTTTTTCACAATTCCTGACATTTAATCCTAGTAAAAAGTCCCTGTCTTAGGTCAGTTAGATCACCACTTTATTTTAAGAATGTGAAATGTCAGAATAATAGTAGAGAGAATGATTTATTTCAGCTTTTACTTCTTTCATCACATTCCCAGTGGGTCAGAAGTTTACATACACTCAATTAGTATTTGGTAGCATTGCCTTTACATTGTTTAAACATTTTGGGTAGCCTTCCACAAGCTTCCCACAATAAGTTGGGTGAATTTTGGCCCATTCCTCCTGACAGAGCTGGTGTAATTGAATCAGGTTTGTAGGCCTCCTTGCTCGCACGCGCTTTTTTAGTTCTGCCCACACATTTTCTAAAGGATTGAGGTCAGGGCTTTGTGATGGCCACTCCAATACCTTGACTTTGTTGTCCTTAAGCCATATTCCCACAACTGTGGAAGTACACTTGGGGTCATTGTCCATTTGCTTTAATAACTTCCTGACAAATATCTTGAGATGTTGCTTCAATATATCCACACCTCATGATGCCATCTATTTTGTGAAGTGCACCAGTCCCTCCTGTAGCAAAGCACCCCCACAACATGATGCTGCCACCCCCGTGCTTCACGGTTGGGATGGTGTTCTTGGGCTAGCATGCCTCTCCCTTTTTCCTCCAAACATAACTATGGTCATTATGGCCAAACAGTTCTATTTTTGTTTCATCAGACCAGAGGACATTTCTCCAAAAAGTACGATCTTTGTCCCAATATGCAGCTGCAAACCATAGTCTGGCTTTTTTACGGCGGTTTTGGAGCTTCTTCCTTGCTGAGTGGCCTTTCAGGTTATGTCGATATAGGACTCGTTTTACTGTGGATATAGATAGTTTTGTACCTGTTTCCTCCAGCATCTTCACAAGGTCCTTTGCTGTTGTTCTGAGATTGATTTGCACTTTTTGCACCAAAGTACATTAATCTCTAGGAGACAGAACGTGTCTCCTTCCTAAGCAGTATGAAGGCTGCGTGGTCCCATGGTGTTTATACTTGCGTACTATTGTTTGTACAGATGAATGTGGTACCTTCAGGCATTTGGAAATTGCTTCCAAGGATGAACCATACTTGTGGAGGTCTACAATCTTCTTTCTGAGGTCTTGGCTGATTTCTTTAGATTTCGAAGAGGCACTGAGTTTGAAGGTAGGCCTTGAAATACATCCACAAGTACACCTCCAATTGACTCAAATGATGTCAATTAGCCTATCAGAAGCTTCTAAAGCCATGACATTATTTTCTGGAATTTTCCAAGCTGTTTAAAGGCACAGTCAACTTAGTGTATGTAAACTTTTGACACACTGGAATTGTGATACAGTGAATTATAAGTGAAATAATCTGTCTGTAAACAATAATTGGAAAAATTACTTGTCATGCACAAAGTAGATGTCTTATCCGACTTAACCGTCATTAAAACTTGTTTGTCAACCACTCCACAAATTCCTTGTTAACAAACTATAATTTTGGCAACAAGAAATTTGTGGCGTGGTTGAAAAACAAGTTTTAATGACTCCAACCTAAGTGTATGTAAACTTCCGACTTCAACTGTATGTCTTTCCCCCCAATTACGATCTTGTCTCAGCACTGCAACTCCCCAACATGCTCGGGAGAGAAGAAGGTTGAGTCATGCGTCCTCCAAAACATGACCCGCCAAACCACACTCCTTAACACCCACCCGCAAGCCAGCCCCACCAATGTGTTGGAGGAAACACAATTCAACTGAGGACAGGGCACGCGCCCGGCCCACCACAAGAGCACAATGATCCAGGTAAAGCCACCCCGGCCAAACCCTCCCGTAACCCGGACAACGCTGGGCCAATTGTGCGCAGCTCTATGGGACTCCTGGTTATGACACAGCCTGCTGAGCCACTCGGGAGGCTCATACCATTTAATGAAATACCCCTTGATCTTAAAGAATAGGACTTGGAAATATGGAAATATAGATTAGTCTAATTGTTTTACCTGGGCTCATTGCTTCAAAACATTGTTGAAAAACAAATGCTGCTCTCATGGAATGGCATGTTTTGAGCACTACTGAAAAGTGCTATTTGCGTGATATGAAAAATAAATGCCATATGCTGCATTTGCTATAGGCCTATTGTTTACCTTTTTGTTGGTGACACCATAGAATTAGAAAACTGAATGACTCTATCGTTGACACGTTCATGTCTCCATAATTTGCAGCTGTTGAAGTCTATCAAAGCTGCACAAGTTTAAGCATGTCCGTTAGGCCTTTGGAAAAATATTTTGAATCAGCACTAATTATATCGAGCAATAAAAGCCCTACTTGTGGTCTTGAATTAAAGTAGTTTTTTCCCAGTGTGTTTGTAGCACAATATCATGGAGAAGTTTACAAGGGAGGAACTCCATCCAACTTTTATTCCATAGGCTGGGATACGAACTATACAGCTGTTGCAAGAGCACAGTTTTCGCTGGCTGTCCACTGGTCACATAAACAATGACTGATAGGCAGCTTGGCCTACACTTCTTCAATTCAACCATAGTAATATGCCTACAGTGCCTTCAGAAAGTAAGACCCCTTGACTTATTCCACATTTTGTTGTGTTGCAGCCTGAATTCAACATTTTGTAAATGTATTTAATTTTTCTCATCCATCTACACACAATACCCGATAACGACAAAGTGAAAACCTGTTTTTAGAAATGTTTGCAAATCTATTGAAAATGTTAGAATCACCTTTGGCCTCGATTACAGCTGTGAGTCTTTCTGGGTAAGTCTCTAAGAGCTTCTAGCACACCTGGGTTGAACAATAGTTGCACATTATCCTTTTTAAAATTCTTCTAGTTTTGTCAAGTTGGTTGTTGGTCATTGCTAGACAGACATTTTCAAGTCTTGCCATAGATTTTCAAGCCGATTTAAGTCAAAACTGTAACTAGGCCACTCAGGAACATTCACTCAGCCACTCCAGTGTATATTTGGCCTAGTGTTTTAGGCTATTTTTTTAGGCTATTAACCACCTGCTGAAAAGTTAATTTGTCTCCCAGTGTCTGTTGGAAAGCAGACTGAACCAGGTTTTCCTCTAGATTTTGCCTGTGCTTAGCTCTATTCCGTTTATTTTTATCCTAAAGAACTCCCTAGTCCTTGCCGTTGACAAGCATACCCATAACATGATGCACTCACCCCCATGCTTGAAAATATGAAGTGAGGTACTCAGGGATGTGTTAAGTTGGATTTTCCCCAAACATACCACTTTGTATTCAGAACATAAAGTTATTTTCTTTACCAAATTTTTTGCAGTTTTACTTTAGTGCCTTGTGGCAAACAAGATACATGTTTTGGAATATTTTGTATCTGTATGGGCTTCCTTCTTTTCACTCTGTCATTTAGGTTAGTATTGTGGAGTAACTACAATGTTGTTGATCCAACCGCAGTTCTCTTATCACAGCGATTAAACTCTATAACTGTTTTAAAGCCACCATTGGCCTCGTGGAGAAATCCTTGAGCGATTTCCTTCCTCTCCGGCTACTGAGTTAGGAAGGACTCCTGTATCTTTGTAGTGGCTGGGTGTATTGATACACCATCTAAAGTGTAATTAATAGCCCATGCTCAAAGGGATATTTAATGTCTGCTTTTCTTTATTTTATAGGTGCCCTTCTTTACGAGGCATTGGAAAACCTCCCTAGTCTTTGTGGTTGATTCTGTGTTTGAAATTCACTGCTCGACTGATGGACCTTACAGATAATTGTATGTGTGGGGTACAAAGATGAGGTAGTCATTACAAATTTATGTTAAACAATATTATTGCACACAGAGTCCATGCAACTTATTATGTGACTTGTTAAGCACATTTTTACTCCTGAACTTATTTAGGCTTGCCATAACTAAGGGGTTGAATACTTATTGACTCAAGACATTTCAGCCTTTCATTTTTTATAAATGTGTAAACATTTATACATACTCAATTCCTCTTTGACATTATGGGATATTGTGTGCAGGCCAGTGACACAATCTCAATTTAATCCATTCTAACAACAAAATGTGGAAAAAGTCAAGGGGTGTGAATACTTTCTGAAGGCACTGTATGCATCTTTTAACAGCCATCCTCAACAACCACAATCCGTAGGGCGCAAATAATTAAGAGAGCAGCAGTGTGATTCACATACAGTAATTGCTATGTAGATATCAATAATAGGCCTAAGTGATAACCATATGGCCCGTAGTCTACACCACTGCTGGCGGCCTTACCTCCAAGTGTTTACTCAAGTTTGTCGTAGAATCTTTGATGACGACAGCAGTCGCACCATTGGAAGACATAGCTTGCACCGTAGCTAGCCTACATCAAACGCATCTGGTGTGTCATCATAGTGGTCTCTGTCTTGTGGTCTGACTCTCTCAGGCAGAACTTAAACTTGCACCTTTTTTCAACGTTGATTTGAATGCCCATTGATAAAACAGAAAGGTGTCAAAGTATTTTTTCGCAAACATCCTTTCTGAATTAAAAGTAATCCTACAAGTGATCCTCTAGTTTTTCCAAAGTATCTGTAACCGTTACGATATTTGTAATTACTGTTTTTTTTGTAATCCGTTACTCCCCAACCGTGCATTCAACCAAAGCATATAGTTGGTTAGCCAAGGGCTAGCTTTCACCATGTTTGACTCCAGCAATTGTTAGCACAAGGCTAACCTTTTCTATTGGTTCTGTTCTTGTGTGACATTTTAACTTTGCTCTGCATCTGACTCACAAGCAGGTCCGAAACAACTCTAGCTAAGCTAAGGTCACCAAGTGAGGAGAGAGAGATAGATAGAGAGGTCATGATCAGGTGAGCTCCTGCATTTTTCTGCATTTTCTTTAAAAAGTATAAATTTAGAGTTAGATAAACTTAGATTTTCTTGTCAGGAACATATACGCGATGCTACCCTCTACAACATAACCTTCACTCCAAATCAAAACTCAAAACCTACAACCTGATTTTGGACGGAATTACGGAATCACCTGGAAGGCTTACAACTACCAAAGATTATTATTCCAATGCTATACAGCAATTTCTCTGGAAAACAACAGAAACATGAAAACACCATCCAACCTGGAACTGAGTGAGTAATGTTTAGTCTGAAGCTATATTTCATGTCTAAAAGCCAAGAAGAAAAATACATGACATTACTTTATAAGGACTGAATGCTAAATTAAGGCTGCCAAGCTTGATACAACTTCAATTAGCACTGACGTGTCAAGTGAGAGGTGTCAAAGCCCTTTAGCCCAACAATGGCAGGAGAGTCGCACAGTCTACTCTAACAAAATGGAGAGGCCTTAGAAGCTGCCTCCCGCTGTTCAGAGGTAATTAAAATACAGTACCCTGTGTATGTAAAGAATGATAAGGCAAGAAAAGATCACAAAATGAAGCTCCTTTTGGAAAATCAAGAGCCACTTTTTGCTGACTATTATAAAAATGGGACACCAGCAACCTCATCTTCCACACAAACCATCCCCAGGCATGGCACAGTGCTATATTAGTGAAATACTACCCCTTTGTTAAGAGAGGTGGTGTTAACGAGGGGTGGAAACTCAGGATACTAGACAACAAGGACTCTGTCAGCTAATATACATCTCTATATGTCTGGAACAGTATTGGTACAGGGCAACCGCAAACAGTTTCAGCAGGACTTTCACCTAATCAAAGAATTAGCCCAGTAGGAGAAGCTCTCCCTTGAGAAAGATACCCCCACTCCGAGCGGGTCAGACCAGACCTCTTCATTATATAACCCCACAGACTAGCAAACCCCAAGCGGAAAGTCAACCTCCCAGCACAGAGTACTACCCCCTCATTGAAATGAAGGATAAATGTGCCCAGCTGGAGGTAAGGCAGGAGCTGGAACAGCAGGTGATTACACTCCAGTCAGCACAGGCCCAGACAACAGTCCAGCACAACAACACCCCCTTAACCAGACCCGGAGAGAGACATATCTGCACTCTGGACTATGGTGAGACAACTTCAACATTATAAAAAGCAGGAGCAGGAGCAGAGAAGAACAGAGCACCAGAGGAGAGGATCAGACTGCTGGAGGAGAGGTTGAGGGGGATGGCGTGTGACAGAGAACAACCCACTAGAGAGGTGGCCACCCCCACAGAGAAGCCAGTAGAACAGCCCACCTCAGCTCCCGACAAAAGTCTCGACACCACAGCAGAATAGTCCACACCAGACCCTGACCATAGCTTTCGACATCACAGCAGAACAGACAAATGAAGAACCCAAGTCCAGGGGCTCTCACCCCCTCTGAGCCACCCTGATAGCCCTCCTGACAACCCCCCCCATACCCACTGAGGACATACAGAAGACACAGATTGTACTCCTTATGGACTCAAATGGGAAATATATACAAGAAAAAAAACGTTCTCCCAAACACAGTGTGTCTAAAGTCTGGTGTCCAAACATCCAGCGTGCCCTAGACCTTCTGTCTGAGGACCAACTAGGGTCACCCAGCCACATAATAATACACACAGGCACAAATGATCCGAGAAGGGCAGGAAAGGGTGGCCACAGCACTGAAGGGAGTCATTGAAAAAGCTTCATCTATTTTCCACAACACACAAGTGTTGAGAGGACTTACATCCAGACCACAACACCACCAGCCACAAACACACCCCCACGCCAACCAATCAACACCCCCCCAAGTCAACTATGCCCACACCCCATTAAGGCCCCCTCAGATCAGACCACTATGTTATTAACCACTAGATAACTATGGTATTAACCACTAGACCCCTATGGTGGGGGCGGCAGGTAGCCTAGTGGTTAGAGCGTTGGACTTGTAACCGGAGGGTTGCAAGTTCGAATCCCCGAGCTGACAAGGAAAAAATCTGTCGTTCTGCCCCTGAACAAGGCAGTTAACCCACTGTTCCCCGAAGACGTGGATGTCGATTAAGGCAGCCCCCCGCACCTCTCTGATTCAGAGGGGTTGGGTTAAATGCGGAAGAAACATTTCGGTTGAAGGCATTCGGTTGTACAACTGACTAATAATGGTGACTTTGGTATTAACCACTAGACCACTATGGTATTAACCACTAGACCACTATGGTATTAACCACTAACCGACTATGGTATAACCACTAGACCACTATGGTATTAATAACTAGACCACTATGGTATTAATAACTAGACCATTATGGTATTAACCACTAACCCACTGTGGTATTAATCACTAGACCACTATGGTATTAACCAATAGACCACTAAACTATTAACTACTAACCCACTATAGTATTAACCACTACACCACTACGGTATTAACTCTTACGCCACTTTGGTATTAACGACTAACCCAATATGGTATTAACCACTCGACCACTATGGTATTAACCACTAGACCACTATGGTATTAACCACTAACCCACTATGGTATTAACCACTAGACCACTATGATATTAACCAGTAGAACACTATGGTATTAACCACTAGACCACTATGGTATTAACCACTAGACCACTATGATATTAACCAGTAGAACACTATGGCATTAACCACTAGACCACTATGGCATTAACCACTAGACCACTATGGTATTAACCACTAACCCACTATGGTATTAACCAATAGACCACTATGGTATTAACCACTAACCGACTATGGTATAACCACTAGACCACTATGGTATTAACCACTAGACCACTATGGTATTAACCACTAGACCACTATGATATTAACCAGTAGAACACTATGGTATTAACCACTAGACCACTATGGTATTAACCACTAGACCACTATGGTATTAACCACTAACCCACTATGGTATTAACCAATAGACCACTATGGTATTAACCACTAACCGACTATGGTATAACCACTAGACCACTATGGTATTAATAACTAGACCATTATGGTATTAACCACTAACCCACTGTGGTATTAATCACTAGACCACTATGGTATTAACCAATAGACCACTAAACTATTAACTACTAACCCACTATAGTATTAACCACTACACCACTACGGTATTAACTCTTACGCCACTTTGGTATTAACGACTAACCCAATATGGTATTAACCACTAGACCACTATGGTATTAACCACTAACCCACTATGGTATTAACCACTAGACCACTATGGTATTAACCACTAGACCACTATGTTATTAACCACTAATCCACTATGGTATTAATCACTTGACCACTATGGTATTAACCACTAGACAACTATGGTATTAACCACTAGAACACTATGGTATTAACCATGAGACCACTATGCTATTAACCACTAGACAACTATGGTATTAACCACTAGAACACTATGGCATTAACCACTAGACCACTATGGCATTAACCACTAGACCACTATGGTATTAACCACTAACCCACTATGGTATTAACCAATAGACCACTATGGTATTAACCACTAACCGACTATGGTATAACCACTAGACCACTATGGTATTAACCACTAACCCACTATGGTATTAACCACTAGACCACTATGGTATTAACCACTAGACCACTATGGTATTAACCACTAGATCACTATGGTATTAACCACTAGATCACTATGGTATTAACCACTAGACCACTATGGCATTAACCACTTGACAACTATTGTATTAACCACTAGACCACAATGGTATTAACCACTAGACCACTATTGTATTAACCGCTAGACCACTATTGTATTAACCACTAGACCACTACGGTATTAACCACTGGACCATTATGGTATTAACCACTAACCCACTATGGTATTAACCACTAGACCACCATGTTATTAACCACTAACCCACTATGGTATTAACCACTATACCACCATGTTATTAACCACTAGATGACTAAGGTATTAACCACTAGACCACTACGGTATTAACCACTAGACCCTAAAGGTATTAACCAATAGACAAATATGATATTAACCAATAGACCACTATGGCATTAACCACTAGACCACTATGGTATTAACCACTAACCCACTATGGTATTAACCACTAGACCACTATGGTATTAACCACTAGACCACTATGTTATTAACCACTAATCCACTATGGTATTAATCACTTGACCACTATGGTATTAACCACTAGACAACTATGGTATTAACCACTAGAACACTATGGTATTAACCATGAGACCACTATGCTATTAACCACTAGACCACTATGGTATTAACCACTAACCCATTATGGTATTAACCACTAGACCACTATGGTATTAACCACTAGATCACTATGGTATTAACCACTAGACCACTATGGTATTAACAACTAACCCACTATGGTTATAACCACTACACCACTACGAAATTAACCGTTAGACCACTATGGTATTGACCGCTAGACCACTATGGTATTAACCACTAACCCACTATGGTCTTAACCACTAGACCACTATGGTATTAACCAATAGACCACTATGGCATTAACCACTAGACCACTATGGTGTTAACCACTCGACCTCTATGGTATTAACCACTTACCCACTATGGTATTAACCACTAACCAACTATGGTATTAACCACTAGACCACTATGGTATTAACCATGAGACCACTATGCTATTAACCACTAGACCACTATGGTATTAACCACTAGACCACTATGGCATTAACCACTAGACAACTATGGTATTAACCACTAACCCACAATGGTATCAATCAATAGACCACTATGGTATTAACCACTAGACCACTATGGTATTAACAACTAGACCACTATGGTATTAACCACTAGACAACTATGGTATTAACCACTAGACCACTATGGTATTAACCATGAGACCACTATGCTATTAACCACTAGACCAATATGGTATTAACAACTAGACCACTATGGTATTAACCACTAGACCACTATGGCATTAACCACTAGACAACTATGGTATTAACCACTAACCCACAATGGTATCAATCAATAGACCACTATGGTATTAACCACTAGACCACTATGGTATTAACAACTAGACCACTATGGTATTAACCACTAGACAACTATGGTATTAACCACTATACCATTACGTTATTAACCACTATACCACTATGGTAGTCACAATTAACCCACTATGGTTCTAACCACTACACCACTACGAATTTAACCACTAGACCACTATGGTATTAACCACTCGACCACTATGGTATTAACCACTAGACCACTATGGTATTAACCACTAACCCACTATGGTATTAACCACTAACCCACTGTGATATTAACCACTAGACCACTATGGTATTAACCGCTAGACCACTATGGTATTAAGCACTAACACACTGAGGTATTAATCACTAAACCACTATGGTATTAAACACTAACCCACTATGGTATTAACCACTACACCATTATGTTATTAACCACTAGACCACTATAGTATTAACAACTAACCCACTATGGTATTAAACAATAGACCACTATGGTATTAACCACTACACCATTATGTTATTAACCACTAGACCACTATAGTATTAACAACTAATCCACTATGGTATTAACCACTAGAACACTATGGTATTAACCACTAGACCACTATGGTATTAATCACTAGACCACTATAGTATTAACAACTAACCCACTATGGTATTAAACAATAGACCACTATGGTATTAACCACTAGACCACTATGGTATTAACCACTAACACACTGAGGTATTAATCACTAAACCACTATGGTATTAAACACTAACCCACTATGGTATTAACCACTACACCATTATGTTATTAACCACTAGACCACTATAGTATTAACAACTAACCCACTATGGTATTAAACAATAGACTACTATGGTATTAACCACTAGACCACTATGGTATTAACCACTAGAACACTATGGTATTAACCACTAGACCACTATGGTATTAATCACTAGACCACTATAGGATTAACAACTAACCCACTATGGTATTAAACAATAGACCACTATGGTATTAACCACTAGACCACTATGGTATTAACCACTAATCCACTATGGTATTAATCACTTGACCACTATGGTATTAACCACTAGACCACTATCGTATTAACCACTAGATCACTATGGTATTAACCACTAGACCACTATGGTATTAACCACTCGACCACTATGGTATTAAGCACTAGACCACCACGGTATTAACCAATCGACCACTATGTTATTAACCACTAGATCACTATGGTATTAACCACTAGGTCACTATGGTATTAACCACTAGACCACTATGGTTTTAACTACTAGACCACTATGGTATTAACCACTAGACCACAATGTCATTAACCACTAACCCACTATGGTATTAATCACTAGACCATGATGGTATTAACCACTAGACCACTATGGTATTAATCACTAGACCATGATGGTATTAACCACTAGACCACTATGGTATTAACCACTAGACCACTATGGTATTAACCACTAACTCACTATGGTATTAACCGCTAGACCACTATGGTATTAACCGCTAGACCACTATGGTATTAACCACTAGACCACTATGATATTAACCACTAGACCACTATGGTATTAACCACTAGACCACTATCGTATTAACCACTAGATCACTATGGTATTAACCACTAGACCACTATGGTATTAACCAATAGACCACTATGGTATTAAGCACTAGACCACCACGGTATTAACCAATCAACCACTATGTTATTAACCACTAGACCACTATGGTTTTAACTACTAGACCACTATGGTATTAACCACTAGACCACAATGTTATTAACCACTAACCCACTATGGTATTAATCACTAGACCATGATGGTATTAACCACTAGACCACTATGGTATTAACCACTAACTCACTATGGGATTAACCACTAGACCACTATGGTATTAACCACTAGACCACTATGGTATTAACCACTAGGTCACTATGGTATTAACCACTAGACCACTATGGTATTAACCACTAGACCACTATGGTATTAACCACTAGACCACTATGGTATTAACCACTAACCCACAATGGTATTACCCAGTTTACATACTGAACACTGAACAGATACAGTACAAGCCATTCTTCCTCATCAAAGATTAGGAATTTCAATTCATTCAGACTTAATTCATAGTGAGAGGACCATGGTAGACCTACTCATTATGGACATTAAAATGGGCTTTCTTGGATTTGGCTCATCGTCAACTAAAAGATCTTATTCTGCATTTGCAAATCAGCAAATAAAGTGGAAACAAGTGTTTTAGTTCAGATTTCAGTACTCTAAAACTGGTCCATCACTAACTGTTAGAGTGCTGTAACCTCTGAGATTAGCTCCACACACACACACACACACACACACACACACACACACACACACACACACACACACACACACACACACACACACACACACACACACACACACACACACACACACACACACACACACACACGACCCAGTGAAGAACTCTCAGGCCCCAGTCGGAGCCAGCAGGCCCAGCCAACACTGCAAACCTGGGGAATACAGTGATGAGTGACGGCTACCAGAGAAACTCAGCAACACACACACAGCCTCAGCTGTCAACACGTCCCTTATCAAGACCCCTTCTTATCTCTTTCCACAGTCTTCTCCTCATGTTAATTTCTTGCCATCACTCCTTTCCTTGAAATTCTCTCTCCATGTCCTTCCACAGTGGGTATCATATGTATTTACCCCCCTTGCATCTTTTTCTTTTCATACTGAAAACCTCCGGTCTTTGCCGATGTCAAGCATACCCACACCATTATTTCTTTGCCTTGTTCTTTTGTAGTATTACTTTAGTGCCTTGTTGTGTACATTCATGGCCAAAAGTTTTGAAAATGACACAATATAAATTTTCACAAAGTCTGCTGCCTCAGTTTGTATGATGGCAATTTGCATATACTCCAGAATGTCATGAAGAGTGATCAGATGAATTGCAATTAATTGCAAAGTCCCTCTTTGCCATGCAAATGAACTGAATCCCCCAAAAACATTTCCACTGCATTTCAGCCCTGCCACAAAAGGACCAGCTGACATCATGTCAGTGTTTCTCTCGTCAACACAGGTGTGAGTGTTGACAAGGACAAGGCTGGAGATCACTCTGTCATGCTGTTTGAGTTCGAATAACAGACTGGAAGCTTCAAAAGGAGGGTGGTGCTTGGAATCATTGTTCTTCCTCTGTCAATCATTGTTACCTGCAAGAAAACATGTGTCGTCATCATTGCTTTGCACAAAAAGGGCTTCACAGGCAAGGATCTTGCTGCCAGAAAGATTGCACCTAAATCCACCATTTGTTGGATCATCAAGAATTTCAAAGAGAGCGGTTTAATTGTTGTGAAGAAGGCTTCAGAGCGCCCAAGTAAGTCCAGCAAGCGCCAGGACCGTCTCCTAAAGTTGATTCAAGCATCTGTACAGAGCTTGCTCGGGAATGGCAGCAGGCAGGTGTGAGTGCATCTGCACGCACAGTGAGGCCAAGACTTTTGGAGGATGGCCAGGTGTCAAGAAGGGCATCAAAGAAGCCACTTCTCTCCAGGAAAAACATCAGGGACAGACTGATATTCTGCAAAAGGTACAGGGATTGGACTGCTGAGGACTGGGATAAAGTCATTTTCTCTGATGAATCCCCTTTCCGATTGTTTGGGGCATCCGGAAAAAAGCTTGTCCGGAGAAGACAAGGTGAGCGCTACCATCAGTCCTGTGTCATGCCAACAGTAAAGCATCCTGAGACGATTCATGTGTGGGGTTGCTTCTCAGCCAAGGGAAGAACACAGCCATGAATAAAGAATGGTACCGACACATCCTCCGAGAGCAACTTCTCCCAACCATCCAGGAACAGTTTGGTGACAAACAATGTATTTTCCAGCATGATGGAGCACCTTGCCATAAGGCAAAAGTGATAACTAAGTGGCTCGGGGAACAAAACATCAATATTTTGGGTCCATGGCCAGGAAACTCCCCAGACCTTAATCCCATTGAGAACTTGTGGTCAATCCTCAAGAGGCGTGTGGACAAACAAAAACCCACAAATTCTGACAAACTCCAAACATTGATTATGCAAGAATGGGCTGCCATCAGTCAGGATGTGGCCCAGAAGTTAATTGACAGCATGCCAGGGCGGATTGCAGAGGTCTTGAAAAAGAAGGGTACACAGCAAATATTGACTCTTTGCATCAACTTCATGTAATTGTCAGTAAAAGCCTTTGACACTCATGAAAGGCTTGTAATTATACTTCAATAGTCCATAGTAATATCTGACAAAAATATCTAAAGACACTGAAGCAGCAAACTTTGTGGAAATTAATATTTGTGTCATTCTCAAAACATTTGGCCACGACTGTACATACAGTTGAAGTCGGAAGTTTACATACACTTTAGCCAAATACATTTCAACTCAGTTTTTCACAATTCCTGACATTTAATCCTAGTAAGAAAATCTGTTAGCATCTGTTATCAGATGCTTCTAAAGCCATGATATAATATTCTGGAATTTTCCAAGCTGTTTAAAGGCACAGTCAACTAAGTGTATGTAAACTTCTGACCCACTGGAATTGTGAATTGTGCACAAAGTAGATGTTCTAACCGACTTGCCAAAACTATAGTTTGTGAACAAGAAGTTTGTGGAGTGGTTGAAAAACAAGTTTTAATGACTCCAACCTAAGTGTATGTAAACTTCCGACTTCAACTGTATGTCTTTCTCCCCAATGCAAGTCGGTTAGAACATCTACTTTGTGCATGACACAAGTAATTTGTCCAACAATTGTTTACAGACAGATTATTTCACTTATAATTCATAATATCAGAATTCCAGTGGGTCAGAAGTTTACATACACTAAGCTGACTGTGCCTTTAAACAGCTTGAAAAAATCCAGAAAAGGATGTCATGGCTTTAGAAGCTTCTGATAGGCTAATTTACATACAGTGGGGAAAAAAAGTATTTAGTCAGCGACCAATTGTGCAAGTTCTCTCACTTAAAAAGATGAGAGAGGCCTGTAATTTTCATCATAGGTACACTTCAACTATGACAGACAAAATGAGGAAAATAAATCCAGAAAATCACATTGTAGGATTTTTTATGAATTTATTTGCAAATTATGGTGGAAAAATAAGTATTTGGTCACATACAAACAAGCAAGATTTCTGGCTCTCACAGACCTGTAACTTCTTCTTTAAGAGGCTCCTCTGTCCTCCACTCATTACCTGTATTAATGGCACCTGTTTGAACTTGTTATCAGTATAAAAAACACCTGTCCACAACCTCAAACAGTCACACTCCAAACTCCACTATGGCCAAAACCAAAGAGCTGTCAAAGGACACCAGAAACCAAATTGTAGACCTGCACCAGGTTGGGAAGACTGAATCTGCAATAGGTAAGCAGCTTGGTTTGAAGAAATCAACTGTGGGAGCAATTATTAGGAAATGGAAGACATACAAGACCACTGATAATCTTCCTCGATCTGGGGCTCCACGCAAGATCTCACCCCGTGGGGTCAAAATGATCACAAGAACGGTGAGCAAAAATCCCAGAACCACACGGGGGGACCTAGTGAATGACCTGCAGAGAGCTGGGACCAAAGTAACAAAGCCTACCATCAGTAACACACTACGCCGCCAGGGACTCAAATACTGCAGTGCCAGACGTGTCCCCCTGCTTAAGCCAGTACATGTTCAGGCCCGTCTAAAGTTTACTAGAGAGCATTTGGATGATCCAGATGAGGATTGGGAGAATGTCAGAACTTTTTGGTAAAAACTCAACTCGTCGTGTTTGGAGGACAAAGAATGCTGAGTTGCATCCAAAGAACACCCTACCTACTGTGAAGCATGGGGGTGGAAACATCATGCTTTGGGGCTGTTTTTCTGCAAAGGGACCAGGACGACTGATCCGTGTAAAGGAAAGAATGAATGGGGCCATGTATCGTGAGATTTTGAGTGAAAACCTCCTTCCATCAGCAAGGGCATTGAAGATGAAACGTGGCTGGGTCTTTCAGCATGACAATGATCCCAAACACACCGCCCGGGCAACGAAGGAGTGGCTTCGTAAGAAGCATTTCAAGGTCCTGGAGTGGCCTAGCCAGTCTCCAGATCTCAACCCCATGGAAAATCTTTGAAAGTCTGTGTTGCCCAGCGACAGCCCCAAAACATCACTGCTCTAGAGGAGATCTGCATGGAGTAATGGGCCAAAATACCAGCAACAGTGTGTGAAAACCTTGTGAAGACTTACAGAAAACATTTGACCTCTGTCATTGCCAACAAAGGTTATATAACAAAGTATTGAGATAAACTTTTGTTATTGACCAAATACTTATTTTCCACCATAATTTGCAAATAAATTCATACAAAATCCTACAATGTGATTTTCTGGATTTTTTTCCCTCATTTTGTCTGTCATAGTTGAAGTGTACCTATGATGAAAATTACAGGCCTCTCTCATCTTTTTAAGTGAGAGAACTTGCACAATTGGTGGCTGACTAAATACTTTTTTCCCCCACTGTAATTTGATTCAATTGGAGGTGTACCTGTGGATGTATTTCAAGGCCTACCTTCAAACTCAGTGCCTCTTCGCTTGACATCATGGGAAAATCAAAAGAAATCAGCCAAGACCTCAGAAAGAAAATTGTAGACCTCCACAAGTCTGGTTCATCCTTGGGAGCAATTTCCAAACACCTGAAGGTACCACGTTCATCTGTACAAACAATAGTACGCAAGTATAAACACCATGGGACCACGTATTCTTCATACTGCTCAGGAAGGGGACGTGCTCTGTTTCCTAGAGATGAACAGACTTGGGTGCAAATCAATCTCAGAATAACAGCAGAGGACCTTGTGAAGATGCTGGAGGAAACGGGTACAAAACTATCTATATCCACAGTAAAACGAGTCCATTATCAACATAACCTGAAAGGCCACTCAGCAAGGAAGATGCGACTGGTCCAAAACCGCCATAAAAAAGCCAGACTACGGTTTGCAACTGCACATTGGGACAAAGATCGTACTTTTTGGACAAATGTCCTCTGGTCTGATGAAACAAAAATAGAACTGTTTGGCCATAATGACCATCGTTATGTTTGGAGGAAAAAGGGGGAGGCTTGCTAGCCCAAGAACACCATCCCAACCATGAAGCACAGGGGTGGTAGCATCATGTTGTGGGGGTGCTTTGCTACAGGAGGGACTGGTGCACTTCACAAAATAGATGGCATCATGAGGATGGAAAATTATGTAGATATATTGAAGCAACATCTCAAGACATCAGTCAGGAAGTTAAAGGTTTGTCGCGAATGGGTCTTCCAAAGGGACAATGACCCCAAGCATACTTCCAAAGTTGTGGCAAAATGGCTTAAGGACAACAAAGTTAAGGTATTGGAGTGGCCATCACAAAGCCCTGACCTCAATCCTATAGAAAATTTGTGGGCAGAACTGAAAAAGTGTGTGCGAGCAAGGAGGCCTACAAACCTGACTCAGTTACACCAGCTCTGTCAGGAGGAATGGGCCAAAATTCACCCAGCTTATTGTGGGAAGCTTGTGGAAGGCTACCCGAAACATTTGACCCAAGTTAAACAATTTAAAGACAATGCGACTAAATACTAATTGAGTGTATGTAAACTTCTGACCCACTGGGAATGTGATGAAATAAATAAAAGCTGAAATAAATAATTCTCTCTACAATTATTCTGACATTTCACATCCTTAAAATAAAGTGGTGATCCTAACTGAGACAGGGAATGTTTACTAGGATTAAATGCCAGGAATTGTGAAAAACTGAGTTTAAATGTATTTGGCTAAGGTGTATGTAAACTTCCGACATCTACTGTATATCCCCCCCACTAGAATCCCCATACTTTAATGAAGACAGCTTCTCCATCCTGAAGGGGGAAATCAATCATTTCCAGGGCCAGGGACATGTACTATTCTGTGGCAACCTAAATGCCAGAACTGGCATTCCCTCCCCTATATGCCCCCCCTAGGCACAACTATGACAACATAACCAACAAAAACAGGTCACAACTCCTGCAGCTCTGTCGCACGCTGGGTATGTACATAGTCAATGGTAGGCTTCGAGGGGACTCCTATGGTAGGTACACCTATAGCTCATCTCTTGGTAGTAGTACTGTAGACTACTTTATCACTGACCTCAACCCAGAGTCTCTCAGAGCGTTCACAGTCAGCCCACTGACACCCCTATCAGACCACAGCAAAATCACAGTCTACTTGAACAGAGCAATACTCAATCATGAGGCACCAAAGCCAAAGGACCTGAGTAACATTAAGAAATTCTGAGACAAGGCAAGAAGGGCATTCTATGCCATCAAAAGGAACATAAAAGTCAACATACCAATTAGGATCTGGCTAAAAATACTTGAATCAGTTATAGAACCCATTGCCCTTTATGGTTGTGAGGTCTGGGGTCCACTCACCAACCAAGAATTCACAAAATGGGACAAACACCAAATTGAGACTCTGCATGCAGAATTCTGCAAAAATATCCTCAGTGTACAACGTAAAACACCAAATAATGCATGCAGAGCAGAATTAGGCCAATACCCGCTAATAATCAAAATCCAGAAAAGAGACGTTAAATTCTAAAACCACCTAAAAGGAAGCAATTCCCAAACATTCCATAACAAAGCCATCACCTACAGAGAAATGAACCTGGAGAAGAGTCCCCTAAGCAAGCTGGTCCTGGGACTCTGTTCACAAACACAAACACACCCCACAGAGCCCCAGGACAGCAACACAATTAGACCCCTTGTAATGCTGTGAACTGACGACAAAAAAGGAGTCAGGCGCAGGAGAGTTGAGATGCGTGGAAACCAAAGTATTTAATAAGCCACCAGTACCAAACAAAGTAAAAGTTGTAGGCAAAATACTGTCCACGAAAATAAACACGGGCGATAAACAAAACACCCGGAATAATAAATATATCCGTCCAAATACACAGACTGAACAACGAATAATCACTCACAAGGACAAGAAGGAGAACAGAGGAATAATTACACGCAGACTGATGAGGGGGAATAAGCAACAGGTGTGAAAATAAGAAACAAGGCAAAACCAATGGATAACGAAAAAAGGAGCGGTGATGACTAGTAAACCGGTGACGTCGACCGCCGAACACCGCCCGAACAAGGAGAGGGGCCGACTTCAGTGGAAGTCGTGACAGTACCCCCCCCCTTGACGCGCGGCTCCAGCGGCACGCCGCCACCGGCCTCCTGGACAACCCGGAGGGCGAACTCCCGCAGCAGTTCACGGTCCAACACATCCGCCACCGGAACCCAGCACCTCTCCTCCGGACCGTACCCCTCCCACTCCACGAGATACTGAAGGCCCCCCGCCCGATGTCTCAAATTCAGGATGGAACGGACAAAGTACGCCGCCCTCGATGTACAGGGGGGTGGAGGAACCTCCCGCACCTCAGATTCCTGGAGCGGACCAGGGGTGATAACCTGAGGTAAGACTGACCGAGACCCCCAGACGCTCCCTGAACGCCTTCCAGACTCTCGAAGTGAACTGGGGACCTCGATCAGACACTATATCCTCAGGCACCCCGTAGTGCCGGAAGACGTGAGTACACAGGGTCTCCGCAGTCTGTAGGGCCGTAGGGAGACCAGGCAGAGGGAGGAGACAGCAGGACTTAGAGAAACGATCCACAACGACCAGGATCGTGGTGTTACCCTGTGAGGGACAATGACCAAGGTCGTTGTGGAACGGGTAAGGGATGTAGCTGACCTCTGGGTAGGTGTCTAGGAGCCTTACACTGGGAGCACACTGAGCAGGAGGAAACATAGACCCTGACTTCCCAGTCAGGCAGCGCACCGTCTGGCCGATCCCCGGATGACCAGAGGAGGGTGACGTGTGGGCCCAATAGATCAACCGGTCACGGACAACAGACAGAACATACAGACGCCCGACAGGACACTGGGGGGGAGCGGGCTCTGTACGTAACGCCTGCTCAATGTCCGCATCCAGCTCCCACACGACCGGCGCTACCAGGCAGGAAGCCGGGAGTATGGGAGTCTGATCCATGGGCCACTCCTCTGTGTCATACAGCCGTCGTGACAGCGCGTCTGCCTTCCCATTCTGGGAACCTGGTCTGTAGGACAGGGTAAACACAACGCGGGTAAAAAACATGGCCCACCTTGCCTGACGAGGATTCAGTCTCCTTGCTGCCCGGATGTACTCCAGGTTGCGGTGGTCAGTCCAGACGAGAAAAGGGTGTTTAACCCCCTCAAGCCAGTGTCTACACGCCTTCAAAGCCTTAATAGGGAGCAGTGGGGCGCTATAGTACAAAGAGGACAGCTGAAGGATAAGAGCACCTCCCCGCATGGGACACATTATACTGACGCCATCATACATGGCTCTCATTCATCCCCTGTTTGTCCTCTTCTATCAATCCATCCATCCATTCATACAGGCCAACCTCTTCTTTTCACTGCACTCTTCCCTCTCCTCCTTCCCTCCCCCTCTCCTCCTTCCCTCCCCCCTCTCTCCTCCCTCTCTCCTCCCTTTCCTCCCTCTCTCCTCCCTCTCTCCCCACTCTCCTCGCTCTTTCCTCCCTCTCTCCATGTCCTCTGTCTTTAATCTAAGGCCAGACATGCCCAACTGCAGCCAATTAGCATTTTCTTCCTCTCCCTCTTTTTCTCTCCCTCCTCTTCTAGTTCTTTTCATCCTGTCTTCTCTCCTCTCTGATTGTTGTGGAAATTATATTTGGGGCTCTGGACAGATTCAGTCTGTTCTCTCTCCATCTCTCTCTGTCTCTCTCCCCCTCCCTCCCTCCCTCCCTCCCTCGTTCTCTTTCAACATGGATTAACCTGCTGGCAATTAAACGTTTATGGGTTTATCCCATCTCACTCGTTCTCCCATGTTCTCGCTCTATCTCTCTATCCATTCACCACTCACCTTGTTTCCTCCTCTTTCTGTATTTTGTCACTATCCCTCCTTCTCTCTGCTTCCACCACCTGATCCCTCTGTCCTCTCATCCTTTACTCCTCCACTCCTCTGTCTCTATCTGTCTCCCTGTCTCTCTCTTTCTCTCTCTTTGCCACTCGTTCTTTCTCTCTCTCTGGGTGGAATAGGGGAATGATTAGTGAGAACACATTCAGATTTTCCTTCCATGTGTCGTGCCAGTAAAACGCCTGTGTGCCCGCAACACTCAGGACAGCCGTGCCAGAGAAGTAGGGGTGTGTGTGACGATGATGAGAGAAAGCGAGAGCAAGGGGAGTGGTGAAGTAACAGAGCGTGATACAATGTACAACACTTGCTTAAGTGTGGCTTGTGTAGCTTATGGAATGCATATCCAACGTGTGTATAAGATCTAGAATATATGTGTGCTGGTGGTAATTGTGTGTGTTCTTAGGTTATTGGTTGTTGTTGGTTGAGGTCATTGTTGCTCTGTGTGTGTATGCTGATTGTCGAGGTGTGTGTGTGTTGTTGGTCGTGGGAACTCTACTTCATCTCTCTCTCTCTCTCTCTCTCTCTCTCTCTCTCTCTCTCTCTCTCTCTCTCTCTCTCTCTCTCTCTCTTTTAGCCCAGATGTGTTGCACGGTGCAGTGGAACCTGACCCGCCCCCACCCCCCACCAACCCGCCCAGAATTCTGCGTTGAGACACATATGGAAACAATTCAGTCAATGCCCTGAGCAGGGTAGCCCTCACACACACACACACACACACACACACACACGTTACTTCCATCAGTCCCTTGTTGAGGTGCTCATTGCATGGCATTTGACAGTGTGTTAACTCTGCGGTACTTCAGGTTGTCTACACCCTATCACTAAGTCATTTGGATTGTCAAATGGCTGTTGAGGTGAGGAGGTGGTTAGGTGAAGGGCTATAGTAGTGGAGCAGGGGGAGACACTTGATGGCAGTCTGTGATGTCACAAAGGAATCTTGGCCCCCAGGGTTCCGAGAGTCATTGTTATTCTGTAACATTCGAGAACTCCTGAAGCCAGACCCGTGAGAGCATGTGTGGTGTTTATATTCCACAGTGTGTGAGTGTGCAGACCTGTGTGTATTGTGTGTTAGTCTGCTTTTGAGTGTGAGAAAGTGTGTGTGTGTTGGGTCTGGGGAGGAGCGAGGGCAAGGGTTATTTTTGATATAGCCAAAGTGCAGAAACCAACCCATTTCTGTAGTTTAATATTTCACTGCCTCCACATCAGGACCTGCATGTCCAAATGGAAAATAGAGGGGTGGGATAGGAGAATGACATGGAAAGAGGGAGAAAGATAGAGTAACGACACACACGTTGAAACTACACACATGTTTCTCTTTTCAGGGTCATGCATATACACTCATTATGCATTCTCTCTGTTTCTCTTTCTACCTCTCTGTTTCTCTGTCTCACTTGCTCCCTCAAACACAGCATGCACACACGGTGCACAGTGACTGGTGCTCTGACTTGGCGTGAGTGTGTAGGTGATCTGAGTGTGATTAGTGTTTGGCTCCATGACAGCTCTGATGATGACGTTCAGCGCTTTGAGCTCCTTACACAACCAGCCTGGGCCTGCTCCAAACACAACCAGCCTGGGCCTGCTCCAAACATAACCAGCCTGGGCCTGCTCCAAACACAACCAGCCTGGGCCTGCTCCAAACACAACCAGCCAGCACACTACACTATGCCTCGGACACACACACGCACCCACCCATACACACACACACACCCACACACACACACAGGCACACACGCATGTGCGCTTGCACACACACACACACACACACACATACTCACAGAGCGCAGACCTACACACACACACACACACACACACACACACACACACACACACACACACACATATGTTCCACATGTACTGTACCTCTCCACAACCAAACAGTATCTCTGATGGTCTCATCTCTGTCTGTCTGTCTGTCTGTCTGATAGTCTCATCTCTCTCTCTCTCTCTGTCTGTCTGTCTGTCTGTCTGTCTGTCTGTCTGTCTGTCTGTCTGTTGTCTGTCTCTCTGATTGTCTCATCTCTCTCTGTCTGTCTGTCTGTCTGTCTCTCTGATGGTCTCATCTCTCTCTCGCTCTCTGTCTGTCTGTCTGTCTGTCTGTGTCTCTGATGGTCTCATCTGTCTGTCTGTCTGTCTCTCTCTCTCATGGTCTCATCTCTCTCTCTCTGTCTGTCTGTCTGTCTGTCTGTCTGTCTCTGATGGTCTCTTCTCTCTGTCTGTCTGTCTGTCTGTCTTTCTCTCTATCTGTCTGTGTGTCTGTGTCTCTGATGGTCTCTTCTCTCTCTCTCTCTCTCTCTCTCTCTCTCTCTCTCTCTCTCTCTCTCTCTCTCTCTCTCTCTCTCTGTCTGTCTGTGTCATTGTCTGTCTTCTATTTACTTAATTCATTACTCTCACCAGAGCTGCTGTGTGATGGATTGTATCTATCAAGTCAGAAATCAACATATGTATACACGCACATACACACACACACAAACACACACACACACACACACACACTCTCTCTCTCTCTCTCTCTCTCTCTCTCTCTCTCTCTCTCTCACACACACATACACACACCATTCTCTCACTTGCGGGGCTCCATGCCCAGATCGTGTTAATCCTCTCTGTCCTCCACACATTTCCCTGCTCCCATCAACGTCAACGCTGCTTTGATGAACACACACACACACACACCACTCTCCATCATTATCATTGTTTCAGCTGGAGAGGAGTGTTTGTAATTACAGGGGTTTGAAATGAAAGGGAGTTCTCAAGAAGAAAGAAAGGAGGGATGAAGGAAGGAAGAAAGAGAGAGAAAGACAGAAAAAAACTGTGTCTGTGACATATTAGTCATTTTTTACCGTAATTGTTTTTCGACCCCATCCCACACTTGTTAAAAGAAAAAACAGAGCTTTGGGAATGTGCTTTGCAGTGGACTGGTTCCAAGGCTCTTGGTCTTCCTCTGCTGGAGTTCTGAGTAAAAGACAAAAGGTTTGTGGGTGGCTGGTAGTAAAGGCTTGAGAATGCGGGTACTTATGGACAGACATAGGCCTGTTATGTTGCCAGGCCTGGGGCTGGAGTTAGGGTTGACTCCCAGCAAAGAGGCTTGTGTTGTGGCGAGACGTTGTGTACCATGGTTGTCCTGTACTGTCTCACTGGATGGATTCTCTAAAGACTAATGCATCTTGCTGATGCAATGATAAACAAATCCAGATCCATTCGACTGATTGATTGACTGACTGAATGAGTGATGGGTTGTCATCTGTCAGCAGTAGGAAGCCCATTTCAGTCAGAGGCATGTCAGAGACAATTTGACCTCGCCACAGAAATGTACTGTACAAACCCACAGCCTGATGATAGGCAACACGCAGACATCTCCAGCCATATTTCACTGTGTCCCAGGGCTCGTAAAACACATGCTCGTTAAACAAACCACTGTGACAAACACGCCGAGGTCAGAGGTCAAGGATGAGGTCGTCATACAGTATCCCATCAGAGAAAGAACTCACAGAGAGCACCCCCCTCCCCTCCCCTCCATCCATCCCCCCTCCTCTCCATCCCTCCATCCCCTTCATCCATCCCTCTCTTCTCCTTTGATTTGATTCTTGCGTCTGGAGGACTCATCCATCTCTATCTCTCTCCCTCCCCCCCCTCTCTCTCTCATCCTGCTACTTCCCTGTCTCTCAGGGGTTTACGACTAAACACAAACCCTCCTTTGACAAAACATCAGAAAATAGATCTGCGTTGTCTGTGCGTTTTGTGCATAGTCAGTGGAAATGTTTTCATATGTTACTCAAATAAGAAAGAGAAACAGACAATTTACCTCCTAAGCACACACACACACACACACTGCAAAGGGGAGTGTGTGTGACCTGTGTATGTCCTCTGCTGACTATGTGTTACCCAAGAGGCAGTGTTTGTGTGGTATCCAGTGGCAACCGCTGGGGAGGGTGGGAGAGGCTGATGCAGGGATGTAGGGCTGCAGCTTTCACTCCGCTCAGTTTGCGTGCCTGATTGCAGTGTGTGTGTATGTGTGATGCACGGAGTGTGTGGAGAGTGTTGTTGTCTAAAGGCTAAATGTTACTGACATGCACACACTGACTACTGGAGTCAAAAAGTTAAATGCACTCTCTGCTCTCCTCTCTCCCCGGAGGCTCTCTCTCTCTCTCTCTCTCTTTCTCTCTCTGTCATACTCTCCTGCTTTTTCTCTTCCTACCTCTGCCACTTACCCTTCCTCTCTTTCTCTGATGGTTTTAACAGAGGTGTGACTCATTCGGCATAGAGCCACAATGTCAGGTACTGAGGGGAGAGAAAAGTGGAGGGAGAGAGAGAGAGAGAGAGAGAGAGAGAGAGAGAGAGAGAGAGAGAGAGAGAGAGAGAGAGAGAGAGAGAGAGAGAGAGAGAGAGAGAAAGAGGAGGGGTGGGAGGGAGGGAGGGAGGGAGGGAGAGGGAGGGAGGAGAGGGGGAAGAGAGGAGAGGGGAAGAGAGAGAAGGGGAGGAGAGAGGAGAGGGGAGAGGGGGAGAAGAGGATGGGGTGGGAGGGAGGGAGGCAGGGAGGCAAGAGAAGGGAGGAGATGGGGAGGAGAAGGGAAGAGAGGGAGAGAGGGGGCGTGGGAGGGAGGAGAGAGGAGAGGGGGAGAGAGAGAAGGGAAGAGATGGGAAGGGGAGGAGAGAGGAGAGAGGAGAGGGGGAGAGGAGGATGGGGGTGGGAGGGTTGAAGGGTTGAGAATGGAGGAGATGGGGAGGAGACGGGAAGAGAGGGAGAGAGGGGGCGTGGGAGGGAGGAGAGAGGAGAGGGGGAGAGAGATGTTTTAAGAGGCTGTGGTGAGGTAGTACAAGGGGGGTCAGAGATATGTAAAATGGAGAGGACTGTGGGTACGAGGGAATGAAGGAGGGAGGAGGGTAGTGTGATGAGAACATAAAAAGGGAGCAAAATGAATAATTTTAGCAAACGGTTTCTGTCACGATTGAGTTTTTTCCTCCTCCTCCTTGAGTGTTTTCCTTTTTACTCACTTCTCATGTTTTGGCCAGGCACTGGACTCAGAGAGCTGACCGACACACCGACCTGTTTATGTGTTCTGTGTTTATGACTTCTTACGCTTTAAAGCTAATTACCTAATTACCCTGGGGGTCATTAAGGATCCCCCTTTACACACACACACACACAGGCACTCACGCATACACTCACTCACACACACAAACATACACACACACTTATAAAATGCTGTGGTGGTGAATGGGGGAAGGTAGGGGTCAGGGGGAATGAATGTGGGAATGGGAGGGGTTAGACTAGAGAATGGGAGAGTTTAGAGGATGGGAGGGGTTAGACTAGAGGATGGGAGAGGTTAAACTGGGGGATGGGAGGGGTTAGGCTAGAGGATGGGAGGGGTTAGACTAGAGGACGGGAGGAGTTAGACTAGAGGATGGGGAGGAGTTAGACAAGGAGAATGGGAGGGGTTAGACTTGAGGATGGGAGAAGTTAGACTAGAGGATGGGAGGGGTTAGACTAGAGAATGGGAGGGGTTAGACTAGAGAATGGGAGGAGTTAGACTAGAGGATGGGATGGGTTAGACTAGAGGATGGGAGGGGTTAGACTAGAGGATGGGAAGAGTCAGACTAGAGGACGGGAGGAGTTAGACTATAGGATGGGGAGGAGGAGGAGTTAGACTAGAGGACGGGAGGAGTTAGACTAGAGGACGGGAGGAGTTAGGCTAGAGGATGGGGAGGAGTTAGACTAGAGGATGGGAGGGGTTAGACTAGAGGATGGGAGGGGTTAGACTATAGGTCGGGTGGAGTTAGACTAGAGGATGGGAGGAGTTAGACTAGAGGATGGGGAGGAGGAGGAGTTAGACTAGAGGATGGGAGGGGTTAGACTAGAGGATGGGAGGGGTTAGACTAGAGGACGGGAGGAGTTAGACTAGAGGACGGGAGGAGTTAGACTAGAGGATGGGGAGGAGTTAGACTAGAGGATGGGAGGGGTTAGACTAGAGGATGGGAGGGGTTAGACTAGAGGATGGGAGGGGTTAGACTATAGGATGGGAGGAGTTGGACTAGAGAATGGGAGGGTTGTTAGAGTAGAGGATGGGAGGGGTTAGACTAGAGAATGGGAGGGGTTAGACTAAAGGATGGGAGGAGTTAGAAGAGAGGATGGGAGGAGTTAGACTAGAGAATGGGAGGAGTTAGACTAGAGAATGGGAGGTTTGACTAGAGGATGGGAGGAGTTAGACTGGAGGATGGGAGGGTTAGACTAGAGAATGGGAGGAGTTAGACTAGAGGATGGAAGGTTAGACTAGAGGATGGGAGGAGTTAGACTGGAGGATGGGAGGGGTTAGACTGGAGGATAAGAGGAGTTAGACTGGAGGATGGGAGGGGTTAGACTGGAAGATAAGAGGAGTTAGACTAGAGGATGGAAGGTTAGACTAGAGGATGGGAGGAGTTAGACTGGAGGATGGGAGGGGTTAGACTGGAGGATAAGAGGAGTTAGACTGGAGGATGGGAGGGGTTAGACTGGAAGATAAGAGGAGTTAGACTGGAGGATGGGAGGTTAGACTAGAGGATGGGAGGAGTTAGACTGGAGGATGGGAGGAGTTAGACTGGAGGATGGGAGGGGTTAGACTGGAAGATAAGAGGAGTTAGACTGGAGGATGGGAGGGGTTAGACTGGAAGATAAGAGGAGTTAGACTGGAGGATGGGAGGTTAGACTGGAGGATGGGAGGAGTTAGACTGGAGGATGGGAGGGTTTAGACTGGAGGATGGGAGGTTAGACTGGAGGATGGGAGGAGTTAGCCTGGAGGATAGGAGGTTAGACTAGAGGATGGGAGGAGTTAGACTGGAGGATGGGAGGGGTTGGACTGGAGGAGTCATGTGACAGTCAATCATCTGTCTCACTAACCCTTAGGCAGGGGTTCTCCACACACACACACACACACACACACACACACACACACACACACACACACACACAGTCTTGGCTGATATTAGGGAGGTTCTGATATTTCTCCCAGTGAAGTGACATTGTACTGAATGATTTGCTGGAATGTGCCCTAAAGTTCAGGTCAGTCTGAACACACACACACAGTTCTTAGTAGCCTCACATAGGAGTACAGTCAGTCAGTCGCCCCTCTTCTTTCTTCTCCTCCTCCTTCACCTTCCTTCCTTTATTTTCCTTCCTTTCATTCCGGTCTATTATCCCATCCCACGTGGAGGGAGGGGGTTCTGGGTAAGATTTGCAATGATGACAACGACGATGAAGAAGATGATGGTGATGATGATGATGACAGTGATGCTGAAACGGACATAATTAACAAAATCATGGGGGGATAATGACGATAATGATTATGACAACAAGGACAGCGAAGATGATTTCACTGAGGGTGTAGTAAAGCACTGGCTGTTTACCTTAGGCCTCTCAAGTGCAGCCATGCGGCCTGAAGCCCCTTTCAATACTGCCACCTTCAGGACAGAACCTGTCATTGACGATGCTAAGTGTCACTGTGAAATATATCAATGAATAGATTATTAATACTCTAGTAGTGTAATGGTATAGTTATTACTACACCTAGAGATGATAGCAGTGGTGATGGTATAGTTATTACTACACCTAGAGATGATAACAGTGGTGATGGTATAGTTATTACTACACCTGGAGATGATATCATTGGTGATGGTGTAGTTATTACTACACCTGGAGATGATAACAGTGGTGATGGTATAGTTATTACTACACCTGGAGATGATAACAGTGGTGATGGTATAGTTAATACTACACCTGGAGATGATAACAGTGGTGATGGTATAGTTATTACTACACCTGGAGATGATAACAGTGGTGATGGTGTAGTTATTACTACACCTGGAGATGATAACAGTGGTGATGATATAGTTATTACTACACCTGGGGATGATAACAGTGGTGATGGTGTAGTTATTACTACACCTGGAGATGATAACAGTGGTGATGGTATAGTTATTACTACACCTAGAGATGATAACAGTGGTGATGGTATAGTTATTACTACACCTAGAGATGATAACAGTGGTGATGGTATAGTTATTACTACACCTGGAGATGATAACAGTGGTGATGGTGTAATTATTACTACACCTAGAGAGCATAACAGTGGTGATGGTATAGTTATTACTACACCTGTAGATGATAACAGTGGTGATGGTATAGTTATTACTACACCTAGAGATGTTAACAGTGGTGATGGTGTAATTATTACTACACCTAGAGAGCATAACAGTGGTGATGGTATAGTTATTGCTACACCTGGAGATGACAACAGTGGTGATAGTATAGTTATTACTACACCTACACCTGGAGATGACAACAGTGGTGATAGTATAGTTATTACTACACCTAGAGAGGATAACAGTGGTTATAGTATAGGTATTACTACACCTGGAGATGACAACAGTGGTGATAATATAGGTATTAATACACCTAGAGAGGATAACAGTGGTTATAGTATAGGTATTACTACACCTGGAGATGACAACAGTGGTGATAATATAGGTATTAATACACCTAGAGATGATAACAGTGGTGATAGTATAGGTATTACTACACCTGGAGATGACAACAGTGGTGATAATATAGGTATTAATACACCTAGAGAGGATAACAGTGGTTATAGTATAGGTATTACTACACCTGGAGATGACAACAGTGGTGATAATATAGGTATTAATACACCTAGAGATGATAACAGTGGTGATAGTATAGGTATTACTACACCTGGAGATGACAACAGTGGTGATAATATAGTTATTAATACACCTAGAGATGCTAACAGTGGTTATAGTATAGTTATTACTACACCTGGAGATGCTAACAGTGGTTATAGTATAGTTATTACTACACCTGGAGATGTTAACAGTGGTGATGGTATAGTTATTACTACACCTAGAGATGATAACAGTGCTGATGGTATAGTTATTACTACACCTGGAGATGATAACAGTGGTGATGGTATAGTTAATACTACACCTGGAGATGATAACAGTGGTGATGGTATAGTTATTACTACACCTGGAGATGATAACAGTGGTGATGGTGTAGTTATTACTACACCTGGAGATGATAACAGTGGTGATGATATAGTTATTACTACACCTGGGGATGATAACAGTGGTGATGGTGTAGTTATTACTACACCTGGAGATGATAACAGTGGTGATGGTATAGTTATTACTACACCTAGAGATGATAACAGTGGTGATGGTATAGTTATTACTACACCTAGAGATGATAACAGTGGTGATGGTATAGTTATTACTACACCTGGAGATGATAACAGTGGTGATGGTGTAATTATTACTACACCTAGAGAGCATAACAGTGGTGATGGTATAGTTATTACTACACCTGTAGATGATAACAGTGGTGATGGTATAGTTATTACTACACCTAGAGATGTTAACAGTGGTGATGGTGTAATTATTACTACACCTAGAGAGCATAACAGTGGTGATGGTATAGTTATTGCTACACCTGGAGATGACAACAGTGGTGATAGTATAGTTATTACTACACCTACACCTGGAGATGACAACAGTGGTGATAGTATAGTTATTACTACACCTAGAGAGGATAACAGTGGTTATAGTATAGGTATTACTACACCTGGAGATGACAACAGTGGTGATAATATAGGTATTAATACACCTAGAGAGGATAACAGTGGTTATAGTATAGGTATTACTACACCTGGAGATGACAACAGTGGTGATAATATAGGTATTAATACACCTAGAGATGATAACAGTGGTGATAGTATAGGTATTACTACACCTGGAGATGACAACAGTGGTGATAATATAGGTATTAATACACCTAGAGAGGATAACAGTGGTTATAGTATAGGTATTACTACACCTGGAGATGACAACAGTGGTGATAATATAGGTATTAATACACCTAGAGATGATAACAGTGGTGATAGTATAGGTATTACTACACCTGGAGATGACAACAGTGGTGATAATATAGTTATTAATACACCTAGAGATGCTAACAGTGGTTATAGTATAGTTATTACTACACCTGGAGATGCTAACAGTGGTTATAGTATAGTTATTACTACACCTGGAGATGTTAACAGTGGTGATGGTATAGTTATTACTACACCTAGAGATGATAACAGTGCTGATGGTATAGTTATTACTACACCTGGAGATGTTAACAGTGGTGATGGTGTAGTTATTACTACACCTAGAGATGATAACAGTGGTGATGGTATAGTTATTACTACACCTAGAGATGATAACAGTGGTGATGGTATAGTTATTACTACACCTAGAGATGTTAACAGTGGTGATGGTATAGTTATTACTACACCTAGAGATGTTAACAGTGGTGATGGTGTAGTTATTACTACACCTAGAGATGATAACAGTGGTGATGGTATAGTTATTACTACACCTAGAGATGTTAACAGTGGTGATGGTGTAGTTATTACTACACCTAGAGATGATAACAGTGGTGATGGTATGGCTTTGGGTTTAATACATTGTTGAGAGTCACATAGTTACCCCACTGGAGACCTGCATGCCTGTATTGTTGAGTACTTCGATGCCAGTTGCTTAACTTTTTTCCCAGTCTTCCCCTCTCATCAGGGAGTTATTTAGACCTGGGACACCAGGTAGATGCAAGTAAAGATCAGGTAGAACAGACAAGCAGCAAGTTGATGCTCCGGATCTTGTACGGTCAGATTTGAATAGCCCTGGTCTAGGTCCAAGGGCCCTGTGTTCCATACCAGATCAGTTACTGTATATTCTTGGGTGTTCTAAACATAGAATACAGATAGACTAACTTACAGTCACTGCATTCAGCTGTGTTAAGTAGGGGAAAACAACCACTTATCTCGGTCAGATCTATAGGTAGGTCAGATCTATAATGTGTATTTCTGTTTTTGGCTCCTTTGCTGAGCGATTAGTGCTTTTTGAGGTTGGTTCGGTTTCATAAAATAATAATCACGTATTTTGGTTTCTATTATTTTTTTTAACATTAAATGCATTATGAAATAATTACACGTAAATGATTTAAGAGCTTTTTAATGGAAATTCCTTAGCCAAAAATAGTGACCATTCTATAGAGTACCACAGTATGAGTCATTGTACCCATAAAACCTGGCGGTCAAACAGGGAAATGGTTAGTTTTTCAACCATTCATTTTTCTAATAAGGGATTTCAGAAACACTTAAAATAAGGACAGTTTTGTGTAGGCTTACCCTGACGTGACGTTCTGATAACCGTGTAAATCTCTCTAGGACAAGGTGACTTTTATCAATATATTCACCTTTTTTTACCCACCAAAAATGAAATGCTAATTAGATGCTCATGTGGCTATCATAAAAAACTACAAATGCCATGATGATCTGGACGAGACTGACAAATCGAGACAAAGGTAAGAATCTCTGGAATAACTATCTAATGTTAGCTAAATGTAGTAATGAATAAATTGGCAACATTTATTTAAATGGACAATTCTGTGGACTGTCTTGTCAAAGTTTTAAATTGACACAATACCTGTTTGCAAAGGTGTCAGCTAGAGATTATGTGCAGGAGCTTGCAGGGATTTGTAGTTTTGCATGATATCTACTTTGATGCTAATTAGCATTATTAGAATCTGAGAGTATTAGAGCCGCATATATTGATAAATGTCACTTTTTCTGAGAGAAATGTACACGATTATCAAAACGTCACACCAGGGTAAGCTTACACAAATCACAGCCCTTATTTTAAGTGTTTCTAAAATTCACTATTGGAAAAATGAATGGTGGAAAAACAATTTAAACCATTTCCCTGTTTGACCGCTAGGTTTTATGGGTATTATGACACCTCTACTGTGAGGCTCTATTGCCAAAACATTTAACATTTTCCATTGTCTCAGTCAGGTCCACATTGGGTAGACGTCAATAGAAAAATATATGTTGTGTATATTAATTTCATTATTTTTCATTCCTTAAGTTTGTCTTGGTACTCTCCATCTACAGCCCAATCCTGTTCCCTTGTCTAACTGCACATTGTAGCTCACCTGTGTTCAGCTTAAAACTTTCCGTAAGCCCTACCTTATTCCTTCTTTACACCTGCATTTTTACTATCTTTTTTTTTAATACTTTGTTTATTGAATTTTCAGCACCAGCATTTAGTAAATAATTGCACTTGGAAGTTATTTGGTATGAATATGGAACAACAATTTGAAGACAACGATACAGCAAAACATAGAGAGACAGACATGAAAGAAAAAATAGACATTAAATACGTAAATAAGATAAAACACAAAAAAAAAGGAAAAATATATGTTTTGATCCAGTTGTTTTAGGTCAGCTAGCACAGTTATTACCGTCCTTAACATCCGAGATGTCGTATATGCACATACCAGGCTTCTTACATCACCAATATATAAATATACATCACTCTGGAACTGCAGGGAAATGTATTCTTTTAACATAAGAAAAGAAGGGAGCCCACTTTGCATAGAATTTGTCTACAGACCCATTGAGTGTCTGTTTAATTTTCTCCAACTTTATGCAATTCAAAATAGATTTAATCCAAAGAGCATGAGAAGGGGCTGCAGAGGATTTCCATCTAAGTAAAATTAATCGTCTCGCTAACAACGTGACAAAGGCAATTACATCCTTATTCATTTTGGTCAATTGTATTGTGGGTAAGGAAACTCCAAATAATGCAATGAGAGGGTCTGGCTCGATCTGTGTGCCGCTTAATTCTGAGAGTGTGTTAAAGATGTCTTTCCAGAAACCAACAAGAGATGGGCAACACCAGAACATGTGCACATGATTAGCAGGGGACTGGTTACATCGAACACAATTAGGGTTCACATCCTTGTAAATTTTTGATAATTTTGCTTTGGTCCAGTGGGCCCTATGAATGAGTTTGCATTGGATGAGGCCGTGTCGAGCGCGCAAATAGAAGAGCTATGTACCCTTTTGAGTGCCCCTTCCCATAGTTCATCAGATATTTCCTCACCCAGTTCCTCCTCCCAAGAGGATTTGATATTGTTTAATGAGATGGCTTGTAGTGAGCAAATTTGACTATAGATTATTGACAATGTGCCTTTCTGATTAGGAAGTGGGGTGAGAAATGTGTCGAACTGTGTTCCACCAGAAAGGTTGGGGAATCCTGGATCTATGCTGCGGACATAACTCCGGACTTGTAAGAACCTAAAAAAAATGATGTCTGGGGAGACCAAATTTAGCTGATAATTGTTGAAACGTACTAAATGTATTGTTAGTATACAGATCTCTGAATCTTTTAATACCGAGATTAGACCATGTTGAGAAAGCACCATCAATCATAGACGGGGGAAAAGCTGGGTTTGAGGCTACTGGAGCCAAAGAAGAGGTTGTTTGAAACCCAAAGTGGCGCCTAAATTGATTCCAGATCTTCAATGTTGTTTTGACACATATATTATTGGTGAAGGAGGAGTAAGGGCCTGTAACAGAGGAGTGAGCGAGGGAAGACAATGATGCCGGTGTAGACGAGGCAGCCTCCATCTCTAGCCAAGTTGGGGGTGGGAATATCACTCTGCTCTGCAACCAGTACTGAATGATCCTAAGGTTAGCGGCCCAATAATAGAATCTGAAATCTGGTAGAGCTAGACCGCCGTCTGGTTTGGGCCTCTGCAAGAGCTGTTTTCGCATCCTAGGAGGCTTTTTGTCCCATATAAAGGGTAGAATTAGGCCGTCGATCTTTTTGAAAAATGTATTGGGTAGAAAAATTGGAAGGCACTGATAGAGGTATAAGAATTTAGGGAGAGTATTCATTTTAATAGAGTTAATTCTAGCAACTAAGGAGAGGTGTAGCAAAGACCACCGTTCCAAATCGTCCTTAGTACGGGTTAAGAGAGGAGCAAAGTTGGCTTGAAAAAGGTTTTCAAACCTAATTGTGACATGTACCCCGAGATATATAAAACTACTGTGAGCTATATTAAATGGCAAGTTATGTAAAGGGGATTTTTTTGCAGCCATGTTAAGTGGCATCAATTCACTTTTACTGAGATTTAGTTTATACCCTGATAAGTGACCGAAGGATGCGAAAGTGGCAAGGGCAGCAGGGACAGAGACAGAAAGGTTGGATGTGTATAATAATAAATCATCTGCATATAAAGACAGTTTGTGTTCGTGTCCGTATCTGACTATGCCTTTGATGAGGGGGTTGGAGCGAAGTGCTATTGCAAGTGGCTCTATGGCGAGGGCAAACAGTAAGGGACTTAAAGGGCAACCCTGACGTGTCGATCTTTGCAAAGGGAAGCGATCTGATTGAGTGTTATTAGTCCTGACAGAGGCTTGGGGGGATGAGTACAGAAGTCTTATCCAGGTCATGAATTTGGAGCCAAAGCCAAATTTATTTAGAGTGTAAAAAAAAGGTATTTCCATTCCACCCGATCAAACGCTTTCTCCGCGTCCAGGGATATAATGGCTTCAGAGGTATTGTCGACAGAAGGATTGTATATAATATTAAATAATCTTCGGAGATTGAAGAATGAGTGTCTATTTTTTATAAATCCTGTTTGATCCGGAGAGATAATTGATGGGAGGACTGTTTCTAGCCGCGTTGCCAGAATTTTGGCTAGAATTTTATAGTCCACATTTAGCAGGCTAATTGGACGGTATGATGCACAGTCAAGAGGGTCTTTGTTTTTTTTAAGAATAACACAAATGGTTGCTTGAGTGAGAGTATGTGGGAGAGCACCATTTACAAATGCATCATTGTACATTTCAATTAGAATAGGGGCTATTTTGGAGATAAACTTTTTATAAAACTCTGTCGAGTAGCCATCAGGCCCTGGGCTTCTCCCAGATTGAAGGGATTTGACAGCGTTAGACAGTTCTTCAACAGTGATCGGCTGCTCTAATTTTTTAACCAAATCCCGGCCGACCGAAGGCACAGAAAGTGAGTGGAAGAAATCATCCAATTCCAATGTATCCGCTTTACTTTCAGAGGTATATAGAGACTGGTAAAATCTCTTGAACTCCTCATTGATCCCCCCCCAGGATCTAATGATATCCCAGATGATGTACGAATTTTTGTAATCTGAGATGATGATGATAGTTGACGTAACTAGTGAGCTAATAATTTACTGGCTTTATCTCCTTGTTCATAGTAAGTGCTCCTAGACTTGACAAGCATTTCAGTAACCTGGTCTGTTAATAGTGTGTCAAATTCTGCTTGCAGAGTTAATCGTTCCTTATAAATATCCGGGGATGGTGAAACGGCATAAATGTCATCTAATTGGGCAATACAGCGTGTTAACATAGATAACCTATGCCTTTTCAATTTGTTCTCATGTGCGGTGTAGGAAATAATTTCACCTCTGATATAAGCTTTCAAAGTTTCCCAGAGAGTAGACGCAGAGATGTTTGGGGTTCTATTTGTAGTCATGAAAAAGTCGATTTGACTCAAAACAAAATTGACAAAGTGTTCATTACTGAGCAGTTGAGTTTTTAGTCGCCAAGGCGGTCGCTGATTGTCAACATTTTGAAAAGCTACTTCCATAGTAACAGGGGCGTGGTCAGATACAACAATTGGGTTATATGAACATGAAGATATGGAGTGGAGGAGCCGGTCATCAACAAGGAAGTAGTCTATGCGCGTAAAAGTGTGGTGAACCGATGAGAAAAAAGAGTATGCTTTCCCAGCTGGATTAACCATTCTCCAAGGATCTGAGACTGCGAATTCAGACATAAAGGTTCGGACAACTCTAGCTGAGGTTGATAAGGTGGTAGGTTTAGTGGAGGATCGATCCAAATGTGGGTCTAACCAACAGTTAAAGTCACCTCCTAAGATCAACATATGGGTGGACATATCTGGGAGTGTCGAGAAAACCGATTTGAAAAAATCACCATTGTCCCAATTAGGAGCATAAATATTAACAAGAAGAACCTTTGTATTGAGCAGCCTACCACTGACAATTATATATCTACCATGGGGATCTGCGATCACCTTAGAACATGTAAAAGGTACCGATCTGTGAAGTAAAATAGCCACCCCTCTCGCCTTACTCTGAAATGAGGAATGGAACACCTGACCCACCCATCTGCACCTAAGACTTGAGTGTTGTGATACCTTCAGATGAGTTTCTTGAAGAAAGATGATGTGAGCTTTCAAATGATGAAGATGGTGTAGCACCTTACTACGTTTAACTGGGTTATTTATGCCCCTGCAGTTCCAAGTAAGAAAATTAAAGCCATTCCCTCCAGCAGTATGGGCTACACTAGGCTGAGTCATATCTTAAGAGAGAGAGAGGATGTGTAAAGGACAAGGTACAATGTAAGCTGAAGATCTTAGTTGAACCTAAAAGCGCAAATGTAAAAAACAAAGACAAGCGAAGAGGCACAAAAAACATATACAAACTATATACAAATAGAGAGTGAACAAACCCTTCCCTCACACCCGCCCTTGCCGAAGCATCTCCCCAAATGAGATGCAAGCAAAACCCTAAATACAAAGAAAGTTTAGAGCTAAGCATGATAACTCTTACTCTGTGCTACCTAAGATTAGTGACCATTTAACTAGAGTAAGCCAAACATGGATAGATTGGTCCCCAACAGAGTCTAAGGAAAACTATCCTCGGTTAAGAGAGGTTTAACCTCGATACAGATGGTAAATGATCAAACTGAAACAGCCATGCAGACCCCCATATATTGGCATTAGAGGCGGCAAACCTGGGCTGGAAATAAAGAGATAAAAAAAGAGAATGACATTCATATGTCGATGAACCCAGCAAAGATGGCTTCGTTAGTCACCCATTCGGCCTGCTAACTAGCCTGCTAGGAAGACCAGCCAGCCAACCATTTGTTACACACCATGCGGTACAAAAGCCGCTTTCACGTTCTTGTTGATGAAATCTGCCGCTATAGCCGGGTCCTCGAATCTGTGCATGGAGCCGTCCGGTAAAGTCAGTCTCAAAACCGCAGGGTAGATGAGGCCGAACTTCACGCCCGGGCAGGCGTGTAGTTGGCGTTTCACAGCTCCAAAGCTAGCCCGCCTTTTAGCCACAGCTGTTGTGTAGTCCGCAAATATCGAGACTCTTTTACCCTTATATAGAAGAGGGGATGCTTCTCCCGATCTTCTCAGTATGTCGTTGCGGACGTGAAAGAAATGCACCCTGATGACAAATGGTCGCGGGGGTTCTCCATCCCTGGGTCGGCTACGCAGAGTGCGGTGAGCCCGGTCTAGCAATGGCTTCTCCTCTAGCCCGAGCAGCTCCTGAAGTAGCTGGGCCATGTACTCCGTGGGCCTTGAGCCCTCCACTCCCTCCGGTATTCCCAGTAGACGAATGTTGTTCCTCCGCATTCTACTTTCCATATCTTCGCATCTATTATCGAGGAATGCCACCCTAGTTGTCAATGAGCCGACGTTAGCCTCTAGCTCGCTAATGCGAGTGCTGTGGTCTGTAGCACCTCGCTCCAAATCCGATAAAGTCACCCCATGTGCGTCGAGCTTATTCTGTATACTCTCGATAGATTTTTTAAGCTCGTCTTTGATCGTTGATATCTCTGACCTGAGATTGGTAGAGAGACAGTCAATTTTTCCGAAAATATCGGTTTTGAGGGTGCCTATCACGGATTGCAGCATCTCCACAGTCAGTGTTTCCGTGGGGCCGGCATTAGCAGCGTTCGGTGGCGGGGGTGAGTCGGGAGAGGTTGCAGGCTTGCTGCAGCCTGCTCTTGCAGACTCTGTTTTTGGCCGGGTTGATGTCATTACGAATTTAAATTTATTAAACTTGAACTGAATTGTTTATGGGTCTCTTCAGACGCCTGGGCAAACAGAAATGTATGCAATTCTGCAAAGTTAAATATATAAATTTGGTCACTAACTCAGGAGCGATAGGGAGACGCGTGCTACATCCTTGGCTTCCAACAGCGCCCCCGCATTTTTACTATCTTTGTAATTTCCTAAAGTAATAGTACAATTTGGATGGAGAATGGTGTTTCTCACAAATTTTAAAATGAAATCCCCCTGTCTTTTTAATTCATAATGAAGTTGATCATTCTTCATAAGGAATTGCTTTAATATTCATGGCTTTCGACACCATTAAAATGATTCCTCTCCCTTTCTTTCCCTGTCCTTCAGAAATCACTTAAATACTTTTCAAAACATTTCTACACAAATGAAATCCCACACCTCAGTGAGACCTCCGCAATCACATAGATTGTCTGTATGTACTGGTGTGTGTGTTAAACCATATGTTCTTTAGTTAGACATTACTACCCCCATTCGCATCACACACACGGTATTATAGGATTGGTCTCTCACTGTCATAATCATGTACAAATACTCTGTTATCATTACAGTTTTTTCCAACTGCTTACACACAAAATCTTTTCATGTCACACGATTTTTTAAACCTCTCACTCAAAGTGCAAAACTACACACCAAATATCCAAAACCATAAGCTATTTCTCAGCCTTTGACTCAGTTGTCAATTGCATAAAACACTTTTTTCAAAACACTACACACAATTTTCTACCTAAAACACAAGTAAGTGTAAGTGACTTGCTTTCCTTTTCCAAACACAACCAATCAAAATGCTACACTTATTCACCAGGTCACACACTCCTCACATGTGCAAACACTAATAGCTTAACTGATCACTAACCAATCACTGCTTTACTGTAGTATAGGCCTATAAATAGGTCAAAGGTCAGATTACCTGTTTTGAACAATGGATGCCAACAATGGACAGAGAGCAAGAGGAGTAGGAGGGAGAGGAAGAGGAAGAAGAGGACGAGGGCAAAGAAGAGAAGGAAGCAGAGCCATCTTTGATGAGATTAGGGCAACACTTGTTGATCATGTGATCAACCACGGTTTGACCATGAGAGAGGCTGGACTGAGAGTCCAGCCCAACTTGAGTCGATTTACAGTGGCGTCCATAATTCGAACCTTCAGAAATGAGAACAGGTATGCAACTATCTAATGACTATTTTAGCATTATAGTAATGTACTGTAAAATACATATGACTGCATAGTATTGCATAAACATTTGTAACTCTAAGCCATCCATTTACTGCACTGCATTGAATGAATGAGGTTGGTTATCATGCTGTACTACATTTCTTTGTACATTGTTTACAGTTCCTATGCTGAACACATACTGTGTTTGAATTCTGTACAGAGTGGAAAGGCAAAGACATCATGGAGGACGAGGACGCTTGTTTACAGATGTACAAGAGACTGCAATTATAAATATGGTTTTGGCCAACAATGCAATTAGGATTCGAGAGATAAGAGAGCATATCTTGAATAATGACACCATATTTAACAACATCAATGCTGTAAGCCTGTCGACCATACAACCCATCCTCCAACGGCACCGAGTGACGATGAAACAACTTTACAAGGTGCCATTTGAGAGAAACTCTGACAGAGTCAAGAATATGCGACATGACTTTGTAGAGGTATGTATGCAACACTACTTCCAGTACTTCAGACATACCATATTTACTCATCTGTATATCCTTTTGTCTGTTACAGAGAGTATTGGAGCTGGATGCCCATGTAATTCGCCATGAATTTATTTATGTGGATGAGGTTAGCTTCAACCTCACCAAAACCAGGCGCCGCGGAAGAAATGTAATAGGACAGAGGGCAATTACCAATGTCCCTGGACAGCGTGGGGGTAGTATAACTATGTGTGCTGCCATCACTCAAAACGGGGTCCTCCATCACAATGCCACACTGGGTCCGTACAACACCGGCCATATGCTCACTTTTCTGGATGCAATTTACACAATGCTTGTCCCTGATCCAGATCAGGAGCCTGCTAGATTTGTGGTTTTATGGGACAATGTTAGTTTTCACCGGGTTGTTCTCGTCCAAAACTGGTTTGCCACCCATCCACAATTTGTAGTTTTGTACCTACCCCCATATTCACCTTTTCTAAATCCCATAGAGGAATTCTTCTCAGCCTGGCGCTGGAAAGTGTATGATCGCCAACCCTATGCCCGCATGCCGCTTCTCCAGGCAATGGAGGACGCATATGGGGACATAGAGGTTGCCTCTGTCCAAGGTTGGATACGCCATGCTAGAAGATACTTCCCTCGATGTTTGGCAAGAGAAAACGTATCTTGTGATGTGGACAAAGTATTGTGGCCAGACCCAGGCCGGAGAAGAGATGAAGCGTAGCTTAGCACTGGTGACTGCCCCCCTACCAATTCCTGGACTGCCCCTGGGACCCCCACACACAATTGTGTTCTTTACTGTATTCTAAAAATATACTTTTGGTTTACATATGTTTATGGTTTTGTTGTATGCTACTGTATACAACAGTAATGTTTGGCCTAATAAATATTTTCTGTTTCTACATTGCATTGGTGTTTACAGTGTACTTGTTACCCCTCTCAGCAGATTACTTTCACTGTAGAACATTGTATTGAAATGTAGATATAAGCCTATGAAAGACCAACGAGCTTTAGATTTAAAACAACAGTGTTTACATGGTATATCCAAAAATGTACTATTATGAAAGCAGTGTTTGCCATTTGATGCAAATGCTTCATTCTGACATGTGTTTATGGCATTTTGAATGCAGTGTTACATTTTGAAGGAGATGTGAGGCATTTTGCATGTTGTGTGGGCAGTTTTGGGAATTGTGTGTAGAGTTTTGAAAAAAAAGGAGACAGTTTTGAAAACGTGTGTAAGCAGTTGGAAAAAACTGTAATAGACCAATTTCCAATCAACACATTTAATAACTGTTACACCGTAGATTATTTCTGTTAACCATTTCTAAATATAATACTTTTTCCAGTCGCAAATGTAGTTTTTCAGATGAAGAACTTAGTAATATTTGCTCCTGGGTTTCTAATACAACGTTGCTTTAGACATGACCACCTATGTCTCCCTTAACTTCTTAGGGAGGGGTGGGGTGCTAGCGCCGACACTACCAGGTGAAATGCAAGGCGACAAATTCAAAATCCAAAAGTTGAATTATTAAACCTGCATCAATATATAAGTGCTTCATAGTCATCAAAAGCTCTGTTTCTTGGCAATATCACAGCGTTGTCAGATTTCAAAAAGGCTTTACGGCGAAAGCACCACATTTGATTGTTTGAGGGAGGGGCTCTAAATGAAGCAATGTGTCAAAACCACTTTTTCCAGGACAGAAATTCCTCTGGGTTTTGCCTGCCATATCCGTTCTTCAGAGTGTTTCCTATCCAATAGTACTAATTATGTGCATATCCTATTTTCTGGACCTGAGTGGGAGACATTTTACTTTGGGCACGCCAGACTCTCCAAAACCGCTCTCCAAAACCGCTCCCTAAACCGCTCCCTAAGAAGTTAAGCTTTGGATAATTCCCAGAGGCTGTAAGGCTCTGGTTTAACAAAGAATTAAACAAAGTCCCAGTCTGCAATGGATCAGTCCATTATTAAGTGAGCGCTCCAAAACACCCACTGAACAAAGCTTATATACATAGGTTCTTCCCTTATGGGGCCAATAGGAAGAAGACAAGTTTACATGGTTTCATAATCTGTCTCAGTCACGTTGTAGTTTGTTTTACCTCATTCCGTATTTCTGACTATCTTGCACAGACAGGCTTACTTCCCCTCCCCATAGTCCCTGCCCTTGTCGTTAGTTTCGACACTAGATGTTTCACAAATACACCCTTTAGGGTTTATTTTGTTTTCGCACTCATGAGCTATAACCACAGTTTTCAGGGTGGAGTATTTTAGTCACTTATAATTAATACATTCTCACACAAATTTCTCTATCACTCTCGTCGTTGGGTTGTGTACATTCCTCTCCCATGCGGTCTATGTGGTCTGCATATATCTAACCTAAAAGCCAATTTATGCTTGATCCGAGAATGTGGTCGGAGGCGCTGTATGGATGGTGTGACGCAACTCTCTTCAGCCCATTGTCCCACTAGACTTGATTTCTCTCATTTATGATTTGATTTCTTTCTGTAATTCAAGTAATTCAACTGACGCCGGTCAATTAGTTGTTTACTTAATAGTTTATATACCCACCAGTGTGTCAATCTAAGTAACATAATGAAGAAATCTGTACATTTAAGATAGAGATGTTTTTGTATGGGCTGCGACTGAATTCCAAAGCATCTGCCTTTGTCAGCCTTCCGCATCTGCAGTGGAAGGTGGCCAAGCTACAGCGGTTTGTCAGACTATGAGACATCCCGAAAATTGGACTTCTCACAAAAACGTCTGTGGCGTCCAAACGGATATGACCACTCCATGGAAAGATGAGACTCTGGCGTGTTCTTCGTTTTGCTCTACGACCCCCACAAGTGTCACAGGACTTGTCTTAAGGTAAGCAATGGAAGTGAATGGAAGTATGGAGGTAGTTTTGTGTCAACAAAAATAAGGGGTTCAATACGTGTCCAAAATTACTAAAACATTTCCTGAGCTTTCTTATACGGTATCGCTCAGCACTACTGACAGTAGGGATAGATCAGATCTATTGTGTGTATTTCTGTGCTGGTGACAGTAGGGATAGGTCTATTGTGTGTATTTCTGTGTTGGTGACAGTAGGGATAGGTCTATTGTGTGTATTTCTGTGTTGGTGACAGTAGGGATAGGTCTATTGTGTGTATTTCTGTGTTGGTGACAGTAGGGATAAGTCTATTGTGTGTATTTCTGTGTTGGTGACAGTAGGGATAAGTCTATTGTGTGTATTTCTGTGTTGGTGACAGTAGGGATAAGTCTATTGTGTGTATTTCTGTGTTGGTGACAGTAAGGATAGGTCTATTGTGTGTATTTCTGTGTTGGTGACAGTAGGGATAAGTCTATTGTGTGTATTTCTGTGTTGGTGACAGTAGGGATAGGTCTATTGTGTGTATTTCTGTGTTGGTGACAGTAGGGATAGGTCTATTGTGTGTATTTCTGTGTTGGTGACAGTAGGGATAAGTCTATTGTGTGTATTTCTGTGTTGGTGACAGTAGGGATAGGTCTATTGTGTGTATTTCTGTGTTGGTGACAGTAGGGATAAGTCTATTGTGTGTATTTCTGTGTTGGTGACAGTAGGGATAGGTCTATTGTGTGTATTTCTGTGTTGGTGACAGTAGGGATAGGTCTATTGTGTGTATTTCTGTGTTGGTGACAGTAGGGATAGGTCTATTGTGTGTATTTCTGTGTTGGTGACAGTAGGGATAGGTCAGATCTATTGTGTGTTGGTAACAGTAGGGAGGTGGAATGGGGAGGATCAAAGTGTCCTGATTGATCTGTCTGGTTCCACCCACCTGTTCTGTCTGGAATGTTCCTCTCCTGGCAGCGGGTGTGTGTGCGGGTGTGTTATGTCTATGAGAAGTTTTGTGTGTCTGTATGTGTGTGTTCGCATCTGTTACCAGGTGGATGTCGATCTCTCTTAGTGTGTGTGTGTGTGTGTGTGTGTGTGTGTGTGTGTGTGTGTGTGTGTGTGTGTGTGTGTGTGTGCAGTCTGTTTCAACACGTCTGTGTAATTTAAGGGAAAATTATCATCTGGAGCTGGAATATGTGCTCATGTCTGTCTGCCACCGCTCCAACCCTCTCACGCCTTTCTTCGTTTCTCTCATACCCTCGTTCTTTGACAGCTCTAATAAGTTCAGTAGGTCAGGTTACACCCCTCCATCCCATGCCAACTTCTCCCCGTTTTTCTGTTCTTTCGCTCTGTCCCCAGTTTCTTTATTTTATCTCCCTCTGTTCTCTCTCCCTCTTTTGTCTCTCCCTCTGTTCTCTCTCCCTCTTTTGTTTCTCCCTCTGTTCTCTCTCCCCCCGTTCTCTCTCCTCCCATTCTCTCTCCTCCTATTCTCTCCCCCTCTGTTCTCTCTCCCCCTGTTCTCTCTCTCCCTGTTCCCCCTCTCCCTGTTTTCTCTGCCTCTGTTCTCTCTCCCCATGTTCTCTCTCCCGCTGTTCTCTCTCCCCATGTTCTCTCTCCCTCTGTTCTCTCTCCCCTGTTCTCTCTCCCCTGTTCTCTCTCCCTCTGCTCTCTCTCCCCCTGTTCTCTCTCTCCCCCTGTTCTCTCTCTCCCCTGTTCTCTCTCCCCTGTTCTCTCTCCCCTGTTCTCTCTCTCCCCTGTTCTCTCTCCCCTGTTCTCTCTCTCCCCTGTTCTCTCTCCCCTGCTCTCTCTCCCCTGCTCTCTCTCCCTGTTCTCTCTCCCCTGTTCTCTCTCCCTCTGCTCTCTCTCCCCCTGTTCTCTTTCCCTCTGCTCTCTCTCCCCCTGTTCTCTCTCCCCCTGTTCTCTCTCTCCCTGTTCTCTCTCCCTCTGTTCTCTCTCCCTATTTCTCTTCCCTTCCCCTTTCCAACACATATACATACATACCCACTCCTTCACCAACACAGACACACACTGACAGACAGATGCACACACACACAAACACACACGAACACACACACACTGTCTCTCCAGGCCTCTCAGGTTGCTGATATATTCAATTTTTGCACGTATAAAGTAATAATAATAATATTAGCGGGTGTGACAGAGCTAGGGTCCACGGGCTGACACCGCCAGGACTTCTATAAATATCCCCCCTTTTCTGGGGGAATCCGAGACGCAGCACAGAACTTCAGTTTACACAGCTGAGGAGCATGTGGAAGAAACTCTCCATTCACTCTCTCCCTCTCTCTCACCTTCTCCTCCCTTCCTCTCTCCTTTCTCCTCCTTTCTTTATATCCCTCTCTTCATTCCTATCACTCCACCTCTTTGCTTGCCCTGCCCCGGCAGCTTGCTGTACCTCTCTTTTTACGCTCTCTGTACCTCTCTTTTTCTCCATCCTCCCTTTTCTCTCCCTTCTCCTTTCCTCTTTGTCTCTCTCTTTCTTTTCAATGTGAATGATATGGTGGTGATACTCCTGCCCTGGTGAATGAAGGCAGGACAGGGTCTGCTTGTGGAATTGAGGTGAAGAGCAAAGTTAGTGGCTCTCCTCTCTCCCATCTCCTTCTCGCCTCCTCTCCCCATCTCCTTCTCTCCTCCACTCTCCCATCTCCTTATCGCCTCTCTCCCATCGCCTTCACCCATCTTCTCCCCATCTCATTCTCTCCTCTACACTCCCATCTCCTTCTGTCCTCCTCTCTCCCATCTACCTCTCTCCTCTCTCCAATCTCCTTCTCTCCCCCTTCTCTATCATCTCTTTCTCTCCTCCTCTCTCCATCTCCTTCTCTCCATCTCATTTCCTCCTCTCTCCCATCTCTTTCTCTCCTCTCTCCCATCTCCTTCTCTCCTCCTTTCTTCATCTCCTTCTCTCACCTCTCCCATCTCTTTCTCTCCTCCTCTCCTCCTCTCTCCCATCTCCTTCACTCCTCCTCTCTCCCATCTCCTTCTCTCTTCCTCTCTCCATCTCCTTCTCTCCTCTCTTCCATCTCCTTCTCTCCATCTCCATCTCTCCTCCTCTCTCCAATCTCCTCTCCTCCTCTCTCCATCTCCTTTTCTCCTCTCTCCTATCTCCTTCTCGCCTCCTCTCTCCCATCTCCATCTCGGCCTCCCCCTCTCCCATCTCCTTCTCTCCTGCTCTCTCTCATCTCCTTCTCTCCTCTCTCCATCTCCCTCTACTTCCCTCACTTTTTAAATCTCTTTCTCTGTCTCTCTGTCTCTCTGTCTCTCCTCTCCCTCTCTTTCTGTCTGTCTCTCTCCTTGTTACAAGCTCTCCCTCTCCCCTTGATCTCCTTAACATCTGCTGCAGTAATCAACAGTTATCTCCCCATAGGGGCCATGTATGCACACACACACGCACAGGCATAGTCAAGGTCATGCACATACACACACATAGTAAGGAGACTGGGTGTCTGTGTATTATCCAGAATCCACTAGGGGAAACCCTTGTTTTTGTAATGATGCAGGACTGCTGTCGCACCTGGTGAGGTTCTAATTATGCCTTTGCACCCAAATTAAGTGTGTGACATATGAAGTACGTCGGGTTCGTGTGTGTCGTGTCTGATTTCAGTCTATGGAAAGCTGTAGTACTTGTGCCCACTGCTGGGTTTACTGGTCTCTGTCCCCCCCTATGGGATATAGCTCATAGGTACAACAACATGCCATTCATGTTACAGTGCTGCTGGTCAAATGTACTATACACTTCATTATCATGCGTGAGGCTGGTATATACCTGTGTCAACTGTTGATAGTGGTGACATTATTCATCTTTCAGTTGGGCAAAAGCTAGGCCGATATAGTTGCTTAGGCTAAGCGTACGACACGTTTTGATTAGACCTTTTCTGAAAGGAGTTACCAGTATACGTAGTAATGTTTCAGAACACATGAAGGTTTGGTTGGAATCAGTGGCGGATTTAGGAGACATGGGCAGGCACCCAGGTGACATTTGTGCGATCGGTTTTCTTTCGCTCATTTGCACGTCATTGTAAATAAGAATTTGTTTTTAACTGGCTTGGCTAGTTAAGTAAAGTAAAAAAAATACATCGTATGCTCAAGTTTCCACTCCTTGTCGGTCAGCGGGTTGAGAGGTCGAACCGTGGGCGCTGTCTTGCGTTTTCTCACTTCGCTCTCTTGTTACACTATATTCCAGAAGTTCTTTTTCTTTCATTGGTATATCCTTTTCATTATGAAAAAGACGTTAGCCTAGTTTTATTTATTGTAAATGTGTTGTAGTCTCGTAGGGCCTATGTCTTTCTATGGTTGGCATCCTTAGTATTAGGCCTATCAAAACTAAAACATTCTTGAAATGGGTAGGCTATTCCAACTTGTCAGTGAGAAAAGCCATTTCTCAGGTTGTGTGGAGTCAATTCCGTGCTATTAGAGATGTATATGACGTAGTCTCTTTCTCATACAGATATCAATCTGCAGCCCTAGATTCTCGACGCTGGTTTAGCTCAGTGGTTACTTCAATTCAAATCCTGTTTCTCGGTCCGCGGGCCAGAAGTACGAACCACGGGCGCTGTTCTGCGTTTTAATTTTTTTAAAGATCACCAAAACAAATATTCCAAATACATTTAAAGTAGACAGTTACAATTCAGGTTACATTTTTCATTTGTATTATGGACATTTAACAATGAAATACATAGTGACCCTGTGGTAATCTTTATTTTGTTAAGTGTATTTATCTTTAAATTAATAAATACATTCTGAAAAGTTTATGATATGTCAGTAGCCTATCTAGTCCAACAATTACACTGCATCCTTCACTTTGCAAAACCGTCTAAACTAATAAAACGAAACCTGGTCTGTGCTTTGCTGTACTGACAGACTCTACAGTACATTGTCCGTGTGTAGGTGCCTGATTTACCTGAATATACCAGCAGGAGTCGCTCTGACACCACGGAATATCAGATATGCCTAATAAACATGAACAATTCAAACTGCAATTATTTAATGCATTTCTAATGAGAAGCCGGGAACCAATTTTAGATATATAGGGCCTAGTAATAATGAAAACAGAAAAACAAAAAAACATTAAAATTATCAATATTATGTATTGAGTTTTTCTTGTGGAAATGATGTGTATGTTGGAAAGGATGTTTATATTGTCATATGCCTAAGTGATTTAGGCACTTGGCTAACAGCACATGGATTTAAACAGGTTGGTTAGTTGACCTCTATACATGTATATACATTGTCATTAATGTCTACTATTGTACTATGCACATCAAGACTATATCTAGATGTTTTTCTTCTTCTGAGTGTTCTCTGTGATGGCTCAAACCCACAGGCGCTGTCTGGTGTTTTACGATTGAAATTCAATTGTGTTCACAAAAGTTAGCCTATGACGTTATATCAAGAAAAGTACATAGGCTGTTGATCTAATGAACAATGCTTAAGCCAAATGGATGAATGACGAATTTTACTCCGTTCATTATGACTTGAATAGAATTTCAATTCTGCAATTATTGTTTTATTGTCAGAAGTACGAACCACGGGCGCTGTCCAGCGTTTTTTTATATCGAAAAAGGTCTCCTATGCAAATATGTTATTTACATTTAAAGTAGACAATTACAATTCAGTTGATATGTTGCATTTTCCATTTGTATTATGGACATTTAGTAATAACAATAACAATAATATCAAAAGCAGTAACTGAATTAACAGCAATAAATAGTGACCCTGTGGGTATCTTTATTTTGTTTAATGTATTTATCCTGGCCTGGGTCATAAAAAACTATATTTCTGATTGAGGTCTACCAAATAATTTAAATCTAATAATCATAGAGTTTTGTTCCCAGTATAGTTTCTGTCTCGTACTTGCATTCACTGGGAACCTGCAGTTCCCCATTGACCTATGGGTTAGGGATGACTTGTGCAATACACTGATTAACGTAACCTATATCATAGCGGAGGCGTTACGATTGGGATAACTTCCCTTTAGAGAGTTGTTCCGTTGTACATTCTTTATTCTGTAGCCTTTGCCTTCACATTTCACCCGTATTTTAAAAATACACATTTAGGCTTTGTTTTGAGGATATAGTTTAATATGAAACTGACGTGTGTTTGTTGTTTCAATGTAAAGAAAACAAAGTATATGATTGTATGCTACAGTATTGCAGTCCTATCTGCTGTGACATTTCTCCCCAAACAATTTTCCGACAGATGGCGCTCTAGGATCACTAATAAAAACGAGTGTCAGTAAACGTATACATTAACTGTGTTCTTAGACTTCGCACATGACTTAAGGTCAAGTCCATTTCAGTACAATTCAGGATTTAGGAAGTGAATGAGCCGCAGTTTAAGATTGTCTTTTCAGTTAATATTCTTATTAATTTGTAATGTTATGACAAATGATTTATAGCCTACTTTACTGACATTTGGCTAATTAAATCATAATTTATTAAACTTCTACAAACAAGAATCAAGTAATACAGATATATGATAGAGCAGGTCTGGACTATGATTTTCCGACAGAGTTGAAAGTTGTGTGTTTCAAGCCTCCAACAGATTGAGAGAGTCAAGATGGAACAACACGACTTGAGCAGAGGGAGGATGTCAACGGGGGAGAGGCTAGTAGGCTATAGAGACATTTACATATTTCTGTCGTTCTAGAAGACTTTGTAAACAAATGATCTTCAGCTTCATGTAATGTTTAAAACACGTGCAGTGGCCTAAGTAATACACAGGTAAGAGCACCAACGCTTTACACAAGGACCTGCCAGTTCCGTGTTATTATTGAGCTCTGTGACGGAAGCTATATCTCATACAAAGGTCTATCTGCAGTCCTGGAATTCCGGTGCTGGTTTAGCTCAATGGTTACTTCAACTCAGATTCTGTTTCAAGGTCCGTGGGCCATGAAGTACGACCCACGGGCGCCGTCCAACGCTTTTTTTTTCTCGAATAAAGGACTACAAAACAAATATGTTAATTCCATTTAAAGTAGACAATTACAATTCAGTTGATAAGTTACATTTTTCATTTGTATTATGTACATTTAATAACAACATAAAAAAGTAAATAATAACAATAATATTTCACCTTTTTTTAACCAGGTAGGCCAGTTGAGAACAAGTTCTCATTTACAACGGCAACCTGGCCGAGATAAAGCAAAGCAGTGCGACACAAACAACACAGAGTTACACATGGGATAAACAAACGTACAGTCAATAACACAATAGAAACATCTATATACAGTGTGTGCAAATGTAGTAAGATTAGGGAGGTAAGGCAATAAATTAACAACATGAACTGAATTGACAGCAATAGATGGTGACCCTGTGGTATCTTTATTTTGTTAAATGTATTTCTCTTTAAAGAAATCTAATCCATAGTCCCTATTATATGTTTTTACAGTCTTTATGAATGTAAGCTGTTTAACCGGGAGATGGCGCAGAGGATCATTAATGAAAGAAGAAAAGGATTTGACTTCATTTTATCTGTGGCCAATGACCTTGAGCCTTCTTGGATGGGCACTTCTAAGGTAACTCTATGGCAGCACCCAAGGGGGTTGAATTTTGGAGCTCTACCCTTAGACTTGGTGGTGACGTAGTGTCCCAGTGAGTGACAGAACACTCACGGTGCACCACTCCGTATTTTCTGCTGGCTTGCCCCACCACCACAGAAAGCATTGAGCTAGGCTGAAACACATGCACCTCCTCCTCTCTCCCATCTCCTTCTCTCCTCCTCTCTCAATCTACTTCTCTCCTCTCTCTCATCTCCTTCTCGCTTCCTCTCCCATCTCCTTCTCGGCCTCCTCTCTCCCAACTCCTTCTCTTCTCTCTCCCATCTCCTTCTTGGCCTCCTCTCTCCCAACTCCTTCTCTCCTCTCTCCCATCTCCTTCTCTCCTCCTCTCTCCCAACTCCTTCTCTCCTCTCTCCTCCTCTCTCTCATCTCCTCTCCTCTCTCCATCTCCTTCATCTCCCTCTTTTTCTGTCTATCTCTATCCTTGTTACAGGCTCTCTCTCCCACTCTCTGTCTGTCTTGTCTGTCTCTCTCCTCTCCCTCTCTCTCTTTCTGTCTGTCTCTCACCTTGTTACAGGTTCTCCCTCCCTCTCTCTGTCTTTCTGTCTCTCCTCTCCCTCTCTTTCTGTCTGTCTCTCTCCCTGTTACAAGCTCTCCCTCTCCCATTCTTCTCCTTAACATCTGCTGCAGTAATCAACAGTTATCTCCCCATAGGGGCCATGTATGCACACACACGCGCACATGCATAGTCAAGGTCATGCACATACACACACATAGTAAGGAGACTGGGTGTCTGTGTATTATCCAGAATCCACTAGGGGAAACCCTTGTTTTTGTAATGATGCAGGACTGCTGTCGCACCTGGTGAGGTTCTAATTATGCCTTTGCACCCAAATTAAGTGTGTGACATATAAAGTATGTCGGGTTCGTGTGTGTGTGTGTGTGTGTGTGTGTGTGTGTGTGTGTGTGTGTGTGCGTGTGCGTGTGCGTGTGTGTCATGTCTGATTTCAGTCTATGGAAAGCTGTAGTACTTGTGCCCACTGCTGGGTTTACTGGTCTCTGTCCCCCCCTATGGGATATAGCTCATAGGTACAACAACATGCCATTCATGTTACAGTGCTGCTGGTCAAATGTACTATACACTTCATTATCATGTGTGAGGCTGGTATATACCTGTGTCAACTGTTGATAGTGGTGACATTATTCATCTTTCAGTTGGGCAAAAGCTAGGCCGATATAGTTGCTTAGGCTAAGCGTGCATTTACACGCTTTGATTAGGCCTTTTCTGAAAGGAGTTACCAGTATACGTAGTAATGTTTCAGAACACATGAAGGTTTGGTTGGAATCAGTGGCGGATTTAGGAGACATGGGCAGGCACCCAGGTGACATTTGCGCGATCGGTTTTCTTTCGCTCATTTGCACGTCACGTCAATGATATCATGTCACCGTGTTGGACGGTGGGTCAATTAACCCTGTCGGAGTGGGCGCCCTGACTCTAGTTTGTGAGCTAGGCAGGCTACTGCCTGGGAAGGTCTCCCACTCAGAAGTACGAGATGGAGGGCGGAGCTAGCATGTTGGAGTGAACGGACGTTTGGAGAGAGGCTCCTGCAACTTTTTTGCGAAACAGTTTAACTTAACCAAATTTACAGCACTTTTTTACAACAAACGTCTGTTTCTAATACATTATTGTAACTTTCTACGTGAACATGCCGAGTAATAGGCGACCAAAGGACAGCAAATCCTCACCGGAGGCCTCCTCCCCACCAAACAACGAGACAGACATGGCGGAAAGCACAGGCAACAACGTGACACTTTCTGAACTTACCCGGGCTCTGGGAGAACTACGTGTTGCTATAGCTGAGGATCTTAAGGCTACTTTTGCTGAACTGGATTCCAAAATCGAGAGCACCATTCGAGCGGTTGCTTCGCAGGGTCAGAATATTGTGGACCTTGAGAAGGCTTCTGAATTCAACGCTGGTAGGATCGACGAGTTAGAGAAGCTATGCACGTCCTTGCAGGATAGTGTACAGAGGCTCTCTGTGAAGGTGGTCGACCTAGAGGGCCGATCCAGACGTCATAACCTTCGCCTTGTTGGTCTGGCGGAGGGGGTGGAGGCTGGCTCTCGCCCCACCGACTTCTTCGCCAAACTACTGAGAGATGCAATGGGATCGGATGTTTAGGCTTCGGATCCCCAGCTGGACCGTGCACATCGCGCTCTTGTCCCAGTGCCTGGCCCGGGCCAACGTCCTCGCCCAGTAATCATCTGTTGTCACAGTTTCAAGACCAAAGATCTTATCCTGTGCGAGGCTCGATTGAGGGGTAACCTGTTACATAAAGGACATCCCTTCCGTGTCTATGAGGATTATGCGCCCGATGTTGCAAAGCATCGCGCCGGCTACAGAGAGGTCATGACCAAACTCTACAAACTCCACCTTCGCCCAGCCTTGCTCTTCCCTGCAAGACTCAGAATTACCCCTCCTTCCAGTGAGAAGATTTGGCTCTCCTCAGTTTTGGATGCAGAGAAGTTTACCCGGAATATATGCCGATCCCCGTACGGGTTAGAGCGCTTTGTCGCAGTGTATTAGGACTCGAATCCATACTATGCCATAACGGGTGAAACCTTATTAAACCTTATTAAACTGTGTTATTGTCGCTACCGAACATGTAAGACGCTGAGCCGACCAATGGAGGGCTGTCAGAGCTCTCATTTAACGTTCATTTCACTTTCATGCTGATGGTTTATGTTTAGACCGGCTCTGCTTAGCAATATATTCTTGTGATGCTATGTCTCGTTTATCTCAGGGATTGACCCAGGATGACACTTAAGTGGGCAATATGTTTAAGTTGCAACTTATTCTGTTTTGGTTTATTAGATGCTAATTGAACACTTTATTTGCGGGAGCCTCCTCAGTTCATATGTTAGTAGAAGTTCTAGGATAGTAAGAGGTGAACGTATAGTTGGGATTTTATTTTGGTTTTACCTCTTGTTTGAGGTCGCGCCGTGCATTTTTGGCATCGGCCAGACAATGTGTTCATTATTTTTATATTTTTTTTCTCTCCTATTTGTGCATGCCTGTTACAGGTGGGTTGAGGGGGAGGGTAAATGTTGGGGAAAGTTGGAGGACAGGGTGGAGAGTAAGGGTGCTTGCCGGGGGGGAGGGGTCGGTTGGATACTGCTCGGGTGTAGGTGCTACATATGCTGATTGTGAAGGTTGGGTGCGCTTACTTACCTTTTTATTGAGTTCCATGTTATGCAGGCCACCATAGGAACTACAAACGAGAGGAGGGCGGGGCTTACGTTTACTTCCTGGAATGTAAAGGGTTTAAACAAACTAATTAAGAGAGGCAAGGTCCTAGCCCACTTGAAAGCACTCTCGTCTGATATTATATTTTTGCAAGAAACCCATCTAAAAAACAATTCCCACAGCAGACTTAAATGTAGGTGGGTGGGGCAAGTGTATCACTCTAACCTCTCCGCATTGATAACCCCTCTTTTTTCAAAAGAGTCCTTGCCCTGATTCCAGATATCTCCCATACTAATTTGGTCATTGGAGGGGATCTTAACTGTGTGCTAGACCAATATTTGGATAGATCTTCTACCCGGCGTACTCCTACCTCCTATTCAAGCGAATTATTGAATACCTACATAAAAAACTTATTTGATATTTGGAGGATCTCCAACCCTACGGGTAGGGAATACTCCTTTTACTCTCATGTTCACAATGTTTATACCCGAATTGACTACTTTTTGGTTGATGCAAAGTTACTCCCTATACCTGTAATGTGAGGTATCATGATATTATAATCTCTGACCACAGTCCACTCACTTTCTCCCTGAGATTGGGTGACATCATACCAAAGGAGAGGGTCTGGAGGTTGAATCCTCAGCTCCTCACAGAACCAACATTCTGTGAGCATCTTAAAGACAAAATTACATTTTTCTTTGAGACCAACGACAACACAGAGACTTCCCCAGCATTATTGTGGGAAACACTGAAGGCTTATTTGAGAGGCTGTATCATCTCCTTTCAGGCTGCCAGGAGTAGGCAAAACAGAGAAAATGTGTAGAATTGAGGGACAAATTCTCTTACTGGATAGGGAGAATGCCAGCCATCCATCTATGGAGAAACATAAAAAAATGACCTCTTTAAAATTTGAATACAAACAGATTCTTTCAGCTAAAATTGCTAAATCTTTTCTCTATGCCAAGCAAAAATATTTTGAGTTTGGTGACAAACCACACAAATTACTCGCCAGACAACTTCAAAAATGAGAGTGACCGAATGATTCACAAAGTTAAATCTGCATCTGGGGAATTACTCTCTTCCCCAAAGACATTAATGACAGATTCCGTCAATTTTACAAAACTCTATATACATCTAAAGCGGATCCTAACCCCTTAATTATGCAAAACTTTCTGGAGGACTGTAATCTCCCTGCCCTGAACCAGGAAGATTCCAACTTCCTGAATAAGGAAATATCTATTGGAGAAACAATTAAATCTCTAAAGAGTGGCAAGACCACAGGCCCAGATGGATACCCTGGTGAATTCTATAACACATTCAGCAACATGCTCTCTCCCTACCTGCACAAAATGTTGGTTCAGGCCAATGAGGATGGAGCTCTCCCACCTACTTTGGATGAGGCGTTTATTACAGTTATACATAAGAAGGGTAAAAATCCGGAAGAGGTAGGGTCATATAGACCAATATCTCTCCTTAATACAGACCAAAAGATTTTATCAAAAACTCTGGCGAACAGGCATAGCACTTTAATGGGCAAACTGGTCCATTCGGACCAGCCCGTTTTTCTCCCTAACAGAAACTCATTCTTTAATCTCAGGCGCCTCTTCAACATTATGTTTTCTCAGAGGTTACCCAACGTGGACCTTGCCGTTATATCTCTTGACGCTGAAAAGGCCTTTGACCAAGTTGAGTGGTCCTATCTATTCAAGGTCCTGCAGAAATGTAATATTGGAGAGGGGTTCATAAATTGGATCCAGCTTTTATATAGAAACCCCTGTGCGAGAATACTCACTAACCAATCACTGTCACCCCGATTTAACCTTTATAGAAGGACAAGGCAGGGTTGTGCGCTGTCGCCTATGCTCTTTGCTTTAATTATTGAACCTCTCGCTCAGGCGATCAGATCTCATGCAGCAATACACGGCTATAATACTAAAGATACTCTAAATAAGATTTCCCTATACGCAGATGACATTCTCCTCTATGTAACAGATCCCCAAACTAGTATTCTTGCTATTCTTGATGTGATTAATATGTTTGGTACCTTCTCGGGATACAGAATAAATTGGAACAAGAGCGAATTAATGCCCATAAGGTTGCAAAACACCTTTTGGTTAGAACGTCTTCCATTTAAGTTATCTTTAGAAAGATTTACCTACCTAGGAATTGTAGTTACCAAACAATACTCCTCACTATTTAAGGAGAATTTCCCCCCTCTGATGCAAAGACTCAAGGCAAACATACAATTCTGGAGAACTCTCCCAATTTCTCTGCTCGGAAGAATTAATGCCATTAAAATGGTCTTCCTCCCACAACTGCTCTACCTATTCCAAAACATCCCAGTATTTATACCTAAGACCTTTCATAAACAACTGGACTCAATTATCAATCCATTCATCTGGGATTATAAAACACACAGGATAGGTAAAAAACACCTCTGTAAATCCAAGATGGAAGGAGGATTGTCTCTCCCAAATTTTATATTTTACTATTGGGCCGCTAACCTCCGCGCTGTTACGTTTCTGCTGGATGACGCACTTCCGTCGTCTAGCTGGCTTAATATGGAGCGTGAGGATTGTCACCCCTTCTTTATTGGCGCTGTGATTTTATCGCTTGTCAAACTGGAGATGTCACTTTATAGTAACAATCCTATTATACATAGCACAGTCCGAATCTGGAAGCAAATTAAAGTCCACTTTGACCTTAGACCAATATCATTCATGCTCCCTGTTGCTAGGAATCCCTCCTTTGCCCCCTCTAACCTTGATAACACCTTTGAGCGATGGGGAGAGCTAGGGATAAATACCATAGGGGGATCTATATATAGAAGGGACCTTTGCCTCCTTTGAGTTGCTGAGGGAAATTTATAATCTTCCCAGAAGTAACTTCTTCAGATACCTACAGATTAGAGACTATGTTAGAAAACATCTTCCGACATTTGAGAATGCTAAACCTTCCCTGTTTGACGGATGCATAAATATATGCCCCACCTCAGACAAATTGATATCTCGTCTATATGACGCTTTTCAATCTGTTAGCACACCTTCTACAGATGCCATTAAGGCAAAATGGGTGGAAGAACTAGGGTCTGACATTTCTGTGGCAGACTGGGAAGATAGCTTGGAGTACATCCACACCTGCTCCATTAACTCCAGACGTCGTCTCATACAATTCAAGGTATTACACAGATTACACTATTCCAAAACTAAGCTGCATAGGATATTTCCTGACACATCCCCTATGTGCGATAAGTGTCATGCTGCGCAGGGTACACTACTCCACTGCTTTGCCCTTTGCCCTAACTTGTATGGCTATTGGTGTGGAATTTTTAGGATCCTCTCTGAAGTTCTGGAGACTTCAATTGATCCAGATCCGCTTCTGATAATCCTGGGAGTGTCCGATTCCCTAAACGGATTAACCAACCCCCAAAAACAACTAATCTCTTACAGTCTCATTTCGGCCAAAAAAATGATCTTGTTGTTTTGGAAAAGGAGGGAAGCTCCCTCTACCAAATTATGGCTCAGCGAATTGGCAAACACTGTCCACTTAGAAAGAATAAGATATATTCTGAACAATAAATTAACAACATTTGATCAAATCTGGCAGCCTCTCCTCTCTTACTTGGACCAGTCGGCGCTGTGAATTTGTACATTTTAACGCACTCTCAATTGTAATATTTGAATATACTTTAGGGCAGCGTGTGCTTGCCCGGCACCCGAGCAGTTGAGGGAATGGGGGATAATAGGGGGATGATAGAGGGGTTGATGAATAATGGGGGATGATAGGGGAGGGTGACATCTACCCTCTTTCTTTCTACCTGTCCTTGTTCTCTTTGTCTTACTTTGTATTAGTTACTGTGCACCTGGAACTTTGGGCCTTGCTGTTTCTGTCTGCTCTTTTATGTTTAGATAAGAATTATACACGTGTCTTTTATACCTTTACACCAGTCTTGTGTGTGCTCAATAAAAATATTTGAACAAGAAGTACGAGATGGGGAGGGTCGGGGGTAGGTTGACCTCAGGTCTCCCCACTGGAAGCCTGAGGTAGGGGGAGCGGGGGAAGGGGGAATCTATCAAATTGCGCACCTCTAACTTTGTACAGTACTAATGCAATTAGTTGTGCAATTTAGTTTGTGTGTTTCTTGTTTGAAGTGCAATAGTGTAAAAATCAAGTTCTCTTCTTTATACTTGTGTTATTCTATTTATGAATTTGTGTGATATAGGATTTGTGCAATTTAGTTTTATATGTGTTTTTTGTTAGCAATAGAGTAATAGTGTAATAATTTGATTATTTTTATTTACATACTATAATTTGTTTCTATTTGTCTTTGTTACTTCTTTTTGATATTTATGAGTCTTATTTTTGTATATATATTTCTATTTCTATAGTTTTAAATGTTATGATTATTTATGTGTGTTGTTCCAAATGTCTGAATAAAAGTTCCAGTTAGTGCAGAATGGTGCTTTTTTAGAGGGGTTCCCAGGAGCCATACAAGCTAGAACCGCCACAGGTTGGAGTTGATAAAGGCACTTGGATCTTAATGCACATTCCCATCCATTGACGTCGCAATACACCTGTAGCAGTTATATAATTGTGGAGCCAATGACAAAGGTTTGCCAGCTTAGCTCTATGGATCCAGGTTGCACCACATCCGGCCGTGATTGGGAGTCCCATGGGGCGGCGCACAATTGGCCCAGCGTCGTCCGGGTTTGTCCGGGGTAGGCCGTCATTGTAAATAAGAATTTGTTTTTAACTGGCTTGGCTAGTTAAGTAAAGTAAAAAAAATACATCGTATGCTCAAGTTTCCACTCCTCGTCGGTCAGCGGGTTGAGAGGTCGAACCGTGGGCGCTGTCTTGCGTTTTCTCACTTCGCTCTCTTGTTACACTATATTCCAGCAGTTCTTTTTCTTTCATTGGTATATCCTTTTCATTATGAAAAAGACGTTAGCCTAGTTTTATTTATTGTAAATGTGTTGTAGTCTCGTAGGGCCTATGTCTTTCTATGGTTGGCATCCTTAGTATTAGGCCTATCAAAACTAAAACATTCTTGAAATGGGTAGGCTATTCCAACTTGTCAGTGAGAAAAGCCATTTGTCAGGTTGTGTGGAGTCAATTCCGTGCTATTAGAGATGTATATGACGTAGTCTCTTTCTCATACAAATATCAATCTGCAGCCCTAGATTCTCGACGCTGGTTTAGCTCAGTGGTTACTTCAATTCAAATCCTGTTTCTCGGTCCGCGGGCCAGAAGTACGAACCACGGGCGCTGTTCTGCGTTTTAATCTTTTTAAAGATCACCAAAACAAATATTCCAAATACATTTAAAGTAGACAGTTACAATTCAGGTTACATTTTTCATTTGTATTATGGACATTTAACAATGAAATACATAGTGACCCTGTGGTAATCTTTATTTTGTTAAGTGTATTTATCTTTAAATTAATAAATACATTCTGAAAAATTTATGATATGTCAGTAGCCTATCTAGTCCAACAATTACACTGCATCCTTCACTTTGCAAAACCGTCTAAACTAATAAAACGAAACCTGGTCTGTGCTTTCCTGTACTGACAGATTCTACAGTACATTGTCCGTGTGTAGGTGCCTGATTTACCTGAATATACCAGCAGGAGTCGCTCTGACACCACGGAATATCAGATATGCCTAATAAACATGAACAATTCAAACTGCAATTATTTAATGCATTTCTAATGAGAAGCCGGGAACCAATTTTAGATATATAGGGCCTAGTAATAATGAAAACAGAAAAACAAAAACAAAAAAACATTAAAATTATCAGTATTATGTATTGAGTTTTTCTTGTGGAAATGATGTGTATGTTGGAAAGGATGTTTATATTGTCATATGCCTAAGTGATTTCAGGCACTTGGCTAACAGCACATGGATTTAAACAGGTTGGTTAGTTGACCTCTATACATGTATATACATTGTCATTAATGTCTACTCTGACCGATTGTACTATGCACATCAAGACTATATCTAGATGTTTTTCTTCTTCCGAGTGTTCTCTGTGATGGCTCAAACCCACAGGCGCTGTCTGGTGTTTTACGATTGAAATTCAATTGTGTTCACAAAAGTTAGCCTATGACGTTATATCAAGAAAAGTACATAGGCTGTTGATCTAACGAACAATGCTTAAGCCAAATGGATGAATGACGAATTTTACTCCGTTCATTATGACTTGAATAGAATTTCAATTCTGCAATTATTGTTAAGTTTGGTTGCCTTAGTTTCTGCTTCATTCTCATGGCCTAAGTGCAGCACTGGTAAGTGCGCCAATCCTTTACGCATTACACAAGGCCCCGCCAGTTCTGCGTTATTGAAGATCCCTGTGACGTAGGCTATATCTCATACAAATGTCGTTCTGCAGTCCGAGATTCTCGGCGCTGGTTTAGCTCAATGGTTACTTCAAGCGTAAAACCTATTTCATGGTCCGTGGGCCTGAAGTACGAACCACGGGCGCTGTCTAGCGTTTTTATTTTATATATAAAAAAGGTCTCCAAAGCAAATATGTTATTTACATTTAAAGTAGACAATTACAATTCAGTTGATATGTTGCATTTTCCATTTGTATTATGGACATTTAGTAATAACAATAACAATAATATCAAAAGCAGTAACTGAATTAACAGCAATAAATAGTGACCCTGTGGGTATCTTTATTTTGTTTAATGTATTTATCCTGGCCTGGGTCATAAAAAACTATATTTCTGATTGAGGTCTACCAAATAATTTAAATCTAATAATCATAGAGTTTTGTTCCCAGTATAGTTTCTGTCTCTGTACTTGCATTCACTGGGAACCTGCAGTTCCCCATTGACCTATGGGTTAGGGATGACTTGTGCAATACACTGATTAACGTAACCTATATCATAGCGGAGGCGTTACGATTGGGATAACTTCCTTTAGAGAGTTGTTCCGTTGTACATTCTTTATTCTGTAGCCTTTGCCTTCACATTTCACCCGTATTTTAAAAATACACATTTAGGCTTTGTTTTGAGGATATAGTTTAATATGAAACTGACGTGTGTTTGTTGTTTCAATGTAAAGAAAACAAAGTATATGATTGTAGGCTACAGTATTGCAGTCCTATCTGCTGTGACATTTCTCCCCAAACAATTTTCCGACAGATGGCGCTCTAGGATCACTAATAAAAACGAGTGTCAGTAAACGTATACATTAACTGTGTTCTTAGACTTCGCACATGACTTAAGGTCAAGTCCATTTCAGTACAATTCAGGATTTAGGAAGTGAATGAGCCGCAGTTTAAGATTGTCTTTTCAGTTAATATTCTTATTAATTTGTAATGTTATGACAAATGATTTATAGCCTACTTTACTGACATTTGGCTAATTAAATCATAATTTATTAAACTTCTACAAACAAGAATCAAGTAATACAGATATATGATAGAGCAGGTCTGGACTATGATTTTCCGACAGAGTTGAAAGTTGTGTGTTTCAAGCCTCCAACAGATTGAGAGAGTCAAGATGGAACAACACGACTTGAGCAGAGGGAGGATGTCAACGGGGGAGAGGCTAGTAGGCTATAGAGACATTTACATATTTCTGTCGTTCTAGAAGACTTTGTAAACAAATGATCTTCAGCTTCATGTAATGTTTAAAACACGTGCAGTGGCCTAAGTAATACACAGGTAAGAGCACCAACGCTTTACACAAGGACCTGCCAGTTCCGTGTTATTATTGAGCTCTGTGACGGAAGCTATATCTCATACAAAGGTCTATCTGCAGTCCTGGAATTCCGGTGCTGGTTTAGCTCAATGGTTACTTCAACTCAGATTCTGTTTCAAGGTCCGTGGGCCATGAAGTACGACCCACGGGCGCCGTCCAACGCTTTTTTTTCTCGAATAAAGGACTACAAAACAAATATGTTAATTCCATTTAAAGTAGACAATTACAATTCAGTTGATAGGTTACATTTTTCATTTGTATTATGTACATTTAATAACAACATAAAAAAGTAAATAATAACAATAATATTTCACCTTTTTTAACCAGGTAGGCCAGTTGAGAACAAGTTCTCATTTACAACGGCAACCTGGCCGAGATAAAGCAAAGCAGTGCGACACAAACAACACAGAGTTACACATGGGATAAACAAACGTACAGTCAATAACACAATAGAAACATCTATATACAGTGTGTGCAAATGTAGTAAGATTAGGGAGGTAAGGCAATAAATTAACAACATGAACTGAATTGACAGCAATAGATGGTGACCCTGTGGTATCTTTTATTTTGTTAAATGTATTTCTCTTTAAAGAAATCTAATCCATAGTCCCTATTATATGTTTTTACAGTCTTTATGAATGTAAGCTGTTTAACCGAGATGGCGCAGAGGATCATTAATGAAAGAAGAAAAGGATTTGACTTCATTTTATCTGTGGCCAATGACCTTGAGCCTTCTTGGATGGGCACTTCTAAGGTAACTCTATGGCAGCACCCAAGGGGGTTGAATTTTGGAGCTCTACCCTTAGACTTGGTGGTGACGTAGTGTCCCAGTGAGTGACAGAACACTCACGGTGCACCACTCCGTATTTTCTGCTGGCTTGCCCCACCACCACAGAAAGCATTGAGCTAGGCTGAAACACATGCACCTCCTCCTCTCTCCCATCTCCTTCTCTCCTCCTCTCTCAATCTACTTCTCTCATCTCCTTCTCGCTTCCTCTCCCATCTCCTTCTCGGCCTCCTCTCTCCCAACTCCTTCTCTTCTCTCTCCCATCTCCTTCTTGGCCTCCTCTCTCCCAACTCCTTCTCTCCTCTCTCCCATCTCCTTCTCTCCTCCTCTCTCCCAACTCCTTCTCTCCTCTCTCCTCCTCTCTCTCATCTCCTCTCCTCTCTCCATCTCCTTCATCTCCCTCTTTTTCTGTCTATCTCTATCCTTGTTACAGGCTCTCTCTCCCACTCTCTGTCTGTCTTGTCTGTCTCTCTCCTCTCCCTCTCTCTCTTTCTGTCTGTCTCTCACCTTGTTACAGGTTCTCCCTCCCTCTCTCTGTCTTTCTGTCTCTCCTCTCCCTCTCTTTCTGTCTGTCTCTCTCCTTGTTACAAGCTCTCCCTCTCCCATTCTTCTCCTTAACATCTGCTGCAGTAATCAACAGTTATCTCCCCATAGGGGCCATGTATGCACACACACGCGCACATGCATAGTCAAGGTCATGCACATACACACACATAGTAAGGAGACTGGGTGTCTGTGTATTATCCAGAATCCACTAGGGGAAACCCTTGTTTTTGTAATGATGCAGGACTGCTGTCGCACCTAGTGAGGTTCTAATTATGCCTTTGCACCCAAATTAAGTGTGTGACATATAAAGTATGTCGGGTTCGTGTGTGTGTGTGTGTGTGTGTGTGTGTGTGTGTGTGTGTGTGTGTGTGTGCGTGTGCGTCATGTCTGATTTCAGTCTATGGAAAGCTGTAGTACTTGTGCCCACTGCTGGGTTTACTGGTCTCTGTCCCCCCCTATGGGATATAGCTCATAGGTACAACAACATGCCATTCATGTTACAGTGCTGCTGGTCAAATGTACTATACACTTCATTATCATGCGTGAGGCTGGTATATACCTGTGTCAACTGTTGATAGTGGTGACATTATTCATCTTTCAGTTGGGCAAAAGCTAGGCCGATATAGTTGCTTAGGCTAAGCATACGACACGTTTTGATTAGGCCTTTTCTGAAAGGAGTTACCAGTATACGTAGTAATGTTTCAGAACACATGAAGGTTTGGTTGGAATCAGTGGCGGATTTAGGAGACATGGGCAGGCACCCAGGTGACATTTGTGCGATCGGTTTTCTTTCGCTCATTTGCACGTCACGTCAATGATATCATGTCACCGTGTTGGACGGTGGGTCAATTAACCCTGTCGGAGTGGGCGCCCTGACTCTAGTTTGTGAGCTAGGCAGGCTACTGCCTGGGAAGGTCTCCCACTCAGAAGTACGAGATGGAGGGCGGAGCTAGCATGTTGGAGTGAACGGACGTTTGGAGAGAGGCTCCTGCAACTTTTTTGCGAAACAGTCTAACTTAACCTACTTTACAGCACTTTTTTACAACAAACGTCTGTTTCTAATACATTATTGTAACTTTCTACGTGAACATGCCGAGTAATAGGCGACCAAAGGACAGCAAATCCTCACCGGAGGCCTCCTCCCCACCAAACAACGAGACAGACATGGCGGAAAGCACAGGCAACAACGTGACACTTTCTGAACTTACCCGGGCTCTGGGAGAACTACGTGTTGCTATAGCTGAGGATCTTAAGGCTACTTTTGCTGAACTGGATTCCAAAATCGAGAGCACCATTCGAGCGGTTGCTTCGCAGGGCCAGAGTATTGTGGACCTTGAGAAGGCTTCTGAATTCAACGCTGGTAGGATCGACGAGTTAGAGAAGCTATGCACGTCCTTGCAGGATAGTGTACAGAGGCTCTCTGTGAAGGTGGTCGACCTAGAGGGCCGATCCAGACGTCATAACCTTCGCCTTGTTGGTCTGGCGGTGTAACAGACGAGACTCCCGCGGTTCCTCCTGCTCACCACCAGAGGGAACCCTCTCCTGAATATTAAGCCCTGATCCTCAACTCCCACATACCTGGCTCCAATCACCGTTGCACCTGTCTCCCATTAATAGACTATTTAGGCTCTCTCTCCTTTCTCTCTTTGCAAGTCTTGTTATCCCTGGTGATCATTTCTGAGCGCTTTTTCTCCCGTGTCTGTCATATCGTGGTTATACTCTGACTGTTTTCCCTTTTTGATTCTTGCTGCCTGCCCTGGACTATATTCTTTACTGGACTGTATTTTGTAAGCTTGCTGCCTGCCCTGACCTAATGCCTGTACCCGGATTACGATTTGCCTTATCCCTGCTGTTGTGTTTGCTGGCGATTGACCCTGTTCGTACGACCAAGATTGTAATAAAACTGCAAATGGATCCTCACTCTCATGGTGCTTCATTACAGAAGACTTCGCCACTTCGCGATCCAGCAGCTCTGGTCCAAATGTCCACGGAGATCTCCACTCAAGCAAACCAGCTCGCCGTTCATCAACAGCAGCTAACCCATCTAACTACGGTAACGGAGGAACTCGTCCGACGCTACAGAGGTTGCAGATGTCGCCTCCCGAACTCAGCCCCTCCTCAGCCGAACGCAAGTATGGGCACCTCTCCACCACCGGCACCCACAGTTAACCCACGTCTGGCTCTCTCCTGAGAAGTTTGACGGTAACCCCACTAAGAGTAAGGGATTTCTACTGCAATGTTCATTATTTATTGATCAACAACCAGCGATGTATGTCACTGACGCCAGCAAGATTTCCCTGGTATGTTCTCTCCTCACTGGCAGAGCGTTAGAGTGGGTAACGGCGGTTTGGAGAGAGGATGGCACGGCTTTTCCATCGCTCGGTGCCTTTCTTCAACGCTTCGGGAAGTATTTGAACACCCGGAGGGAGGCATGAGAGCTGGTGACCGACTACTCGCGTTGAACCAGGGCAGGAATACTGCAGCAGAATATGCCTTGACATTTCGCACTCTGGCAGCTCAAACCGACTGGGTTGAGAGCACGCTTAAACTGCTCTTTCGCAAGGGACTCAGTTTGGAATTACAGTCTGAACTGGCCTGCCGAGATGAAGGGAGATCGCTGAATCAGTTCATCGAACTCACCATACAGATTGACAATCTGATTCGATCACGGCGCCCACTCAGAACGGGACCCACCAGCACACAATGTCCCGTGACTCTTCCTCCAACCGAACCCATGCAGCTCGGATATACTCACCTGACTCGGAGGAACGTGAACGCCGCATACGCCAACATCTCTGCCTCTATTGTGGTCAACCGGGCCATCTAAGGGCGTTTTGCCCCACAAGACCACCTCCTCGTAATCCCTCTTCGGTGAGTCCTTGTGTTCAAGCACACCACTCCAGTACTTGCATCAAAGTGCCGATAGTATTATCTCTAGAGGACAATCATATAACCACATCAGCACTATTAGACTCGGAGCAGCCGGCAACTTTATGTCTCATGAGTTTGCCCAACAACAACAATTTCCATTAATCACCTGTGACTCTCAATTGGCAGTGGAGGCGCTAGATGGACGACCTCTCGGCGATGGGAGGGTCCTGCACACTACCGTGGACCTTCGACTACAGACCGGTACCCGCCACACGGAGGTAATTCGCTTCTCGTCATCACATCACCCCATAACCCGGTAATCCTTGGGCTTCCCTGGCTACGGCAACATAACCCGCTCATCTCATGGAGGGAGGGTCGTATCATCAAATGGGACCCGTCATGCCACTCCAACTGCTTGACTGGCAGCCCTTCACTCTCCATTCAGGCCGTTACGGTAAAGGACGAGCCAGCTCTTTTCCCCACTCTACCCATTGAATACTCTGACCTCATCGAAGCTTTCAGCAAGACCAAGGCGATGGAACTACCCTCACCGATCAAGCGACTGTGCCATCGAACTACTACCAGGTACAAAGCCACCCAAGGGCCGAATCTTTCCCTATCTCAACCCGAATCAGAAGCCATGAAAAACTACATCGAGGAAGAACTATCGAAGGGGTTCATTAGAGCATCGACATCACCTGCAGCCGCGGGCTTCTTCTTTGTTAAAAAGAAAGACGGTGGTTTACGCCCTGTATTGACTACCGGGTCTCAACGACATCACTGTCAAGTTTCGATATCCTTTACCGCTGGTTCCAGCTGCCCTAGAACAACTCCGCCAAGCCAAGTACTTCTCCAAACTGGACCTCCGCAGCGCCTACAACCTCATTCGTGATCCGGGATGGTGATGAATGGATGACAGCCTTTTCTACCAGCACTGGGCACTATGAGTATCTGGTTATGCCTTTCGGGCTGTCTAATAGTCCCTCCGTGTTTCAATCATTTATCAATGACGTCTTTCGGGACATGCTGAATCGCTGGGTAATTGTATACATTGATGACATTCTCATCTATTCCAACACCTATGAAGAACATGTGCAACATGTGAGAACAGTATTGCAACGACTCATAGATCACCAGCTATACGCCAAAGCAGAGAAGTGCGAATTTCACCAGACTTCCACATCTTTTTGGGCTACATCATCAGCCAGGAGGAGTCGCCATGGACGAGAAGAAGGTCAAGGCCGTTCTAGACTGGCCCCTGCCAGTAACCTTAAAGGAGTTACAACGCTTCTTGGGATTTGCTAACTTCTACCGACGCTTCATCAGGAATTTCAGCTCGGTAGCCGCTCCCTTAACCTCTATGACTAAAAGAAACTCATCACACCTCACCTGGTCAACTACAGCACAGGAGGCTTTCGCAGAACTCAAGGCACGTTTCACATCGGCCCCCATCCTCCACCACCCTAATCCTGAACTCCCATTTACAGTTGAGGTGGACGCATCTAATACGGGCATTGGAGCTATTCTTTCACAGCGGCACGGATCCCCACTCAAGCTCTATCCGTGCGCCTATTATTCCCGCAAACTTAGTCCAGCCGAGCAGAACTACGACGCCGGAAACCGGGAACTGTTGGCCATGAAAGCAGCTATGGAGGAGTGGCGTCATTGGCTGGAGGGAGCTAAACATCCTTTCGTGATTCTAACGGACCACAAGAACCTGGAATACTTGAGGTCTGCCAAGAGACTGAACCCCAGACAAGCGAGGTGGGCACTCTTCTTCACACGATTTGACTTCACTGTTACCTATCGCCCCGGTTCTAAGAACACCAAGGCAGACGCATTATCACGCCAACACGACGGTGCAGCGCCCACTGAACCCAAGGAAACCCTGCTTCCTGAGTCGTTAATCGTGGCCCCGATTCAGTGGGACATCATGACAGAGCTCACCCAAGCCAACTCACAGAGGACTCCTCCGCCCGAATGCCCCCCTAACAAAACGTTTGTACCTCAGGACCTCTGTCAGAAGGTGCTAAAGCAAGTTCACTCCGTACTCAGCTCCGGTCATCCGGGAATCGCGCCACGGTGCACCTGCTTCAGAACAGCTTCTGGTGGCCAACCTTGCGGGCAGACACAATAAAGTTCATTAACGACTGCACTACCTGTAACACAAATAAACATCTCAGACAACTACCATCGGGCCTACTGCAACCACTACCAGTTCCCCACCGACCATGGTCCCATCTCGCCATAGACTTCATTACCGATCTCCCCAAGTCCAATGGGAATACCACAATACTCACTGTCATAGATCGCTTCTCCAAGGCTTGCCGGTTGATTCCACTTCCCAAACTGCCTACAGCATTGGAAACTGCCGAACTCATGTGCAACCTGGTGTTCCGCTTCTATGGCCTGCCAGAGGACATCGTGTCGGACCGAGGGCCCCAATTCACATCCAGAGTATGGTCAGCATTCTTCCAACAACTCAACATCAACATCAGCCTTACTTCAGGGTATCACCCGCAATCTAACGGTCAAACAGAACGCCTCAATCAAGAGATCACCCGGTTTCTCAGATCCTACTGTCATCAGAACCAAGCAGACTGGAGTCGATTCCTCATGTGGGCGGAGTATGCACAGAACTCACTCCAGAAACCCTCCACCGGTTTAACCCCATTCCAGTGTGTAATGGGCTTCCAACCTCCCTGTTTCCATGGTCAGGGGAACCCACCGAGGTACCCTCTGTCAATGACTGGCTCCAGAGAAGCGAGGACATCTGGAGTCAGGCCCATACCCACTTACTACATGCAGTCAGGAGACAGAGGTTGCAGGCCAATCGCCACCGCCGCCCCAACCCCGAATATACTCCAGGTCAATGGGTCTGGCTATCCACTCGAGACCTACGCCTCAAACTCCCTGCAAGAAACTCAGTCCCAGGTATGTGGGTCCCTTCCAAATAATCAAACAAATCACACCAGTTTCCTTCCGCTTGGCATTACCCGCTAATTACCGTATCTCTCCTACTTTCCATGTATCTCTTCTCAAACCCGCTGGTGGTCCGAGAGCGGAGGAGGAGGAGCAGACCAGGGAGCAGGGCCCCCCACCCATCTTGGTGGACGGCGAGGAGGTATATCGGCTTCGAGATCTACTCGATTCCAGACGCCGGGCAGGCTCCTCCAATATCTGGTAGACTGGGAGGGGTACGGACCGGAGGAGCGATCCTGGGTTAATGCAGAAGACATACTCGACCCCGCACTCATGACTGAGTTCCATAGGACGCACCCGGAGAAACCGGCCCCCCGACCTCGAGGAAGACCCGGCGTCGTTCGCCTCTTCGTCAGGAGCCGCTCACAGGGGGCTCTGTAACAGACGAGACTCCCTGGTTCCTCCTGCTCACCACCAGAGGGAACCCTCTCCTGAATATTAAGCCCTGATCCTCAACTCCCACATACCTGGCTCCAATCACCGTTGCACCTGTCTCCCATTAATAGACTATTTAGGCTCTCTCTCCCTTTCTCTCTTTGCGAAGTCTTGTTATCCCTGGTGATCATTTCTGAGCCGCTTTTTCTCCCGTGTCTGTCATATCGTGGTTATACTCTGGACTGTTTTCCCTTTTTGATTCTTGCTGCCTGCCCTGGACTATATTCTTTACTGGACTGTATTTTGTAAGCTTGCTGCCTGCCCTGACCTAATGCCTGTACCCGGATTACGATTTGCCTTATCCCTGCTGTTGTGTTTGCTGGCGATTGACCCTGTTCGTACGACCAAGATTGTAATAAAACTGCAAATGGATCCTCACTCTCATGGTGCTTCATTACAGGCGGAGGGGGTGGAGGCTGGCTCTTGCCCCACCGACTTCTTCGCCAAACTACTGAGAGATGCAATGGGATCGGATGTTTAGGCTTCGGATCCCCAGCTGGACCGTGCACATCGCGCTCTTGTCCCAGTGCCTGGCCCGGGCCAACGTCCTCGCCCAGTAATCATCTGTTGTCACAGTTTCAAGACCAAAGATCTTATCCTGTGCGAGGCTCGATTGAGGGGTAACCTGTTACATAAAGGACATCCCTTCCGTGTCTATGAGGATTATGCGCCCGATGTTGCAAAGCATCGCGCCGGCTACAGAGAGGTCATGACCAAACTCTACAAACTCCACCTTCGCCCAGCCTTGCTCTTCCCTGCAAGACTCAGAATTACCCCTCCTTCCAGTGAGAAGATTTGGCTCTCCTCAGTTTTGGATGCAGAGAAGTTTACCCGGGAATATATGCCGATCCCCCGTACGGGTTAGAGCGCCTTGTCGCAGTGTATTAGGGACTCGAATCCATACTATGCCATAACGGGTGAAACCTTATTAAACCTTATTAAACTGTGTTATTGTCGCTACCGAACATGTAAGACGCTGAGCCGACCAATGGAGGGCTGTCAGAGCTCTCATTTAACGTTCATTTCACTTTCATGCTGATGGTTTATGTTTAGACCGGCTCTGCTTAGCAATATATTCTTGTGATGCTATGTCTCGTTTATCTCAGGGATTGACCCAGGATGACACTTAAGTGGGCAATATGTTTAAGTTGCAACTTATTCTGTTTTGGTTTATTAGATGCTAATTGAACACTTTATTTGCGGGAGCCTCCTCAGTTCATATGTTAGTAGAAGTTCTAGGATAGTAAGAGGTGAACGTATAGTTGGGATTTTATTTTGGTTTTACCTCTTGTTTGAGGTCGCGCCGTGCATTTTTGGCATCGGCCAGACAATGTGTTCATTATTTTTATATTTTTTTTCTCTCCTATTTGTGCATGCCTGTTACAGGTGGGTTGAGGGGGAGGGTAAATGTTGGGGAAAGTTGGAGGACAGGGTGGAGAGTAAGGGTGCTTGCCGGGGGGGAGGGGTCGGTTGGATACTGCTCGGGTGTAGGTGCTACATATGCTGATTGTGAAGGTTGGGTGCGCTTACTTACCTTTTTATTGAGTTCCATGTTATGCAGGCCACCATAGGAACTACAAACGAGAGGAGGGCGGGGCTTACGTTTACTTCCTGGAATGTAAAGGGTTTAAACAAACTAATTAAGAGAGGCAAGGTCCTAGCCCACTTGAAAGCACTCTCGTCTGATATTATATTTTTGCAAGAAACCCATCTAAAAAACAATTCCCACAGCAGACTTAAATGTAGGTGGGTGGGGCAAGTGTATCACTCTAACCTCTCCGCATTGATAACCCCTCTTTTTTCAAAAGAGTCCTTGCCCTGATTCCAGATATCTCCCATACTAATTTGGTCATTGGAGGGGATCTTAACTGTGTGCTAGACCAATATTTGGATAGATCTTCTACCCGGCGTACTCCTACCTCCTATTCAAGCGAATTATTGAATACCTACATAAAAACTCTAACTTATTTGATATTTGGAGGATCTCCAACCCTACGGGTAGGGAATACTCCTTTTACTCTCATGTTCACAATGTTTATACCGAATTGACTACTTTTTGGTTGATGCAAAGTTACTCCCCTATACCTGTAATGTGAGGTATCATGATATTATAATCTCTGACCACAGTCCACTCACTTTCTCCCTGAGATTGGGTGACATCATACCAAAGGAGAGGGTCTGGAGGTTGAATCCTCAGCTCCTCACAGAACCAACATTCTGTGAGCATCTTAAAGACAAAATTACATTTTTCTTTGAGACCAACGACAACACAGAGACTTCCCCAGCATTATTGTGGGAAACACTGAAGGCTTATTTGAGAGGCTGTATCATCTCCTTTCAGGCTGCCAGGAGTAGGCAAAACAGAGAAAAATGTGTAGAATTGGAGGGACAAATTCTCTTACTGGATAGGGAGAATGCCAGCCATCCATCTATGGAGAAACATAAAAAAATGACCTCTTTAAAATTTGAATACAAACAGATTCTTTCAGCTAAAATTGCTAAATCTTTTCTCTATGCCAAGCAAAAATATTTTGAGTTTGGTGACAAACCACACAAATTACTCGCCAGACAACTTCGAAAAAATGAGAGTGACCGAATGATTCACAAAGTTAAATCTGCATCTGGGGAATTACTCTCTTCCCCCAAAGACATTAATGACAGATTCCGTCAATTTTACAAAACTCTATATACATCTAAAGCGGATCCTAACCCCTTAATTATGCAAAACTTTCTGGAGGACTGTAATCTCCCTGCCCTGAACCAGGAAGATTCCAACTTCCTGAATAAGGAAATATCTATTGGAGAAACAATTAAAACTCTAAAGAGTGGCAAGACCACAGGCCCAGATGGATACCCTGGTGAATTCTATAACACATTCAGCAACATGCTCTCTCCCTACCTGCACAAAATGTTGGTTCAGGCCAATGAGGATGGAGCTCTCCCACCTACTTTGGATGAGGCGTTTATTACAGTTATACATAAGAAGGGTAAAAATCCGGAAGAGGTAGGGTCATATAGACCAATATCTCTCCTTAATACAGACCAAAAGATTTTATCAAAAACTCTGGCGAACAGGCATAGCACTTTAATGGGCAAACTGGTCCATTCGGACCAGCCCGTTTTTCTCCCTAACAGAAACTCATTCTTTAATCTCAGGCGCCTCTTCAACATTATGTTTTCTCAGAGGTTACCCAACGTGGACCTTGCCGTTATATCTCTTGATGCTGAAAAGGCCTTTGACCAAGTTGAGTGGTCCTATCTATTCAAGGTCCTGCAGAAATGTAATATTGGAGAGGGGTTCATAAATTGGATCCAGCTTTTATATAGAAACCCCTGTGCGAGAATACTCACTAACCAATCACTGTCACCCCGATTTAACCTTTATAGAGGGACAAGGCAGGGTTGTGCGCTGTCGCCTATGCTCTTTGCTTTAATTATTGAACCTCTCGCTCAGGCGATCAGATCTCATGCAGCAATACACGGCTATAATACTAAAGATACTCTAAATAAGATTTCCCTATACGCAGATGACATTCTCCTCTATGTAACAGATCCCCAAACTAGTATTCTTGCTATTCTTGATGTGATTAATATGTTTGGTACCTTCTCGGGATACAGAATAAATTGGAACAAGAGCGAATTAATGCCCATAAGGTTGCAAAACACCTCTTGGTTAGAACGTCTTCCATTTAAGTTATCTTTAGAAAGATTTACCTACCTAGGAATTGTAGTTACCAAACAATACTCCTCACTATTTAAGGAGAATTTCCCCCCTCTGATGCAAAGACTCAAGGCAAACATACAATTCTGGAGAACTCTCCCAATTTCTCTGCTCGGAAGAATTAATGCCATTAAAATGGTCTTCCTCCCACAACTGCTCTACCTATTCCAAAACATCCCAGTATTTATACCTAAGACCTTTCATAAACAACTGGACTCAATTATCAATCCATTCATCTGGGATTATAAAACACACAGGATAGGTAAAAAACACCTCTGTAAATCCAAGATGGAATGAGGATTGTCTCTCCCAAATTTTATATTTTACTATTGGGCCGCTAACCTCCGCGCTGTTACGTTTCTGCTGGATGACGCACTTCCGTCGTCTAGCTGGCTTAATATGGAGCGTGAGGATTGTCACCCTTCTTTATTGGCGCTGTGATTTTATCGCTTGTCAAACTGGAGATGTCACTTTATAGTAACAATCCTATTATACATAGCACAGTCCAAATCTGGAAGCAAATTAAAGTCCACTTTGACCTTAGACCAATATCATTCATGCTCCCTGTTGCTAGGAATCCCTCCTTTGCCCCCTCTAACCTTGATAACACCTTTGAGCGATGGGGAGAGCTAGGGATAAATACCATAGGGGATCTATATATAGAAGGGACCTTTGCCTCCTTTGAGTTGCTGAGGGAAATTTATAATCTTCCCAGAAGTAACTTCTTCAGATACCTACAGATTAGAGACTATGTTAGAAAACATCTTCCGACATTTGAGAATGCTAAACCTTCCCTGTTTGACGGATGCATAAATATATGCCCCACCTCAGACAAATTGATATCTCGTCTATATGACGCTTTTCAATCTGTTAGCACACCTTCTACAGATGCCATTAAGGCAAAATGGGTGGAAGAACTAGGGTCTGACATTTCTGTGGCAGACTGGGAAGATAGCTTGGAGTACATCCACACCTGCTCCATTAACTCCAGACGTCGTCTCATACAATTCAAGGTATTACACAGATTACACTATTCCAAAACTAAGCTGCATAGGATATTTCCTGACACATCCCCTATGTGCGATAAGTGTCATGCTGCGCAGGGTACACTACTCCACTGCTTTGCCCTTTGCCCTAACTTGTATGGCTATTGGTGTGGAATTTTTAGGATCCTCTCTGAAGTTCTGGAGACTTCAATTGATCCAGACCCGCTTCTGATAATCCTGGGAGTGTCCGATTCCCTAAACGGATTAACCAACCCCCAAAAACAACTAATCTCTTACAGTCTCATTTCGGCAAAAAAAAATGATCTTGTTGTTTTGGAAAAGGAGGGAAGCTCCCTCTACCAAATTATGGCTCAGCGAATTGGCAAACACTGTCCACTTAGAAAGAATATGATATATTCTGAACAATAAATTAACAACATTTGATCAAATCTGGAAGCCTCTCCTCTCTTACTTGGACCAGTCGGCGCTGTGAATTTGTACATTTTAACGCACTCTCAATTGTAATATTTGAATATACTTTAGGGCAGCGTGTGCTTGCCCCGGCACCCGAGCAGTTGAGGGGAATGGGGGATAATAGGGGGATGATAGAGGGGTTGATGAATAATAGGGGAATGGGGGATGATAGGGGAGGGTGACATCTACCCTCTTTCTTTCTACCTGTCCTTGTTCTCTTTGTCTTACTTTGTATTAGTTACTGTGCACCTGGAACTTTGGGCCTTGCTGTTTCTGTCTGCTCTTTTATGTTTAGATAAGAATTATACACGTGTCTTTTATACCTTTACACCAGTCTTGTGTGTGCTCAATACAAATATTTGAACAAGAAGTACGAGATGGGGAGGGTCGGGGGTAGGTTGACCTCCTGATGTAGGGGGAGGGGGGAAGGGGGAATCTATCAAATTGTGCACCTCTAACTTTGTACAGTACTAATGCAATTAGTTGTGCAATTTAGTTTGTGTGTTTCTTGTTTGAAGTGCAATAGTGTAAAAATCAGGTTCTCTTCTTTATACTTGTGTTATTCTATTTATGAATTTGTGTGATATAGGATTTGTGCAATTTAGTTTTATATGTGTTTTTTGTTAGCAATAGAGTAATAGTGTAATAATTTGATTATTTTTATTTACATACTATAATTTGTTTCTATTTGTCTTTGTTACTTCTTTTTGATATTTATGAGTCTTATTTTTGTATATATATTTCTATTTCTATAGTTTTAAATGTTATGATTATTTATGTGTGTTGTTCCAAATGTCTGAATAAAAGTTCCAGTTAGTGCAGAATGGTGCTTTTTTAGAGGGGTTCACCCAGGGAGCCATACAAGCTAGAACCGCCACAGGTTGGAGTTGATAAAGGCACTTGGATCTTAATGCACATTCCCATCCATTGACGTCGCAATACACCTGTAGCAGTTATATAATTGTGGAGCCAATGACAAAGGTTTGCCAGCTTAGCTCTATGGATCCAGGTTGCACCACATCCGGCCGTGATTGGGAGTCCCATGGGGCGGCGCACAATTGGCCCAGCGTCGTCCGTGTTTGTCCGGGGTAGGCCGTCATTGTAAATAAGAATTTGTTTTTAACTGGCTTGGCTAGTTAAGTAAAGTAAAAAAAATACATCGTATGCTCAAGTTTCCACTCCTCGTCGGTCAGCGGGTTGAGAGGTCGAACCGTGGGCGCTGTCTTGCGTTTTCTCACTTCGCTCTCTTGTTACACTATATTCCAGCAGTTCTTTTTCTTTCATTGGTATATCCTTTTCATTATGAAAAAGACGTTAGCCTAGTTTTATTTATTGTAAATGTGTTGTAGTCTCGTAGGGCCTATGTCTTTCTATGGTTGGCATCCTTAGTATTAGGCCTATCAAAACTAAAACATTCTTGAAATGGGTAGGCTATTCCAACTTGTCAGTGAGAAAAGCCATTTGTCAGGTTGTGTGGAGTCAATTCCGTGCTATTAGAGATGTATATGACGTAGTCTCTTTCTCATACAAATATCAATCTGCAGCCCTAGATTCTCGACGCTGGTTTAGCTCAGTGGTTACTTCAATCGAAATCCTGTTTCTCGGTCCGCGGGCCAGAAGTACGAACCACGGGCGCTGTTCTGCGTTTTAATTTTTTTAAAGATCACCAAAACAAATATTCCAAATACATTTAAAGTAGACAGTTACAATTCAGGTTACATTTTTCATTTGTATTATGGACATGTAACAATGAAATACACAGTGACCCTGTGGTAATCTTTATTTTGTTAAGTGTATTTATCTTTAAATTAATAAATACATTCTGAAAAGTTTATGATATGTCAGTAGCCTATCTAGTCCAACAATTACACTGCATCCTTCACTTTGCAAAACCGTCTAAACTAATAAAACGAAACCTGGTCTGTGCTTTCCTGTACTGACAGATTCTACAGTACATTGTCCGTGTGTAGGTGCCTGATTTACCTGAATATACCAGCAGGAGTCGCTCTGACACCACGGAATATCAGATATGCCTAATAAACATGAACAATTCAAACTGCAATTATTTAATGCATTTCTAATGAGAAGCCGGGAACCAATTTTAGATATATAGGGCCTAGTAATAATGAAAACAGAAAAACAAAAAAACATTAAAATTATCAATATTATGTATTGAGTTTTTCTTGTGGAAATGATGTGTATGTTGGAAAGGATGTTTATATTGTCATATGCCTAAGTGATTTAGGCACTTGGCTAACAGCACATGGATTTAAACAGGTTGGTTAGTTGACCTCTATACATGTATATACATTGTCATTAATGTCTACTATTGTACTATGCACATCAAGACTATATCTAGATGTTTTTCTTCTTCTGAGTGTTCTCTGTGATGGCTCAAACCCACAGGCGCTGTCTGGTGTTTTACGATTGAAATTCAATTGTGTTCACAAAAGTTAGCCTATGACGTTATATCAAGAAAAGTACATAGGCTGTTGATCTAACGAACAATGCTTAAGCCAAATGGATGAATGACGAATTTTACTCCGTTCATTATGACTTGAATAGAATTTCAATTCTGCAATTATTGTTTTATTGTCAGAAGTACGAACCACGGGCGCTGTCCAGCGTTTTTTTTTTTTATATCGAAAAAAGGTCTCCTATGCAAATATGTTATTTACATTTAAAGTAGACAATTACAATTCAGTTGATATGTTGCATTTTCCATTTGTATTATGGACATTTAGTAATAACAATAACAATAATATCAAAAGCAGTAACTGAATTAACAGCAATAAATAGTGACCCTGTGGGTATCTTTATTTTGTTTAATGTATTTATCCTGGCCTGGGTCATAAAAAACTATATTTCTGATTGAGGTCTACCAAATAATTTAAATCTAATAATCATAGAGTTTTGTTCCCAGTATAGTTTCTGTCTCTGTACTTGCATTCACTGGGAACCTGCAGTTCCCCATTGACCTATGGGTTAGGGATGACTTGTGCAATACACTGATTAACGTAACCTATATCATAGCGGAGGCGTTACGATTGGGATAACTTCCCTTTAGAGAGTTGTTCCGTTGTACATTCTTTATTCTGTAGCCTTTGCCTTCACATTTCACCCGTATTTTAAAAATACACATTTAGGCTTTGTTTTGAGGATATAGTTTAATATGAAACTGACGTGTGTTTGTTGTTTCAATGTAAAGAAAACAAAGTATATGATTGTATGCTACAGTATTGCAGTCCTATCTGCTGTGACATTTCTCCCCAAACAATTTTTCCGACAGATGGCGCTCTAGGATCACTAATAAAAACGAGTGTCAGTAAACGTATACATTAACTGTGTTCTTAGACTTCGCACATGACTTAAGGTCAAGTCCATTTCAGTACAATTCAGGATTTAGGAAGTGAATGAGCCGCAGTTTAAGATTGTCTTTTCAGTTAATATTCTTATTAATTTGTAATGTTATGACAAATGATTTATAGCCTACTTTACTGACATTTGGCTAATTAAATCATAATTTATTAAACTTCTACAAACAAGAATCAAGTAATACAGATATATGATAGAGCAGGTCTGGACTATGATTTTCCGACAGAGTTGAAAGTTGTGTGTTTCAAGCCTCCAACAGATTGAGAGAGTCAAGATGGAACAACACGACTTGAGCAGAGGGAGGATGTCAACGGGGGAGAGGCTAGTAGGCTATAGAGACATTTACATATTTCTGTCGTTCTAGAAGACTTTGTAAACAAATGATCTTCAGCTTCATGTAATGTTTAAAACACGTGCAGTTGCTGTCATTGATTGTTGTTCATTGAACTCCATGCCCACTTAGTGATGGCATATCGTACCTCTATGTCCACATAGAAAAGAACTCTCGGTTTAGTTAGCCTATCACCGGACTGCCGCCAATCACCTTAACCGTCTCTCCCCCTCCTGCCTCTCTCTCAGCTCTCCTCTCTTAAAGTGTGTGAGAGAGAGAGAGAGAGAGAGAGAGAGAGAGAGAGAGAGAGAGAGAGAGAGAGAGAGAGAGAGAGAGAGAGAGAGAGAGAGAGAGAGAGAGAGAGAGAGAGAGAGAGAGAGAGAGAGCAATTAAATGACCTCTGCGTGTGCTCGGCCGGGTTAAGGTGATTGTTGAGTGTGAGAGCAGTTCAGAGAATGAGGTGGTGCTTTTGCCTTCGGACAATGCAAGTGGGAGTGCGAGGAGAGGCGAGGGCGGATGAAACGATCTTAATGCGCCATGTAATGCATGTTAATGTAACAGGCACCAAGGGACTGTCGGTGCATCCAACAGAGTGTTTTGGGATTATTTATCATAAAACATTTGTATTCTTCTGTTGGGGAACGGTTGATCCCGGATAGCTGCACACTAATCCCCCACTCCGTTAATTAAAAAGACGAGGAAACCAATCGAACTGGTGTTTTTTCAGAAATGTAATCATTTCTGGAGAAGCTTAACCATCTGCTGGAGGTTAAGTCTGTGAGCAGATTGTGTTTTCTGGTTATTTAAACCCGCGGATTTCCCTTTTTTCTACTAGAAGAAGAGGCGGATGGATGGTCTCTGGGGGAAGGGGGCCGTCGCTAAGAGAGGGTGTCGGGGAACATTTTATTTGGTCTCGGTGGCTGTGTCGTCAGCTCAAGTGGAGAAATGTGAGCTCGAGCCACCGAGTTTAATTAGAATGCGACTTGAGTCTGTCAAGAGACAACGCCGAGCGTGCCGAGGGATTCTGTGTGCCTAATGTGTGTGTGTGTTTTTGATGTCTGACTGACTGACCAGGATTAAATGGGAAAGATTAGATTTGAGCAAACATGTGCCACACTCTTAAGAGTCCCGGGCTTTCCTCTTTGTTTTATCAGAGCCAAAACTGCCATCTCCATAATCTCATGAAGTTATTCCATCATATTTACATCTGTTCAAATTACTTGGGCTAAGATTGTGCCTTGTCTGTACAAATAACCTCCTGTCTTTTGCCATGTTTTTATGTTATCTCCGTAAAATGATCCCAATTTTCCCTGTAAATAATCATGTAAAATGTGACTTTGATATAATCCCGACAGTAATACCTTCCTGTGATTAGACGGTGTGATTATGGTTTTATGAAGTTGCTTTTATGTTGATTGTGTTGATACGTGTTCAGGTCTGCCTATACAGATAATGCCGTTGTAATGCGTGTTTGTTTGTACCAGAGAGTACCAGTGCCTCTTTTTCTGCCTTCATTATTTTTAACTGGAAATAGATGCTCACAAACAATCATTAAAATTGAATAACCCATTAAGGATTCTTTTTGTAAACCCCAAATACTCTATGATGATAAATCCATGGGGTCATTTTGGGCATTCATTTTCAAAGAAGCCCTATTTGCAATCCCATGTAGACCTACAGTGGCCAATAGCTATATGATACAAGAAGAGCCTTTTAAAGTTGTTTTTATAGTTGTATTCCCAACACTGTGTTTTTATAAATTGTTTTATTGAAAGGCCTGAAGGACCCTGTGCCGGACGAGACCTTTGAAATCTGCGTCAGCTGAGCAGCGAATAACTAGAAAACGACACCCTCGATGAAAAGTGATTTACCCCTAATCCAAATCTTCCCCTGATGTCTTGAATGAAAGTTCCGCGTCTCTAATCGCTCGGAGGAGCCGCGCCAGATAAAGGGTGAACCGTGCTACTGTAATTAGAGTCGCTGCTCTCATGTCGTCGTCCTCCAATATAGTGCTGGGCGTAGCCACGGACCCCTACTTCTCCTAACACACACACACACACACACACACACACACACACACACACACACACACACACACACACACACACACACACACACACACACACACACACACACACACACACACACACACACACACACACACACACACACACACACACACACCTCCCCACCGGCTCCTCGGAATGTCTAATACACTGGGAAATCAGAGTGCGAGCCTCCCCCGCTCACACACTGCTACTGCGCGCGCGGAGCACAACACATAGAGACGCGTTACTCTTCTCATCCAAGTTTACGTTCCTGTTTTTTATTATTCTAAAGTGCAATATTTTGATGAAAGTATATTGTAAGTGCGCAAAGGAGCAATCTGCCCGGAAGTTTTGCCATTTTATTTGTTTCTACAACAACTGGAAACAAATCGACAAATGATTTTATAAAGTGCATAATGTCAGTGACGGGTAAACTCATTCTGTGCTGTTTTCACTCTTGACGATTTTTTGGTGCGCGTTTGAGATGGCGCACAGGCTCGTGAGCACCCGGTGGACACCGTTAACCGGGCTGGTGGGGTGCCTGCTGGTGTGCACATGTGTGGTGGACCTGGTTCTCGCACAGATTCGTTACTCTATCCCCGAGGAGTTGGAGCACGGAGCTTTTGTCGGTAATATCGCCGAGGACCTGGGCTTGGATGTAGCCAAGCTGTCCTCTCGTCGGTTTCGGATTGTATCCGGGGCCAAAAAACAATACTTAGAAGTGAATCTGGAAAACGGTATTTTATTCGTTAATGAGAAGATTGACCGCGAGGAACTGTGTGAACGGACTCCGACCTGCTTTTTGCACTTGCAAGTGGTAATCGAGAATCCGTTAGAACTGTACCGAGTGGAGGTGGAGATTTTGGATGTGAACGACAACTCTCCCAATTTCCCATGGAGCGAGTTTAATCTGGAGATTACAGAGTCAGCGGCGCCCGGGTCTCGGTTCCCGTTAGAAAGTGCGCAGGACCAGGACGTGGGCACCAACTCGCTTCGCTCTTACCAGCTGAGCTCCAACGAACATTTTGTGCTGAACATCCAGACGCGTAATGATGGGAGCAAGTTTGCCGAGCTAGTTCTGGAGACCCCATTGGACCGGGAGCAGCAGAAGATGCAAGAGATGGTGCTCACATCCGTGGACGGGGGGTCGCCTGAGCGCTCGGGCACAGCTCTCATCACCATCACGGTGCTGGATGCCAACGACAACGTGCCCGTTTTCGACCAGTCTGTTTACCGGGCGAGCCTGGTAGAAAACGCACCGAGAGGGACATTAGTGCTGAAGCTAAATGCTACTGATTTGGACGAGGGTGCGAACGGGGAGGTGTCCTATGCATTCAGTGGGCACGCACCACTCAAAGTGCGCGAGCTGTTCAGCGTAGACCAGTACACAGGTGAGATCCGAGTGAAGGGGATTGTGGACTATGAGAAAGCGAGTGTGTATGAGCTGTATGTGCAGGCTAAAGACAGGGGTCCCTCGGCAGTGGCCGTGCACAGTAAGGTACTGGTGGATATCTTAGATGTGAATGACAACGCGCCAGAAGTCATCCTCACCTCCGTATCCACACCTGTCCAGGAGGACGCGCCACCGGGAACGGTGATAGCCGTTATAAGCGTCATGGACCGGGACTCGGGAGAGAACGGGAATGTGGACTGCCAGATCCCCAGCAACGTCCCCTTCCAGCTCCACTCCTCTTTTAAGAACTACTACACTCTGGTGACTAGCGAGTTTCTCGACAGAGAAGCCTTCGCGGAGTACAACATCACCCTCACGGCCCGGGACTTGGGCTCCCCGTCGCTCTCCACGAGAAAAACCATCCTCGTTCAAGTGTCTGACATTAACGACAACCCCCCGCGCTTCGCCCAGCCATCATACACAGTTTATGTGACTGAGAATAACGCCCCTGGCGCATCCATTTGCTCAGTCACTGCTTTCGACCCCGATTCGAATCAGAACGCCTATCTGTCCTACTCGATTCTAGAGGGTCAGATCCATGGCATGCCCGTGTCCACTTACGTCTCCATCAACTCGGACAACGGAAACATCTACGCGCTGCGCTCCTTTGACTACGAGCAGCTAAGGAACTTTCAGATACGAGTGCAGGCGCAGGACGCCGGTTTCCCCCCACTCAGCAGCAATGTGACAGTAAATGTTTTCGTTTTGGACCAGAACGACAACTCTCCGGTCATCGTGTCCCCCTTGCCCAAGAACGGGACTGTAGCGACAGAGGTGGTCCCGAGGTCAGTGGATGCGGGGTACCTAGTCATCAAGATCACTGCGCTAGATGCGGACGCAGGACAGAACTCCCGCCTCTCCTACCAGGTGCTCCAGGCTACCGACCCGGGGCTGTTTAGTGTCGCCCTCTACACAGGAGAAATCAGGACAATTCGCCGGCTCGTAGATAAGGACGCTACGAGGCAGAGACTCGTCATCCTGGTCAAGGACAACGGCCAGCCGCCTCTCTCCGCCACCGTCTCCATCCTCCTCTCCGTGGTCGAGAACGTGCCCGAGTCGCTGTCTGACTTCGGCGACCTCACTCTGAGCCCGCAGCCCCCCTCCAACCTCGCCCTCTACTTGATCGTGTCACTGAGCACCATCTCGCTAATCTTCCTGGTGGCTATTATCGTCTTGGCTGCGGTCAAATGTTACAAGGACAGAGAGACCCTCAGCGGGTACAGCCCCCCTCCCTTCGCCTGCGGCTGCTGCGGTGGCTTCCAGCCAGAGCCACCCCCCGAGGTATTCAAAAAATCTAACCTGAACCTGCAAATCTCCACCGGGGCTAAAGTGCCCACCAACTGCATGGAGGTAAATGGCAACGGTACTCTGTCCCAAGCCTACTGCTATAAAGTGTGTCTGACCCCCGAGTCAGCTAAGAGTGACTTTATGTTCCTGAAGCCGTGCAGCCCCAGCAGTACCTCGAGGAACAACGAGACGAAGGGGTCTGACAACTTTGCTTGGAGCGCGCACAACCGGAGCTCATCGGTGAATAACAATTCCGGAGCCACCACTCCGAATGAGGTAACGTGAGAGTGAATGTTGGAATTTATATAATTAACTTAACCCCTTCACTTATACTGTGTGTTAATGTCCATTTTTGTTTAAAACATATTCAAGTACTTCACATTCTATCTGATGAATGTGAAATCATACATGCGGAAGTGTGACTGTATCTGAATGAACTTGAACGACACAATATTCAGACGTCAATAATTATCAGGATGAGTAAAATTCTCTACTAATGCAACCTACACATTTTTATTTTCCATTTCTGTTAGTGTTTATACCTTAGTTATAAACCTACAGTAAAGACGTGATCAAATGTTTGGGTTTTATAATAAGATAATTGTTATTCTATTCACAGAGGTTAAGAAAGAAAGATGAACAAGAACCACAGTATATTTTACACTGAACGTGTGTTGTGGACCTTATGTCTCTCTCCTCGCGCACAGAACAGAACCGTCTGCCAGAGATATCCGTTTCGCAGAGCAACGGAAATGAATAAACCTCAGTCCTGTTTGTTTTGATGCTTATACATCGATCTCTAATTTTTGTTCATAAGCTATTTGAGCTGTCTATGATCATCATTTGTTCATTGTTTATTTGAAAAAAAAAATCCGAGTAATATAGTAAATGAGAAATCCCATAACGTTTGTATGCTTGTGTATTGGCGTGGTAGCATACAATCAATGTCATTGCATGTTCTGTCTCCTGCTATGTGATACGACGAGAGAGACATTGCCCATACTTTTCCTTCACAAACCACCAGTTGGAATTGATTTCTAGTAGTGTCTGCGAAGAGTTTTTACCATAAGTACAAGGTTAACGGCTGACAGACAAGGTGAATGACATCTAGGCCATCTCGGAAATAAAACGCCGCTTTTCTGGGCTAAAGTATGCAGTCAACGACCGTTCTGGAGAACCGTGCACCTCTCTTTTGTTTGGAATAATCACCTCACTAACTATGCCTCAAGGGCACAGACACGGTCGAGACATTATACTGCACACAACGCGGTGGATACGCAAGGGGGTCGCGTCCATTATTGATGAAAAATGGCAAAGGGCTAGTTTCTGGGGTACTGAGGAGGAGAAGGGGATGGGGGCATGGCTCTGGCTGGGACGTGGCGCGCCTGTAGATTGCCCCGGCGAGGAGAGGGATGTGGATCCGTGTTTTGTCCTGAGCGAAGGAAGGGTGGGGGAGACCGAGGGAGGGACGGAGAGAGAGGAAGGCGAGACTGCTGTTTTAGGAGTCACTAGATTGGACCCGCAAACCGTGAATGTGATGTGTGCGTATTGCCCATTGTACATCTCTATAATCTTGTACAATGTAAGCAGACAGTGACGGATAAAGGGACACTTTCTTCCTAGAATATCCCATCTCCGTAAAGACTGAAGACTAAAAATGTCCGTCCCATTCATAGCAGGAACACCTCTGGCCATATAAAGAGCTTGATTCGAGGTCATGCTGATTGTTCTGCTCGTAGCTATGTCCCTCCAGGGGCTTGGTGTCCTTGATGACGTTAATTGGTTCCCTTAAATCACCCTGTGTTCGCCTAGAGTCACTCTCCCATACGAGTGAAATTGGATGGGTACACAGCATGTCGCGGAACGGCGGATGACACGATACTACCTCAAAGATTTACCAACTAAACAGTGGGATGGTTATATAGGCTATTGTCAACCATATCAATGTTGTATGTAGACCTACATGTCGGCTAGTGTAATCTTAGCAGGGTGATAAAAAATACATACATTGAAGGTGAAAGAGGAGACAGATTAGGCCTCTCCTACACACAGGTCAACTGTTCTGTGAAACAGATTGATCAGCTCAGATGACCTAGATAAGTGGGTAAAGCTGAAAGGACGGCACAACTTTTCCCGCTTCTCAGCAAGACGTAATTAAAAGCTGATCTTCTAGGAGAAGCAGGGCAATACTCATGTAAAAAATGATAAATAAAACACAAAAAACAATTAAGTGTATAATTGTATTAATTCCCCGAGAATTTCCTGAGTGCCACGATTTCCTTTGAATATTAAAATCGTGTTTTCGTTTAATCCCGGTTGGGTTCTAATTGGTTTTAAGGCAGAGCTGGCGTGGAACGTATTTTGAATACCAATTCTAATAATAGTGAAATAATAGAGCTTGGAATCCACACTATGAGACTTATTCCCGGAATACATATCACTCCGGAGTGCCTGTCCCCCTTCCCGGCGGTGCTGTGCTGCAGTGGGTGAAAGCAAAATAAATGACAGGCGAGTCATTGCTGAAGGCACGGCGCACATCCTCGCTGCGTTCTGAAAAAAGGCCACAGGGAGGCAGTCAAGGTCCATCCAAAAAATATAATTTGTCGAATTAATTTAGACATCCGTTCTTTAAAGGTCCAATGCAGCCGTTTTTATTTCAATATCACGTCATTTCTGGGTTACAATTAAGTACCTTACTGTGACTGTTTAAATTAAAATGGTCAAAAGGAGACAGAAATAGCTTTTTAGCAAAGAGCAATTTCTCAAGCAATAATTTAGCTAGGACTCTCTGGGAGTGGTCTGAGTGAGGAGGGGGAAACTAAAAACTAGATGTTATTAGAAGAGAGGTATGGAACTCTATTATTGGGCTATTAACTAATTTATCACATGGTAATGTCACCAGCATGCCAAACCATCCCAACACAACAGGCGGAAATATCAGGCAGTCTCAAACAGCTCTTACACTAAAAGGGCATCATCATAATTCTCACAATTTCACAATATTATTCCAACCTCACAGTGTGGAAATATATATAAAACACAGGAACATCACGTTTCTGACTGCACTGGTCCTTTAAAGTGATACAAATATAATGTAGAATATGGAAATGAATAGAACTCTACTAGTATTTACTGAGAAAACATTGAATCACTGTACGTGTCAAAGCTCATCTCTTTAACAAGGTTTTTAGACAGGTTATCCTGTGGTTTCCAGACAGTTTTAAGATCTTATTTTCTCTCTTAATCTATAGCTCAAGCAACCAAACACAGACTGGACCCTCACAAAGAACCAGAACTCCTCTCTGAAAAGGTAACAATCACTTTTGACATTTACACTTCCAACTACCTCAGTATACCGGTCTTTAAGACCGAATGTTATTAATGAATGGCTGGTGTGTGGTCATGCCAGAACATATTATGTGATTCTTCATGGATGGATCTATATCCTCTGCAGCTATAACTCTATCAACATGGATGGCACTCTGATGAGGAAGGCCATGCATGCAGACCCAGAGAACTACGTGACACCCATGACGGGCCAGTACTGGACCTGGGGCACCCACATGAGGGGTACGTGAGGGCCTGGGCTTGAAACACACACACACACACACACACACACACACACACACACACACACACACACACACACACACACACACACACACACACACACACACACACACAATACAGAGAGAGAGGATAATAGCAAACAGACAATGAGCAGGTATGTTATGATGACATAAGTACCACTTCCACACGTTTCTGTGTGTGTCTGTACTATCCTATTTCAGTCATACAGTATATTAATCAACATTATGTTTCTTCTTTCATAGACTACAAGATGTCTCCTCCTGCCACTGGGCCTCCTCCTCGCTCCTGGACCCCTCGGTGCACCCCTCCACCGCAGCAACAGCAACAGCCCCAAACCCAACCCCAGCAGCCTCAGCAACCTCCACTCCCCCCTCACCCCCATCCTCACCCCCATCCTCACCCTCACCCCCAACCACCTCCAGACTACCAACACAACGTGTACATCCCGGGCACGCCGTCGGCCCTGTGCACCCTGAGGCCAGCAGCCACCCACCACCGCAGCGAGCTGGATGTCCACAACTCCTTCTCCACCTTTGGCAAGAAGAGACGCTTCATCCACAACTACGAACCCCGGACAGAAGCAGCAGCAGCTGTCATCAACAACGACCTGTATAACGATTAATAATGGGACTCTGAGAGAGGGAATGAGTGAGTGAGTAGCCTCTATGATAGGAATGAATGAATGAAGTAATAATCCCTGTGGTCTGTAAACATAGGAAACATACTAAGGACAGAGTTAAATGAAAAGGGATTAATTCATGACTGAATTAATTCAATAAGTGTACAAATGGAGGAATTAATAAATCAACTTTTGACCTCTATACTAACGGAAAGAGGGAGATGGATGGATGAATCCAGGAAGAGGGATCTTTAAACCATTTTTAGATCTGCCACTGTTGGCCATTGTTATTTTGTATACATTACTGTCACACGTTTTCCACAGTCTGTTTTTCAATTGATGACATTTATTATTGTTATTATTATTACTTTTGTTTTGACAATCAGCCTGGAGCAAAAAAAAATATGAGAAACATCCAAACAGCTTAAGATTGGACAGCGCTTTGCACATTGTTATAAATATCAATTCTATTTTTGAATGTTTACAATACCGAAAACGGACACAAATAACCAGGTTGCGTTTATTCATCTGAAACGGTTTTAAAATGTAGGGTTCTGTTCAGCAGAACTTGTGCGAATATGTATGAATATACCTGTAGATATGCAGACTGCATTTGTGATGCAGGTGATCCACAAACGCTTAAACAGTCATCTCCCCAACCCATATATTGTATATACATTTCTGAGAATAAAGTATTTTTTCTCATAATATGCCCTTCATCCTCATGTATTAAGTATGGATCCTGCCCTGCCGAGCCGATGATGCTCATGTCATCACCAGCTTCCACCAAACAGGTTAAATTCTGAGGATGTGTTAAATTGATTGAGATACCTTTTCAATGGCAATCAGCATCAGTCACACATCCACTTTAAAGTTGGGACATTGTTTTAGGGTGAAAAAGGTCCCAGGCACACTAACACCGGGGCAAGCTTTCTGCCACGGTCAGCTGTGGCAAGGAATAAACAAAGTTAAATGCCAGTACATGCCCATTGGAGTGCTTGCATTTCCATTTGCCCACAGAGAATAGTCGAGGTTCATTAACTAAACAAACAGAATCTCTCCTCCAAGTATAATTTTAATTAAAGGCAGTGGGACTGGGCTGGGTGCTTAAATGCCACACCTGGACGAGATCTGCCAAACGTCCTTCACCCCTCTCTCCAAGCACTTTTCCTTTTAATATGCCGGGGAACGAGTTCCGAATGTCAACAGATGAGTATCGGCCGGATCCAGAAGAGTAATTAGGTCGGCGGGTGCCACAGATTGAAAATAATTATCTTAATAAGGAAACAGTCTCCATGGAGGCAAGACGCTTTTGGAACTAGAGTGTAACCTTCTCTCCGGCTGGAGAGGAGGAGGAGAACCCTAGGGACGGTATAGCAGGGCTGGAGTTACAGGTCAGCTAGACATCACTTCAATCAGCGTGATATGGCACGTGGAGCTACTGTATCAGCTTGAAAAATAGAGGCATACTTTTCACACCCACTAAAATATCACCAAACAAGATGTGTCTATGAATAGAAACCATAGCCTGGTATAAAATGCTAGGGTGTTGTTTAGTAGATTTCATGGCCTGGATTAATCTGAAGCAGTGTTGCGTTCCATAGGATGCATGAACAAACAGGCATTCTTCTCATGATCTAATAAACTAAGGACCCCAAATTCATAATGACGAGGGCTGCTAAATTGCATTTCCCTTCAGGACATAATCCAAGCCTTGACTTTATTGAGGCCTAGTCAAGCCTCTTCACCTGGACCTCAGAGGGAACACCTACAGTATGTCTCATTACACAATGTGTACCTCCAGCAGCTCTGTGAGCCATGGAGCTTCTTCTTCTGTTCATCTCCCCAAAACCTTGCCCATCCTAACGTCCCCCCAATCCCTCGCCCATCCTCACCTCCCTCTAATCCCTGTCCCATCCTCACGTCCCTCTAATCCCTCGCCCATCCTCACCTCCACCCAATCCCTCGCTCATCCTCACCTCCACCAAATCCCTGTCCCATCCTCACCTCCCCCCAATCCCTAGCCCATCCTCACCTCCCCCAATCCCTCGCCCATCCTCATCTTCCCCAATCCTCGCCAATACTCACCTCCCTCGAATCCCTCGCCCATCATCACCTCCCCCCAATCCTTGTCCCATCCTCAAGTCCCTCTAGTCCCTAGCCCATCCTCACCTCCCCCCAATCCCTCGCCCATCCTCACTTCCCCCAATCCCTCGCCCATCCTCACCTCCCCAAATTCCTTGCCCATCCTCACCTCCCCCCAATCCCTCACCCATCCTCACCTCCCCCAAACTCCTCGCCCATCCTCACCTCCCCCAATCCCTCGCCCATCCTCACCTCACTCTAATCCCCATACATTCTCCTCCATGTCAGCTTCCCTCTTTCCAATCACCGGATCAATAAAAGTCCATTAAATACACAGAGACCACGACATTAGTTATGTAAGCAAAACACTTATATAAAGTCAAAGTAAATGCAAAAATGCTCTTTCAAACCAGCAGGGAACACCATGACCTAGATATGTGTTATTGTGAGCTAATACAAGGAACCATTTAGAGAACTGCATGAAACACATGGCCCATTGTGGTGCCACAAGACATGACCAATGTGATCAGGCACGGCACAGTATGTATCTAGACATACAGTATCTGTATAGTGTAAAGACAGTAGATCTGTATACGTGATCTACCTGCTGTATCTCCACCAGGGGGCACCATTCAGTCACAAACATAGGGAGAAAGATGGAAAAGGAGCAGACATGATGGAATAGGAGAGCTTGTTGCATTACATAATAAAGATTTAATCACGTAAAGTAGACCTTCAATATAATAATGGAACAGATCACATAACAAAGATTACTAACTGTCAGACAGCACATAAGGCCTAGTTGTGTTTCAGAAATTACAGGTATGTTTGCTGAAGTTAACACACATGTTGGATATTGGTTTGAGAAAGGCGATATCAGTGTGTGGATTTGGTGGCTTCCTGGTCATCTGTAGTGGTAATCTGTAGAGGTCGTCTGTAGAGTCATCTGTTGACTGAGGTATCCTCTGGTTCATCAGGAGGTGACCTGTGATGACAAAATAACACAGAATACAGCGCCAGTTAGATAGTGATAGTGTGGAAAAGAAAGCCGTATGTATACAGCATTGCAATACATTATATTAATGAAAGGGGCAATCTGCAATTGCTACGACCATTTTTGAACTTTTTAATTCATGATATACAGTGCATTCGGTAAGTATTCAGACCCCTGGACATTTTCCACATTTTGTAACAGTACAGACTTATTCTAAAATCGATAAGATAATGACAAACAAAAACGTGTTTTTAGACATTTTTGCAAATGTATTACAAATAAAAACCGCAAATATCAAATTCACATACTCTACATCAAACACGTTTTCCAGGTGTTTGATACATTCCATTCGCTCCATTTCAGCCATTATTATGAGCCGTCCTCCCCTCAGCAGCCCATTTACATAAGTATTCAGACCCTTTGCTTAGTACTTTGTTGAAGCACCTTTGGCAACGATTACAGACGAGTCTTCTTAGGTATGACGCTACAAGTTTCGCACAGCTGTATTTGGGGAGTTTCTCCCATTCTTCTCTGCAGATCCTCTCAAGCTCTGTTGGGTTGGATGGGGAGCGTTGCTGCACAGCTATTTTCAGGTCTCTCCAGAGATGTTCGATCTGGTTCAAGTCCGAGCTCTGGCTGGGCCACTCAAAGACATTCAGAGACTTGTCCCGAAGCCACTCCTGCATTGTCTTGGCTGTGTGCTTAGGGTCATTGTCCTGTTGGAAGGTGAACCTTCACCATAGTCTGAGGTCCTCAGCGCTCTGGAGCAGGTTTTCATCAAGGATCTTTTAGACTTTGCTCTGTTCATCTCTCCCTCGATCCTGACTAGTCTCCCAGTCCCTGCCTCTGAAAAACATCCCCCCCAGCATGATGCTGCCACCACCATGCTTCACTGTAAGGATGGTGCCAGGTTTTCTCCAGACGTGACGCTTGGCATTCAGGCCAAAGAGTTCAATCTTGGATTCATCAGACTGAGAGTCTTGGTTACTACATAATTTCCTATGTGTTATTTCATAGTTTTGATGTCTTCACTATTATTCTAAAATGTAGAAATTAGTAAAAATATAGAAAGACCCTTGAATGTGTAGGTGTGTCCAAACTTTTGACTGGTACTGTATATCAAGTATTTTTTATATTCCACAAGTATTATCAGATGTTGTTTTGTACAGATAATTATCAGACTCAAATTACAAATACTGGTAAACACTCGTTTAAATGTTTTCACAAAAGTCGTGCACTGGGCCTTTACTAGTCCTGTATTAGCGGACCGATATAGACGTCTTCATCGCGGGGGGAAAAAATCTGCATCCCCCATCGGCAACATAATTGCAGCACCCCTTCATGGAAACGCCTTCATGCGGAAATATTGATATAATAACCATCATATCGAAATCAACTTGGAGTCACGCGATGATATGTTGTGTGGTCCTCCCACTATGACTCAGAAAGCATGCAGTTTATTAGGCTACAGATGAAATAAATAATGATGAACTTCACAGGGTGGTGAAAGTGTACGTGATGAGCTTGATGCTCCTTGCCAATACTGTTGTGGACGATTTTATATGATTTAAAATGATTAATGATGACTAAATGAATTATAATCCTAGAATGATGAGATAACCAATAACCAGTACAGGGTTTTTATAAATGTCCATTGTGTATAGAAAAGGAGGAACCAGTGACAGACAGCATGTGAACGCTGTGGAAACTGATAAGAGGAAGAGGGCCTCTCCAGACAGGGAGGGGAAAGTACAGTTGGGCTTGTAATAAGATTGTGTAACAGGTTGCAGGACAAGATTAGTAAATGTATGTTTTGAAGTGGACAAGGAGGGACATTTATGACGCTATGTGTGACTATATAAACAAATGTGCATTGTATCTCAGCAGAATGTTCATGAATAAACACTTCTGGACAAATTGCAGATGTGGGGTTTTGTCTAAATTCTTTATTGACCAGAGCCTTACAACCTCTGGGAATTATTCAAAACTCGAGTGATAATTTATGTCAACAATTGAGATAGAAAAAATCTCATGACAAATACATATATTTTTCTGGTGACATTGATGCCGTTTGACAATTATTATAAAAAAAAAAAACATTTGAATAGCTCTTATCCATAATAACCTCATAATACAAGTAGCCTACCAGCCAAGACCAGAGTGGGCATGTTTGCTATATGACGCAACCGTTTTTGTGACAAAACCATCAGTAGAGGTGAAAATGCAATGGAAACCCATTTAACTTGTATTTTTCATTCAGTGCACAATGTCATCACGCACAGTCTTTAATCTGCAATAAGTATGTTCGATGGAAACTAGTGATTATGATGTGTTCTCCGGGAGCTGTCCACTGGCGTGGTGCTGACATTCAAGCCAATGGTCTATTGTTGCGTCACATTATAAGATTCTAGACAGCTAAAAGGTACTTAATTCATATTTTTGTCATAATCAGTGAATGGAAGTCAGATAATTCCAATCACATAGATTTGTCGCTAGATTTAATAATAATAATAATACATATGTATTTCGCTTTTCGTTTTGTCTAAATTCTTTATTGACCAGAGCCTTACAACCTCTGGGAATTATTCAAAACTCGAGTGATAGTTTATGTCAACAATTGAGATAGCAAAATTCTCATGACAATTTGGTCCTTCGAGCCGGATCTCATTACCTGTTTCTGTCTAGTTCCAGTGGACACCGAAAACCGTGCATGGGCGGATCAGAGATCCGTGAGATAAAGACCTGACCTCTGAATTGAGGTTTTATTCAGGCCGGTGGGAGACTGGAGCACGACAGAGACAGTGACGAGATCCAACCTATATTGCTTTTCCCAGTCTGAAAGAATAAGGTCAGTAGTTTTTATTCATTAATTTGTGGGGTATAATCTAAACTTGTATTTGACATTTATAATAACTTGTAAAAAAAAGGTTGTTTAAATGCTGGTATCGGTAAAGTAAAAACCGCTCAGATAAAAGGAGGATATTTGAGTTTGGTATACCATCTTCAGGAGTTTGTGTAGAGAAAGTCCATGAATAACTAGTATCTACGGGAGACGGCACTAGACATCAAATACGATAAACGATGTGGGACCATTAAGAAGGAGGCAGGCCCGAAACGACCTGAGGTAAGGCGCTGCCATAAATAAAACTATCTTAATAACAGTCGTACTTTGCTCACACGGGTTATTAAGCAAGGACATTAAATTCTCTGTGAAAAGATGGTGATTTTGTGAATAGGATAACTTAAATGGTATATTTGCCTAGGTCGATAATTCAATAAACATACCTAAATAAAGTCCTTATGTGAGGATATAAACTAGGTTTGGTGAGATAGACGGTAATTCTATGAACACGATAAACCCATCAATCACATAGTAGGTCCAAAATAGGAGGAGGAGAGGGAAGCCTAAAATAGAGATGAGAGATAGAAGATATTAACTTCAAAAGTCCCAAGAAACAACAGAAAAATAAGCGGTTAACTAGGGCTTTACGACCCCTGGAAAATAGCTTATAGTTGTATACGGGTGAGATCTAATGTCCGATTGAAAGTCATCTCTATAGATAAAGTTTCCGGAACACCTAATATAGCGGAGTGAGATGGAAGATATTGGCTTCAATAGTCCCAAGAAACAACAGAAAAATATGCGGTTAACTAGGTGTCATGGATCGCACCTCTGTGGCTCTCTCCGACCACCAAAGAACACCATCACCAGAGTATTAACTACACTTCCCATCTGCCCCGTACCTAGGCCTAATTAGCTGCACAGCTGCATCCACTTCTCTCCCCTATATATTCCCTCTCCAGGCACCAATGCTTCGCGAAGTCTTGCACTGCCCCGGCTAGTCATTTCTGAGCACGCTTTCTGATCCTTTGACTGATTCCCTGTTTTGACCTCGGACTGTGTTTTTGATTCCTGATTACCCGCCTGCCGCCTGCCCCGACCTACGCCTGATACCGACTCTGTCTCTGGACTCTCTCTGACACCCTTTACGCTGTTCTCCGAGTTTTTGCCTGTCTGACCTTCCTTGATTAAAGTAAACTGCACATGGATCCGAACGTCTCTGGCTCATTGTTACAGAAGACTTCGCCAGCACAGGATCCAGCAGCCATGTATCGGCTTACATCCGAGGTATCATCTCAAGCCTCTATGCTGGCCACCCACCAGCAACAGCTGGAGAAACTCACTTCGCTGACCGAGGAGCTAGTGAGATCCGTACAGACACTCACCACTCCGATCGCGACCTCAGCTCTTCCCGCTGTTTCTCTGGCTTCTCCGATTCAGAGTGTGAGTACTCCGTCTGGCTCTCCGCGTCTGTCCCTTCCGCACCCTGGCTGCACAAACTGGTTGGGAGGAGGCTCCGTTGAAGTTACTCTATCGCAGGGGACTTAACACGGGTCTACAAGCGGAGCTAGCATGTCGGGAGGATGGGAAATCACTTAGCCAATTCATGGACTTAACAATTCGCCTCGATAATCTGATGCGAGCTCGGCGTGTGCCCCAGCTGTATCGCGTTGTCGAAGCTGTCTCCGCTAGTCACGGCTGAACCGATGCAGATCGGCTACACTCGCTCACGCCCAAGAGAGGGAGAGAAGATTACGCCATCATCTATGCCTGTATTGTGGAGGATCTGGCCACATGAGGGCGACATGTCCAAACAGACCCACATCCCAAGACTCTGCTAGGGTGAGTGCCAACTCCTATTCTTCTAGATCATTTGAACTAGCCGTAACCCTGCACTTTGGTGAAGAACGATAAATACCACTGCTTTGATAGATTCAGGAGCAGCGGAAATTTCATTGATCAGTCATTTGCCAAAGCTCATCATATTTCTCTCCTCCCATGTCAATCCCGGTTAGCAGTGGAAGCGTTAGACGGACGCCCTTGGGCACCGGGAAGATCCAATACATCTCACAAGAAATCACCCTCAGTACTAGCACCCTGCACACCGAGACGATCCAGCTGCTCACCATTGAATCCCCACAACACCCCATCATCCTAGGTATGCCGTGGCTGGTGAAGCATAACCCAACCATTTCATGGACTGAGAAACAGATAGTCCAGTGGTCCAAGACCTGCCAGGAGAACTGCCTGCACCCCCTGACTAGGACCACTCCCACTCCTACTCAGTCCGAGAACCCAGATCTACAGAAGATTCCCGTGGAGTACCATGACCTCGCTCTGGCGTTCAGTGAGAGTAGGGCTACTCAGCTTCCACCTCACAGGCCCGGTGACTGCGCTATAGATCTCATTCCAGGAACCTCTCCCACACGAGGAAGAATATTTCCTCTCTCACAACCCGAATCCGACGCCATGAAGAGCTATATAGAGGAGGCACTTTCCAAGGGTTTCATCCGTACATCCATCTCTCCTGCTTCAGCCGGATTTTTCTTCGTGAAGAAGAAGGACGGAGGACTACGTCCCTGTATCGACTATCGCAGCCTCAACGAGATCACCGTAAAGTTTCGCTACCCATTGCCATTAGTTCCAGCCGCCTCGAACAGCTCCGTACTGCCAGGTTCTTCACCAAGTTGGACCTGCGCAATGCGTATAATCTGATTCGGATCAAGGATGGGGACGAGTGGAAAACAGCATTCTCCACCACCACCGGGCACTATGAGTATCTAGTGATGCCGTTCGGGCTCGCCAACAGTCCCTCAGTGTTCCAATCATTTGTCAACGAGATCTTCCGAGACATGCTGAACCAGAAGCTCATTGTCTATATCGACGACATCCTGATCTATTCGAGACACTCGAGACCCACGTACAGGATGTTAGAGCTGTACTTCAACGCCTGATTGATAACCACTTATACGCCAAGATCCAGAAGTGCGAGTTCCATCAGACACGGATCTCCTTCTTGGGATACATTATCAGCGCCAAGGAAGTGACCATGGACAACAGCAAGGTAGAGGCAGTGGTCAACTGGCCACAACCCACCAAGGTAAAGGAGTTACAGCGTTTCCTGGGCTTCGCCAACTTCTACCGTCGGTTTATCAGGAACTTCAGCATCACAGCAGCGCCACTCGCCTCTCTTCTTCAGGGTGGAGGGCAACGGTTACAGTGGACATCTGAGAGTCTGGCAGCATTCAAGCAACTCAAGGAGAGATTCACCACGGCCCCCATCTTGCACCAGCCAGATCCCGAGCGGAGTTCATTGTGGAGGTAGACGCTTCCAATACAGGAATCGGGCCGTTCTGTCACAACGTCATGGTAACCCAGCCAAGCTATTCCGTGTGCTTACCAGTCCCGGAAGCTCACCTCTGCGGAACGGAATTATGATGTGGGTGATAGGGAACTCCTTGCCATGAAGGTCGCCTTCGAGGAATGGCAGCATTGGTTGGAGGGAGCTCGTCGGCCGTTACGGTTTTGACTGACCACCGTTAACCTGGAATACATTAAGGCCGCCAAACGACTGAATCCCAGACAGGCCAGGTGGTCGCTATTCTTCACCAGATTCGACTTCAGGGTCACGTATCGCCCAGGCTCGAAGAATGGCAAGGCCGACGCTCTGTCCCGACAGTTTGACAGTCCCTCAAGTCCATCCACGTCCGATCCCATCATTCCCACGACACTGGTTCTCGCCCCGGTACAATGGGACATAATGACTGAGATTTCCGCAGCTCAGAGGGAGGAACCTTCACCGCCTGAATGCCCTCCGGATCGCACCTTCGTGCGAGTGTTACAATGGGTGCACAACACTCCTAACGCGGGACATCCTGGGATCACGGCTACTATCCACCTTGTGACCAACCGTTTCTGGTGGCCTACGCTCCAGGCCGATGTCATCACCTTCGCACATCGATGCGCCACGTGCAACATTGTCAAATCCTCTCATCAGAAACCAGCAGGACTACTTCAACCACTACCCATCCCACAGCGTCCCTGGTCACATATTGCCATTGACTTTGTCACAGATCTACCCCTCTCCCAGAACTTCATGACCATTCTGACCGTGGTTGACCGTTTCTCCAAGGCCTGCAGGTTCATCCCCTTGGCCAAACTGCCTACAGCGTTAGAAACAGCGGAGGCCTTGGTACAGCAGGTTTTCCGACTTTATGGGCTACCTGAGGATATAGTTTCGGACCGGGGACCTCAATTCACCTCTCGGGTCTGGAAGGCGTTATGCGGGCGGCTTAACATCAATGTCAGCTTAACTTCCGGTTATCATCCACAGGCTAATGGACAGGTCGAGAGGCTTAACCAGGAACTCACACGCTTTCTCGCACCTACTGTCATCAGAACCAGCAAGACTGGAGCCGTTTCCTCATGTGGGCCGAATACGCCCAGAACTCCTTGCTCAAACCCTCTACAGGTCTTACCCTTTCCAATGTGTGCTAGGTTACCAACCCCTCTGTTCCCTGGTCCGGGAGCCAACTGACCTTCCGGCTGTCAACGCATGGTTGCAGAGAAGTGAGGAGACCTGGAACAATGCTCACGCACACCTCCAACGAGCAGTGCGAAGAGTCAGAGAGCAGGCAGACCGTCACCGGAGAGGGGGACCCGAGTACGCTCCTGGACAGTGGGTGTGGCTGTCATCCAGGGATCTCCGTCTTCGGCTTCCCAGCAAGAAGCTAAGTCCTAGGTACGTGGGTCCGTTTAAGATTCTCAGACAAATAACCCCGGTGTCATACCGTCTAGCCTTGCCATCCACTTACCGCATCTCTCCTACCTTTCATGTGTCATTACTCAAACCGCCGGTGGTCCGCGAGGAGAGAGGGACCAGGACGAGGTTGCAGAAGCGAGCTCCTCCTATCATCATCAACGGCGAGGAGGCCTACCTAGTAAAGAAGATACTCGACTCAAGACGCCGAGGTAGGGAGCTGCAATATCTCATCGACTGGGAGGGGTACGGTCCTGAAGAGCGATCCTGGGAGAGATCCCAAGACATCCTGGATCCCGCACTCATCACGGAGTTTCACCAGAACTACCCTGGAAGACCTGCTCCCAGATCCCGTGGTAGACCTCGGCGTCGTCGGTCCTCGCTTCAGGAGCCGCTCGCAGGAGGGGGGCTCTGTCATGGATCGCACCTCTGTGGCTCTCTCCGACCACCAAAGAACACCATCACCAGAGTATTAACTACACTTCCCATCTGCCCCGTACCTAGGCCTAATTAGCTGCACAGCTGCATCCACTTCTCTCCCCTATATATTCCCTCTCCAGGCACCAATGCTTCGCGAAGTCTTGCACTGCCCCGGCTAGTCATTTCTGAGCACGCTTTCTGATCCTTTGACTGATTCCCTGTTTTGACCTCGGACTGTGTTTTTGATTCCTGATTACCCGCCTGCCGCCTGCCCCGACCTACGCCTGATACCGACTCTGTCTCTGGACTCTCTCTGACACCCTTTACGCTGTTCTCCGAGTTTTTGCCTGTCTGACCTTCCTTGATTAAAGTAAACTGCACATGGATCCGAACGTCTCTGGCTCATTGTTACACTAGGGCTTTACGACTCCTGGAAAATAGCTTATAGTTGTATACGGGTGAGACCTAATGTCCTATTGAAAAGTTCCTCTATAGATAAAGTTTCCAGACCGGAGAATCCCACATAGTAGAATACATATCACATAGGGTGTGGGAATATACATAGAAACATAATTAGAGTCATTTGATAACATTAGGAACCACACACATAGTTCATGGAGACCTAATATAGATACACATATATTGGGAACATAGAGGGTCAGCCTAGCACATACATAGGGGGGTAGTGACATACACATTACGTGTGAAACACATAGAGAGGTTTTTATTAACAATGGGCAGTAAATCCTCAGAAGAGGTTCCCGAACTTACGGGAGATGAGAGATATATGGAGTCTAAGGATAAAATAAATGTATATTATGGCCCGAGATGGAGAAAAAGGTATGTATTTGAGGGGCGCTTAGACGTAGACAAATTAGAGACCATGATAAAACAGATCCACAAGGTCTGTGGGGATAGAGTAGGAAGACAGCAAGTGGAAGGGCTTGATACAGCTAGGGTATGGCTCTCTGAAGCCCGAAAAAGAGGGGAGGGAATAAAAGATAAAAAGGAAGTCAATGAAAAGGTAGAAGTCAATAAAAAGGTAGAACCAAGTCAGACATGGATAGTACAGATTTGGAACCAAGGTTCCAACGGTGTAGGTGAAAAGGAAAAAGGGTGAAGTGTTTTAATTGTCAGAAGACAGGGCACTTCGCGAGGGGACTGCCCAGCCCCCTGCGATTATTGTGGGAGGAAGGGACATGTTCGCCGCGAATACAAAAAGAAAGAATACAAGAAAGATGAATTTCTAATGGCAGTCCTAGAAGACAGAGCCACGGGAGGAAAAGACAGAGAGGGTAGAACTAGGTCAGTCAGAAGAGGGACGTCAGGGCAAGAATGGAAGAAGAACCGAAAATGCTATAATTGTCAGAGAAATGGACATTACTCTAGAGAGTGCGAGGCCCCATGTAAACATTGTTAAAAAAAAGGACATGATCCCCGCGATTGCGAAAACAAACCAAAGGGGAGAGAGAATAAGATGGGAAAAAGAGAGAGGCGCCCAAAACCTGACTCAGAGGATGAAGATGAGGAATCCGGACTAGAAACTAATACCGACAAAATAGACAGGATGAATTTAGAAGACTGGTACGGGAAACATGACAGTGACTGTATAGATGACAATTTAGACCTTGATATGTTACTCATATCAAAACTGTGCCCGGTCAATCTATTGGGGAGAGACGTAATGAAACTCTTGAATATAGCAGTAACACCGAAAGACAAAGAGACGAAAGCCCAGGTTATCAAGGACAATATGATAATTTGTGGGGAAGGGGATCCGTGGTACTGGTATAGTCAGGACTTATTGAGGGGAGGTTTGACCGACATACCCAAAGCCTTAATGGAACTAACAGATGATGTAATATCAGGACCCACATAAATGTCCCCAGACGAATTGCACTGTACTCTGTGGTACAACAGACACCCCGGACCCGACTCTGTATATGAGAAGGCACTTCTAAAAACCACTGAACACACCATAGGTTTAAAATGGTTTCACTATGATTCCACTCATACGGCTGTGGAAGTTGAATTGCCTGCTCCTATCCAGCAGTTCTATAGAGAAACATGAAGACCACATGTGTCCCTGGCTAAAGAACCCTCTGAGAAGTGGAAGGATATGGGATATTGGGTAACAAAGGGGAAACGACTGACAGACTGGGTCCCGGGGGAGGGGGGGGGTTGCAATATAGCCCATCCGCAGACAGATACAGACACAAATTTAACTGGAGAGTAAACAGCGCCCCAACAGTGCACATGAGTGGGGGGGGATTTCTGAGAAGTACAGCACCTGTTAACAGAAGAACAGGAGGCGAGGGCCTCTGGGATTGGTTAGTTTAAAGTAAGGTCAATTCCACTTAATGGAAAACTATTATATGAGGTTTGAATATAGTGCTCGCTTTCAGGAAAAATGGAAGTCAAATACGTGTGTATGTGGGTTAATTAAGGGAGACAATAGATCTGATTGGAAATTGGTCTATTGGAAATTGGTCTATTAACGATAACAGAGTGTTTGTACATGATTATGGCAGTGAGAGACCAACCTTACAATACCGTGTGTGTGTGTGATGTGAATGGGTGTAGGAACAATCAATGAGATTGCGATCGTCTCACTGGGGTGTGGGATTTAATTTGTATAGAAATGTTCTGAAAAGCCCTGGAGTTTTAAACAATTCCTGATGAGGAATGATCAACCTCATCACGAATGTTAAAGAAATCAGGAGAATTTCACTTTAACATTTGTGAGAAACACCATTCTCTATCTAAATTGTACTATTATTGTTATCTCCTAAGGAAATTTAGAATATGTTTACTACTAGTGAAGGATGCAAAACAGGTACATTGCAGTTATTGACACATATGGTAGAGTAGGGCCATAAAGTAAGTAAAGGAAATTGTAACAGTTATGGCAATCTGAAGTTATTGATCTAGGATACACCCTCACTCAGGAACGCCACACCCTAAACCCCACCAGAAAACAGGCAATCTTAGAAGCTCCTAAACCATTGAACAAAAAGCAGATGATGAGTTTTCTAGGAATGATTAACTATTGTAGGGCATGGGTACCACGATTTGCATTACATACGGGGAAACTTAGGGATTTGATATAAGTAAAGCTATGGCAGGAAAAGACGAAATTGCAGGGACAAAGGAAGCAGGGAATCAGTTTGTAACCATTAAACAGTTATTGGTATCAGATATGGGTTTAGCATTCCCTAGATATGACCGTCCGTTTGTAACTGAGATGGAGAAAGTTGTGTTGCATAGGCCTGATTTTACAGATTTGCCATTGAGAAATTACTTATAGATGGGTCTTCAAGGCAGAATTCAGACTACTCTGTGCAGCAGGCAGAAATTGAGGCCCTTATAAGGGCATGTACATTGGGTTAAGGAAAAAGGGTTACGATTTATACAGATAGCGCTTATGCATTCACTACAGTTCATGTTTTCGCAGCTCGATGGAGAAATAGGGGGATGGTAACTGCTTTGGGTAAACCTATGTTATATGTATAGCTAATTCTAAATTTATTAGAAGCAGTTCTCCTACTAGACAAAATATCTGCAATGGAGACAGGAAGGTAGATGAGGAAGCGAAGACGGCTAGTCTTACAACATTGCTACACAGACTCACACTTGGAAGAGGAAGTGAACAAAGGTTCTACTCTGCTAAAAGATGGCCAGGATAGGGCACCAGTTTCAGATTAAATAAGTGGGAGCAGCTAGGAGCAGTTAGTAAGGAAGAAATTTGGCATAAAGGAAATTTACCAATTTTGTCCAAGTAAAGCTAGTGGTTTGTTGTTGTTTTAGAGATGCAGTAGTTTGATACAGGGGCAGAGCCTTGTATCAAAAGGAGGGATATGGTAGAGTATGGTAGAGATGAATGGTAGAGATGATTGTTAGATAGTATAGAGATGATTGTTAGATATGGTAGAGATTGTTAGACAACACAAATTACTTTAAATAAAAAAAAAAATTGCTCACCAGGAGCAAAGGAAAGAAACAGTGTTTAAGTGTTAACGTATTATAGGACGCATTAATTCTATGATTAAAAGTAGGTTAAGATAGACACACCTGAGTACAGGATGAAATTAGAGTTAGGAAGATACAGTAGCAGATCACATGAGAAGTTGTTTGCTAACCACACCTGTGTGTCAGAGATTTTATGCCCAACAGAAGAACTACAGAAGGAGGGGAGCCATACGATCCAGCCTGGTGACTGTGTGTGGGTCCAGTCCTTGGAGAAAAAGGACTGGAAGCAGTCCCGTTGGGAAGGTCCCCACCAGGTTATGTTGGACACAGCCTTTGCCATTAGAATAGCAGAAAGGTACCTAGCAGACTGGCTAAGGGCAGGAGAGGGTTGGCGGTTTTTGGGAATATGGGGGACCTTGAGCTGCATCATAGTTTTGATGATCTTTTTATACATCCTGATTCAACACCTCTAGTATGAATTATATGATGTCGCTGACAGGTTTAAGAAGTAAAAGACTAGTTATATAATACCCAACCCCTCATGAATAAGAAGGATAAAATAGGTGATGATGTGAGATTTAAGGTAAATATTGAACATTTCCCTAATAGAGCAGGAATATGGGTGCATAATAAATTATATCAGGACTTTGTGATACCTCTATATTTCTGTTTGGGACCCACTTCATCTTGTTCCTGGCCTAGGTAATTAAACATACTTGGGGACCGGGGTATGTGAACAGAAAGTGATCCCGATGGGGTTTTGAACAAAGTTTGGATATTAATGACTGTAGAGTAGATGTAGTAGTAACCCTCCAACGAGTCACAGAAATAGACACGGAATGAAAGTATTGGGCTTAAGCTGATAAATATGGACACGATTTTTCCTGTTCACTAATCAAGTCGGTAGAGGCCAACTTCACAAAAGACCCAGGTCTTGTAGTGGATCTCAATAGATGTGTCTGTGGTTAATGTGACTGATTTGGGTTCAGAAGTATAGGAGAAAATTCTCAACCTCACAACACCTATAACTGATGTGTGGGGGGCTGGTACCAATAGAGGAGGCCTAAGACAGGCATTACCTAAAAGGTGGAGGGGCACTTGTGTTCCAGTATTATTGGTCCAACCAGTTAGGATTAGACATCAGAGGCCCGTTCTGGACGGGATAACTAGGTTCTAATGTAGGCAGTTCTATTTGAATGGATGCCATAGGCATCGCCAGATAAGTCCCAGACGAATACAAAGCTTTAAATCAGATTGGGGAGGGTTTTATCACTACATTCTTCTGGTAGGTAACGATAAATAAAAATGTTGATTGGATCAATTATATATATTATAAGCAACAAGGATTTGTGAATAAGACTAGAGATGCGATGCAGTGATGGGAATCTCTGAACAATTATCCGCCACCTCCCTCATGACCTGGCAAAATTGGTTGGCTCTAGATGTGTTGTGATAGTTTATGTCAACAATTGAGATAGCAAAATTCTCATGACAAATACATTTTTCTGGTGACATGATGATCGATGCCATTTGACAATTATTATTTAAAAAAAAACATTTGAATAGCTCTTATCCATAATAACCTCATAATACAAGTAGCCTACCAGCCAAGACCAGAGTGGGCATGTTTGCTATATAACGCAACCGTTTTTGTGACAAAACAGTAGAGGTGAAAATGCAATGGAAACCCATTTAACTTGTATTTTTCATTCAGTGCACAATGTCATCACGCACAGTCTTTAATCCGCAATAAGTATGTTCGATGGAAACTAGTGATTATGATGTGTTCTCCGGGAGCTGTCCACTGGCGTGGTGCTGACATTCAAGCCAATGGTCTATTGTTGCGTCACATTATAAGATTCTAGACAGCAAAAAGGTACTTCATTCATTTTTTTTTTTAGTGGTGATGTCATAATCAGTGAATGGAAGTCAGATAATTCCAATCACATGGATTTGGCGCTATATTTAATAATAATAATACATATGTATTTCGCTTTTCATTACAGAGTTATATTGAAAAAAATGCAATTATATATGATAAAAACAACATACATTTAGAATCAAGGAAGATAAAATAACGATTGTGGGCTCGGTGCTGAATACATTTTAATTTGGACTAGGACTATGAAAAATAAGTGGGGTTTTATTTCACTGTTTTAATTTATTCACTGATTATCACATCAACCGTGAAAACAATAGATAGGCCTAATACAAAAGTACAAGATAACCTGCCCTTGGTTCTTAGTAATATGAATATCAACAGCCTACTTAGTAATACAGCATAATATTTACTATTTTTTTATATCTCTATCAGTACTGTCGGTTCTGCAGCATCACAACAAGTGGCCTCTCCCCCTGACCCCCCCTCCTTCGTTAGCCACATGGTGTCGCTGTTCACCAGTAAATGTCTCAGCTCTGCTCAGAGGGAGCCATGACATTCTCATCCATCTCTGCTGTAGGACAGACCTGTTTTAGCTTAAACAAATATGGCTATTTAATTTACAACAACAACCCTGGTCTGAACACCAGGCTACTATAAAGGATTTTCTACACACCTTAATAGCATCCGAATATGAGGAGTCTAGCAAAATCTGACTGGAGTTCAACGCCCAGGATGCATCGGGAGAGAAGGTTTTTCTCGGCTGTCTTTGTGTTCTGTGCGGTATGGGGCAGCGCTTTGTCTGTGACGCGGTACTCCATACCCGAAGAGATGGAGAGAGGTTCTGTAGTGGCCAATTTAGCCGCAGATTTGGGACTGGAACAAACAGGTCTGGCTCATCGCGAGGTAAAACTTGATATTTTCCATAGCAAGAAGTTCTTGGACGTCAACAAAAAGACAGGCGAGCTGTATATTGTAGAGAAGATAGACAGGGAGTATCTTTGTACCACCAAGACTACCGACTGTTTTTTAAAATTGGACGTTATCATTGAAAGTCCTTTACGCATATTTAACATAGAATTGGGAATAACAGATATTAATGATAATGCACCTCGTTTTCGTAGGGACAGAATAGAGCTTGATGTTTCAGAATCAGCTACACCAGGAGAGAGATTCTCCCTTCCTAATGCAGTGGACCCGGATGTTGGTATAAACACAGTCAAAACCTACCAGCTCAGTGCTAGCGAGCATTTTACAATCGAAATCCAGACTGGGAGTGATGGTACTAAATATGTTGACTTGGTCTTGACAAAGGCTTTAGACCGGGAGGAGCACGCCGTTCATAACTTAATACTCACGGCTGTAGATGGCGGGGTCCCATTGCAATCTGGTACAGCTAATATCGTTGTTAGAGTGCTGGATACAAACGACAACGCCCCTCGATTCGAACGTTCGGTTTATTCCGTTAATATGACCGAAAACTCCGCGATTGGAACGCTAGTAATGAAGCTAAACGCCACAGATTTAGATGAAGGGCCAAATGCAGACATCACGTATTCATTCACACTTTACACGTCAGAGAAAACACAATACGTATTTGCACTGAATCCAAACACAGGAGAGATAACCGTGAAAGGAACTATTGATTATGAAGATATGCAGTTTTACGAGATGCATGTTGAGGCTAAGGACAAAGGACAGCATCCCCTATTGGGTCAATGTAAAATTGTAGTTGACGTTACAGATACAAACGACAACTATCCAGAGATAACCGTTAAATCTTATAAGAGTACAGTTAATGAGAACATTCCGGTTGGGACAGTCATAGCAATCGTAGGTATAAGCGACAGGGACACAGGTGACAATGGCAAAGTGAAACTATCTATAAACCAACAGGTGCCATTTGTTTTGAACAAGTCGTCTGACTTCCTTTACGAGCTCATTGTCTCAGAAACATTAGATCGTGAGAAAGTTCCAGAATATGATATCACGCTCGTTGTTACGGACGGAGGAAGGCCCTCCTTGTCTGATAATGAAACGATAACTTTACATCTGTTGGACGTCAATGATAACGCGCCACTCTTCCCCCAGTCATTCTACACTATTCCCGTTATGGAGAATAACGCGCCGGGGGCCTTGCTAAGTTCCCTCACTGCGTTTGATCCAGACCTCCATGAAAACCAGTATCTAGTTTATTTCATCATAGAAAAGGAGATAGTGAACACCTCAATTTCCATGCTGTTCTCCATCAATCCGGAGAACGGTAATCTTTACGCACTAAAGACGTTTGACTATGAGATAGAGAAGGAGTTCCTTTTCCACATTGAAGCCAGAGACTCTGGTGTTCCTCCGCTCAGCAGTAATGTGACCGTCCACATCATCATTGCGGACCAGAACGACAACAACCCGGTCATAGTCTCTCCGTGGCGCGCGCACGGCTCCGTGGTGGAGGAAAAGATCCCCAGATCCACCGATAAAGGCTCCCTGGTTGCCAAGGTGATAGCCATAGATACGGACTCGGTCCAGAACTCTCGGATTACATACCAGTTTCTACAAGTTACTGACGCCACCTTATTCAGTCTGGACCAATACAATGGAGATATCCGGACCATGAGAATGTTCAGTTACAGAGATCCGCGTCATCAACGGCTGGTTGTCATCGCCAAGGACAACGGGGAACCTGCTCTCTCTGCTACAGTTACCATCAAGCTGTCAACAGTGGAGACTGCCGTTAAAGCCTACTCTGACATGACTGAAGTGCCTCTAGAATATGACATATTTTCAGACTTAAACCTGTATTTGGTGATCGGCTTGGGCTCGGTGTCCTTTCTGTTATTGATCACCATTTTGGTCACCTGTGTGCTGAAGTGTCAAAAGCCCAAGCCCAACAAAGCTGCTCCTCCCAGTAGGAACAGCGTGATCAGTGAGAGGAACTCGACCATCGCAGATTCCACCCTGGTCTCCAACGATGCCTACTGGTACAGTCTGTTTCTAGCAGAGACCAGGAAAGGGAAGCTGGTAGTCAGACAGCCTGTGCCAAAGGCGGGATCCAGATACATCGTGTCCAGTATACCAAGGAGCACGGGCCTGACAGAGACCAGCGACTCAGCAGCCTCTACTCTGCAGGTAAGAAAACAATCTTAATATGTTTTAAACGAATTACCTACAGCCTTTTTTTTAATTATCATGCTGTGTATCCCTGCGTAAAAGCCACAATTTAGGGCGTAATATAGTACAAAATTAAAATCTTATAAGGGGTAGCTGTGAACAACAAGAATGACCAAAACAACAAACTGATAAACCCCTACTCCCTCTACCAAACGTTTAAACTATAAAATGCCGTGCAATGTTTATAAAAATGATGACAAGATTAGATTTTACAAACATAACGAAATGGACAAAAAATATATATTCCCATGCCCTTTAAAAACCATTTATTAAAAATAACGACTTAAACTTTTCTTTCTCATTATACACCATTCATAGACAACAGAAAGTGTACCGTTTTCATGTAGATGTGTGAATGCTGCTAAATGCACAAAGCGTCGCTGCTCACCTATAAAACACACCTCTTGTGATGTAATAGTAGCAATGACAGTTTGTCACAAGGAGGAAAGCAGGGTCTTTTTTTTTATCTGGACAGCTCACTGGTTCTGAAACCATCGCTTTGACAAAGGATTATCTTAAACACGTCTCGCTTCTACTCCCAAACGGTTGACTATTTCCATATTATCACAATCCTCACGTTTTCAATTTTGCGTTGCGCATGATAAGCAATCATTTGAAACAATGGATGTACACCGTATCATTCAGCCCTCGAGGAGGTACGTTTGGGTCTTTCTTATTTTCTCTGCAGTCCTGAACATGGCATCTGCCGTTACCCATTATTCTATTCCCGAAGAAATGGAGGAAGGCTCTATTGTTGCTAATCTAGCCACTGATTTGGGACTGGAAATGAAAACCTTAAGCAACCGCAAGATGCGGTTAGATACCATAGCTAATAAGAAATATGTGGACGTTAATAAGGACACCGGAGAAATGTATATCGCTGAGAAGATAGACAGGGAACTCCTTTGCAACATTAAGACAGCTACTTGTTTTTTAAAAATGGAAGTTGTCCTTGAGAACCCACTGAGGATATTTAACATAGAGTTAGAAATAATGGATATCAATGATAATGCGCCACAATTTCGAAGAGATAAAATCCATTTAGATATATCCGAGTCTACACCCTTAGGTGAGCGATTCTCTTTAAGCAATGCAGTTGACCCTGATATTGGTGCGAACTCGGTTAAAACCTATCATCTTAGCGAAAGCCACCATTTTGGTATTGAAATTCAGACTGGGAGAGACGGATCGAAATTTGCTGATTTGATTCTGAAAAAGTCTTTAGACCGAGAGGAGCAGGCGGTTCAAAATCTAATACTCACCGCTGTAGACAGCGGGGTACCCACGCGCTCCGGTACAGCCAGCATCATTGTTCGTGTGTTAGATACAAATGACAACGCCCCTTATTTTGAAAAGGAAAGCTTTAGCATAAACGTACCCGAGAACTCCCCAATCGGAAATCTTGTAGTGAAGTTAAACGCAACAGACTTAGACGAAGGGTCCAATGCAGAAGTAATATACTCATACAGTCTTTATACATCAGAAAAGACACAGGGCACGTTCAAATTAAATCCTGATAGCGGTGAGATAACTGTAAAGGAAATGATCAATTATGAAGACTTCAGGATTTATGATATGGAAGTCATTGCAACAGATAAGGGGGCCAACTCTTTGTCAGGTCAGTGTAAATTAACAATTATAGTGGCGGATATGAATGACAATCATCCAGAAATCTCCATCAAATCATTTCAAAGTCCTATAAAGGAGAATATAGCAGTAGACACGGTGATAGCAGTTGTCAGTGTCAGCGATAAAGATTCAGGTGAAAATGGGATTGTAGATATTCGTATTCCTGATGAAATACCTTTTGCACTAAGAGAGTCTTCTGATAGCTATTATGAGTTAGTAGTATCAGAAGCTCTGGACCGTGAGAAGGTCCCAGAATATGACATAACTTTTACCGTAACAGACAGAGGTTCCCCTTCACTATCTGACAATGAAACAATGACTTTAGAACTACTAGACGTTAACGACAACGTTCCACAGTTCCCCCAGTCGTTCTACACAATACCCGTTATGGAGAATAACGCACCTGGGGCCTTGCTAAGTTCCCTCACTGCGTTTGATCCAGACCTCCATGAAAACCAATATCTAGTTTATTTCATAATAGAAAAGGAGATAGTGAACACCTCCATTTCCATGCTGTTCTCCATCAATCCGGAGAACGGTAATCTTTACGCACTAAAGACGTTTGACTATGAGATAGAGAAGGAGTTCCTTTTCCACATTGAAGCCAGAGACTCTGGTGTTCCTCCGCTCAGCAGTAATGTAACCGTCCACATCATCATTGCGGACCAGAACGACAACAACCCTGTCATAGTCTCTCCGTGGCGCGTGCACACGGCTCCGTGGTGGAGGAAAAGATCCCCAGATCCACCGATAAAGGATCCCTCGTTTCCAAGGTGATAGCCATAGACACGGACTCGGTCCAGAACTCTCGGATTACATACCAGTTTCTACAAGTTACTGACGCCACCTTATTCAGTCTGGACCAATACAATGGAGATATCCGGACCATGAGAATGTTCAGTTACAGAGATCCGCGTCATCAACGGCTGGTTGTCATCGCCAAGGACAACGGGGAACCTGCTCTCTCTGCCACAGTTACCATCAAGCTGTCAACAGTGGAGACTGCCGTTAAAGCCTACTCTGACATGACTGAAGTGCCTCTAGAATATGACATATTTTCAGACTTAAACCTGTATTTGGTGATCGGCTTGGGCTCGGTGTCCTTTCTGTTATTGATCACCATTTTGGTCAGCTGTGTGCTGAAGTGTCAGACACCGATGCCCAGAAAAGCGGCTCCTCCCAGTAGGAACAGCGTTATCAGTGAGAGGAACTCCACCATCGCAGATTCCACCCTGGTCTCCAACGATGCCTACTGGTACAGTCTGTTTCTAGCAGAGACCAGGAAAGGGAAGCTGGTAGTCAGACAGCCTGTGCCAAAGGCGGGCTCCAGATACATTGTGTCCAGCATACCAAGGAGCACGGGCCTGACAGAGACCAGCGAATCAGCAGCCTCTACTCTGCAGGTAAGACATGATCATTCATTTCAGATCTTCTCAAATGTTTCTATAGACGACTAGCTGAATCAACATTGTTTCCACGTAAACCAACGTGGAATAGACGTTGAATTGACCTCTGTGACCAGTGGTATTTGTCCGTGTATGACTCTTTACCCATTCACCTTATGCGTAAATGCCTTTTTTCTTAGTCATTCAATGGAAGAGACTTCTGGGGTCATCGTGTTAATAGGCCTACCTTTTAGGCAAAACAAATGAAATCCCACCAGCTACCTTGGTCTTGTTTCAATCTTGAAATCGATAAAAAAAATCTTACCGGCAATAGTTCTCGAGATGTTTGTAATTTGTGTCTACATTTAGATATATTAAGAAGACAGCCCAACAACATAGACAGCAGTAGATATGTACAAGCTCTTAATATGCGCAAAGCGTCGCTGTTTACCAGCTAAACACATTCGTTTCTGACGCAATGGTCGCCATGACAGTTCGTCATTAGGAAGGCAGTGTAACCTACAAAGGCACTGTACAGCTCCTGGTGCTGAATCCGTCAAAAAATAGATTATTCTGCTCTGTCCGCTCTAAAACGCCTAAGGCCTTGCGATATTGTAATTTACATGTGTTTTCTGCTGCTTGACATTGTGTCTGAGATTACTTTATTTTAAACAGAGCTCACAAAGACAACAATGGAGGCACGCAGATGTGGACAGCCATGGAGAAGTTATGTCTCGGTTTTTCTTATTTTCTCTGCTGCCCTGAACACCGTGTCTGCCGTTATCCATTATACTATTCCCGAAGAAATGGAGGAAGGCTCCGTTGTTGCTAATTTAGCTGCTGATTTGGGACTAGATGTAAACACTTTGAGTAAACGGGAGATACGGTTAGATGTTGTTGGAAATAAGAAGTATTTGCAGATTAACAAAGACACGGGGGAGCTGTACATTTTAGAGAAGATGGACATAGAATTGTTTTGCCCCATCAAAACGGCCACTTGCTTCCTTAAATTGGATGTTACAATTGAAAATCCAATACGAATGTTTAATATTGAACTAGAAATCATGGATATCAACGACAATGCACCTCATTTTCGAAGGGATAAAATGCATTTGAATATATCCAGTCAACTGCAGTTGGAGAGCGCTTCTCTGAACAATGCCATAGATCCTGATGTCGGAGACAATTCTGTTAAAACATACCATCTAAGCGAAAGTGATCATTTCACTATAGAAATTCAGACCGGGAGAGATGGGTCAAAGTTTGCTGATCTAATTTTGCAGACAGCTTTAGACCGCGAGCAGCAGAAGGTTCATCATCTAATACTCACCGCTGTAGATGGCGGAGTACACAAGCGTTCCGGCACAGCCAACGTAATTGTTCGAGTGCTGGATACAAACGACAACGCCCCTAAATTTGACCAAGAAAGCTCCAATATAGAAATAATGGAAAACTCTCCAATCGGAAGTCTAGTGGTGAAACTGAATGCAACTGACTTAGATGAGGGAACCAATTCGAAAATAGTATATTCATATAGTCTGTATACATCAGAGAAAACTCAAGAAACGTTCAGTTTAAACCCTAATAATGGTGAAATTACAGTAAAATAAATGATTAATTATTTAGATTATAACATTTATGATATGGAGGTTATAGCGACAGATAAAGGATCCAATTATTTATCAGGTCAGTGTAAATGAACTATTTTAGTGACAGATATGAATGATAATCATACAGAAATATCCATCAAATCATTTCAAAGTCCTATAAAGGAGGATATAGCAGTAGACACGGTGATAGCAGTTGTCAGTGTCAGCGATAAAGATTCAGGTGAAAATGGGATCGTCGATATCTATATTGCGGATGAATTACCTTTTGCACTAAGAGAGACTTCTGATAACTATTATGAGTTAGTAGTATCAGAACCTCTAGACCGTGAGAAGGTCCCAGAATATGATATAACTTTTACCGTAACAGACAGAGGTTCCCCTCCACTATCTGACAATGAAACAATGACTTTAGAACTACTAGACGTTAACGACAACGTTCCACAGTTCCCCCAGTCGTTCTACACTATACCCGTTATGGAGAATAAGCACCTGGGGCCTTGCTAAGTTCCCTCACTGCGTTTGATCCAGACCTCCATGAAAACCAGTATCTAGTTTATTTCATCATAGAAAAGGAGATAGTGAACACCTCCATTTCCATGCTGTTCTCCATCAATCCGGAGAACGGTAATTTTTACGCACTAAAGACGTTTGACTATGAGATAGAGAAGGAGTTTCTTTTCCACATTGAGTCCAGAGACTCTGGTGTTCCTCCACTCAGCAGTAATGTGACCGTCCACATCATTATTGTGGACCAGAACGACAACAACACGGTCATAGTCTCTCCGTGGCGCGTGCACGGCTCGGTGGTGGAGGAAAAGATCCCCAGATCCACCGATAAAGGATCCCCTCGTTTCCAAGGTAATAGCCATAGACACGGACTCTATTCAGAACTCTCGGATTACATACCAGTTTCTACAAGTTACTGACGCCACCTTATTCAGTCTGGACCAATACAATGGAGATATCCGGACCATGAGAATGTTCAGTTACAGAGATCCGCGTCATCAACGGCTGGTTGTCATCGCCAAGGACAACGGGGAACCTGCTCTCTCTGCTACAGTTACCATCAAGCTAACAGTGGAGACTGCCGTTAAAGCCTACTCTGACATGACTGAAGTGCCTCTAGATTATGACATCTTTTCAGACTTAAACCTGTATTTGGTGATCGGCTTGGGCTCGGTGTCCTTTCTGATTATTGATCACCATTTTGGTCACCTGTGTGTTGAAGTGTCAAAAAACCAAATCCCAACAAAGCGGCTCCTCCCAGTAGGAACAGCGTGATCAGTGAGAGGAACTCGACCATCGCAGATTCCACCCTGGTCTCCAACGACGCCTACTGGTACAGTCTGTTTCTAGCAGAGACCAGGAAAGGGAAGCTGGTAGTCAGACAGCCTGTGCCAAAGGCGGCTCCAGATACATTGTGTCCAGTTTACCAAGGAGCACGGGCCTGACAGAGACCAACGACTCAGCAGCCTCTACTCTGCAGGTAAGAAAGCAATCTCCATCTGTTTTAACCAAATTACTTATAATCAATCGCTTTGACAATAATGTGCTGGATCTCTTTGCGTAAAGCCAGGGCACAAAGTGAAGGCATGGTGAGACATTGATGCATATAATATTGGGGTAGTTGTGAACATCTATTATAACCGAAGAAAAAAAACTGAGCACATGCCTACTCTCTCTTCTATTCTACCTATTTTAGGCAATTAAAACGTGCTTGCAATGTTTTAATTCGCATGTGTGAATGCTGGTAAAATGCGCAAAGTGTCGCTGCTCACCAATAAAAGGCACTGTTCTGTGAAGTAACAGTCGCCATGACAGTTTGTCACAGCGAAGAAAGCAATGCAATGTATGTGGACATCTCCCTGGTGCTGAATCTATCGCTGTAAAACGATGATCTAAAATACATCTCGGTACAATAGTGGACTCGGTTGGCTTCTCAAACCATCATCAGCTGGTCCCGATTTTTGTATTGCATTACCCACGGATAAAAACAATCAAACGATGGAGTCGCATTGCCTCGTTCAACCGTGGAGAAGGTACGTATCGGTCTTTCTTCTTCTCTCTACCACCATGAACATGGCGTCTGCCGTAACCCATTATTCTATTCCGGAGGAAATGGAGGAAGGCTCCGTTATTGCCAATTTAGCTACTGATTTGGGACTGGATGTGAAAACATTGAATAGGCGCAAGATGCGATTGGATGTTGTCGCCAATAAAAAATATCTGGAAGTTAACAAAGAAACCGGAGAGCTTTACATTTTACAGAAAATGGACAGAGAACATCTTTGCAGCTCTAAAACCAATTGCTTTCTTAAACTGGACGCTACAATTGAAAACCCATTACGAATGTTTAATATTGAGTTAGAAATCATGGATATCAACGACAATTCACCTTATTTTCGAAGAGACGAAATGCATTTGGATATATCCGAGTCAACTGCAGTAAGAGAACGCTTCTCTTTGAACAATGCCGTGGATCCTGACGGTGGCACTAATTCTGTGAAAACCTACCACCTAAGAGAAAGTGATCATTTCAATATAGAAATTCAGGCCGGACGAGACGGGTCAAAGTTTGCTGATTTGATTCTGAAAAAGGCTTTAGACCGAGAGGAGCAGGAGGTTCATAGTCTAATACTCACCGCTGTAGACGGCGGAGTACCCTCACGCACAGGCACAGCCAACATCATTGTTCGCGTTCTAGATACGAATGACAACGCCCCTCAATTTGATAAAGAAAGCTACACTATCAATGTGATGGAAAACTTTCCAATTGGTAGCCTTGTGGTTAAACTGAATGCAACTGACTTAGATGAGGGTACCAATTCGGAAATAATATATTCATATAGCTTGTATACATCAGAGAAAACTCAAGCCACTTTCAGTTTGAATTCTAATAACGGAGAAATAACGGTGAAAGAAATGATAAATTATGAAGACTTCAGGATTTATGATATGGAAGTCATAGCAACTGATAAGGGGATCAACTCTTTATCAGGTCAGTGTAAATTGACTATTCTAGTGACGGATATGAATGACAATCATCCTGAAATATCCATCAAATCATATCAAAGTCCTATAAAGGAGGATATAGCAGTAGACACGGTGATAGCGGTTGTCAGTGTCAGCGATAAAGATTCAGGTGAAAATGGGATCGTCGATATCTATATTGCGGATGAATTACCTTTTGCACTAAGAGAGACTTCTGATAACTATTATGAGTTAGTAGTATCAGAACCTCTAGACCGTGAGAAGGTCCCAGAATATGATATAACTTTTACCGTAACAGACAGAGGTTCCCCTCCACTATCTGACAATGAAACGATGACTTTAGAACTACTAGACGTTAACGACAACGTTCCACAGTTCCCCCAGTCGTTCTACACTATACCCGTTATGGAGAATAACGCGCCTGGGGCCTTGCTAAGTTCCCTCACTGCGTTTGATCCAGACCTCCATGAAAACCAGTATTTAGTTTATTTCATCATAGAAAAGGAGATAGTGAACACCTCCATTTCCATGCTGTTCTCCATCAACCTGGAGAACGGTAATCTTTACGCACTAAAGACGTTTGACTATGAGATAGAGAAGGAGTTTCTTTTCCACATTGAGTCCAGAGACTCTGGTGTTCCTCCGCTCAGCAGTAATGTGACTGTCCATATCATTATTGTGGACCAGAACGACAACACCCCTGTCATAGTCTCTCCGTGGCGCGCGCACGGCTCTGCGGTGGAGGAAAATATTCCCAGATCCACCGATAAAGGCTCCCTGGTCTCCAAGGTGATAGCCATAGACACGGACTCTGTCCACAACTCTCGGATTACATACCAGTTTCTACAAGTTACTGACGCCACCTTATTCAGTCTGGACCAATACAATGGAGATATCCGGACCATGAGAATGTTCAGTTACAGAGATCCGCGTCATCAACGGCTGGTTGTCATCGCCAAGGACAACGGGGAACCTGCTCTCTCTGCCACAGTTACCATCAAGCTGTCAACAGTGGAGACTGCCGTTGCAGCCTACTCTGACATGACTGAAGTGCCTCTAGAATATGACATCTTTTCAGACTTAAACCTGTATTTGGTGATCGGCTTGGGCTCGGTGTCCTTTCTGTTATTGATCACCATTTTGGTCACCTGTGTGCTGAAGTGTCAGAAACCGATGCCCAACAAAGCGGCTCCTCCCAGTAGGAACAGCGTGATCAGTGAGAGGAACTCGACCATCGCAGATTCCACCCTGGTCTCCAACGATGCCTACTGGTACAGTCTGTTTCTAGCAGAGACCAGGAAAGGAAAGCTGGTAGTCAGACAGCCTGTGCCAAAGGCGGGCTCCAGATACATTGTGTCCAGTATACCAAGGAGCACGGGCCTGACAGAGACCAGCGAATCAGCAGCCTCTACTCTGCAGGTAAGAAATATCTTCACCTCGGATTCAACACAATTTGCTATAACTTTGTCAGTGTGTGTTCCCCAGGTACATTCCTACTCCATTTTATACAACCTTAAATGCTGGAACTTCTTTGCTCTGACATGCATTGCCATTGCATGTCTTCCTTTTTGCTGATCTAAACGTTTGAATTGATATACTTGACACCTAATTTTCTATCTATATGTGCACACTTTTAATTAACTGGTAATACAGTTATACTAGGAGGTCGGTAGTACTTTAAAATGAAAGGTGCCAAGTTTTTGTTAAACACGCATAGCGTCGCTGTTCACCAGTAAAAAGCATTCGTTTGTGATGTAATAGTCTCCATGGCAGCTGCGTCACAGGGACGAGAGAGGCCATTGTGATATGGACAGCTCTGTGGTGCTGAAACCACCACGTTTGAATGGATCATTTGATGCACAACCTGTCACTTATTAGAAACAGTCGTTGTGTTGTCTTATTCAGTATTTTCACTGTTCAATTGTATGTTTTGGAATTGCTTCACACTGGGAGTAAAGCAAACTATTTATAACAATGGATTCGCGTATTAATGGACAGTCGTGGAGAAGGTACGTCTCGGTCTTTATTCTTCTCTCTGCCGCCATGAATACGGCGTCTGCTGTTACTCACTATTCTATTCCCGAGGAAATAGAGGAAGGATCCGTTGTTGCTAATTTAGCTGCTGATTTGGGACTAGATATGAAAACCTTGAGCAAACGCAAGATGCGGTTAGATATCATCGCCAGTAAGAAATATCTTGACGTGAACAAAGAGACGGGGGAGCTGTATATTGTTGAAAAGATGGACAGGGAATACCTCTGTAGTTCGAAAACAGCTACAACTTGTTTTCTAAAGATGGAGGTAATTATTGAAAATCCAGTTCGGATATTTAACATAGAATTGGAAATCGTTGATATAAATGACAACGCGCCACGTTTTCGTAGAGATATCATAAACCTAGATATTTCTGAATCGACCCCAGCCGGGGAGCGTTTTTCTCTAAGCAATGCAATTGACCCCGATGTGGGCACGAATTCTGTAAAAACCTACCATATCAGTGAAAGTGATCATTTTGATATTGAAATTCAGACCGGGAGGGATGGATCGAAGTTTGCCGATTTGATACTGAAAAAGGCTTTAAACCGAGAGGAGCACGCCGTTCATAACCTAATACTCACCGCTGTAGATGGTGGAGTCCCCGCGCGCTCTGGTACAGCCAACATAATTGTTCGTGTCCTGGACACAAATGATAATGCCCCTCAGTTTGACAAAGATTCATATAATATAAATATAATGGAAAACTCTCCAATAGGAAGCCTTGTGGTTAAATTGAATGCAACAGACTTAGATGAGGGTAACAATTCGGAAATAATATATTCATATAGCTTGTATACATCAGAGAAAACACAAGAAACGTTCAGTTTAAACCCTAATAACGGTGAAATAACGGTGAAAGAAATGATAAATTATGAAGACTTCAGGATTTATGATATGGAAGTCATAGCAACTGATAAGGGGACCAACTCTTTATCAGGTCAATGTAAATTAACTATTTTAGTGACAGATATGAATGACAATCATCCTGAAATATCCATCAAATCATATCAAAGTCCTATAAAGGAGGATATAGCAGTAGACACGGTGATAGCGGTTGTCAGTGTCAGCGATAAAGATTCAGGTGAAAATGGGATCGTCGATATCTATATTGCGGATGAATTACCTTTTGCACTAAGAGAGACTTCTGATAACTATTATGAGTTAGTAGTATCAGAACCTCTAGACCGTGAGAAGGTCCCAGAATATGATATAACTTTTACCGTAACAGACAGAGGTTCCCCTCCACTATCTGACAATGAAACGATGACTTTAGAACTACTTGACGTTAACGACAACGTTCCACAGTTCCCCCAGTCGTTCTACACTATACCCGTTATGGAGAATAACGCGCCTGGGGCCTTGCTAAGTTCCCTCACTGCGTTTGATCCAGACCTCCATGAAAACCAGTATCTAGTTTATTTCATCATAGAAAAGGAGATAGTGAACACCTCCATTTCCATGCTGTTCTCCATCAATCCGGAGAACGGTAATCTTTACGCACTAAAGACGTTTGACTATGAGATAGAGAAGGAGTTTCTTTTCCACATTGAGTCCAGAGACTCTGGTGTTCCTCCACTCAGCAGTAATGTGACCGTCCACATCATTATTGTGGACCAGAACGACAACAACCCTGTCATAGTCTCTCCGTGGCGCGTGCACGGCTCGTGGTGGAGGAAAAGATCCCCAGATCCACCGATAAAGGATCCCTCGTTTCCAAGGTGATAGCCATAGACACAGACTCTGTTCAGAACTCTCGGATTACATACCAGTTTCTACAAGTTACTGACGCCACCTTATTCAGTCTGGACCAATACAATGGAGATATCCGGACCATGAGAATGTTCAGTTACAGAGATCCGCGTCATCAACGGCTGGTTGTCATCGCCAAGGACAACGGGGAACCTGCTCTCTCTGCTACAGTTACCATCAAGCTGTCAACAGTGGAGACTGCCGTTAAAGCCTACTCTGACATGACTGAAGTGCCTCTAGAATATGACATCTTTTCAGACTTAAACCTGTATTTGGTGATCGGCTTGGGCTCGGTGTCCTTTCTGTTATTGATCACCATTTTGGTCACCTGTGTGTTGAAGTGTCAAAAAACCAAATCCCAACAAAGCGGCTCCTCCCAGTAGGAACAGCGTGATCAGTGAGAGGAACTCGACCATCGCAGATTCCACCCTGGTCTCCAACGACGCCTACTGGTACAGTCTGTTTCTAGCAGAGACCAGGAAAGGAAAGCTGGTAGTCAGACAGCCTGTGCCAAAGGCAGGCTCCAGATACATCGTGTCCAGTTTACCAAGGAGCGCGGGCCTGACAGAGACCAGCGACTCAGCAGCTTCTACTCTGCAGGTAAGAAGGACCTCCACCTCCGATTGACCTCCATGTAGAACCCTTTCCTCTTTGGAAAGGGTTCTACATGGAACCAAAAATGATTATACCTGGAACCCAAATGGTTTTACCTCGAACCAAAACTAGTTCTTCAAAAGATTCTCCTATGGGGAACGCCGAATAACCATTTTAGGTTCTCCAGTTCCTTCTGAAAGTATTCAGACCCCTTGACTTCTTCAACATTTTGTTACATTACAGCCTTGTTAAATTTTTTGTTGTTGTGAATTCCCTCATCTATCTACACACAATACCCCATAATTATTATGGCTCAGGCTAAGACCCAGATGTAGACACATGAGGTGGATAGTACGAGTCTCAGAGGTTATTAGTTAAAGGAGCAGGCAATTGGTAGGTTAAGGCTGGCAAAGAGTCGTAATCCAAATCCGAGTCAGGCAGGTACCTGACGGCAGGCGGGATCAGGGTCAGGACAGGCAGAAAGGTCAGAACTGGGAAGACTCGGAAAAACAAAAACTAGAGCACAGGAAAAACGGGAACACGCTGGTAGGACTTGACGGGACAAGACGAACTGGCATCAGACAAACAGAAAACGCAGGTATAAATACACATGATGTAATGGGAGACACCTGGTGTGGGCTGGCGCCAATCACAAGACAGGTGAAACAGATCAGGGTGTGACAGTAACCCCCCCCCAGCAGCACCACCTGGCATCCTACCCTGGGACATACCTGGTTGACCAAGGTGTTGACAGCGGAAGTCCGCAATGAGGGCTGGGTCCAGGATATTCCTGGTGGGGACCCAACACCTCTTTCCGGGCCATAACCCTCCCAGTCAACCAGGTCCTGGAATCCCCTGCCCTGCGGTCGAACACTCAGGAGACGCCATACCGTGTATGCCGGATGGCAATCGATGAGACAGGGGAGAGGGGTGGGCCTGGAACCAGGAGACAAAGGGCTGTGAGACAGGGGTTTCATTCTAGATACATGGAAAGTGGGATGTATACGGAGGGTGCGGGGCAACAGAAGGACCATAGAGATGGGGAAAAGGCTGATAAAATGGGGGGAAAGTTTGCCAAACTCCACCCGGAGGGACATGGAGACGAAGAGTCGTCTCCATGTCTTGATTGTCTTGCTCCGACTGGCTGTTAGAATGGGTATGAATGAAAACCAGAGGACAGGCTGTCCAGGATGACAGGTGAGTGTGGAGACAAACATCCAGTTGGCTGGGAACACTGCGCCTTGCCGACCAGACTCTCTATTTCCCAGATGATAGCAGCCGCTAGACAGGAAGTAGGGAGGATGGGGTCCGATGGTGTAGTAGCAGGGCTGTACAGACGTGAAAGTGCATCAGGCTTCACATTCTTGGACCCCGGGCTGTAGATAGTGAAAAGGAAATGAGTGAATAACAGGGCCTATCTCGCCTGCCTGGAGTTGAGGCGCTTGGTGGTTCCTCTCAGCGGGGTTAAGACGATGGGAAAGGAAGGCGCAGGGATGCAGCTTCTGCAGGTACTGGGCAGAACGCTGGGACAGGACAGCCCCCACTCTGACGTCCAAGGCGTCGACCTCCACCACGAACTGAAGGGACGGGTCCGGATGGATTAAGATGGAAGCTGTAGTGAATCGCTACTTGAGGTCTCAGAACACCCGGTCAGCTGCTGGGGACCATATGAACGGAAGTTTCCTTCACATTTTTTTCTAAGAGTGTGTGCCCTAAAACAGGGTTTCCCAAACTCTTTTACTCTGGGCCCCAACATTGAGGAATATCCTGCGTCCCCCCCACGCGCTCCAAGCACAGTTCATGACACAAACTGTTCACACCCCTCTTGTTGCTGAAAATAGTTTAGCAGCTTTAAAGCTTATTTCCTGCAATTCTATACATTTTATCATTGGGTTAACAATATCAACATGTTTGGAGCGTACAATATATCTCAATATTTGTATTATTTATTTTATACAGTCTTTTTTGCTCATCTTTATCAAGGGTGCTGCTAATTATGGACATGACTGTATAGGCAACGCATGCGCCTCCAGTTCCACAACAAGCAAAGTAACGTGAGCCCAGTGAAGTTGTTCGGAAGTTACAGTAATGAGAGAGCAACACCAAATGTTCATTAGAACCACACCACTGTGTAAGAACAACAAGTAAATCCAAGATGGCATCATGAATAACACAAATATAACACTTTGGTCAAAAGTTCTGTTTATTTCTGAGAAGAAGCAATGATGATACTAAAATACTGTTCAATAACAGCAACTTCGAAAATTACTGAAACTAAAAATGTGTAAGCTAAAATGTGATAATGTTTTTGGCATCACATAGATATACCGTATTCAAAGTGTCAGGTGTTGAGAGGGCAGGTGTAACATTTCCACCTTCCACCACATTACCAGTCTAAAAACAGGTCCCCTTCTGGCGTTGCCAGGTAATCAGGCCTAGTTCCTTTATCTCTGAAATGCATTCATCTGTTATGAATTCATATTTTCTCCCTCTAGCACCTCAACAAACAGCTGCAGCACCTGCTGGGAAAAAAGCCTCTCTAATTTGGTCTGACAGGTTGAATGGCGTGTGGCTTATATTTCACCGCTCTGTCTGTGCCTGCATACTGCATCCTTGTAGAGCTAACACACAGTGATGGAGATTACATAGCGCCAGCAGCCATGATGTTTATATATGGTACAGCCTACAAGAAAACGAGGAGTCAGAAACCCCTTGAGCTTTCAAAACATACAAGGTTATGGTTTCACATTAGACTTACTGTCCTTTATTAGTCGAGATGGACCCCCCTCCCCTCTCAGTGAGCCCCGTCAAGCTGAACGCCTCGCTGTGGAGCATTTCAATGAGGCCACTCCCGCCTCCATGCTGCAGAGGTTGTCTCTCCTCCTCTTACGTCACTCAGTAGGGAAGAGTGCAGGTCGGAGGTCTGCAGCAAGAGATGGGTCAGGGTTGTAGTGAGCATGTTTTGCTGTGCACCTCTCTCTCTATACCTAATAATGTGCACTGCCATTTCTCAAAATCCAGCCATAGCCTATACATAGTCTATCTACATGTTCTGCAATATCTGTTCTCGTGTTATTATACATTCACACACTCGTTCCAATGTATAGCAAATGTTTTACTTGATAAAGGCTGGTTCTTGTAAAAAGGTAATTATTTGTAGAATAAGTTATTGTGTGTGAGGGTGACTGTGTGTGTGTATGGATTGCTGAAACGGTTGTTTTCCTAACCAACTCATGTTACCCTTTTCAGGTTGCCATGACATTTTTCCTTCTATCCTGTTTTGTCTGTTTTGGGCTGTAGGCTATATATTTTTTAAATATTGACTTTCAGACTTCTCCCAATATTTATCAGATAATCCCTTCAGTAGAAAAAAATGTAGTATAGCCATAGGCCATAACCATGCATACAGAAAGATTCCTCTTCTGTTGTGTTCTGCAATGTCTTGACCATTGAAATGCTTCTTTCTTTTCTCCCTGTTCTTAAGTACCCTAAATGAGGGAAGTCCACTGTGCAGCTGGAGGTATGCAGGAGTCTCACTCAACCAACCCGGAACCCTTTTTAAATGGCCTTACATAAATGATGTTTTCATTTTCGTGTCTGTTTTTGTTTCAGTGGAGTTCTTCTCTTCTTCCCTGTTTTTCCCCTCTCATTAAGAGGAGCGGTGGTTTTGATCACAAATGTCACTCTGGTGATACCCCTGCCCCGTTCCTCATGGCTTCACCCAGAATTGAAAAGCATCAGATTGGGTCTGTCCTGCATCGACCTTTTGCCCCTTTTTAACAGATCCTCATCTCCAAACTAGCCAATGCTGCACATGTTAGGCTCTTATCCCCAAGGCTCCTCCTATTGGGCCTGTCTCAACTCTGACTACATAATAATATCCTCTAGCAATGCTACTATTATGATGGTGATATCTAGGTCCTGCTGCCCTAGTTTCCTAACTCTAAAGTACATCTGGTCTTTCTTCTCTGGCGGAACAGTGACCTTTGGACGGTTTCCTATCAGGGAAACAAACTAATGGCATTGATTGACTTCAGAGGACATCAGACAGAGACATTGTAATAATCATAATGCTGCTGATAATAATAATAATCTGTGATCTATTTGGCAGAAACTCTGGCTTTAGTTGTAATCCAGATTAAAGAGGGGGATGGATGAAGGTATGCCCTCTCTCCTGCGATTCATTTTTTGTTTAGGGCACACGCCTGTCTGTAACTCCTGACTGCAGCCAGTCACTGAGCACTCAACCCCGCACCTGGCCCGGGGGCCGCAGAATGAGACAACAACAACAAAAATCCGGAAAACTGACAATTGTCCGGCCCTGTCTTTCCCACCACAACTGATCCCTGACTGATGCATCTTACAGCATCCTACCCCGGCCCTCCCAGCAACCACCACAGACACATTATAACCCAGGCTGACATGTAACGTGTAGCAGAACTTCCCCCAAATCCCCAGGTTTTCCAGTAATCCTGGTTGGAAGATTATGGATTTACTGCTTTTCCCCCTCTTGATTCAGGGAATCATCCAACCTGGTATTCTGGAAAAGCAGGGAATTTTGGGAAAGTTACCGGATTTCTGCAACCCTAAACAGTACTGTACAGTCCTCTGCATGTAATATTAATACGTGTTCATCTCCTTAAGTCCCATCACTAATGCAGATCAGGGACATGTTCTACTGTATCTTAGACTGTTTGTTTGGTGGATTGGACTGTACTGTTTTTGGTGTGAATGATTGACTGTTTGATTGTTTGACTGCCTGTTGATGAGTTCACAACACAATGATCCTTGTGAATTCGTCTTCACTGCGATGTGATGCCTGACCTAATTCTTTGGGCAGATGGACAGAAAATGAAACTAATCACCCAGTTACTTAGCAACCACTCTCTCCCTCACGTAATCTTGGAGCATGGTGTACATCAATAGCCCCCACACCACTACCAGAATCCTCCACTCTGTCGTTCTGCCTGATGCCCTGTCTGACTGACAGACCTCGGCTGCATGAGACGTGTCAGAGTCTGGCCAATCACAAGGCTGTGAGTGTCCCAGATCCATGCCAACTTTGTCTAATCCTCTTCTCTCATTCTCAGGGGTCCACCACCACCGGCAGCGGCAGCAGTTCTTCATAAGGCCCCATCCCCATTGGTCCAACAGAGTTACATCAGAAGGAACCCCGCGTCCACTGATGAAAGGAACCCCTATCCTTACCCTACTCAGCCCCCTCCCCTAAGCGCCCAGGCCCCCAGTGACACTTCACCTACAACCCCTTGGCCCAACAATGACTGTAACCCCAAGGACCTAAAGGACACTAAGCACACACTAGCCCCAATCAACTTCAATGTCTTTCAACGCCCGTTCAACACGCATGGTTCTGCATGGCTATGGCCCCTCACGTTTCAACTAACCACAGTGAAGAGAACATACACTAGAGAGACAGAATGCAGGAGGGTACCACAGGACATACTGCAGGAGTTAAAATAGCCACTATGAATATACAGAGACAGACATAGGAATGTGGAATTGCCTTCAAAGACTGTACCCCCTTTCCAAAAGAAAGACCTTGGATGTTAGGTTTTTACTTAAGTATTTGTTCTTGTTCGGTCAGAGCACGTGTGGAAATGTAGAATCAAACAAACCAATATATCCTAAAAAGGAATATGTCAGATTAACAGCCACAGAGGATGAACAGTATAGGATAAAAGGGAATCTGTGTAAGGTGATATAGCTTGTCTGTAGTGTAAAAAGATCTGGTGCTATATGTGTGTGAGACTCTTTAGAATACTTTCATCAATCCATTTATCAAACAACAAAGAGTGAGCCCATCTTTATCAATACTGTATATGTACGTATATCAGCCCTTTCCTTCATGTGCATGGAGATTTCAATGTAACTGCTTTGTTAGGCAATGTGTTAGATGTGTTCCGGGATATTTTAAGTGACTCACAGTGTCTACCAAGGCCTCACTCTACCATCACTGTTAATAGTTTTTTATTTTTCACTTTTCATAACAGAGTGTCATTACAAAGAATACTGTTAGCCACTATGATGAAGTCACAATTATGACACCTCTCTGATGAAGGCACAATGACAAAGACACCCTTCTGACATCACAAAGACTGCTGGTCTGGAGGAGGGGTCAGAGGTCATCGGCCTATGCTCTCTCCCTGCACAGCTCCTCACCCTCCTTCTCCACTCCAGAGCAGAGCAGAGCCTCCTAAAAGGGAACTATGTGAGGTTGGGGGATGGCTGGGCTTTGCCAGTGAGGGGAAGTATTGGAAGTATCTGGTATCATTTTGAATTAGGCCCTATGGCAAATACAGTTTCATCCAAATATAATATGTGGATTTTTTATATTGTTTCACTGCCTTATACGTTCGCTTTAAACCTTTATCAGTGAATAAGATCATTTTAATCACTTAAATGAATGACTGTTATTTTATGTGTAATGCTGGATGTATTTGATGCCAATGCTTTAGTATTGATGTAAACAAACAAAGAAAACAATACACTGGCCAAATGAATCTGTTTTTAAAGTTCACATTTCTTTCTATTTAAAACTTTGTACAAAATGTGACTGCTAAACAAAATGAAACTCCAATATGTATTTAAAATGTTATTACTACAGTAACTACTATCCTGCTTTTAGTTCTGATCAAGGCAAGTATATACATGCTTTGTGTAGCCTATAGTATCTATTGATGGTGCAATATGTAGTCAGTATTTTTATGTAATGTACTGCATGCCATGTTGATCTGATCTAGAGACCATTACATTCATGATGAATTATCTTTGCTCTCTGGTTCTTTTAGCTTTCCAAGGTGGTCCCACTCATCAGTAGGACACAAAAGATGCCCCTAACCGCTGATACGAGGTCAGATATTTTTCCGATATGGTTAAGGACAAGGTTGGTAGGTATCTGATCCTGGATCTGTGGTGTAGAGGCAGCTTTTGCTAGGTCATCTGACCAGTTCCACAGCAGCTTATTGGTTGACATGCTAGCTACTGAAGCCTAATCAATTCGACTTTTGAAGTAACTGCACATTATCAGTTCTACCAGACAAAAGCTTCACGGTTGAACTGATTATTTGAAATGTTTAATAAACAAATCAATAGCGAGACACAGGGTTTCCCAAACTTTGTCCTGGGGCCCCCCTGGGTGCACATTAGGTTTTTGCCCTAGCACTACACAACTGATTTGAATAATCAAAGCTTGATGAGTTAGTTATTTGAATCAGCTGTGTAGTGCTAGGGCAAAAACCAAAATGTGCACCCAGGGGGGCCTCAGGACCAAGTTTGGGAAACCCTGGCCTAACCTTGTGGTGCTGGGGTGTAGGTGGTTATCTGTAAAACAGAAGCAACAACAGGAAAGTGATAGGAAGAAAGTAATTTTCAATTATTGAATCTCATTGGTTAATACTTCACTGATTGATGAAACGTGATAGATGGATATTGAAGGTGTGTAAAGTGACAAAAGACTCACAGGTAGGCCTCATAGAGATAGATAGAGGACTCATCTTTACATTTGTACCATTATGGCGTCTGTGACAGCATGGGCAGCGCCATTGAGGTTACAACCCATAGGAATCCCCACCCAGTTGACACTTGGACTACTTTAAATTGGCATGGTGGAAGCCCTCAATGGCACTACCCATGCTAAAACAGCCATTTGGCCATTAGACACCTATATCATTCTCTATGGTAGGCCAATAACTTAAAGGAAAATGTTTTGCTTGTCAGCACTCAAGTTAAGATATGTAACTTTCAAAATACAGAAATCATCCCTGTATGATGCATTTTGCGTCTTATGATGCTGCGTTTTGCATCCTATTTTGCAAAATGCATCACAAGGATGATTTCTGTATTTTGAAAGTTACATATGATGAAAACTTGATTGCTGACAAGCAAAACATTTTGGGACTATATCAACAATGGACTAATGAAACAAATGCCAAAAGATAGTTATTGGGTGGAATTTTTCATTAAGTGACTGGTAGAAATCCATAATAGTTGATTTTTTTACTCAACATTCTTTTTGTTTGGGGGGTTTACAGGTATAATATTCATGTTACACATTTAGTTTATACCACATGTATCCATAGGCTGCCCCCCCGCAAAAAAAAGTAAGAAATGCACAGATAAATCATATTGATCACAAAGGATTTTTTAAATAATACAATTGGTATGTAAAGAGAGGTGGGCCTACTCCCCAACATGTCCAGACCTCATTTTGTTCCTTGACTTCCGTAATTCTAATGAGTGTTTATGCACGCAATAAGTGGAAAACTGAACGATATCTGCTGGATATTAATTTAATTGAAGTGTGAGTACGGGCAAATGAAGAAAACAACACGATTTTACTGCAAAGGTAAACAAGAACGTCGTTCAATTAGGCCTACAGTGACCAATGCGATATTGTTTTGAATCGTAAATTACGTAAATTCAGCGCAGAGAATATGTCAACAATACATTTATCGTGATATGTACAATGCTTTGATAAAACCAGGTCTATTTATTCTGATAGCAAAACGAGTGGGGTTAGCTAGCGGATATTTGCTATTTCACTTTGTGGCCTAAAATGTTCTGTAGGCCTAGTCGTGAGGAAGAGGCAGGTACATTTTCACTTTAAATATGATGGAGCTGGCTAGCTACTGGTGAAATGGCACGTCGGGTTTGATTTACATACATGCTCACGTAAACGTAGTTTTATCCTGCCATTCACCACATGACAGTGTAGATTTACAGTGAGAGAGACAGGCCATGGCTCATGACCATATGTGACCATTTTGTTGACCCCTCTCTGATGGCCAGAGGGTTCTTGATGCTTGAGTCTGTGTGTCTGTGTTTATCACAGGAGGTTGGATGCACCATCATTGGGGAGGAGGGGCTCGTGGTAATGGCTGGAGCAGAAACAGTTGAATGGTATCAAATACAGTACATTGGGAAAGTATTCAGACCCCTTGACTTTTTCCACATTTTGTTACGTTACAGCCTTATTCTAAAGAGAATTAAATCGTTTTCCCCCCTCATCAATCTACACACAATACCCCATAATGGCAAAGCAAAATCAGTTTTTTAGAAATTTTAGCTAATACATTAAGAATAAAAAACATTGGTTGTGAAAATAAAGAACTGGCCAGCTAAAAAGCATAAAGAACTCCTTAATTGATGCCAAAATATAGCTAGAACAAAGATAATTGTCATTATACTACAAAAAAACGACTCAATTCAACTGGTATCAGTTGTGAAAATAGAGAATTGGTCAGCTAAAAACAGACAATTCCTTAATTGATGACAAAATTATGCTAGAAAACAGATCATTATCATAATATTATGGAAACCTACTCTCAATGTAACTATTATTGGTGGTGAAAATAAAGAATTCTCAAACAGAAAAATATGTTTTGACATTACACAGGGATTTTCTTATATATATTTTTACAAGGTTTATTATGTATATCAAGTTACTCAATACACGTTCAAACCTTAATCTGTGCATGCAGTGGCATGGCAGAGAGGTGAATCTAACTGTGTTAAGAAGAGGGGTATCAAAATCAAATCAAATTTATTTATAAAGCCCTTCTTACATCAGCTGATGTCACAGAGTGCTGTACAGAAACCCAGCCTAAAACCCCAAACAGCAAGCAATGCAGGTGTAAAAGCACGGTGGTTAGGAAAAACTCCCCAGAAAGGCCAGAACCTAGGAAGAAACCTAGAGAGGAACCAGGCTGTGAGGGGAGGCCAGTCCTCTTCTGGCTGTGCCGGGTGCAGATTATAACAGAACAAGGGTATCAGGTAATCTCAGCGTACAAACATTTCTGGAACTATACACTTGATAGTTACGGTGTCAAACATAGGAAATCAATTAAAGCATTATTTATTTATTTTCTTACAAACAATATCAGTATTTTGACAATTTGGTTATAAAATGTAGGTAAAGTTATTATTATTTCGTCCTAACCCACAACTATATGGGGGTGAGTAGGACAAGTTATTATTATTATGGGGATGTTTATAGGACAAGGTATGTCGATCCTAGTGCAAAAACATTTATTGAACTCAAACTTTACATTTACTGTGTCAAACATTCACTTAAAAGCAACTTACAACATGCTAATGTAAAAACATTCAGTTCTAACATTTTGGTCAAGTGTTTTTATATCGTCTGCCTGTTCCTTGACTGCATGCTGCAGTCAGTGGATTTAAGTGCCTGTATGGGTGCGTGCGCAAGGCTACTCCCTCCATTCATAGTCTGCAATGTTTGAGATACAGTTAAAGTACTATCATTGCAGAAAAAAGCTCGCCATGGCCAAAATATTTAAAGTCTCTCTCATTACACAGTAACATGAGCTGTAAATTATCAATACCGGAGCGATAAAATGGATCAAAGTTTGCCAGTGTAAAGTAGACCCCACAATCTTATGTTTCTTATTTGCTGATTCAAGAGGGTTAACAACAACAAAAAGCATTTTGATACAATACAAGCTTTAGAGTTACACCTGAGTCCCTAAATACTGCATTAGACTTGAACACAGATTCATCACAAACATAATTTAACACATGTGCAAAAGTACATATAGTGTCCCTTTACTGGCTTTCCTGCCAAACAACTGGACCATTGAGCATAGCTTTCAATGTCTCTTTTATAGGGATATACTGAGCATATCGCTCCTTTCGGTTTTCATCTGTACCTAAACTTAGAGCTTTTCGGATGCACATAGGAAAAGTTCCTCTGGAAATACTGCCTTCTCATTTATTCTGTTGGTTGAGTAGAGCTACAGGATGCATGCAAATCTGTGTCCTTCAAGGTCGTTAAAACACCTTCAATTTCTGACTCTATCAAGTTAGTATTAGACCTTGAGTTAATGTTGAGTGTACTGATGACTAAGTCCATTAAGACTATTACGCTGATGATCAACAATCATTTGAATTGTAGAGGAGGGAATTAGATACTTGGCCTGTAACTTAATGTAAAACATACAGATGTTTTATATACAGACTTTTCATAACAGCTGGGTTCAGTATATCCTCTGGCCCTTCATCAATAAGATCTACACCGAACAGACTTTCAGTATCATCATGAGAACTCACTGAATAAACCGAATAATTGGGACACATGCGCAGCTGTAGCATACTGTACCTATGCTGCGTTGAGATGTGAAGGTGAAAGAGGATCTTAATGTAAAGGCCACAGTCTCTGAATGGGCATTTGACATTTTTGAAACATGTGACCTTTGATGAGCAAGAAGATCCTTCAGATCAAGGCATTGTTTCTGACAATGACGATTTTCACATGTAAACGGCCCTTGCATCGTGTCCCATTGTGATACAGCACCCTATGATGATGACGACTTTTAAAATCATTATATTTTGTAAACTGAGATTTGCAACTAACCATGCAGCATTCATATTGGCCATTTGCTTAATGTCAGTGTAATGACTGATGATCCACATAACCTTGTAACGTTTTAACAGTGAGGCCACAGGAACGACATGCCAATTCTTTGGAAGACCTGACATGTTCCCAATTTCTCTATATTTAACTTACTTGTAACAACAAAGGAAAAAAAGTAGCTTGTAGATTTTTATCTAGGTTCCAATTAACTACTGAAGCTATCTTTCTGATTTGCTTGATTACAATGACAATAGACTTCAAAAAGGGGACAACAGCGATTATTTATTTGTACTTCCATGCTAAGCTACTCAGTTTGCTAAACTAAGCTAGCTATGAATTTTACTTCCGTTTAAGGATTGCAGGTTATTTCCTGAATTCCAATTCATGTAACTGAGAAAAGAGAGAAAAACATGTTATCAGGTGGGATTGGTTTACAGCAAAGTAACGTTCCCTAGCTAGCAAGTTAGCGCGCTAACTAGGTTATGAAATGCAGCTAGCAATCTAGCTAAATAGCTGAATGGCAATGCTTCAAAATTCAGAACTAATACAACTTTAACTGTCAACATATATGTTACAAAAAACGTGTGCTTATCTTAGCTGGCTTGCTGCTAGCTAGCTAAGGTCTGGTTGGTAGCTAGCTCGGGTAGTATCAGCTAGCTATCTTGCTAACTCCGCGATATTAGCTAGCATAAACAACATAAAGTTAATACGCTGCACATCTAGCAATTTCGTCAAATATTTAAATGTTATGTTGAACAATTAAGCAAACGTTTGGTGGTAATGCTCACCTTGGTATGATAGATACCCGCTCTCCTATCAATACACGTGCCAAGCTGCTACCTGCTGTATTCAATTGGCGCCAGTTGTATGCGCGGGCGTTTGACGCCTCCAAAGTGTTTCTGAATCCTTGTCAAATGGTTTCTAACAGAAACGACAAAATTCTATGTGAAATATTGACTAGTCTTTAATTACACTAACCTTTTTAATTGTACCGAAGAGTGATGTAGAGGCTGGCGACTTTGAAATTGAGGAGGACGTGTCTGATATGGAAGAGAATGTTGGATCATAATGAAGGATCATCATGAATCATAGTGGTGATATTAATGTAAAAAAAGACAATATAGCATGGTCTTCTACCTGAGAGTCAAGGTAGAATGCAGTCTACCTACATTACATAGAAATATGCAAGCACAATCACACACTGGTAAAAGTAGGCAACCTTAAATACTTAACGTAAATAGTTAAATAAAGGTTAAATTTAAAAAGGTATTTCTGTGGATAAAAACACTTTTTCTGCCTTCCTAATGAAAACTAGTTTGAAAAGTAAAACATTTATTTTATGGACGAGAGAAGTTGTATCTTTCTGGACGATGCACCATGCTGCCTTGTTGACAACAAGACAGAGCGGCGCAGATTACTGTTTGATTTGAATAGGGCGCTCTTCCCTCCCCGCGTTCGTCCGATGACGTGATGGGCCATTGCCCGGTTTAACTCGGGCCAGCTTAATATAACTCCCTCACTGCTAATTGCCAACCTTCTCAAGTCATTCACATCGCACCAGTTAACACCGACTCAAAACCAGCTCCTTTTAAAGCTTTTATTTATACTGTAGTATTTACAAGCAGAACATCCAAACACAGAGAAATTACTATCATGACATTTTGTTGTAACATCACATTTCTTTCAACAACAAATAAGGAAAAAGCAGTGACTCATGATCTGTCCCTCATGCATGACCTCATCTGTCTGTGGGAATGATCTCATCTCACAGCCATCTCTGTCCACCCAAACACGCACACACAAACACACGCTCAAATGGATTTAAACTAAAAGTAGAAAGCAATGTGCTCAAACACAGCAGCAGGAGAATATAAACCAGGTAATCAAATTAATCAGTTTCTCAGACTCTTTATAACCCACACAACACTGGGTTTTTTGTCAATCGCATAACCACATGAACTATGACCTTACAGAGCCATTCTGTTGGTTTGATAACGAGCAACAAGTGCTATTTACACCAATCAAGTGCATATAGTAAATACAGTGAAAAGACAAAATTCTCATACTAAGTCATCGTACAAAAAACACACTTTTTCACAGTTCAGGCTAATCCAATTCATCTTGCTGAAAATATCCTCCATGAATTAGATGTTTGCATTGTTTCTTAAATTATTTTAAACCCTGGACCACTCATCTTGTTTTAGCGTATGAAATTGCAGATCAATATGGCGGCACAAAGATTATAATAGGCCTAATACATGACAAGATCACGATTTCATACCACTGATTCTCTACTGCAGAGCATCAGGAAACAGGTTACAGGTTCCTGCTGTTTCATTTGTTTGTTCTACATCTCGCATGTAGAACCGTAACTACAACACACAGAGATGCTAACAGCCGGACCCCTCACAGTACAATTAGCGGTCTTCGAGGCAGGCCCCAGATGTGGTGTTTTAATAATTTAATTTAACTCCTGGTTTCAACCGAACCCGCCTGCCTGACCACCCTGCCTGTTCTGACTACCAGCCTGCCTATCGTCTGGTACTGTTTGGACTCTGACCTGGTTTATGAACTCTCGCCTGTCCCCGACCTGCCTTTGCCTACTCCCTTTGTTATAATAAATATCGGAGCTCTACCATCTGCCTCCTGTGTCTGCATTTGGGTCTCGCCTTGTGCCCTTGTAACCCTGGTGGGTGTTACTGTGACAGTGGAGAAGAGTGGTTAACCACACTGTAAAAAAAATATAATAATAATACAGGGATAAACTTATATTTAATTTTCGTTGTGTAGAATAATAGAAAATGTCAGTAAATGCGAAATACATTAAACTTCCTGTATTTGTACAGCCATGCATCCCTTTTTCACAACAAGCTGTAGAAGTACAATAATATACATTATAAAGAGACAACTATATTTACCATTGTTTTTGGAGATTTACTTTAGTTTTACATTCTAAATAATTATAGTAAAAAACTATTTCTGATGTTTATAAACAGTATAAAACGATGCAAGAGAATGTAAAAAGAATGCTATCGTCTGTGATTGTACTGATATTGATCACTACATTACAAACATTAACTGTAAAATTATGAGTATTTACAATACCTCAATGACAGTGAATGCATATTATTTAACAGATATTGACTGTTATTTAAATTATTAAGCCAGTTATTTTAGTATTTATTAATAGCAAAGTACAGTTTTTCGATGTTTAAGAACAGCATGAAGCTATGAAAGAAAATGTAAAAAATAATTACATTGTCTGTGATTTTAAAGATATTGGCTGTAAAAAAAAACTAGTAATCTTACATTATCATGCTTTAAATGTTACATGCCACATGCCTTTATTTGAGAATAATGGTCAGATGTTGCTAAAGTTACAAAGACAAACCTACATCCCGGGTGGCTCTGTGGTCTAAGTCTGCGTTAGTTCGAATCCTGTTCGCGGCATTTCTAGAACACTTATTTAAACTAGGCAAGTCAGTTAAGAACGAATTTTTATTTACAATGATGGCCTAGGAACAGTGAATTAACTACCTTGTTCAGGGATCTAGCAACCTTTCAGTTAGTGGCCCAACGCTCTAACCACTTGGCTACCTGCCACGTCTTTAGCATGTGAAAACAGAATCCTATGCAGAATGCTTGATTACGTCACTTTTGTTTTCATCCTAAGGCCAGAGTGGGGCACCTGGCTTACGCCCGGGAGGCACCCCGGATCCAAAACCAATGCAACAACCTTTCCCCCGGTTCAAACTCCTCTCACCGGGTTAACCTGGGCCAGATAAACAAACCCCTCGGTGTGTTCCAGAGTTCCGTCTCCCTCCTTCTGACCCAGATCGGATACTCCCAGGTTGCATGTAGTTGTTTTATATGACTACACTGCTGCTGTGTTGCTGTGAGCCACTGACAGACTAACACGCTAACAACACACAGCCCACAGCAGAGCTCATAAACTAAGTGCAGAATGTCTCCCGGTGTTGCCTAGTCTCTTTTTAAGAGTCTGGGTTCTTCAACCTTCTACTGCACAAAACTAAACGGTAATCCTTCCGAATGTGAGACCCCAGAAACCACATTGAACAATATTCACCGTTCCTGTCCCTCGCTGCGACATTCATCACAATAGGCCCATGGTGCCGCCATCCACTCTGCCTCTGACTCTTAATGTTAGGCCGTATGTGAGCCTTCACACACAGCTGAGGGCTTGATGCTCAGGGCTGCGATCAAGTGACATAGTGGAAGTGAAGGTGGGGTAGTGCAGGATAGAATTACATAGCCCAGAATGGTATGTTTTAGGGCGTTTACGGTAAGTGTGTGTGTTGTTCGGTTGAGAGAGAGGGGGGATATTCTTGTCTGGTGTGAGGCTAGATTTTGGTAGAAGATTAGGTTGTATATGGTTTTAGTTTTATACATGCACAGACACACCAAGACTATCATACATCTAGGCATGTACTGTGCTGAAATCTTCCAGTATATTTACACAAGGACGTCTTTATGTTCCCTTGGCTAAACAATAACAGTGAGGCAGGCCTGCCAGAAAACGTGTGGCCAGGCGGCATTTGCCACAGCACTTTCAATCAGGTGTACCACTTTTGATTTAGTTTAATAAAATATAGCGACGCAAAGTGTTTAAAGAGGGGCAAGGTGTTGTTTTTTAGACCGATGCCTCATGTCCTTCACAACTGAGTTTTGCTGCATGCTCTTTGCGTGTCTTGACCATTCACATTCACGGAAATTGCAGGTCGTAAGTGCCACGCACAACGCTCAAAGCTCAAGTCGCGCACTCCACCCTTCCTCCGGTATTTATTTAGTAAGCGTGATAACATGGGAATTAGACTATGTTCAGTCTGGTCAACTGTAGGCTACTAACATCAGCAGCTGCATAGTCTAGCCTACTACGCGCCCTGTCCCTCTGGCCACGGTAAACTAAGTATTTATAGCCCATTTGTTTGTGAGAAAATGTGAATAGGATCAAGTTTGGTTTGTATTCAAAATTGGGCTGACTGGGCTACCTAGACTTTTTCAATCCGAAATGTTTAACTGTAATGAATCAATAAACACAATAGCTGACAGATAATGTTTAATTAGGCCTACAGTTGCATAGGGCAGGACTACACGATGCAAACCTACATAAAGCTTGCTCAGCCCTGTGAGTTTTATTGTCAAATCATGTTGCTTTCTCTGTGTCTGTGTATAGGAAACCCCCTTGGTCGTTCTTTAAAATATAATTCATATGAACAAGTACAAGGTTGCTGCAGTTTGACAGGGTTCTTATCCTCCCAAGGTCAGGAGTTTTTCCAGTAGTTTTTTTTAAACCATGTGACCTGATTAGAAAAAGTCTGGTCCCATCATAGCCCATATTAAACGTTTTTACAATATGAATCACGTCATACCAGAGTTTTACCTAGTTAGGTTACCAAATAAGGAAAATATGGGCCCCAGATTTGTTTCCGCCACACCAATCTGGGACATATTGTGCCACCTCTGCGGAGAGAGGATTCCTTCTCCCTGTATCCAGGCGACAGCAGAGCAGTATGCCTCTCATTGTGACAAATCCAAGGCGATAAGAGTGGGGGTATAGACCTAAGAAGGTGGGCAACGGCAACGGTGGACAAATAAAACATACCCGTAGATTTAATTGTCTACAGCAGGCACTGCCCCCTCATCCCCCCTGATCTCTTCCTCTTCCCCTCTCTCTCTGCGACTGCTTTCTTTCAGAACCGCGGACAGCGACATGCCTCGCGGAGCTCCGTTGCCAGGGAAACGCGCTGCCTGCTTGCAGTGGCTCCTGGTGCGCTTTGAAGCAGCTGTAATTGTATATTCTGACAAGCCCCTCAGCTCCCGATGCAGCATCCGGGTAACGCATACAGCATCTGCAAAGCATTCAGTGCAGTGATTTAGGCTAAATAAAGCAGCGTTGAAAAGTAGGTAAATTAGTTATCTCACCGTTTATACACATGTCGTGGTAGTAATCTTCGAGATGACCTAGTGGAGGGAGTGAGACATGGATGCAGAATTGGAGAGAGATATGCAGACACGGGGGTGGGGGGGAAGGGGCATACATTTGGGTTGCTCAGACTGTTATGGTCTTGTCAGCATTTACTATTCTGCCATGCAGCCAGTTACCATACTATCTATCACGCATGTGTCGGGGAAGACGACATTCAATTGGCTCTTCTGAATGAACCTAGCACTCTCAGCCATAGGGTGTCGCTGTTTACTGTGGCAATCGCAGAACATGACGGTTGTTCAAATAACCCAGTATAGACGTACACAAGACAAACCTAGGAAAGCTGAAGTAACAAAAATGTAGATATCTATACTTTTAATATTGTGACACACTGACTGCATTACTCGTGACATCTATCACATTTAAATGTTTAATGTATTTGAATAGAGGATGTAATAATTTTAAAAGTAGGGTAAGCTGAAATTCGTGGTATATAGAGGCTTCCCACTCAAAGTATAACAACTGATAAAATAAGGACAGTATATTGCTGATAAAATAAGGTCAGTATATTTCTGATAAAATTAAGACAGTATATTGTTGGTAAAATAAGGACAGTATAACAAGTGATAAAATAAGGACAGTATATTGCTGATAAAATAAGGACAGTATATTGTTGGTAAAATAAGGACAGTATATTGCTGATAAAATAAGGACAGTATATTGTTGGTAAAATAAGGAACAGTGGTGTAAAGTACTTAAGTAAAATATGTTAAAGTACTACTTAAGTAGTTTATTTGGGTATCTGTACTTTACTTTATTATTTATATTTTTGACAAGTTTTACTTTTACTCCACTACATTCCTAAAGAAAATAATGTAAAAATAAAATTCCCACATTTATCAAGAAAACCTCCTTGGTCATCCCTACTGCCTCTGATCTGGTGGACTCACTAAACACACATGCTTCATTTGTAAATTATGTCTGAGCGTTGGAGTGTGCCCTTGTCATCTGGTTTGCTTATAAGGAATGTGAAATTACATTTACTTTTAATACTTAAGTATATTTAAAACCAAATACTTTTAGACTTTTACTCAAGTAGTATTTAACTGGGTGACTTTCACTTTTACTTGAGTGCTTTTCTATGAGGGTACATTACATGACCAAAAGTGTGTGAACACCTGCTTGTCAAGCATCTCATTCCAAAATCATTTGCATTAATATGGAGTTGGTCCCCCCTTTGCTGCTATAACATCCTCCACTCTTCTGGGAAGGCTTTCCACTAGATGTTGGAACATTTCTGCGTGGACTTGCTTCCATTCAGCCACAAGAGCATTAGTGAGGTAGGCCTCTGATGTTTGGCGATTAGGCCTGGCTTGTAGTCGGCATTCCAATTCATCCCAAAGGGGTTTGATGGGATTGAAGTCAGGGCTCTGTGCAGGCCAGTCAAGTTCTAACACACCGATCTCAACAAACCATTTCTGTATGGACATCGCTTTGTGCACAGGGGCATTGTAATGCTGAAACAGGAAAGGGCCTATCCCAAACTGTTGCCACAAAGTTGGAAGCACAGAATCGTCTAGAATGTCATTGTATGCTGTAACGTTAATATTTCCGTTCACTGGAACTAAGTGGCCAAGCCTGTACCATGAAATACAGCCCCAGACCATTATTCCTCCTCCACCAAACTTTACAGTTTGCACTATGCACTGGAGCAGATAGGGTTATCCTGGCATCCACCATACGCAGATTCGTCCATCGGACTGCCAGATGGTGAACCGTGATTCATCACTCCAGAGAACGTGTTTCCACTGCTCCAGAGTCCAATAACTGCGAGCTTTACACCACTCCAACTGATGCTTGGCATTGTGCATGGTGATCTTAGGCTTGTGTGATCTTAGGTTTGTGGTTCATGAAGCTCCCGACGAACAGTTATTGTGCTGACGTTGTTTCCACAGGCAATTTGGAAGTCGGTAGTGAGTGTTGCAACCGAGGACAGACAATTTTTATGCACTACGCACTTCAGCACTCTGCGGTCCCGTTCTGTGAGCTTGTGCGGCCTACCACTTCGGGGCTGAGCCGTCGTTTCCATTTCACAGTGGCAGAACTTACAGTTGACCGGGGAAGCTCTAGTAGGGCAGAAATTTGATGAACTGACTTATTGGAAAGACGGGATCCTATGACGGTGCAACGTTGAAAGTCACTGAGTTCTTCAGTAAGGCCATTCTACTGACAATGTTTGTCTATGGAGATTGCATTGCTGTGTGCTTGATTAAATACACCTGTCAGCAACGGTGTGGCTGAAATAGCCGAATCCACTAATTTGAAGGGGTTTCCACATACTTTTGTATATATAGTGTATCTTTACTTTTACTCAAGTATGACAAATGGATACTTTTTCCACCACTGATATTGCTGATCAAAGACAAAGTATAAATGTAAAACAGACTGTTTTTTGTAATTATTGATTTTGCTTAACTGTGCCATTGGAAACATGTCCTGTGAATCCCAGTGTACTGTTTTTGTCACCCATGGCCTTTATGTATATCATTTTCAATACATTTCAATAAGGACAGTAATATTGCTGATCAAATAAGGACAGTCTGTTGCTAATCAAATAAGGACAGTATTTTGATCATAAAATAGGTTGATCCGTTGTGGAAAGACAGTTACTTCAAAGCCAGGGCATGACGGTATTGGCCTACAGTTTAAGAACCACAAGGTGCCCAGACGCATGATGGTGCTGTTACATCATCAACGGGTAATAGAGGCGCGTAACAGGGCCGTTCTTGAAGGGATGAGACATTCAGTAGCTGCAGAGAGACAGCAGGATCAGGGCGGACATTAAAGAGAGTGCTATTCTAAACGGCAAGACGATAGAAATAACAAACACTGGTAGTGCAATCCACTGATACGGAATATATTTGTGTGCTTTCAGACTTTAGCATTTCTGCGTTAGGCCTATAGCCTAGTTTTCTAGCATACAATGGCGATACAAACCCGAAAAAGACGGTGGTTAGGTGGATGGGCATTTCCTTATTTTGCTCTTCTTTTTCTTCATTTGAAAGGAATCTCCGGACAGATACGATACTCCATTCAAGAGGAATTGAAAGTCGGAACGGCAGTTGGGAATATAGCTAAAGACCTGGGATTCGACACCTCGAGACTAGCGGACCGGAATCTTCGCATTGTGTCTGGAACAAAGCACGAGCTCTTCCAGGTTAACCAGAGAGATGGTGCTTTGTTAGTGAACCACAGAGTAGACAGAGAGGAACTGTGCGTAAAAAACACGCCGTGTTTCATCAACCTAAAAGCGGTGATAGAAAATCCGCTAGAAATGCACCAAGTGACAGTAGAGATAATAGATGTAAATGATAATTCTCCTAAATTCCCAGTGGAAACATATAATTTGGAAATACTAGAGTCCGCATTGGCAGGGACACGGTTCCAAGTGGAGGGAGCACACGACTCAGATGTAGGCTTAAATGCTTTGCAGTCTTATACGTTAAGCCACAACCAGTATTTTCGTGTGGAAACAGAAGAATTTGGTGAAGACGGTAAAATCCCATTTCTAGTATTACAAATACCATTGGATAGGGAGCTTATTTCTCAACACACGTTGCTGTTAACAGCGTTAGATGGTGGCAAGCCACCCAAATCAGGAGCCCTTAATGTCACAGTTATTGTGTCTGACATAAATGATAATGCACCAGTGTGTGACAAGCAGAAATACACAGTAACCGTAAAGGAAAGTGCACCTGCGGGGACATTTTTAATTCGATTGAATGCCTCTGATACGGACCAGGGTCTAAATGGAGAGGTCAAGTATTCTTTACGAGGCAAATTTAGAGGTATGGGTGCTGAGCCCTTTGAGTTGGACAGTAAAACAGGAGAGCTAAAAGTGAAGGGAGGCCTTGATTTCGAGGAGAAGCAGGTGTATGAGATGAAGATACTGGCAGCGGATACAGGAGCGGTGTCTCTCTCCACACACTGCAACGTGCTCGTCAGAGTTGAAGACGTGAACGACAACAGGCCCGAGATTGACGTCACCTCTCTGTCCAGACGGATCCCTGAGGACGCACCTCCCGGTACCGTGGTAGCGCTAATGGGGATGACCGACCTGGACTCGGGTGTGAACGGACAGGTAGTATGTTCTTTACCGAAGGATTTACCGTTTGATCTGAAGCCTTCTCCCGATGGACATTTCTATTCGTTAGTCACGAAAGGATTCCTTGATAAAGAGTCTGTTGCTCGGTATGATATCACAATCACGGCGAAAGACTTAGGAACCCCTCCTTTGACATCAACTAAAGTCATTCAAGTGGAGGTAGTAGATGTTAACGATAATAATCCACTTTTCACTGAAAACCCTTACACATTTTATGTAGTTGAAAACAATAAGCCCGGCATGCCTATTTTCTCTGTAAGCGCGTCTGATTTTGATGATGGAGAAAATGCAGCCATTACATATTCACTGGACCGTGGGAGCACTGGCCAAATCGTGACATCCTTCCTAAACATAAATGAAGGCAACGGTACCATTTACGCACTAAAGAGCTTTGACTTTGAAACCCTCAAAACATTCCAGTTTCACATCATTGCCAAGGACTCTGGAACTCCATCACTAAACAGCAACGTCACAGTGAACGTGTTCATTCTGGATCAGAACGACAACGCTCCAGTGATCTTATATCCAGTCAGCGCTAACGGTTCTGCTAAAGGTGTGGAGGAGATTCCCCGCAATGTGAACGCAGGCCATTTGGTGACTAAAGTGAGGGCCTATGACGCTGATATAGGATATAACGGCTGGTTATTATTTTCACTGCAGGAAGTTACTGACCACAGTCTCTTTGCTTTGGACCGCTATACAGGACAGATAAGGACACTTCGGTCATTCACAGAGACAGACGAGGCTGAGCATAAACTGGTCATACTGGTAAAAGACAATGGGAACGTTTCACTCTCAGCAACAGCTACTGTGATTATCAACGTTGTGGAGCCCAAAGAGGCTTTTGCAGCTTCTGATGTTAAAAGCGCAGTAAAAGACGAGGAGGAGAACAGCGTTACATTTTATTTGATCATTACTTTGGGTTCAGTTTCAGCACTTTTTCTCATCAGTATCATCGTGTTAATTGTAATGCAGTGCTCCAAAGCCCCAGACTATTCCTCCAAGTATTTACAAGATGCGAATTACGACGGGACACTGTGCCACAGCATCCAGTACAGATCCGGAGACAAACGGTACATGTTAGTTGGACCCAGAATGAGTATAGGTTCTACTATAGTCCCGGGCAGCAATGGGAATACTCTAGTGGTACCCGACCACAGGAGGAGAGCTTCTGAAGAGGTAAGAACTGTCTTTATCCGTTACTGCCTATTTTTTTGAGTGAATGTGTGTGCGAGTATGTTTTTGTTTGTGCTTAATATCGATACACAAACTCGCTGTAGAGGGCGCTGTCCATTGTACTGAATTCCAAGCTCACTTCTTAGGTTAGCTGGTGAGTCCATGCTAGGCTAGACTACTGACGGAGGTGTATTATCTGTTATTTAACTGTGCACTCCTTCAATTTAGTATGTTTCTCTTCCTCCCCCTATCTAAACACCCCTTTATCTTATTATTTAATGGATTCGATGCAGAAGACACACACGGAGCTCATAGTAGCCTATTGGGTGGACCAGAATCCCGGACCACATGGTGTCAGTGTAACACAAGGAGACTGTTTGGTACTTTGTAGATTAGACCCTACCCTTCTTTGGGCTGTTTTGTTTCACACACTGAGACACTGGTGCGGACATCCGAACAAGACGTGTATACGATAGTCAAGATTATAATTGTATTATTTTTCGGTGCTGAAGCATTCGATTCAGTATGGATCATTACGAGTTGGCCATCTGATCAGTAGGATTGTATTTTTTCATTGAGGATTGTGCTCAATTGTCTGTTTAACGATGGGAGACGGAGGACAAAGGCGCAGATGGGAGTACTGGTGGGTTGCTCTGCGTTTCTCTTTGCTGCTGTGCTTCAAGGAGCAGGTTTCGGCTCAGTTAAGGTACCTTATTCCAGAGGAGGTGAAAGAGGGATCCGTTGTTGGAAATATTGCTAAGGATTTGGGACTTGACGTCAGTACTTTGTTGGAAAGACGGTTTCGTATCGTTTCTGGATCTAATGACGCTCTTTTCCACATAAATCAGAACAATGGCGTCTTGTATGTTCATAAGAATATAGACAGAGAGGAGCTCTGTGATGGCACTGGCGTGTGCTTGATAGACCTTAAAATAGTCGTTGAAACCCCGCTAGAAGTCCACTATGTAGGTGTAGAAATCACAGATGTGAATGATAATTCACCAAATTTTCCAGAAAAGGAACAGAAATTTGAGATAGCTGAGCATACCCCTCCAGGTACACGGTTCCAATTACATGCAGCTCGTGATCCTGATGTTGGGATGAATTCAGTTCATATCTATAAAATAACGTCAAACGATCATTTTGAAATCGATGTGCGGCAAAGTGATGAGGACAAGATACCGTTTTTAGTTTTAAAGAAGTCGCTAGATAGGGAACAAAACCACAACTACACGCTTCTCCTAACAGCGATAGATGGAGGTAATCCTCAAAGATCAGGAACTTTAAATGTTACAATTGTTGTTCTAGATAGTAATGACAACCGTCCCGTCTTTAGTCAGGATACATATAATGTTAGGATACAAGAAAACATTGGAGTTGGTACAGTTGTTATTCGAGTAAATGCAAGTGATCCAGATGAAGGAAGTAATAGTGAGGTTGAGTTCAGCCTGGGTAAAACCTTAAGGAGAAAAGTCTATGATATTTTTGAACTGGATAGGCTAACTGGAGACATTAGAGTTAAAGGTGAGGTGGACTTCGAGGACACAGAGGTGTATAAACTAGATGTTCAGGCCTCGGACAAAGGACAACCTCCACTGACTGTGGAATGTAGAGTGATCATAAAGATAATCGATATTAATGACAATAAGCCAGAAATTGATGTAACATCCCTCTCTAATACAGTGTCTGAAGATTCAAAACCAGGAACTGTTATTTCTCTCATCAGTGTCACAGATAAAGACTCTGGTATTAATGGTAAAGTGATTTCAAGTATATCAGAAAATGTACCTTTTGAATTGATGCCGTCATATAAAGAAAACGTATATTCAATAGTCACAAAAGGACGCTTAGATCGAGAACTCGTGTCCCATTATGACATCACAATAACAGCCACTGACCGTGGTCAGCCTCCTATGTCCACATTCAAAACTCTGAGCATCCAGATATCAGATGTGAATGATAACAGTCCAGAATTCTCCCAAAACACTCTTAAGCTGTACTTAGTGGAAAATAACGCCCCGGGTGCGTCCATATTCTCTGTAACCGCCACTGATAAAGACTTGAACGAAAATGCTGCTATTTCATATCACATAATTAGAGGAGAAGGGACACAGAATGAAATGGCATCTTTCTTGAATATCAATTCTGATAATGGTCATATTTCCGCTCTAAAAATATTTGATTTTGAATTTATCAAAACGTTCCAATTCCAAGTTGTAGCTACAGATTCTGGAACTCCGTCATTAAGCAGCAACGTCACAGTGCATGTCTTCATTCTGGATCAGAACGACAACGCTCCAGTGATCTTGTATCCAGTCAGCGCTAACGGTTCTGCTGAAGGTGTGGAGGAGATTCCCCGCAATGTGAACGCAGGCCACTTGGTGACTAAAGTGAGAGCCTATGACGCTGATATAGGATATAACGGCTGGTTATTATTTTCACTGCAGGAAGTTACTGACCACAGTCTCTTTGCTTTGGACCGCTATACAGGACAGATAAGGACACTTCGGTCATTCACAGAGACAGACGAGGCTACGCATAAACTGGTCATACTGGTAAAAGACAATGGGAACGTTTCACTCTCAGCAACAGCTACTGTGATTATCAACGTTGTGGAGCCCAAAGAGGCTTTTGCAGCTTCTGATGTTAAAAGCGCAGTAAAAGACGAGGAGGAGAACAGCGTTACATTTTATTTGATCATTACTTTGGGTTCAGTTTCAGCACTTTTTCTCGTCAGTATCACCGTGTTGATTGTAATGCAGTGCTCCAAAGCCCCAGACTATTCCTCCAAGTATTTACAAGATGCGAATTACGACGGGACACTGTGCCACAGCATCCAGTACCGATCCGGAGACAAACGGTACATGTTAGTTGGACCCAGAATGAGTATAGGTTCTACTATAGTCCCGGGCAGCAATGGGAATACTCTAGTGGTTCCCCTAGAACACAGGAGACGTGCGTCTGGAGAGGTAAGCGCTGTACATTTATAATCTTGTGTGTTTGTTTTTGGCCTATATGGGTGTTTGGGAAATATGATGATACATCCCTTAAAATAGTTGACGAGTCATAACCAGGCCCCAGCAACGCTCCTTTTTCTACAAACCGCATTTCTGTGCGTAATGGCTGGAGCGGTTGATTGTTTTCCGTTGAACGCGTGTTGTTGCCTTCTCGTCTTTTAGTCTGTTGGCCAATCCTCTACATCATCTTAGTAGCCTAATGTAGCATGCCATTTTATATTCTTCCTCGACCTTTCCTCATCCTTTTACATTGCTCCCGTGTGGCGCAGCGGTCTAAGGCACTGCATCCTGGTTCGAATCCAGGCTGTAACACATCCGGCCGTGTTTGGGAGTCCCATAGGGCGGCGGACAATTGGCCCAGCGTCGTCCAGGTTTGGCCGGGGTAGGCCATCATTGTAAATAAGAATTCGTTCTTAACTGATTTGCCTAGTTAAGTAAAGGTTAAATAAAAAAAATGGACCCAATGCAACTAGGGCTTTTATCAATACAATTAGTCACAACCAAATATATGTACAAAACAATGCAGTCAACGGTGGTAAACAGGAGCTTGGAGCGCTGGGTGTCAGTGTAACACAAGGAGACTGACTGGTGCTTTGTAGAATAGGCCCTGCCCCTCTCTGGGTTGTTTTATTCCAAACATAGGTCGGTGCGGATATTAGAACAAGACGTTAGACTTAAAGGATTGTGTTCTATTTCGCTGATGAAACATTGGATAAAGCGTGGATAGAAACCCGTTGGCCATCTGATCTTCAGGATTGCATTTTTTTTCGGAGGATTGTGTTTAATTTTCTATTTAACGATGGGAGACGCAGAACAAAGGCGCAGATGGGAGTACTGGTGGGTTGCTCTGCATTTCTCTTTGCTGCTGTGCTTCGTGGAGCAGGTTTCGTCTCAGATAAGGTACTCTATTCCAGAGGAGGTGAAAGAGGGTTCCGTTGTTGGAAATGTTGCTAAGGATTTGGGTCTTGACGTCAGTAGTTTGTTGGACAGACGGTTTCGTATCGTTTCTGGATCTAATGACGCTCTTTTCCAAGTTAATCAGAACAATGGCGTCTTGTATGTTCATAAGAATATCGACAGAGAGGAGCTTTGTGTCGGAAATGTTGCATGTGTGATAGATCTAGAGATCATTGTTGAAAACCCGTTAGAAGTCCATTACGTAGGTGTAGAAATAACAGACATAAACGACCATACACCCAGCTTCTCTGAGAAAGATATACACATCAAAATAGCTGAGAATAAACTGCCAGGGGCTCGTTTTGAACTCCAGACTGCGCATGATTTGGACTATGGAATAAATTCAGTAGGTACCTATAAATTAAATCAAAACGAGCATTTTGACTTAGAGCTGCGAGATAGCGGGGAAGGTGATAAAATACCATTTTTGGTTTTACAGAAAGCCTTAGATAGGGAACAGAAGACCAAACATGTATTACTTTTGACAGCATTGGATGGGGGGAATCCGCCTAGAACAGGTACTCTGAACATCACTGTCACAGTCCTTGATACAAATGATAATCAACCTGTATGTAGCCAAGACGTCTACTCAGTGACGTTACAGGAAAATGCTGATATCGGTAGGATTGTAGTAAGGGTTAACGCAACTGATACAGACCATGGTTCAAATGGAGAAGTTGAATATACACTTGGTAGGAATTTAAAACGTGGAGTATATGAAATGTTTGAACTGGATAGCCTTACTGGAGAAATTCGGGTTAAAGGTCCAGTAGATTTCGAGGATAATGAGGTGTACAGGTTAAATATAGAGGCGTCTGATAAAGGCCAACCTCCACTGACTGTTGATTGTCGAGTTATTATAAAGATAACTGATGTAAATGACAATAAACCATCAATTGGTGTTACATCCCTCTCTAATACAGTGTCTGAAGTTTCAAAACCAGGAACTGTTATTTCTCTCATCAGTGTGACAGATAAAGATTCCGGTATTAATGGTAAAGTGCTTGCTAGTATATCTGAAGACGTGCCATTTGAGTTAAAGTCATCATATAAAGAAAACGTATATTCTATAGTCACAAAGGGCCGTTTAGACAGAGAACTCGTGTCCCATTATGACATCACAATAACAGCCACCGACTGTGGTCAGCCTCCTCTGTCCACATTCAAAACTCTGAGCATCCAGTTATCAGATGTGAACGATAACAGCCCAGAATTCTCCCAAAACCCTATTGAGCTGTACTTACTGGAAAATAACGCCCCTGGTGGGTCCATATTCTCGGTAAGTGCCTCTGATAAAGACTTACATGAAAATGCTGCAATTTCATATCACATTGTTAGAGGGGAAGGGACACAAAATGTTATTGCATCTTTCCTGAATATCAATTCTGATAATGGACATATTTCCGAGCTAAAAAGCTTTGACTTTGAAACCCTCAAAACATTCAAATTCCAAGTGGTCGCTTCAGATTCTGGAACTCCGTCACTAAGCACCAACGTCACAGTAAACGTGTTCATTCTGGATCAGAACGACAACGCTCCAGTTATCTTGTATCCAGTCAGCGCTAACGGTTCTGCTGAAGGTGTGGAGGAGATTCCCCGCAATATGAACGCAGTGGGCCATTTGGTGACTAAAGTGAGAGCCTATGACGCTGATATAGGATATAACGGCTGGTTATTATTTTCACTGCAGGAAGTTACTGACCACAGTCTCTTTGCTTTGGACCGCTATACAGGACAGATAAGGACACTTCGGTCATTCACAGAGACAGACGAGGCTACGCATAAACTGGTCATACTGGTAAAAGACAATGGGAACGTTTCACTCTCAGCAACAGCTACTGTGATTATCAACGTTGTGGAGCCCAAAGAGGCTTTTGCAGCTTCTGATGTTAAAAGCGCAGTAAAAGACGAGGAGGAGAACAGCGTTACATTTTATTTGATCATTACTTTGGGTTCAGTTTCAACACTTTTTCTCATCAGTATCATCGTGTTGATTGTAATGCAGTGCTCCAAAGCCCCAGACTATTCCTCCAAGTATTTACAAGATGTGAACTATGACGGGACACTGTGCCACAGCATCCAGTACCGATCCGGAGACAAACGGTACATGTTAGTTGGACCCAGAATGAGTATAGGTTCTACTATAGTCCCGGGCAGCAATGGGAATACTCTAGTGGTACCCGACCACAGGAGGAGAGCTTCTGGAGAGGTAAGAACTGTCTCTGAGCATTAAACTTTGAAATCATATTGCTGGTTATTTGAATGTATTTATCGTGCGTAATGAAATGTATGACTGAAGATTAAGCGCTTGCTATCTACCTTGATGGCGCTGAATTGGTGATTAGTCTCTTGAAATAGTTTTTTTTATATGGGCATGAGATATGCTGATATTTGAAAACGTTGACTGATTAGTCGTAAACTAGGTCCCGACATGACACGTGAGTGTAATTCCCCTGTCTACAAACTGCTTTTCTGTGCGTAATGGAGGAGAACTCTTTCATGCAATTGCTGTCAACCCCTGTGGTGCTGATTTACAAAATCATTGTTTTTCTATGCAATCGTTTATTTACTATGTCTGTCTTTTACATATGTAGTCCTCCACATCCATTTAGTCCCAATCCTTTTTTATTTTACTCCCACTAAACCTTTCCTCGTCACACGCCTGTAACTGCAATATAGTGCTGGTTAATTTGCTGATGCTAATACAGAAAGGTACTATCATTCTAGAGCCGTATGCACTCATGGCAAACGGTAGATCGGTCCGCAGGGTGTCAGTGTAACACAAGGAGACTTTCTGGGACTGTTATACTAGGCCCTGCCCCTGTCTGGGCTGTTTTGTTCCCCACAGATACAGAGAGAGTCTTGGGGAAATCAAATCAAGGCGTGCTATTTCAGACTGAGACTATTTAATTTTTTTCCGTTTGCTGAACCGTTGGATTCGGTATGGATCATTACGACTTTGCCATCTGATCATTAGGATTGTAATTTCTCATTGACAACTGGGTTTGATTGTTTAACGATGGGAGACGGAGGACAAAGGCACATATGGGAGTACTGGTGGGTTGCTCTGCATTTCTCTTTGCTGATGGACTTCGGAGAGCATGTTTCGGCTCAGATAAGGTATTCTATTCCAGAGGAGGTGAAAGAGGGATCCGTTGTTGGAAATGTTGCTAAGGATTTGAGTCTTGCCGTCGGTACTTTGGAAGAGAGGCGGTTTCGTATCGTTTATGGATCTAATGACGCTCTTTTCCAGGTAAATCAGAATAATGGCGTCTTGTATGTTCATAAGAATATCGACAGAGAGGAGCTCTGTGATGGCAATAGTGCGTGCATGATTAACCTGAAAATCGTTGTTGAGAATCCTTTAGAAATACATTATATAGGGGTAGAGATAAGTGATGTTAACGACCATTCACCCAGTTTCTCAGAGAAAGAACAGAATTTGGAAATAGCAGAATCTACTCTTCCAGGCACAGGTTTCCAGTTACAGGCAGCACGTGATCCAGATTCCGGAATGAATTCTGTTCATTTATATAAATTAAGCCATAATGAATATTTTGATCTGGAGCTGCGGGACACTGGAGAAGAAGGAAAAATCCCTGTTTTGAAATTACATAAACCTCTCGATAGGGAACTTGAAAGCAAACATATTTTAGTTTTAACGGCCATCGATGGCGGTATCCCGCCAAGATCAGGGCATGTCAACATTTCAGTCACTGTTCTTGATAATAATGACAACAGACCTATTTTCAACCAAGACTTGTATTCTGTGACAATACAGGAAAACTGTGCAGTTGGAACAATTGTTGCTAAAGTTAATGCTACCGATTTGGACGACGGTGTTTATTCTGAAATTATATATTCATTCGTGAAAAACCTAAAAAGAAAAGTATATGATACTTTTAGCTTAGATTCCAATACCGGTGAAATATCAGTGAAGGGTAATATCGACTTTGAGGATACTGAAGTTTACAGAGCTGATGTTATGGCATCAGATAAAGGACAGCCCCCTATGAGGACAGAATGTAGGGTGATCATCAAGATAAAAGATGTAAATGACAATAAACCAGAAATAGAGGTAACATCTCTTTCTAATATGGTCTCAGAAGATTCAAAACCAGAGACTGTTATTTCTCTAATAAGTGTAACTGACAAAGACTCCGGCATTAACGGTAAAGTCATTTGCAGTCTGTCAGAAGATATACCTTTTGAATTGAAACCTTCATTTCAAGATAACATGTACTCTTTAGTTACGAAACAGCGTTTAGATCGAGAACTTGTGTCCCTGTATGACATCACTATAACAGCCACTGACTGTGGTCAGCCACCTCTGTACACATTCAAAACTCTGAGCGTCCAGATATCAGATGTGAACGATAACAGCCCAGAATTCTCCCAAAACCCCTTTGAGCTGTACTTAGTGGAGAATAACGGCCCTGGTGCGTCAATATTTTCTGTAAGCGCCACAGATAAAGACTTGAACGAAAATGCTGAGATTTCATACCACATCGTTAAAGGAGAAGGGACACAGAATGCTATGGCATCTTTCCTGAATATAAATTCTGATAATGGACTTATTTCCGCACTGAAAAGCTTTGACTTTGAAACGCTCAAAACGTTCCAATTCCAAGTTGTTGCTACAGACTCTGGAACTCCGTCACTAAGCAGCAACCTCACAATAAACTTGTTCATTCTTGATCAGAACGACAACGCTCCAGTGATCTTGTATCCAGTCAGCGCTAACGGTTCTGCTGAAGGTGTGGAGGAGATTCCCCGCAATGTGAACGCAGGCCATTTGGTGACTAAAGTGAGAGCCTATGACGCTGATATAGGATATAACGGCTGGTTATTATTTTCACTGCAGGAAGTTACTGACCACAGTCTCTTTGCTTTGGACCGCTATACAGGACAGATAAGGACACTTCGGTCATTCACAGAGACAGACGAGGCTACGCATAAACTGGTCATACTGGTAAAAGACAATGGGAACGTTTCACTCTCAGCAACAGCTACTGTGATTATCAACGTTGTGGAGCCCAAAGAGGCTTTTGCAGCTTCTGATGTTAAAAGCGCAGTAAAAGACGAGGAGGAGAACAGCGTTACATTTTATTTGATCATAACTTTGGGTTCAGTTTCAGCACTTTTTCTCATCAGTATCATCGTGTTGATTGTAATGCAGTGCTCCAAAGCCCCAGACTATTCCTCCAAGTATTTACAAGATGTGAATTACGACGGGACAATGTGCCACAGCATCCAGTACAGATCCGGAGACAAACGGTACATGTTAGTTGGACCAAGAATGAGTATAGGTTCTACTATAGTCCCTGGCAGCAATGGGAATACTCTAGTGCTACCCGACCACAGGAGAAGAATTTCAGGAGAGGTAAGAGCTATTTCAAAGCATTTCAACTGCAACAGTATTTTGTATAGAAAGTATCGTGTTGGTCATTTGATTTGATTTTCTGGTTCATTGGAATGTATTTAGCATGCGTGATGAAGTACAGGCTGCTGACTCGGTCGCTGTCCACCTCGGTGGTGCTGAATCAACAGCCCACTTGTTGTGTGTATGTGTTGGAGTCCATCTCAGTCTCTCTTTCCCTTTACACATTTTCTATATTCCTTGACTGCTACGACATAGTTATTGCAACTAGAAAACAGACAATACCTCCAAGTTTATAAAGTTATAGAATCTGAATCCCGGACCACAGGATGTCAGTGTAATAAAATGAGACTGTTGGTAGATTAGGCCCTGCCCCTCTGGGCTGCCCCCGCTGCCCCCGCTGCCCCCCCACACACACACACATACAGATAGAGTGCGGTGGACATCAGAACAAGACGTGCTCCTGTGTACAGATAATACATGTATTATTTTCGGTGGTTAAGAATTGGATTCAGTAGGCCTATGGATTGTTACGAGTCGGTCATCTGATCACCAGGAATGTATTTTTTTAATTGAGGATTGTGCATAAATGTCTATTTAACGATGGGAGACGGAAGACAAAGGCGCAGATGGGAGTACTGGTGTGTTGCTCTGCGTTTCTCTTTGCTGCTGTGCTTCGGAGAGTTGGTTTTGGCTCAGATAAGGTATTCTATTCCAGAGGAGGTGAAAGAGGGATCCGTTGTTGGAAATGTTGCTAAGGATTTGGGTCTTGCCGTCGGTACTTTGGTGGAGAGGCGGTTTCGTATCGTTTCTGGATCTAAGGACGCTCTTTTCCTGATAAATCAGAACAATGGCGTCTTGTATGTTCATAAGAATATCGACAGAGAGGAGCTATGTGATGGCACTGGCGCGTGCTTGATGAACCTCAAGATTGTAGTTGAGAATCCTCTGGAAATACATTATGTTCAGTTAGAAATCAAAGATGTCAATGACCATTCACCTATGTTCACAGAAAATGAGCAGCATTTTGAAATAGCAGAACATGTCCCTCCGGGAACTCGCTTGCAAATTCCGACTGCTCGTGATCCGGACATAGGGGTAAACTCTGTACGTTTTTACAAATTAAGTCAGAATCTTTTTTTCGACATTGAGATAAAAGATAGCGATGAGGACAAAATACCATTTTTAATATTACAGAAATCTCTAGATAGGGAGAACAGAATCAACCACTCATTGGTTTTAACTGCTATCGATGGAGGGAATCCGCCAAAATCAGGATCTCTAAATATAACCGTTACTGTTCTTGACGTAAATGATAACAAACCTGTTTTTAGTCAAGACACATATTCTGTAACTTTACAAGAAAACGCCCCTATTGGTACCATCGTTGTAAAAGTAAATGCTACTGATCTAGATGAAGGGTTAAACCGTGTTGTTGAATACTCTCTTGGCAGAAACCTTAAGAGCAAAGTTTATGACGTGTTTGAATTGGACAGTATTACAGGTGAAATTACAATTAAGGCGCCGGTAGACTTTGATGACACCGAGGTGTACAAACTAAGTGTGCAAGCATCAGACAGAGGTCAGCCTCCATGGACTGTCGAATGCGGGGTTATCATAAAAATACTTGATGTTAATGATAACAAACCCGAGATTGAGGTAACATCCCTTTCTAATATGGTCTCTGAAGATTCCAAACCAGGAACTGTTATTTCTCTCATAAGCGTTACTGATAAAGACTCCGGTATCAATGGAAAAGTGTTGTGTAGTCTGTTAGGAGATGTACCCTTTGAGTTAAAACCTTCATTTCAGGATAATATGTACTCTTTAGTGACCAAACAACGATTAGACAGAGAGTTTGTGTCCCATTATGACATCACAATAACAGCCACTGACAGTGGTCAGCCTCCTCTGTCCACATTCAAATCTCTGAGCGTCCAGATATCAGATGTGAACGATAATAGTCCAGAATTCTCCCAAAACCCTCTTGAGCTTTACTTAGCGGAGAATAACGCCCCTGGTGGGTCCATATTCTCTGTAAGCACCTCTGATAAAGACTTGAATGAAAATGCTGCCATTTCATATCATATTGTTAGAGGGGAAGGGACACAGAATGATATTACATCTTTCCTGAATATCAATTCCGACAATGGACATATTTCTGCTCTAAAAAGTTTTGACTTTGAAACGCTCAAAACATTCCAATTTCAAGTGGTCGCTACAGACTCTGGAACTCCGTCACTAAGCACCAACGTCATAGTAAACGTGTTCATTCTGGATCAGAACGACAACGCTCCAGTGATCTTGCATCCAGTCAGCACTAACGGATCCGCTGAAGGTGTGGAGGAGATTCCCCGCAATGTGAACGCAGGCCATTTGGTGACTAAAGTGAGAGCCTATGACGCTGATATAGGATATAACGGCTGGTTATTATTTTCACTGCAGGAAGTTACTGACCACAGTCTCTTTGCTTTGGACCGCTATACAGGACAGATAAGGACACTTCGGTCATTTACAGAGACAGACGAGGCTGAGCATAAACTGGTCATACTGGTAAAAGACAATGGGAACGTTTCACTCTCAGCAACAGCTACTGTGATTATCAACGTTGTGGAGCCCAAAGAGGCGTTTGCAGCTTCTGATGTTAAAAGCGCAGTAAAAGACGAGGAGGAGAACAGCGTTACATTTTATTTGATCATTACTTTGGGTTCAGTTTCAGCACTTTTTCTCATCAGTATCATCGTGTTGATTGTAATGCAGTGCTCCAAAGCCCCAGACTATTCCTCCAAGTATTTACAAGATGTGAATTACGACGGGACACTGTGCCACAGTATCCAGTACAGATCCGGAGACAAACGGTACATGTTAGTTGGACCCAGAATGAGTATAGGTTCTACTATAGTCCCTGGCAGCAATGGGAATACTCTAGTGCTACCTGAACACAGGATGAGAGCTTCTGGAGAGGTAAGACATGTACGTCTCTGCAATTGTATAGAAATCTCATAGATTATTGTCCCATTCTGTTTGTAAGTTCAGATATTTCATTGAACTACGGGGTCTTGTTTGAGTGGGTCTAATATGTTTTTTTTCCGAGTATTGCATTTGGCGTTCTAACAAACCTACTCCACTCACAGGTTCTGTCCTTGAAATCAGAGGATCAGGAGTCACCACCACATTTGAAAGTGGTCACTGTCCACGACAATTGTTCTGAAACACTGTTCAGTTCAAAGTGTTATTTGACACGTCACAGATTTATGTTTTGGTTTGAGTTACTGCGCGTTTGAGTTGCTGTGCATGAAACCCATTCTCCTAATGCGCATGGTGTCGCTGCTTTTCAGTGTTAGAACATGCATTTTGTTTAAATCCCTCCCTCCTTTTGTCGTGTTGCCTCATTAAAAATCATTCGAGTCGAGTGGAACGGGCACTTGCTTTCTGGAATGGAGAATACTATCCGCATGGATACTTGCTTGAATCTTTTTCGTGGATGAACTTGGCACCTTGATTTTTCTGGATGAAGCGGACTGTAATGGTTCCAAAACAACAGGGCTTGTCAAAATGATAGACGAACAGAGAAGAGAGGCGCTTCTCTGGGCGATGCTGTCGTTTGTATTTTTGTTGTGCTTTTCCCATGGAGCTTATTGTCAAATACGCTATTCTATCGCGGAGGAGTCGAAAGAAGGCGCTTATGTGGGAGATGTAGCAAAGGATTTGGGGTTCAGCGTGGACATACTGGCGGAGCGAAGGTTTCGGATTGTATCTGGCTCTAAGGAAGGTCTTTTGCAGATTAACCAAGATAATGGCGTGTTGTATGTGGACAGAAACATCGACAGGGAGGAGCTGTGTGAGAAAAACAGTGTATGTTTAATCAACCTAAAAACCGTCGCCGAAAATCCAATGGAAATACATTACGTTGAGGTTGAAATTAGGGATATAAATGACCATTCTCCTATTTTTCCAGAAAAGGAGAAACGCTTAGAGATAGCAGAGAATGCTGTGCTCCAAGGAACGCGCTTTCCTCTTGACGCTGCGCGTGACCCTGATGTTGGAGCAAACAGTCTCCGTAAGTACACTCTCAGTCAAAACGACCACTTTGACTTAGATTTTAAAACTCGAGGTGAGGATAAAATTCCTTTTCTGATTTTGAAAAAGCCACTAGACAGAGAGCTGAAACCTGAAATTCGACTGATTTTGACTGCGTTTGACGGAGGTGAGACCGCAAGATCTGGCACAGTCAATGTAACAATACATGTGATTGATGTCAATGACAACGCACCAGTCTTTGACAGACAGGTGTATACGGTAACTTTATATGAAAATCCTCCCGTAGGTGCCTCAGTTCTAAGATTACACGCCACGGATATAGATGATGGCGCCAATGGACAGGTTATATACACTTTTGATAACAGTCTTAAAAACAAAGCGTTCGATTTATTCGAGATTGATGATGTTACAGGTGAGATCACTGTAAAAGGGTTAATAGACTTTGAAGAGCAGAGTGTTTATGAAATTGACATGCAGGCCTCTGACAAAGGTCCAGTTACATTGACTGGTCACTGTAGTGTTGTTATTGACGTGAAAGATGTAAATGACAACGCACCAGAGATGGAAGTGACGTCCCTATCAAGCCAAGTCCCCGAGGACGCACGACCCGGCACAGCGGTAGCTCTTATCAGCGTGTTTGATATGGACTCTGGTGAAAACGGCGTAGTTATATGTACAATCTCAGACAACATCCCTTTCGAATTAAACCCGTCTTTTCAGAAAAATATGTATTCTTTGATTACTAAAAGCAGATTGGACAAAGAGTCAGAGCCTATGTATACAGTGACTATAACTTCTACAGATAAAGGAGTCCCATCACTGTCTTCCCACAAAACTATCACAGTCCATATTTCAGACGTTAATGATAACAGTCCTGTGTTTTCTCGGAGTCAGTATGCTTTTTATGTACCGGAAAACAATGCTCCACACGCGTCTGTGTTTTCCTTGAGTGCCTCAGATAGAGACCAAGATGAAAACGCTCGTGTGTTTTATAACATTTGGAAAAGTGATGGCGACGCTCCTATTATATCCTACCTAAATATTAATTCTGATGATGGTAACATTTACGCGCTAAAAAGCTTTGACTTTGAAACGCTCAAAACGTTCCAATTCCAAGTTGTAGCTACAGACTCTGGAACTCCGTCATTAAGCAGCAACGTCACAATAAACGTCTTCATTCTGGATCAGAACGACAACGCTCCAGTGATCTTGTATCCAGTCAGCGCTAACGGTTCCGCTGAAGGTGTGGAGGAGATTCCCCGCAATGTGAACGCAGGCCATTTGGTGACTAAAGTGAGAGCCTATGACGCTGATATAGGATATAACGGCTGGTTATTATTTTCACTGCAGGAAGTTACTGACCACAGTCTCTTTGCTTTGGACCGCTATACAGGACAGATAAGGACACTTCGGTCATTCACAGAGACAGACGAGGCTGAGCATAAACTGGTCATACTGGTAAAAGACAATGGGAACGTTTCACTCTCAGCAACAGCTACTGTGATTATCAACGTTGTGGAGCCCAAAGAGGCGTTTGCAGCTTCTGATGTTAAAAGCGCAGTAAAAGACGAGGAGGAGAACAGCGTTACATTTTATTTGATCATTACTTTGGGTTCAGTTTCAGCACTTTTTCTCATCAGTATCACCGTGTTGATTGTAATGCAGTGCTCCAAAGCCCCAGACTATTCCTCCAAGTATTTACAAGATGTGAATTATGACGGGACACTGTGCCACAGCATCCAGTACCGATCCGGAGACAAACGGTACATGTTAGTTGGACCCAGAATGAGTATAGGTTCTACTATAGTCCCTGGCAGCAATGGGAATACTCTAGTGGTACCTGACCACAGGAGAAGAATTTCTGGAGAGGTAAGGAGATTAATATGTTTTTATACAAGTCACATACATCGTACATGGTCCTCAACAACCACGTAGACTGAACTGTACAGTGCATTGAGTGTCTCAATACATTAATATTAACTAGGGTATTTTTTAACTTGCTTTGCTGTTTAGATTTGTGTTCTGGTGTATTTGTTTTAGTACTGTAATGTACGACGGTATGGAGGGAATCCTCTTGTATTTCTGTTTTGTAATTCATGAAGTGTCCTTTTAATACCATATATTTGCTTTAGAATAGTATGTGTGGGACATGCTAAATCAATCTAAAAGGAATACAAAGTTGTTTCGCCATAGAGCTGTGTTTTTCGGACGCAGCGTAGTGCCCTCGGGGTGTGTCGCTGTCCATTAGCGTGGTTCTGAAACGCTCGGATGTCTCGCAGCTCTGCAGGAGAAAATATACCGTGCAGATAAAGCAACATGCTTCATTTGATATTTTTGTAAATCTGTATCAGTTGCTGGGTAGATAATATTAGCTTACATTTGCCTACACACAGTGTACATTTATGATTGTCTGTCTCTGTATGTTCGTGCCAAACATGCTACTGCTGCTGGAGTAGCCAATGTCCTTTACACAACCATGCAATCAATGTGTGGTAGCATCGCTTGGTGTCAGTGCTTAACTAGAATAACGCTCTTGAAAGCAACGCTTACGTCATACTTTTGCATCCTCCCCTTAGTTGGTTTATCATTCAGTAGCTAGCTGACAACAGTCGTAAGCAAAAAGGAGATATTTCATACACACTTGGACGGAACTAAAAATTTTTTTTAAATAATGAGCTGTGATCCTATTTGGGAATGCAATGGGTAAGGTTTCGTTTATAATATAGGCCTAGTGTCGCGTGCTGTGGATTATTTTTGGACTAAATACATTTTTAAAAAAATGGAACAAAGAGGACATGGAGCATGGTGGGAGCAACGACGGAGGCTTTGGACAATGGTTGCTTTGGTTCTCTTTTGGAGCAGAGCTTCAGCACAGATAAGATACTCCATCTCTGAAGAGCTTAAGGAAGGGACTGTCCTGGGGAATATATCTAAGGATTTGGGAATAGATCTGAGCACCTTGAAGGAGAGGGGATTTCGAATCGTGTCTGGCTCGACCGAGCCCCTTTTCCAGATAAACCAGAATGACGGCATCTTGTATTTGAACCGAAAAATAGACCGAGAGGAGGTGTGTGAACGAAGCAGCGTGTGTTTGATCAACATGAAAACCGTTCTAGAGAACCCGCTGGAGATCCATTATGTCTCAGTGGAGGTGTTAGATGTTAACGACCATTCTCCCAGCTTTCCCGAGAAAGAGAAGCGGTTAGAGATATTTGAGTCCGCCTTACCAGGGGCACGATTTCAGCTCCAGGCTGCGCTCGACACTGATGGTGGACAATACTCAGTTCAACAGTATAAACTCAGTCACAACGATCTTTTCCGTTTGGAAGTTAAAGACCGAGGTGATGATGGCAAAATCCCTATATTAATATTACAAAAACCCCTGGATAGAGAGGCTGTAAAGAGCCATATATTGCTGCTCACAGCTATTGACGGAGGAAAACCTCCAAGATCTGGAGACATGAGAATAACTGTAGATGTACTGGATATCAACGATAACCCACCTGTCTATACAAAAGATGCTTACTCGGTATTGGTGAATGAAAATACTATTGTTGGCACAACAATTGTACAGGTGAACGCCACAGATTTGGACGAGGGACCAAACGGTTTAGTAATGTACTCTTTTGGCAATAGCGTGAATAGTAAATTACGCAAACTCTTTGATCTGAACCCAGTAACAGGTGAAGTCATTGTGAGAGGACTGATAGATTTTGAAGAAAAAGACAAATATGAACTCGACATACAGGCATCGGATAAAGGACTTGCACCAATGACATCAGATAAAAGCGTAGTAATAAGGATAGTTGACGTCAATGACAACGCACCTGAGATTGAGGTGACATCATTTTCAAGAGCAATCACCGAGGATTCTAGACCTGGAACCACAGTCGCGCTAATCAGTGTTAATGATTTGGACTCTGGTCTCAACGGGAAAGTTCTCTGCACTGTGATGGAAGACACAACTTTCAAACTAATGCCGTCACTACAGGATAATATTTACTCTGTGGTCACCATGTCACCCCTGGATAGGGAAAAACATTCTGAATATAATGTTACAATAATAGCCAAAGACGCAGGCCAGCCGTCCCTGTCATCTGTAAAGACTATTAGTGTTGTAGTATCAGATGTGAATGATAACAGTCCAGAGTTTTCACTGAGCCCCTATACTTTCTATGTCACTGAGAATAACCACCCAGGTGCCTCACTTTTTCGCGTGAGTGCGTCTGATCGTGACATACATGATAACGCAATTATTTCATATCATATTCTGAGAAACGGTGGTGAGGAGAATAAATGGGCATCTTTCCTCAACATTAATCCTGAAAATGGAAACATACTGACGCTAAAAAGCTTTGACTTTGAAACGATCAAATTATTCAAATTCCAAGTTGTAGCTACAGACTCTGGAATTCCGTCACTAAGCAGCAACGTCACAATAAACGTGTTCATTCTGGATCAGAACGACAACGCTCCAGTGATCTTATATCCAGTCAGCGCTAACGGTTCTGCTGAAGGTGTGGAGGAGATTCCCCGCAATGTGAACGCAGGCCATTTGGTGACTAAAGTGAGAGCCTATGACGCTGATATAGGATATAACGGCTGGTTATTATTTTCACTGCAAGAAGTTACTGACCACAGTCTCTTTGCTTTGGACCGCTATACAGGACAGATAAGGACACTTCGGTCATTTACAGAGACAGACGAGGCTGAGCATAAACTGGTCATACTGGTAAAAGACAATGGGAACGTTTCACTCTCAGCAACAGCTACTGTGATTATCAACGTTGTGGAGCCCAAAGAGGCTTTTGCAGCTTCTGATGTTAAAAGCGCAGTAAAAGACGAGGAGGAGAACAGCGTTACATTTTATTTGATCATTACTTTGGGTTCAGTTTCAGCACTTTTTCTCATCAGTATCATCGTGTTGATTGTAATGCAGTGCTCCAAAGCCCCAGACGATTCCTCCAAGTATTTACAAGATGTGAATTACGACGGGACACTGTGCCACAGTATCCAGTACAGATCCGGAGACAAACGATACATGTTAGTTGGACCAAGAATGAGTATAGGTTCTACTATAGTCCCCGGCAGCAATGGGAATACTCTAGTGGTACCTGACCACAGGAGGAGAGCTTCTGGAGAGGTAAGGAGTTGAAAACGAATGTATAATTCACAATGCTCTTACACCTGACCATTGACATGTAGTGCTGATAGTATGCTTGAGGTGGAAAATTGCATACGCTATCATTGTATTTGTATATATTTAATATTTCATTGACTGAAAGGGTAATGTGTGAGTTGGTCAAATATGCTGTTTTTAAATAAGAGGGTTGTGTCTGTAACATGATCTGAGAGCTTGGCACGTGGAGGTAACCTGCTTATTCCCCACCATTACACTCAGGACTTGCCCCTCAGGGCAGGCAGGGCGCTGTCCACCACCGAGGTGCTGAAATGTTGGGCTATTCAACCATAGAGATGATAGTGTCCTCTATAGGCCAAACGGCCGTTTTAGCATGGGCAGCACCATTTAGGGCTTCCACCATGCTTCCGCCATTTTAAAGTAGCCAAAGTAGACAACTAGCTGGGGATTCCTATGGGTTTTAGCCTCAATGGCGCTGCCCATGCTGTCACAGACACTACAATGGCACAGATATAAACATCATTCGTCTATCTATCTCAAGGAATTCAATACGTTGTTTGCATAATGAAGTGTTGTCCCCAAAAAAGAAAGGACAGCATAAATAGCTTGATTTATTTAAATATGGGATACTTGTTGCATGCTTCAGTACATTTTGTTTAACGGAACCTTTAAGACATATGATTTATGGGTCTGCCGAGTCCAGTCATCAAAATAAAATAAAATTGTATTTGTCACATGCGCCGAATACATCAGTTGCAGACCTTACCGTGAAATTCTTACTTGCAAGCCCTTAACCCACAATGCAGTTCAAGAAAAAGAGTTAAGAAAATAATTACTAAATTAACTAAAGTAAAACATTTAATTAAAAGTAACACAATAAAATAACAATAACGAGCCTATATACATGGGGTACCGGTACCGAGTCAATGTGCGGGGTACAGGTTTGGTCGAGGTTATTTGTAAATGTAGGTAGGGGTAAAGTGACTATGCATAAATAATGAACAGTGAGTAGCAGTAAAAACAAAGGGGTGGCAAAGTAAATAGTCCGGGTGGACATTTGATGAACGGACCTAGACTTAACGCTCCGGTACCCCTTGCTGTGTGGTAGCAGAGAGAACAGTCTATGGCCTGGGTGACTGGAGACTTTGACAATTTTTATTCTAATCTTGTACTGATCTTTCTCCCTTATGCGTTGTGCCAATATAGCATTCTGGGTGGGTTGGAGTAGTAAAAGTAGGCCTAACATTATTAAACAACAGCGCAATGCGAGTTAGAATCGCATGGTGTCAGTACCCAACTATAACGCTTCTGGTAGAAATACAATCGTCATGCTTTTGAGCCCTCTTCCTGGCTGGTTTGGTAGGTTTGATCGGTCCCTGGAGTTATACAGTCGTGCAGCTTCGTGGAGAGAATAAGATCTGGAATTGACATAAATAAAACAATTGTTTGTTTTTTAATTTTTGTATTTGACGAACATAATGGAAAGACAACGGTCACCAATGAAGGAATAGTGTAATTGCGGTGGATTATGGCCAATTGTCTTGAAAACATGGAACAAAGACGATGCGGGGCATGGCGGGAGCGACGGCAGAGTGTCACCTACATGGTTGCTTTGGTTCTCTTTTGGAGCAGAGCTTCAGCACAGATAAGATACTCCATCTCGGAAGAGCTTAAGGAAGGGACTGTCCTGGGGAATATAGCTAAAGATTTGGGAATAGATCTGAGCACCTTGAAGGAGAGGGGATTTCGAATCGTGTCTGGCTCGACCGAGCCCCCTTTCGAGGTTAACCAAAATGACGGCATCTTATATGTGAACCGAAAAATAGACCGAGAGGAGGTGTGCGAACGAAGCAGCGTGTGTTTGATCAACCTGAAAACCGTTCTAGAGAACCCACTGGAGATCCATTATGTCTCAGTGGAGGTGTTAGATGTTAACGACCATTCTCCCAGCTTTCCCGAGAAAGAGAATCGGTTAGAAATATACGAGTCCGCTTTACCTGGTGCACGATTTCAGCTGCAAGCTGCCGGTGATCCAGATGGTGGCCAGTACTCGGTTCAGCAATATAAACTCAGTCATAATGACCATTTTCGTTTGGAGGTTAAAGATCGAGGAAGGGAAGGTAAAATTCCTATTCTAAATCTACTAAAGCCCCTAGATAGAGAAACTATGAAAAGGCATACATTACAACTCACAGCCATTGATGGAGGAAAACCTCCCAGGTCTGGGACTGTGGAAATAGTTATTGATGTTTTAGATGTAAATGATAATATGCCCGTTTTTGTCAAAGAGTTATACACAGTGACATTGAATGAAAATTCTCCAATAGGCACGACAGTCGTGCAAGTACAAGCCACGGATTTAGACGAGGGTTCGAATGCCGAGGTTCTTTACTTTTTCGGTAAAATGGTAAAAAACAAGATACGTAAACTTTTCGATGTAAATACGAATACGGGTGAGATAGTTGTGAAAGAATTGGTCGATTTCGAGCTACAAGACAGCTATGAGATTGACATAATGGCATCTGATAAAGGCTCTGCACCTCTGACAACGGACAAAAGCATAATAGTAAAGATTATTGACCTCAACGATAATGCACCTGAGATCGAGGTGACGTCTTTTTCGAACGCAATCCCCGAGGATTCTAGACCAGGTACCACTGTAGCACTAATCAGTGTCAATGATTTAGACTCTGGTCTCAATGGCAAAGTGGTCTGCTCTTTAGTTGAGGACATGCCATTTAAATTAATGCCGTCTTTACAGGACAACATGTATTCTGTAGTCACCAAGTCATCACTGGATCGAGAGAAGTTATCACAATATGATCTAACAGTAGTTGCTAAAGACGCAGGCCAGCCTTCCTTGTCATCCGTAAAGACTATACGCGTAGTTATATCAGATGTAAATGATAACAGTCCAGAGTTTTCATTAAGCTCCTATACTTTCTATATCACTGAGAACAACGACCCAGGCGCCTCAGTATTTTCCGTAAGTGCATCAGATCGTGACATAAATGAAAACGCTCTTATTTCATATCATATTTTGAGAGATGCTGGAGAGGAGAACAAATGGGCATCTTTTCTCAACATTAATCATGAAAGTGGGAAAATGTTGGCGCTAAAAAGTTTTGACTTTGAAACTTTAAAAACATTCAAATTCCAAGTTGTAGCTACAGACTCTGGAACTCCGTCACTAAGCAGCAACGTCACAATAAACGTGTTCATTCTGGATCAGAACGACAACACTCCAGTTATCTTATATCCAGTCAGCGCTAACGGTTCCGCTGAAGGTGTGGAGGAGATTCCCCGCAATGTGAACGCAGGCCATTTGGTGACTAAAGTGAGGGCCTATGACGCTGATATTGGATATAACGGCTGGTTATTATTTTCAATTCAGGAAGTTACTGACCACAGTCTCTTTGCTTTGGACCGATATACAGGGCAGATAAGGACACTTCGGTCATTCACAGAGACAGACGAGGCTGAGCATAAACTGGTCATACTGGTAAAAGACAATGGGAACGTTTCACTCTCAGCAACAGCTACTGTGATTATCAACGTTGTGGAGCCCAAAGAGGCTTTTGCAGCTTCTGATGTTAAAAGCGCAGTAAAAGACGAGGAGGAGAACAGCGTTACATTTTATTTGATCATTACTTTGGGTTCAGTTTCAACACTTTTTCTCATCAGTATCATCGTGTTGATTGTAATGCAGTGCTCCAAAGCCCCAGACTATTCCTCCAAGTATTTACAAGATGCGAATTACGACGGGACACTGTGCCACAGCATCCAGTACAGATCCGGAGACAAACGGTACATGTTAGTTGGACCCAGAATGAGTATAGGTTCTACTATAGTCCCGGGCAGCAATGGGAATACTCTAGTGGTACCCGACCACAGGAGGAGAGCTTCGGCAGAGGTAAGAAGATACATTCGTTTTTGTAATTCTTTGATGTCGTATTTTACTTACTATTTATATGGTGGTTTACGCCTCAATTTGAACATGGTATTGATTATTGTCTCGTTGTGTTTCTAAATTCAGACTGACATTTAGTTGAACTGGGGTTATATTTTGTTATTAGGGTAGTCCGCTCTAAGGTGATCTCACAAGTTATCTCATGAAATTAGCGGGCTCATTCACATTCTCTGTTTTCACGGCTTGTCGCTGTCCAAGACAATAGAGCTGACAGGCTGTTGAGTTCAACAGGCTGTTAGACTGGTGAACGTTTTCCAAAAAGTGATGACATATTATACTTAAAGTGGATATTTAATTTGTTCTTACTTACTCCTATTAACGTGTTCAACACTTGCAGCACACTTGAGTAGACAAAAAGTTGATTTGTGTTCATATAAGACACAGTGTACATAATTGTTTGTGAGGTGTATCCTGACCTTATCCATATGGCTTTTGCAGTAACGTTTTCACTGATATCTATTGTGTCAAGATGCCACTAAACATCTTCAAGGATAGGGTAATGAAAGGTAGAATCGCATGGTGTCAGTACACAACTAGAATACTGCTCCTGGTAGATTTCATCCCGTCATACGTTTTAGTCCGCCCACTTGCTGCTTAGCTTATTCAATCACTGGTGGAATACAGTCATGCAGCATCGTGGGGAGGATACAAACTAAATGTACATTCTTAAAACGCTACTGGATAATCACCATTTGTCATATTTGCTAATATAATGGACAGACAACTGACACAAATTGAGCAATAGTGAAATGCTGTTGATTCTAGTTATTTATTCTAAAACATGGAACAAAGAGGATGCAGGGCACCGCGCGAGCGACAGCCGTCTGTCACCTACATGGTTGCTTTGATTTTCTTTTGGATCGGAGCTTCAGCTCAGATAAGATACTCCATCTCTGAAGAGCTTAAAGAAGGAACTGTCGTCGGGAATATATCTAAGGATTTGGGAATAGATCTGAGCACCTTGAAGGAAAGGGGTTTTCGAATCGTGTCTGGCTCGACCGAGACCCTTTTCCAAGTAAACCAGAATGACGGCATCTTGTATGTGAACCGAAAAATAGACCGAGAGGAGGTGTGCGAACGGAGCAGCGTGTGTTTGATCAACCTGAAAACCGTTCTAGAGAACCCGCTGGAGAGCCATTATGTCTCAGTGGAGGTGTTAGATGTTAACGACCATTCTCCCAGCTTTCCCGAGAAAGAGAAACGGTTAGAGATGTTTGAGTCAGCGTTACCTGGGGCGCGTTTTCAGCTACAAGCTGCGCGTGACCCAGATAGTGGGCCATACTCTGTTCAACAATATAAACTGAGTAACAATGATCATTTTCGTATAGAAGTTAAAGATAGAGGCGAGAACCGTAAAATGCCTATTTTGATTTTACAAAAGCAGTTAGATAGGGAGTCTGCTAAGAATCATAGATTACTGCTTACAGCCATTGATGGAGGAAAACCAGCGAGGTCTGGCACTATCGAAATAATCGTTGAGGTATTGGATGTTAATGATAACTCACCTGTCTTCACTAAAGACGTATACTCTGTAATGCTTGGTGAAAATTCTCCTATCGGTGCAACTGTCATTCAGGTAAAAGCAACCGATTTGGACGAAGGTGCAAACGGTGAAATTATATATTCATTTGGTAATGGAGTAGATGACAAGCTACTGCGACTATTTGGATTGGATCCGAATACTGGTGAACTAACCGTAAAAGGTCTGATAGATTATGAGGTAAACAATATGTATGACATTGATATACAGGCATCTGATAAGGGACCCGTTCCATTGACAACAGACAAAAGCGTAATTGTAAAGATTATTGACGTGAATGATAATGCGCCAGAGATAGAGGTGACGTCATTTTCGAAGGCAATCCCCGAAGATTCCAGACCCGGAACCACTGTAGCACTAATAAGTGTTAATGATTTAGACTCTGGTCTCAATGGGAAAGTTATATGTTCTGTATTGGAAGACTTGCCTTTCAAACTAATGTCGTCTTTACAGGATCACATGTATTCTGTGGTCACCAAGTCACCACTGGATAGAGAAAAAGTATCTCAATATGATCTAACAATAGTAGCTAAAGACGCAGGCCAGCCGTCCCTGTCGTCTGTAAAGACTATACGCGTCCTTATATCAGATGTGAATGATAACAGTCCAGAGTTTTCACTGAGCCCCTATACTTTCTATGTCACTGAGAATAACGACCCAAGCGCCTCAGTATTTTCTGTGAGTGCTTCAGATCGTGACATAGATGAAAACGCTCTTATTTCATATCATATTCTCAGAGACAGTGGCGAGGAGAACAAATGGGCATCTTTCCTCAACATAAATTCAGAAAATGGGAACATTGTTGCGCTAAAAAGCTTTGATTTTGAAACCCTCAAAACATTTAAATTCCAAGTTGTAGCTACAGACTCTGGAACTCCGTCATTAAGCAGCAACGTCACAGTGAATGTGTTCATTCTGGATCAGAACGACAACGCTCCAGTGATCTTGTATCCAGTCAGCGCTAACGGTTCCGCTGAAGGTGTGGAGGAGATTCACCGCAATGTGAACGCAGGCCATTTGGTGACTAAAGTGAGAGCCTATGACGCTGATATAGGATATAACGGCTGGTTATTATTTTCACTGCAGGAAGTTACTGACCACAGTCTCTTTGCTTTGGACCGCTATACAGGACAGATAAGGACACTTCGGTCATTCACAGAGACAGACGAGGCTGAGCATAAACTGGTCATACTGGTAAAAGACAATGGGAACGTTTCACTCTCAGCAACAGCTACTGTGATTATCAACGTTGTGGAGCCCAAAGAGGCGTTTGCAGCTTCTGATGTTAAAAGCGCAGTAAAAGACGAGGAGGAGAACAGCGTTACATTTTATTTGATCATTACTTTGGGTTCAGTTTCAACACTTTTTCTCATCAGTATCATCATGTTGATTGTAATGCAGTGCTCCAAAGCCCCAGACTATTCCTCCAAGTATTTACAAGATGCGAATTACGACGGGACACTGTGCCACAGCATCCAGTACAGATCCGGAGACAAACGGTACATGTTAGTTGGACCCAGAATGAGTATAGGTTCTACTATAGTCCCTGGCAGCAATGGGAATACTCTAGTGGTACCTGACCACAGGAGGAGTGCTTCTGGAGAGGTAAGAAGTTGAAAACGACCTGTTCAGAATATCCTACTGACCATTGCAATGCTGAGAGCGTATGCATGAGTTTGATGATGGCGTACATTCTCATTCTGTTTGTTATAATTTCATTTCCGCTATTTAATTACCAAGAAAGGGTTATGTGTGAATGCGTGAACCATTTTAGGTTTTTAAGTAGGCTGAAGAGGTTTGTTAGCTGTAATATGATTCGCCGAAAGTGACTGCTCTCAGGACAGGTCGCTGTCCATCACTGTGGTGCTGAAATGCTGTCCAGTTTAATGTGCTGTTTAACTGGTGAAAGTGACGACATATAGATGCTCTTATAGTGGATATTTTATTCTTCTTCATTCTTTTTTCCATGTCAGACACGTTTTGCATGCATGAGCAGGGTAAATGTTGCTTTATGTTAGCAAAAAGAAGCATTGTACATAATGGTTTGTAACGTGTATACCGACTTAAAAAAAAAATTGCAGTAAAGTTTTATCTGTTATGTATCGTGTCAAGATTCCATTACTAAGCTTCAACGAAAGTGTAATGTGAGGTAGAACCGCATGATGTCAGTACCCAACTACAATAACGATCTAGAAATAATTAATTATCATAATGTTTTTGAGTCCGCCCACTTGCTGCTTAGATGATTCAGTCGCTGGAGGAATACAGTTATGCAGAATCGTGGGGCGAATAAGGTTTAAAATCGACATTCTTAAAACACTATTGGATCATGAGCATTTGTCATATTTGCTAATATAATGGATGGACAACTGTCACCAATGAAGGAATAGTGGAAGTGCTGTGAATTCTCGTTATTTATTCTGAAACATGGAACAAAGAGGATGCGGGGCATGGCGGGAGCGACGGCAGAGTGTCACCTACATGGTTGCTTTGGTTCTCTTTTGGAGCAGAGCTTCAGCACAGATAAGATACTCCATCTCTGAAGAGCTTAAGGAAGGGACTGTCCTGGGGAATATATCTAAGGACTTGGGAATAGATCTGAGCACCTTGAAGGAGAGGGGATTTCGAATAGTGTCTGGCTCGACCGAGCCCCTTTTCCAGCTAAACCAGAATGACGGCATCTTGTATGTGAACCGAAAAATAGACCGAGAGGAGGTGTGTGAACGAAGCAGCGTGTGTTTGATCAACATGAAAACCGTTCTAGAGAACCCGCTGGAGATCCATTATGTCTCCGTAGAGGTGTTAGATGTTAACGACCATTCTCCCAGCTTTCCCGAGAAAGAGAAGCGGTTAGAGATTTCAGAATCTGCGTTATCAGGGGCGCGATTTCAGCTACAAGCAGCTCGTGACCCAGACGGTGGGATATATTCCGTTCAACAATACAAACTAAGTCAAAATGATCATTTCCGTTTAGCTGTTAAAGATCGAGGTGAGGACCGTAAAACCCCTAGTCTTATTTTACAGAAACCACTAGATAGAGAGACTGTAAAGAGCCATATATTGCTGCTCACGGCTATTGACGGAGGAAAACCTCCAAGATCTGGAGAAATGAGAATAACTGTAGATGTATCCGATGTCAATGATAACCCCCCGGTTTTTACTAAAGATGCATACTCTGTATCGCTGAATGAAAACGCAATTTTAGGAACAATAGTCATACAGGTAAACGCCACTGATCTGGACGAGGGTTCTAATGGTGAAGTTGTCTATTCATTTGGTAATGATGTGGAAGGGGAGGTCCTAGAATGTTTTGATTTAGACCCGATTACTGGCGAAATAATTGTAAAAGGACTTATTGATTTTGAAGAAAATATCAAGTATGAGATCGATATACAAGCGTCAGACAAAGGAGCAGCTACTTTGACAACAGACAAAACTGTAATTATTAAAATTGTGGACGTCAACGATAATGCACCTGAGATTGAAGTGACATCATTCTCTAACTCAATATCAGAGGATGCTAGACCTGGTACCACTGTAGCACTAATTAGTGTTAACGATTTGGACTCTGGTCTCAATGGGAAAGTTGTCTGCTCTCTAACTGAGGAAAACCCTTTCAAATTAACTCCATCTTTACAAGAAAGCATGTACTCTGTAGTCACCAAGTCACCTCTGGATAGGGAAAAACAGTCTGAATATGATCTAACAATAGTTGCTAAAGACGCAGGCCAGCCGTCCCTGTCATCTGTAAAGACTATTAGTGTTGTAGTATCAGATGTGAATGATAACAGTCCAGAGTTTTCACTGAGCCCCTATACTTTCTATGTCACTGAGAATAACCACCCAGGCGCCTCAGTATTTTCCGTGAGTGCTTCAGATCGTGACATAAATGAAAACGCTCTTATTTCATATCATATTCTCAGAGACAGTGGCGAGGAGAACAAATGGGCATCTTTTCTTAACATCAATTCAGAAAATGGGAACATTGTGGCGCTAAAAAGCTTTGACTTTGAAACTTTAAAAACGTTCAAATTCCAAGTTGTAGCTACAGACTCTGGAACTCCGTCACTGAGCACCAACGTCACAATACATGTGTTCATTCTGGATCAGAACGACAACACTCCAGTGATCTTGTATCCAGTCAGCGCTAACGGTTCTGCTGAAGGTGTGGAGGAGATTCCCGCAATGTGAACGCAGGCCATTTGGTGACTAAAGTGAGATCCTATGACGCTGATATAGGATATAACGGCTGGTTATTATTTTCACTGCAGGAAGTTACTGACCACAGTCTCTTTGCTTTGGACCGCTATACAGGACAGATAAGGACACTTCGGTCATTCACAGAGACAGACGAGGCTGAGCATAAACTGGTCATACTGGTAAAAGACAATGGGAACGTTTCACTCTCAGCAACAGCTACTGTGATTATCAACGTTGTGGAGCCCAAAGAGGCGTTTGCAGCTTCTGATGTTAAAAGCGCAGTAAAAGACGAGGAGGAGAACAGCGTTACATTTTATTTGATCATTACTTTGGGTTCAGTTTCAGCACTTTTTCTCATCAGTATCATCGTGTTGATTGTAATGCAGTGTTCCAAAGCCCCAGACTATTCCTCCAAGTATTTACAAGATGCGAATTACGACGGGACACTGTGCCACAGCATCCAGTACAGATCCGGAGACAAACGGTACATGTTAGTTGGACCCAGAATGAGTATAGGTTCTACTATAGTCCCGGGCAGCAATGGGAATACTCTAGTGGTACCGGACCACAGGAGGAGAAATTCAGGAGAGGTAAGAAGTTGAAAACAACCTTGTATTTCACTGTCATCCTGTACCCTCTATTGAGGCTGATTTTCAAGTAACATTTTTTGCCATTTGTGAGTATTTTAAATAGGCCTATGTTGTTTTGACCTAAGAGGGTTGTTGGTTCTAACATGATCTTACAACAGAAGTAGCTCGTTCGTTTACAGCCGCTGCTCACTGGGCGTTGTTCGCCACAGTGGTGCTGAAACGTTTGGCACTTCAATGCACTATCTGATGAATGCTTGACAAAAGATATTGACATATAAACTATCCTCTTTCTCCGTTCATCTTTCTGTTTTATTTCCTTGTGCGTTACATGATGCATTCTTGAGTAACACTTTAGTTCTTGTAAAGACATCATGATATGCCATATTCAACCAGAACTCCCATATCTATACACCTTTTGCAGTAACGTTTGGTCAAATATGTATTGTACCAAGATAGTTTTCAGTATTGAAATATAAAAATGTAAACTCTTAAATGATATTGTAGTGTGAGGTAGTATCGCCAGGTGTCAGTACCCAACTAGAATAACACTCCTAATACATTTTCTCCCGTCATATTTTGAGCCCGCCCCCTTGTTGATTTCGTAGATTATTCAGTTGCTGGAGGAATTCAGTCATGCAGCATCGTGGAGAGAATAATATCTTAAATTGCCAGCATAAATATAACTTTGGATAATGAGCTTAGGTTATAGTCACGAATGTAACGGATAGAGCGTTTCCCCAGATTAAGGCATAGTGGTAATACTGTGTACAGTTTTTACTTATCTGGAAAACATGGAACAAAGAGGATTCAGGGCATGGAGGCAGCGACGGCAGTGGGTCGTCTTCATGGGTGCTTTGGTTGTCTTTTGGAGCGGGGCGTCGGCACAGATAAGATACTCCATCTCCGAAGAGCTTAAGGAAATAACTGTCGTGGGGAATATAGCTAAAGATTTGGGAATAGATTTGAATACCTTGAAGGAGAGGGGATTTCGAATAGTGTCGGGCTCGACGGAGCCCCTTTTCCAGGTAAACCAGAATGACGGCATTTTATATGTGAACCGAAAAATAGACCGAGAGGAGGTGTGTGAACGAAGCAGCGTGTGTTTGATCAACCTGAAAACCGTTCTAGAGAACCCGCTGGAGATCCATTATGTCTCAGTGGAGGTGTTAGATGTTAACGACCATTCTCCCAGCTTTCCCGAGAAAGAGAAACGGTTAGAGATATTTGAGTCAGCCTTACCAGGGGCACGATTTCAGCTACAACCTGCCCGGGACCCAGACGGTGGAAAATATTCTGTTCAACAATATAAACTCAGCGACAACGATCATTTCCGTTTAGAAGTTAAGGACCGTGGAAAGGATGGTAAAATCCCTATTCTAAATCTACAGAAACCACTAGATAGAGAAGCTTTGAAAATGCATAAATTACTGCTCACGGCCATTGATGGAGACAAACCTCCCAAGTCTGGTACTATAGAAATATTTGTGGACGTTTTAGACGTTAATGATAATATGCCTGTTTTCACTAAAGAGTCATACTCTGTGACGCTAAATGAAAATTCTCCTATTGGCACAACAGTCATACAAGTCAACGCTACGGATTTGGACGAGGGTTCAAACGGTGAAATCATTTATTCTTTTGGTAGTAATGTGAACAGTAAGTTACGTGAACTTTTTGAAGTAGATGCTATTTCAGGTGAGATAATTGTCAAAGAATGGATCGATTTTGAAATAGAGGACAGCTATGAGATTGATATACAGGCATCGGATAAGGGATCTGCTCCCCTGACAGCAGACAAAAGCGTAACAGTAAAGATTATTGACGTGAATGATAATGCGCCGGAGATAGAGGTGACGTCCTTTTCTAACGCAATCCCCGAGGATTCTAGACCCGGTACCACTGTAGCACTAATCAGTGTCAGTGATAAGGACTCTGGTCTCAATGGGAAACTTCTCTGTTCTATAAGCGATGGCGTCCCGTTCACTCTAACACCGTCTTCACAGGATAACATGTACTCTGTAGTCACCAAGTCACCTCTGGATAGGGAAAAACAGTCTGAATATGATCTAACAATAGTTGCTAAAGACGCAGGCCAGCCGTCCCTGTCATCTGTAAAGACTATTAGTGTTGTAGTATCAGATGTGAATGATAACAGTCCAGAGTTTTCACTGAGCCCCTATACTTTCTATGTCACTGAGAATAACCACCCAGGCGCCTCAGTATTTTCCGTGAGTGCTTCAGATCGTGACATAAATGAAAACGCTCTTATTTCATATCATATTCTCAGAGACAGTGGCGAGGAGAACAAATGGGCATCTTTTCTTAACATCAATTCAGAAAATGGGAACATTGTGGCGCTAAAAAGCTTTGACTTTGAAACTTTAAAAACGTTCAAATTCCAAGTTGTAGCTACAGACTCTGGAACTCCGTCATTAAGCACCAACGTCACAATACATGTGTTCATTCTGGATCAGAACGACAACACTCCAGTGATCTTGTATCCAGTCAGCGCTAACGGTTCTGCTGAAGGTGTGGAGGAGATTCCCCGCAATGTGAACGCAGGCCATTTGGTGACTAAAGTGAGATCCTATGACGCTGATATAGGATATAACGGCTGGTTATTATTTTCACTGCAGGAAGTTACTGACCACAGTCTCTTTGCTTTGGACCGCTATACAGGACAGATAAGGACACTTCGGTCATTCACAGAGACAGACGAGGCTGAGCATAAACTGGTCATACTGGTAAAAGACAATGGGAACGTTTCACTCTCAGCAACAGCTACTGTGATTATCAACGTTGTGGAGCCCAAAGAGGCTTTTGCAGCTTCTGATGTTAAAAGCGCAGTAAAAGACGAGGAGGAGAACAGCGTTACATTTTATTTGATCATTACTTTGGGTTCAGTTTCAGCACTTTTTCTCATCAGTATCATCGTGTTGATTGTAATGCAGTGCTCCAAAGCCCCAGACTATTCCTCCAAGTATTTACAAGATGCGAATTACGACGGGACACTGTGCCACAGCATCCAGTACAGATCCGGAGACAAACGGTACATGTTAGTTGGACCCAGAATGAGTATAGGTTCTACTATAGTCCCGTGCAGCAATGGGAATACTCTAGTGCTACCCGACCACAGGAGACGGGCGTCTGGAGAGGTAAGAAGTTAATCACATTGTCATGAGTAACTAACTACTCGTTGGTTCTCAGTATTTTCAATCAAAGTACTCTTTCTGATGGTTACAGGATACGTGCCCCAGGGACTGAATGCATGAGTTGTCTATGGAGTGGCACATACGATAGCCACTTTTGTAGGTGGCAAAAGCTTGCATTTGTTTGTGTTATTTTCTGAGTCTGTCGATTAGAAATATTGTGTATACCTCAGAGGGCGCTGTCCCACGGGGTTTTTCTCGTCAAAATACGCTGCACTCGGGACTTCCGCTGTTCATGGTGTTGAAACCTGAGGGAGTACATTCGGCATCTTCGTTTTGACAAAACTCTCTTGAGATGGTTAAAGACGCGTTGTAGTTTCACTTAGGCTATAGAAGAAGCCTTTCCAGTCTTTATTGACATGGTCCAAACCATGTAGTTCTATGTAGGACACTTGTTGCAAAGATCTAAACATCAACCAACATAAACACCTTGACGTCTCATAAGGATCTTCCCCATGCATGTCCTATCTTTGCCTAACGGGTACAATGGTTTGTAATGTTGTTATTTCTTTTATAATGTTTTGTTTCTAAATAGCACTCGGTACTCGTGTATTAAATTATCGTAAAGGGTCTAAGTATACGCAATCCTGCAATATGAGGCTGAAACGCATGGTGTCAGTGCGCAAGTAGAAGAAGGGTTATGAAATAACTCTATTGGTCATACTTTAGAGTCCTCCCTTTATAGCTGGTTTGGTATTTCGTCGCTAGCAGACTAAAGCCGCGAGCTTCGAGGATAAATTGTAATTTGAAACCTTTCATCGCTAACATATTGTAAGATACCGAGCTGTGATTATATTTGGGAGTACAATGAATAAGATGACGTTGCCGGCAGAGGCGTAATGAAACTGCTCTGGATTTCTCTTTAACCTTAAAAACATGGAACAAAGAGGATGCGGGGCATGGCGGGAGCGACGGCAGAGGGTAGTTTTCATGGTTGCTATGTTTTTTTGGGGGACCGTGGCATCTGCACAGATAAGATACTCCATCTCTGAAGAGCTTAAGGAAGGAACTGTCGTCGGGAATATATCTAAGGATTTGGGAATAGATCTGAGCACCTTAAAGGAGAAGGGATTTCGAATCATGTCCGGCTCAAACGAGCCCCTTTTCCAGGTAAACCAGAATGAAGGCATCTTGTATGTGAACCGGAAAATAGACCGAGAGGAGGTGTGCGAACGAAGCAGCGTGTGTTTGATCAACCTGAAAACCGTTCTAGAGAACCCGCTGGAGATCCATTATGTCTCAGTGGAGGTGTTAGATGTTAACGACCATTCTCCCAGCTTTCCCGAGAAAGAGAAACGGTTAGAGATTTCAGAGTCCAGGTTACCGGGGGCGCGATTTCAGCTACAAGCAGCACGCGACCCAGATGAAGGTCCATTCTCCGTTCAACATTATAAACTGAGTCATAATGACCATTTTCGTTTGGAAGTTAAAGATCGAGGTGAGGACGGTAAAATTCCGTTTTTGGTTTTACAGAAGCCACTAGATAGAGAAGCTGTAAGAAGCCATAAATTACTCCTCACTGCCATTGATGGTGGAAAACCACCCAGATCTGGAACTCTCGAAATATCAGTGGATGTACTAGATGTTAATGACAATACTCCTGTGTTCACTAAAGATATATATTCTGTTAGTGTAGATGAAAACGCTCCTTTGGGAACTATGGTCATAAAGGTAAATGCCACCGATTTAGATAGTGGCCAGAATGGGAATGTAATTTACTCATTTGGCAATGACGTCACCAGCAAGTTAAGGACACTTTTTAATGTAGACACCATTACAGGTGAAATAACTGTAAAGGGGCAAATAGATTTCGAGGAAAGGGATAGCTATCTGGTTGATATACAGGCATCAGATCAAGGACAACTTCCTCTGACAATAGACAAAAGCGTAAAAATTAAAATCGTTGACCTCAACGACAATGCACCTGATATAGAGGTGACATCATTTTCTAAGGCAATTCCCGAAGATTCTAGGCCCGGAACCACGGTGGCACTGATTAGTGTTACTGATTTGGACTCTGGTCTCAATGGGAAAGTTCTCTGCCATGTATTGGAAGACGTACCTTTCACACTATTGCCATCTCTACATGACAACATGTACTCTGTAGTCACCAAGTCACCACTGGATAGAGAGAAAATATCTCAATATGATCTAACAATAGTAGCCAAAGACGCAGGCCAGCCGTCCCTGTCATCTGTAAAGACTATAAGCGTCCTTATATCAGATGTGAATGATAACAGTCCAGAGTTTTCACTGAGCCCCTATACTTTCTATGTCACTGAGAATAACCACCCAGGCGCCTCAGTATTTTCTGTAAGTGCATCTGATCGTGACATAAATGAAAACACTATTATTTCATATCATATTCTCAGAGACGGTGGTGACGAGAACAAATGGGCATCTTTCCTCAACATAAATTCAGAAAATGGAAACATTTTTGCGCTAAAAAGCTTTGACTTTGAAACTTTAAAAACATTCAAATTCCAAGTTGTAGCTACAGACTCTGGAACTCCGTCACTAAGCAGCAACGTCACAATAAACGTGTTCATTCTGGATCAGAACGACAACGCTCCAGTGATCTTGTATCCAGTCAGCGTTAACGGTTCCGCTGAGGGCGTGGAGGATATTCACCGCAATATGAACGCAGGCCATTTGGTGACTAAAGTGAGAGCCTATGACGCTGATATAGGATATAACGGCTGGTTATTATTTTCACTGCAGGAAGTTACTGACCACAGTCTCTTTGCTTTGGACCGCTATACAGGACAGATAAGGACACTTCGGTCATTCACAGAGACAGACGAGGCTGAGCATAAACTGGTCATACTGGTAAAAGACAATGGGAACGTTTCACTCTCAGCAACAGCTACTGTGATTATCAACGTTGTGGAGCCCAAAGAGGCTTTTGCAGCTTCTGATGTTAAAAGCGCAGTAAAAGACGAGGAGGAGAACAGCGTTACATTTTATTTGATCATTACTTTGGGTTCAGTTTCAACACTTTTTCTCATCAGTATCATCATGTTGATTGTAATGCAGTGCTCCAAAGCCCCAGACTATTCCTCCAAGTATTTACAAGATGCGAATTACGACGGGACACTGTGCCACAGCATCCAGTACAGATCCGGAGACAAACGGTACATGTTAGTTGGACCCAGAATGAGTATAGGTTCTACTATAGTCCCTGGCAGCAGTGGGAATACTCTAGTGGTACCTGACCACAGGAGGAGAGCTTCTGGAGAGGTAAGGAGGTCATCAATCTAAAGCATATTAAAATCTGCTATGGGTTACCTAATACAGCCCGTTTTGTCCTGTCATGGATGTCTCAACGAGCTGACTGTGTAACGGAATGGACAGGCCTATGTAATATTTTGGTGACACGGCTGTCATGCTGTAACATGAGACGCAATGGAGTATAGAACTTTATTTAGTTGGACATGTCACTCGACAGCCCATTACTAACCCATCTGTTTTAACTCAACAACTCACTTTGGATAGGTACGCTGGTCTGATCCTATGTGGTTAGAGGTGAGCAGGAAAGAGGATTGTTTTATCGGGAATACATGGTGGTTCCAATCTACTTGTTCAGGAGGGTCAGCCCGAGCTTGGTATTGTATTGATACAATGTTGATACTTGTTAATAAAACAAGGGAAAATATCCGTATAATTCATAGATTAGTGAACCTGCTCAGGCCAACACGTGACCAAGAAATATTTAGCCGTACGTTGGGCCTTATTTACAGGGCCGTGATCCATGTATTTCCCTCTTCAGCTTGTGTTGTTGCCTTGAATGGAGCTATTTCAGCAATCAAAGGCTTCTCATAATCATTATTTGGGGCTACGCCCCCTCGAAAAGAAAGTCTAATGCAACCTGTTAACCTACGCCACTATCATATCGGCCAATTTTCCAGACAGTCAAGTGGTTTTGGTACCTAACAATCTAGCTGTGCCCTTGAATCACGTCAACCGAATAATGTGATGGCTGTTGTTGTGTTGTTTTTAATTAGATGGGTCATTAGCCTGTCTTATCATGTAGCATGTAGCTTCGTAAGAGAACAGTGGTGTGTGTGTGCGCGTGCGTGTGAGTGAATGAGTTTGAGTGAGCGGACACCTGGGGCCATTGATTTATGAGGCGCCCTTTGTGCCCGCACCCATACCCTATAAATCTGTATTATTTTGTGACAAATGTGTATACAGGTATACCAGAGGGGCCGCGTCTCTGATTGGCAGATGAGTGACAACCCCAATTACAAGCACCTGCTGCCATTCTGTTGTTCTTTACAAATACTGTTTTGAATTAAAGAACATTGTACCTGCACACTGAAGAAGGATGTTAAGACGGAACGTCTGTGTACGCTATCCATGATGCAGTAAAACATAAATAATATTGAATAATGAAGTAAGCTTTAAGCAACATATTTTGGAGTGTGAACCCATTACACCTCCTTGTTTGTCTGAATGAGTATGTGTCTGAAGGCCTGCTCTCTGTGGTGGTAACTGATTATGCGGGCCGTGCGCTGCTGAGGCTGTGCCTGTGGCTGGGAGAGAGAGAGCTGCCCGCGTCTGGCGCACCGCTAGCCAGTCGGGTAGGGTGGGTTGGGGGTGCGCTGCTTGGCTTCACTAAGGAGCTGCCATTCATTATTTACATGGGGCTTGGAACGCAACCAGCGACGAATGTTCCTTCCCTGTTCCCACAGTCTGTGATCTAATGCAGTTCGGTTGAAATAATAATGGGCCTTTGTTTTGATTTTCAAAAAATGGTCTCATGCTATTGGCTAACACAGAGGTTGTGTCTCATCAGCTATGAGAGTGTGGCTGAACCAGGTCGAGTCTAGGGGATGGTGGTGTTGCCCTAGCAACGCAGTGGCAGAATTACCTCTCTGTAGTCGCTGGTTTTCCACAGCATGTCGGCGAGCCTCGCGTGCAGTGCAGCGGTCTCAGCAACGAGAGAGCGGGAAAGGGAGGGGGCAGGCGGAAGAGGAGGGGGAAGGGATGGCTTTTGTTTGGCTATGCCTTCTCACACATTATTTAATGAAAATTGGTTCATGTTTTTGTGACACTCATGGATTATGTTACCCAATCCTCATTGTAAATTGGTCAACTGATGGTGTCAACAGAGAAGCAATAGTACATGTGAAAAATCATCAACACGTTCTTAAATATATTGAATTATGGCAATTTTCTATTTTTACTCAACTAGGTCACTTCAGATTTCACACTTTGGTAATTCCATAGGCTAGGAATAGTATGACTGAGGTTAGTTAAAACCAGCAGTGCACTGCTAGGTTATTCCTATTCAGTGTCACTTATACACATTGATTGACAGGAATGTGAAACAATGCAGAAGATGGACAAAAAGAGAGATGATGGGATAGTCAATGATGAAGAGAGAGTTAGATATCAGTACTGGAATTACTGATATGGGGGGGAAGTCAGAGATGGAGAGATGGAGAGTAGAAAAGCAGTAAAGTGCTCCATTAAAATGTGTCTGTCTCTGTGCGTGTCAGTGCGTGCACAGTGGCAATGCCAAGCGTGCTTGGACAGTGTGTGTCTCATTTAGCCAACAAGTGCTGTCATGACTTCAGTGGGTCACATTGATTATTTGCAGGCCCTCTTGACACAGTGTGAATATACATGGTTTCACTGGGTCACATTTGCTCCCTTCATCCTTAGTCCCTAACAATTGTGAAATTGTTAGATTACTTGTTAGATACTACTGCATGGTCGGAACTAGAAGCACAAGCATTTCGCTACACTCACATTAACATCTGCTAACCATGTGTATGTGACAAATAAAATTTGATTTGATTTAGTCTGTGTGGTGTAGGTATTGGGGGTCTATCGTTGCGTGCACATTTACCTTTTGGGACTGTGGTTGGCAAGGTCATCTTTAGAACAGAAGGCTGTGCTTGTGAAAATATGCAAGCAACCGTACTAAATTCACAACAGTATGTGTCTGAGCGTGTAGCCTCTTTCATCATACCACAGTTTGTTCTTCAATCAAAGTGTTTGTTGCATTTTGAGAGTGTGGTTTATCTTCGCTTTAGTGGCTCTTTAAGTGCGCTTGGTTAGTCTGTGTAATTGTGTTAGCTTGCCAAGTGTCTGAGATCAGAACTGCTCACACTGTAATGCACCTTTGGGGTCTGATGTGTCAGACAGTGTGTCCGTTGTCTTTAGTAATTGTGTGAGAGGGTTCTCTCTGTCAGAGTGTCTTCAGTGCCACAGGGAGACTGCAGAGACAGGGATGAGTATTACATTCAGCCACTAAAGCTTTTAAGCAGTGTTGTACCCAATTCCAACAGGCGGAGAATGGGCCTATTTTAGCTGGTTGCACACACACTGCCTTCTTTCACCCCAAGCCCACTTCCTTTTCTACCCCCTTCTCTCTCTCTCTCTCTCTCTCTCTCTCTCTCTCTCTCTCTCTCTCTCTCTCTCTCTCTCTCTCTCTCTCTCTCTCTCAGCCCCGGTCTTTTGCTTCATCTCTTGTTTCATTTTTACCCAGAATCCTCTGTCTTTGTCCTCATTTGTGTTCACTGCACTCGGTTCTCCTCTGTTTTACCCTTTTCAACCCCATCTTTATCTTTCCCTTTCTCCCGGTCTCTGTCTCTCTTTCTTTGTTCCTGCTGCTTCTTCTTTGGTATTCTATGGTTTTCACACAATGGCCTAACCCTTTTGCTCAGCTCCCTCCACTCTTTTCTGTACGTTACACCCTCTCCTATTTGCTCTACTTTCCCTGCATCCCTTAACCCTCTTTTTTCCCCTTCCTGTCCCCTTCCCCTCTCTTCCTGTCTTCCACCTTTACCTTTCTCCTCTCCCTCTCTACCACTATCTTTCTGTCCTCTTTCTCTCCATCTCTCCCTACACTCCTTCATCTCCATTTACTGTTTCTCTCTCTCTCTCTCTCTCTCTCTCTCTCTCTCTCTCTCTCTCTCTCTCTCTCTCTCTCTCTCTCTCTCTCTCTCTCTCTCTCTCTCTCCCTACTCTCTCTCTCCCTACTCTCTCTCTCTGCCATCCCTGTGGCGTTGTGCTTGTGGCTGTTGCTGTTGCTGTGGATGGGGATGTTGCTCTGTATGTGCTTGAAGCTGCTGTGCGTCAGTAAGGCACACGTTCTGTGCTGCTCTTTGTAGGACACAGCGTCACTCACATCCAGGTCAGAACTGTGAGGGTAATCTAATTTACACACACACACACAGCCACCCAGAGCAGTGTATGACAAAAACACACCCGTCCTGTGTTGTTCACAGAGGCACACAGACATGCACAAGCACACACACAAATGCATTTACAATGGTTAGGTTCATCCAATTATAGATATAGACAAGCAATATAGACAAGCACTCACACTGTGTACACACACACACACACACACACACACACACACACACACACACACACACCCCCAGCGTCACTCCTTCAGCTGTTCAGTCATTCTGCGCTGCACCAGCGAACCCATCTAAATAAGACAGCGCCTCTGAGACAACCCACTGCCTGTCACACACACACACAGACAGAGGGGTGGTTACGAAACAACCCTAATACCAAATGAAGACACATCCAGCCAAAAAGGCCAAGAGAAGATTGATTCCCCCTGTCTCACCCTCGCCTCCCCCTGATCCTCTGGGACAGAGTATGGAAGGCGAGGTCTGAGTGTATCTGAGGAGCTGCCAGGTACTGGAATCAGGACTGCTAAATCCGCTCTGTCCTTCTCACGTATCAGGGTCTGTCTTAATCAACGTCATCGGCGCCCTGGGTGCAGTTGTTGTTTAGGGTTAACTGCCTTGCTCAAGGCAGAATGGCAGATTCTTCAACCTTGCCTGCTCGGGGGATTCAAACCAGCGACCTTTTGGTTACTGGCCCAACACTCTTAACCGCTAAACTAACGGGATCAAACTCTGGTAGAAATAAGTGAAGTTCAGTCTCGTGCGTGTCTGTGCAGGCTGGAATTTCTTTTAGCTCAGCAGTCCCGGGGGGGGAGCTTAGAGGGAACATTGGTGTGGAGTCTGGAGTTAGGCCAGGCATAGAGAGAACAGGGAGTTCTGAGGGCGCCCTGGCTGGTACTGTGAGAGTCAGCACATCATGATCCTATCCAGGTGATGTGGGCATCAGTGAATCAGCAGGCCGTATTAGTGTTAACGTCAGCAGACCTAGATGGAAACTGCGGCAGAGCTAGGTGTTGGCCCACAGACCTGTGTATTGTTCCCTTCCACAGTCATGGGGGGACTAGTATTGTCTCTGGTCGCTCATCTTCCTTGTGATCACAGAGCGAGTACAGCTGGATGTCACTCAACATTTGAGGACTGCTGAACAATTAATCAAATGGCCACGCAGACTATTTGCGTTGACTCCCCCTTTGTTTTGTACACTGCTGCTACTCGCTGTTTATTATCTATGCATAGTCACTTTACCCCTACCTACATGTACAAATTACCTCAACTAACCTGTACCCCCGCACATTGACTCGGTACTGGTACCCCCTGTATATAGCCTCATTGTTATTTTATTGTGTTACTTTTATTTATTGAGTAAATATTTTCTTAACTATTTTTTCTTGAACTGCACTTTTGGTTAAGGGCTTGTAAGTAAGCATTTCACGATAAGGTCTACACTTGTTGTATTCGACGCATGTGACAAATACACTTGGATTTGATTATGGGGTAATGTGTGTAGATTAATGAGGATTTTTTTTTATTTAATCAATTTTAGAATAAGGCTATAACGTAAAACAAAATGTGGAAAAAGTCAAGGGGTCTGAATACTTTCCGAATGCTCCGTACAGTTTCACATGCACTACAGGAGGTTTTCTGAATCAGCTGTCTATTTTGAGCTCTTAAGGGGGAGGAATGTCAGTGTGGATTCACAGTATCAGCCTTTACTCTTATCTTACAGTACTCTATACTCTTATCTTACAGTAGTCTATACTCTTATCTTACAGTAGTTTATACTCTTATCTTGCAGTAGCAAATTCTCTTATCTTACAGTAGTCTATACTCTTATCTTACAGTAGTCTATACTCTTATCTTACAGTAGTCTATACTCTTATCTTACAGTAGCAAATACTCTTATCTTGCAGTAGCAAATTCTCTTATCTTACAGTAGTCTATACTCTTATCTTACAGAAGTCTATACTCTTATCTTACAGTAGTCTATACTCTTATCTTACAGTAGCAAATACTCTTATCTTACAGTAGAAAATACTCTTATCTTACAGTAGTCTATACTCTTATCTTACAGTAGTCTATTATCTTATCTTCAAGTAGTCTATAATCTTATCTTAAAGTAGTCTGTCTGTACTCTTGTCTTATGGTGCCTGTGTGTTCCCACAGCAGACCAAACAGATTGAGCTGGATAGAGGTCACTAGGAGGTCATCCAAGTCACTGAGCCAGAAGAGCCACACAGTATAGAGTTGTTGAACGTCCACTTGCAGAATGATGGTTGAAGAAAAGGAATGTTACTGCCACTATTTCAATGTTACTGTGACCTTTCATTCAAGATTGTGAAAATGTTTGTGCCACACTGCAAAATGTTTTCAGCATGTTGAACTCAGCCCTGTTAAGCTGCCTGCCCATACTCACAGTAATGAAGCCCACTGCAGGCTGACTAGATGTAGGACGCCTACACTTGAATGTGGCCACGGTTGCTGATGCACACTTCACTGACGAATCCATTTAATGTTGACTTTTATTCACTGATAGAAGACTGAATGGAAAGTGTTTTTCTGGCTGTTGGAGAGAGCAGAGCAGAGCCACCAACTGCAGGGTTCTGACTCCCCTGTGGCCATTTGCCCTTCCTGGTGTGTTCACATCCTGGGTAATGCTGGGCCTGTTACGAGAGCATTCAGTTGTGTATTAAATGTCCCATGTGGGTTGACATCCTGTATGATCCCCCATACATAGGCTACATACACAGGCCTAAACACACACACACACACACACAAACACACACACACACATGCATGCACACGCATACACACACACTGTGTTTCCCCAATGATGGTTGAGACCATCTAATATCAAATGTTCCCTTAAAACTGGCTACAGTTTATAATGCTTTTTAAATAAATCAGCTGAAGCATGGGGTTGCCCATCTGCATTTACCTAATTGAAAACCCCACAAATACACACTGTAACTGGTCATTCTGATCTTAAAAGCGCGTCTCGCCAGAAAAATACAGTATATAAACATATATACAGGGGAAACACCACACACCACACACCACACACACACACACACACACACACACACACACACACACACACACACACACACACACCATTGGTGAATGCATGCATCTTGACCTGTGTATTTCCACTCTACTATATATGTGAATAGGCCAGGTCTCAGAAGACCAATGTTCTCTCTATTCCAATTGCCTGTACAGATGTTTACAACTCTATATTCACAGGTTAATGGGAGGAAGATGTTCCTGTGTTTGCTGCTTTTCTCTAACTGTGTCTTTTTAAGGGTACCAGCCTTGCTGGAAATCTCTCTTTGACACATTTTGAGCCTTGTTTTCCTGGAAATAACTGCCCACGATTGAGAGCACTTGAGGCCTGGACAGTGAGTGACTCATCTAGCCCACATGTAGTGTTTTATTATGTCCCTCTCTGTCTCTGTCTGTGGGCTGTTTATTTTTAGGGGGACCATCTGCCATAAAGAAGATTTTTCAGAGATTTGGGCATTGTGGGTAATAACTGCATTATAATAGCTTAACGTCAATGAGACAACCATCTGCACAGGGAGGCAGACCTGCTCAAGCTTTGCTTGTCAAACCTATTTATCCACCCTTCTTTCCAGTGTGTGTGTGTTTGTGGGTGTGTGTGTGGTTCCTCTGCCTCTGCGTCTGTCAGTCAATGCTCTCCTCTACTATATTTCCCGCCATCTTATCTAGTGGGCGTCCTGTATGAATTAAACAGTGGGATGTCAGTGTAGTGGATGAGTATTACGCTATGAGACTAAATGACTCAGACAGCCCTCTCTCTCTCATGTCTCCCCCTCTCCCTCCACCTCTCCCCCCTGTCCCTCCTTCTCTCCCCCCTCTCCCTTATTCTAACAGCCACTCTGTTTCTTAGCTATTTCCCACTTGCTCTGTCCTTAGTTTCTGCTTCTTACTTTCTCTCACTCCATCTTCCCTTCTCTCTCACACACAGCTTATCTTGCTATCTCCACCTCCTCCCACACATCCTGTTTCTCCCTCGTTCCATCTCTCTCTCTTATGCCCCCCTCTGTCTCCTAGTGTGAGTGCAGACTGATGTAAAATGGCTGACACCTTTCTCCTTTTCTCTCTCTCCCTGTGTTTGCTCTGTTGGCTCCTCCTCTCCTAAATTCTCCCCTTTTCTGTTTCATTGTCCTCAGTTACTTTATTCCCCCACTATCTGCTCTTATTTCTGTCCATTTTCCTTTCCTTTCATTTCCTTATATTTCTTGTCCTTTCCTTTCCTATTTCCTGCCCAGTCTCTTTGTCTGTAGGGACAGTCTTCACCCCATCCTCACCTCTCTAAATCTATATTCCTGTCAGTCTGTCTGTTTGTCTATGGTGGGAGTTCCCCTCTCCTCCCTTCTACCCAGTCTCTTTCTCTGTTCCTCTGTGGGGACAGTCCTCTCCTCTTCTCACCCGGTCCTCTCTGCTCTCAGTGGGGATAGTCCTCTCCTCTCCGCACCCCATCCTCTCTCTTGTCAGTGGGGACAGTCCTCTCCTCTCTTCACCCCATCCTCTCCTCTCTCAGTGGTGACAGTCCTCTCCTCTCCTCACCCCATCCTCTCCTCTCTCAGTGGGGACAGTCCTCTCCTCTCCGCACCTCATCCTCTCTTCTCTCAGTGGGGACAGTCCTCAACTCTCCTCACCCCATCCTCTCTTCTCTCAGTGGGGACAGTCCTCTCCTCTCCTCACCCCATCCTCTCTTCTCTCAGTGGGGACAGTCCTCAACTCTCCTCACCCCATCCTCTCTTCTCTCTGTAGGGACAGTCCTCTCCTCTCCTCACCCCATCCTCTCCTCTCTCAGTCCTCTCCTCTCCTCACCCCATCCTCTCTTCTCTCTGTAGGGACAGTCCTCTCCTCTCCTCACCCCATCCTCTCTTCTCTCTGTAGGGACAGTCCTCTCCTGAAGCTGTCGTCAGCAGTGCCTTTCACCTGTGTGTGGCTGCGACAGGGACAGTGAGAGGGAAAGGGCTACCATTCACAGTCTATGTAGCCTCAAGCACTAAAATATTGTACTGTATCTGTGTGGTGAGATTTGGGACTCTTAGTGTCATTCTGATTAAGTTTTAACTGAGTTGTAGTTGATTGCTTTTGACAGTGTGGTAGTATTCATTATCTGATTCTGAGTGGACCTATGTGACAAGACTTTGTTTGAGAAGGTTTCAGAGTGTGTATTTTTGACTCTGTGTTTAGTGACAGTGTGACTCTGATATTGTGTGAGTTGTGTGTAGACAAGGTGTTGCTGAGTGTGTAGCCGTGGGGTGAGGAAGGCATGACTACTGTGTGTGTGTTCGTGTGCACATGCATGTGTGTGTGTGTGTGTGTGTGTGCCTGTTTACAAATGAGTGTGTGTAGATGTGCATTTATCTGTAGTGTCATGTACATGTAGGGTAAACTACAGACCCTCGGCACTAGTCTGCAGACCTCTACCCTATCAGTCATCATACCTCTATCCTATCAGTCATCAAACCTCTATCCTATCAGTCATCATACCTCTATCCTATCAGTCATCATACCTCTATCCTATCAGTCATCAAACCTCTATCCTATCAGACATCAGACCTCTATCCTATCAGTCATCAAACCTCTATCCTATCAGTCATTAAACCTCTATCCTATCAGATCTCTATCCTATCAGTCATCAGATCTCTATCCTATCAGATCTCTATCCTATCAGACATCAAACCTCTATCCAATCCGTCATCATACCTCTATCCTATCCGTCATCTATCCAATCAGACCTATATCCTGTCAGTAATCAGACATCTATCCTATCAGTCATCAGACCTCTATCCTATCAGTCATCAAACCGCTATCCTATCAGTCATGAAACCTCTATCCTATCCGTCATCAAACCGCTATCCTATCAGTCATGAAACCTCTATCCTATCCGTCATCAGACCTGTATCCTATCAGACATCAGACCTCTATCATGTCAGTCATCAGACATTTATCCTATCAGACCTCTATCCCATCAGACCTCTATCCTATCAGTCATCAGACCTCAATTCTATCAGTCATCAGACCTCTATTCTATCAGACCTCTATTCTACTAGTAATCAGACCTCTATCCTATCAGTCATCAAACCTCTATCCTATCAGATCTCTATCCTATCAGACATCAAACCTCTATCCAATCCGTCATCATACCTCTATCATATCCGTCATCAGACCTCTATCCTATTAGTAATCAGACATCTATCTATCAGTCATCAGACATTTATCCTATCAGTCATCAAACCTCTATCCTATCAGTCATGAAACCTCTATCTTATCCGTCATCAGACCTGTATCCTATCAGTCATCAAACCTCTATCCTATCAGATCTCTATCCTATCAGTCATCAGATCTCTATCCTATCAGATCTCTATCCTATCAGACATCAAACCTCTATCCAATCCGTCATCAAACCTCTATCCTATCAGTCAACTATCCAATCAGACCTCTATCCTGTCAGTAATCAGACATCTATCCTATCAGTCATCAGACCTCTATCCTATCAGTCATCAAACCTCTATCCTATCAGTCATGAAACCTCTATCGTATCCGTCATCAGACCTGTATCCTATCAGTCATCAAACCTCTATCCTATCAGATCTCTATCCTATCAGACATCAAACCTCTATCCAATCCGTCATAATACCTCTATCCAATCCGTCATCAGACCTCTATCCTTTTAGCAAACAGAAATCTATCTATCAGTCATCAGACATTTATCCTAACAGTCATCAAACCCCTATCCTATCAGTCATCTATCCAATAAGACATCTATCCTATCAGTCATCAGACCTCTATCCTATCAGTCATCAGACATCTATCCTATCAGTCATCAGACCTCTATCCTATCAGTCATCAAACCTCTATCCTATCAGTCATCAAACCTCTATCCTATCTGACATCAGACCTGTATCCTATCAGACATCAGACCTCTATCATGTCACTCATCAGACATTTATCCTATAAGACCTCTATCCCATCAGACCTCTATCCTATCAGTCATCAGACCTAAATTCTATCAGTCATCAGACCTCTATTCTATCAGACCTCTATCCTACTAGTCATCAGACCTCTATCCTATCAGTCATCAAACCTCTATCCTATCAGTAATCAGACATCTATTCTATCAGTCATCAGACCTCTATCCTATCAGTAATCAGACATCTATTCTATCAGTCATCAGACCTCTATCCTATCAGTCATGAAAACTCTATCGTATACGTCATCAGACCTGTATCCTATCAGTAATCAAACCTCTATCCTATCAGATCTCTATCCTATCAGTCATCAGATCTCTATCCTATCAGACATCAAACCTCTATCCAATCCGTCATAATACCTCTATCCTATCCGTCATCAGACCTCTGTCCTGTAAGTAATCAGACATCTATCCTATCAGTCATCAGACCTCTATCCTATCAGTCATCAAACCTCTATCCTATCAGTCATCAAACCTCTATCCTATCAGATCTCTATCCTATCAGTCATCAGATCTCTATCCTATCAGACATCAAACCTCTATCCAATCCGTCATCATACCTCTATCCTATCCGTCATCAGACCTCTATCATATTAGTAATCAGACATCTATCTATCAGTCATCAAACCCCTATCCTATCAGTCATCTATCCAATCAGACCTCTATCCTGTCAGTAATGAGACATCTATCCTATCAGACCTCTATCCTATCAGTCATCAAACCTCTATCCTATCAGTCAATTAACCTCTATCCTATCCGTCATCAGACCTGTATCCTATCAGACATCAGACCTCTATCCAATCTGTCGTCAGACCTCTATCCTATCAGACATCAGACCTCTATCCTATCAGTCATCAAACCTCTATCCTATCTGTCATCAGACCTCTATCCTATCAGACATCAGACCCCTATCCTATCAGTCATCAAACCTCTATCCTATCAGTCATCAGACCTCTATCCTATCCATCATCAGAACTCTATCCTATCAGTAATCAGACCTTTATCCTATCAGTCATCAGACCTCTATACTATTAGATCTCTATCCTATCAGTCATCAAACCTCTATCCTATCAGTCATCAGACCTCTATCCTATCAGTCATCAGACCTCTATCCTGTCAATCATCAGATCTCAACCCTATCAGTAATCAGACCTCTATCCTATCAGTCATCATACCTCTATCCTATCAGTCATCAAACCTCTATCCTATCAGTCATGAAACCTCTATCCTATCAGATCTCTATCCTATCAGTCATCAGATCTCTATCCTATTAGTAATCAGACATCTATCTATCAGTCATCAGACATTTATCCTATCAGTCATCAAACCTCTATCCTATCAGTCATGAAACCTCTATCTTATCCGTCATCAGACCTGTATCCTATCAGTCATCAAACCTCTATCCTATCAGATCTCTATCCTATCAGTCATCAGATCTCTATCCTATCAGATCTCTATCCTATCAGACATCAAACCTCTATCCAATCCGTCATCAAACCTCTATCCTATCAGTCAACTATCCAATCAGACCTCTATCCTGTCAGTAATCAGACATCTATCCTATCAGTCATCAGACCTCTATCCTATCAGTCATCAAACCTCTATCCTATCAGTCATGAAACCTCTATCGTATCCGTCATCAGACCTGTATCCTATCAGTCATCAAACCTCTATCCTATCAGATCTCTATGCTATCAGTCATCAGATCTCTATCCTATCAGACATCAAACCTCTATCCAATCCGTCATAATACCTCTATCCAATCCGTCATCAGACCTCTATCCTTTTAGCAAACAGAAATCTATCTATCAGTCATCAGACATTTATCCTAACAGTCATCAAACCCCTATCCTATCAGTCATCTATCCAATAAGACATCTATCCTATCAGTCATCAAACCTGTATCCTATCAGACATCAGACCTCTATCATGTCAGTCATCAGACATTTGTCCTATCAGACCTCTATCCTGTCAGTAATCAGACATCTATCCTATCAGTCATCAGACCTCTATCCTATCAGTCATCAAACCTCTATCCTATCAGTCATCAAACCTCTATCCTATCTGACATCAGACCTGTACCCTATCAGACATCAGACCTCTATCATGTCTGTCATCAGACATTTATCCTATAAGACCTCTATCCCATCAGACCTCTATCCTATCTGTCATCAGACCTAAATTCTATCAGTCATCAGACCTCTATTCTATCAGACCTCTATCCTACTAGTCATCAGACCTCTATCCTATCAGTCATCAAACCTCTATCCTATCAGTCATCAGACCTCTATCCTATCAGTCATGAAAACTCTATCGTATACGTCATCAGACCTGTATCCTATCAGTAATCAAACCTCTATCCTATCAGATCTCTATCCTATCAGTCATCAGATCTCTATCCTATCAGACATCAAACCTCTATCCAATCCGTCATAATACCTCTATCCTATCCGTCATCAGACCTCTATCCTATTAGTAATCAGACATCTATCTATCAGTCATCAGACATTTATCCTATCAGTCATCAAACCCCTATACTATCAGTCATCTATCCAATCAGACCTCTGTCCTGTAAGTAATCAGACATCTATCCTATCAGTCATCAAACCTCTATCCTATCCGTCATCAGACCTGTATCCTATCAGTCATCACACCTCTATCCTATCAGATCTCTATCCTATCAGTCATCAGATCTCTATCCTATCAGTCATCAGATCTCTATCCTATCAGACATCAAACCTCTATCCAATCCGTCATAATACCTCTATCCTATCCGTCATCAGACCTCTATCCTATTAGTAATCAGACATCTATCCTATCAGTCATCAGACCTCTATCCTATCAGTCATCAAACCTCTATCCTATCAGTCAATTAACCTCTATCCTATCCGTCATCAGACCTGTATCCTATCAGACATCAGACCTCTATCATGTCAGTCATCAGACATTTATCCTATCAGACCTCTATCCCATCGAACCTCTATCCTATCAGTCATCAGACCTCAATTCTATCAGTCATCAGACCTCTATTCTATCAGACCTCTATCCTACTAGTCATCAGACCTCTATCCTATCAGTCATCAAACCTCTATCCTGTCAGATCTCTATCCTATCAGACATCAGATCTCTATCCTATCAGTCATCAAACCTCTATCCAATCTGTCGTCAGACCTCTATCCTATCAGACATCAGACCTCTATCCTATCAGTCATCAAACCTCTATCCTATCTGTCATCAGACCTCTATCCTATCAGACATCAGACCCCTATCCTATCAGTCATCAAACCTCTATCCTATCCATCATCAGACCTCTATCCTATCAGTAATCAGACCTTTATCCTATCAGTCATCAGACCTCTATTCTATCAGACCTCTATCCTACTAGTCATCAGACCTCTATCCTATCAGTCATCAAACCTCTATCCTATCAGATCTCTATCCTATCAGACATCAGACCTCTATCCTATCCGTCATCAGAACTCTATCCTATCAGTAATCAGACATCTCTCTATCAGTCACCAGACCTCTATCCTGTCAATCATCAGACCTCAACCCTATCAGTAATCAGACCTCTATCCTGTCAGTCATCAAACCTCTATCCTATCAGACATCAGGCCTCTATCCTATCAGTCATCAAACCTCTATCCTAACAGTCATCAAACCTCTATCCAATCCGTCGTCAGACCTCTATCCTATCAGTCATCAAACCTCTATCCTATCAGATCTCTATCCTATCAGTCATCAGATCTCTATCCTATCAGATCTCTATCCGATCAGACATCAAACCTCTATCCAATCCGTCATCATACCTCTATCCTATCCGTCATCAGACCTCTATCATATTAGTAATCAGACATCTATCTATCAGTCATCAAACCCCTATCCTATCAGTCATCTATCCAATCAGACCTCTATCCTGTCAGTAATGAGACATCTATCCTATCAGTCATCAGACCTCTATCCTATCAGTCATCAAACCTCTATCCTATCAGTCAATTAACCTCTATCCTATCCGTCATCAGACCTGTATCCTATCAGACATCAGACCTCTATCCTATCAGTCATCAAACCTCTATCCTATCCATCATCAGACCTCTATCCTATCAGTCATCAGACCTCTATACTATTAGATCTCTATCCTATCAGTCATCAAACCTCTATCCTATCAGTCATCAGACCTCTATCCTGTCAATCATCAAACCTCTATCCTATCAGTAATCAAACCTCTATCCTATCAGTCATCAGACCTCTATCCTATCAGTCATCAGACCTCTATCCTATCAGTCATCAGACCTCTATCCTATCAGTCATCAGACCTCTATCCTGTCAGTCATCAGACCTCTATCCTATCAGTCATCAGACCTCTATCCTATCAGTCATCAGACCTCTATCCTGTCAGTCATCAGACCTCAACCCTATCAGTAATCAGACCTCTATCCTATCAGTCATCATACCTCTATCCTATCAGTCATCAAACCTCTATCCTATCAGTCATGAAAACTCTATCCTATCAGACCTCTATCCTACTAGTCATCAGATCTCTATCCTATCAGACATCAGACCTCTATCCTGTCAATCATCAGATCTCAACCCTATCAGTAATCAGACCTCTAACCTATCAGTCATCATACCTCTATCCTATCAGTCATCAAACCTCTATCCTATCAGTCATCAAACCTCTATCCTATCAGACCTCTATCCTACTAGTCATCAGATCTCTATCCTATCAGACATCAGACCTCTATCCTATCTGTCATCAGACCCCTATCCTATCAGTCATCAAACCTCTATCCTATCCATCATCAGACCTCTATCCTATCGGTAATCAGACATCTATCCTATCATTCATCAGACCTCTATCCTATCAGTCATCAGACCTCTATCCTATCAGTCATCAGACCTCTATCCTGTCAATCATCAGACCTCTATCCTATCAGTCATCAGACCTCTATCCTATCAGTCATCATACCTCTATCCTATCAGTCATCAAACCTCTATCCTATCAGTCATGAAAACTCTATCCTATCAGACCTCTATCCTACTAGTCATCAGATCTCTATCCTATCAGACATCAGACCTCTATCCTGTCAATCATCAGATCTCAACCCTATCAGTAATCAGACCTCTATCCTATCAGTCATCATACCTCTATCCTATCAGTCATCAAACCTCTATCCTATCAGTCATCAAACCTCTATCCTATCAGACCTCTATCCTACTAGTCATCAGATCTCTATCCTATCAGACATCAGACCTCTATCCTATCAGTCATCAAACATCTATCCTATATGTCATCAGACCCCTATCCTATCAGTCATCAAACCTCTATCCTATCCATCATCAGACCTCTATCCTATCGGTAATCAGACATCTATCTATCAGTCATCAAACCTCTATCTTATCTGTCATCAGACCTCTATTCTATCAGTCATCAAACCTCTTTCCTATCAGTCATCTATCCCATCAGACCTCTATCCTATCAGTCATAAAACCTCTATCCTATCAGTCATGAAACCTCTATCCTATCCGTCATCAGACCTCTATCCTATCAGACATCAGACCTCTGTCATGTCAGTCATCAGACCTCTATCCCATCAGACCTCTATTCTATCAGACCTCAATTCTATCAGTCATCAGACCTCTATCCTATCAGACCTCTATCCTACTAGTCATCAGACCTCTATCTTATCAGTCATCAAACCTCTATCCTATCAGATCTCTATCCTATCAGTCATCAAACCTCTATCCAATCCGTCTTCAGACCTCTATCCTATCAGACATCAGACCTCTATCCTATCAGTCATCAAACCTCTATCCTATCTGTCATCAGACCTCTATCCTTTCAGACATCAGACCCCTATCCTATCAGTCATCAAACTTCTATCCTATCCAACATCAGACCTCTATCCTATCAGTCGTCTATCCCATCAGACCCCTATCCTGTCAATCACCAGACCTCAACCCTATCAGTAATCAGACCTCTATCCTATCAGCCATCAGATCTCTATCCTATCAGTCATCAGACCCCTATCCTATCAGTCATCAGACCTCTATCCTATCATACCTCTATCCTGTCAGACATATATCCTAACAGACCTCTATTTTTTCAGACCTCTATCCTACCAATCATCAGACCTCTATCCTATCACTATCAGACCTATATCCTATCAGAATTCTATCCTATTAGTCCTATATCCTATCAGACCTCTATCCTATCTGACCTCTATTCTTTCTGACCTATATCCTGTCTGACCTCTATCCTATCAGACCTCCAACAGTCATTAAACTTCATAAAGAGACACCTAAGACAACACAGCATTGCAGCAACATATGACGTCACAGCATCTATCCGATCAGTCATCAGACCTCTATGCTATCAGACATTTTTCCTATCAGAGCTCTATCCTATCAGAGCTCTATCCTATCAGAGCTCTATCCTCTTAACTGTCGTAGAGCATCCTGATGAGACCCAGATAGATGGTTTAGCTATCAGCAGTGTGTCATAGCCAGGCTCCCGAGTGGCGCAGTGATCTAAGGCACTGCACTTCAGTGAAAGAGGCGTCACTACAGACCCTGGTTTGATTCCAGGCTGATATCACAACTGGCTGTTGGCCCAGTGTCGTCAAGGTTTTGCCAGGGTAGGCCGTCACTGTAAATTAGAATTTGTTCTTAACTGACTTGCCTAGTTAAATAACGTTTAAATGAAAATAAATTAAAAGCCTGTAATGATTTGATGAAGGATGAACGGTTTAGAGATCAGCAGAGTTATTGTCAGTAATGATATGATGAAGGATATACGGTTTAGATATCAGCAGTGTGTTATAGTCAGTAATAATATGATGATGGATAGACGGTTTAGAGATCAGCGGTGCTATAGTCAGTAATGATATGATGAAGGATAGACTGTATATAGATCAGCAGTGTGTTATGGTCAGTAATGATATGATGAAGGATAGATGGTTTAGAGATCAGCAGTGTGTTATAGCCAGTAATGATATGATGAAGGATAGACGGTTTAGAGATCAGCGGTGCTATAGTCAGTAATGATATGATGAAGGATAGAGGGTTTATAGATCAGCAGTGTGTTGTAGTCAGTAATGATATGATGAAGGATAGACGGTTTAGAGATCAGCAGTGTTGTAGTCAGTAATGATATGATGAAGGATAGACGGTTTAGAGATCAGTAGATTGTTATAGCCAGTAATGATTTGATGAAGGATAGACGGTTTAATGATCAGCAGTGTTATAGCCAGTAATGATATGATGAAGGATAGACGGTTTAGAGATCAGCAGTGTGTTATAGTCAGTAATGATATGATGAAGGATAGACGGTTTAGAGATCAGCAGTGTGTTATAGCCAGTAATGATCTGACGAAGAATAGAGGGTTTAGAGATTTAGCAGTGTGTTATAGCCAGTAATGATCTGATGAAGGACAGACAGTTTAGAGATCAGCGGAGTTATAGTCAGTAATGATATGATGAAGGATAGACGGTATAGAGATCAGCAGTATGTTATAGTCAGTAATGATATGTTGAAGGATAGACGGTTTAGAGATCAGCAGTGTGTTATAGTCAGTAATGATATGATGAAGGATAGACGGTTTAGAGATCAGCAGTGTGTTATAGCCAGTAACGATATAATGAAGGATAGACGGTTTAGAGATCAGCGGTGCAATAGTCAGTAATGATATGATGAAGGATAGACTGTATAGAGATCAGCAATGTTGTAGTCAGTAATGATATGATGAAGGATAGACGGTATAGAGATCAGCAGTGTGTTATCGTCAGTAATGATATGATGAAGGATAGACGGTTTAGAGATCAGCAGTGTTGTAGTCAGTAATGATATGATGAAGATTAGACGGTTTAGAGATCAGTAGATTGTTATAGCCAGTAATGATTTGATGAAGGATAGACGGTTTAATGATCAGCAGTGTTATAGCCAGTAATGATATGATGAAGGATAGACGGTTTAGAGATAAGCATTGTGTTATAGCCAGTAATGATATGATGAAGGATAGACGGTTTAGAAATCAGCAGTGTGTTATCGTCAGTAATGATATGATGAAGGATAGACGGTATAGAGATCAGCAGTGTGTTATAGTCAGTAATGATATGATGAAGGATAGACGGTTTAGAGATCAGTAGTGTTATTGTCAGTAATGATATGATGAAGGATAGACAGTTAAGAGATCAGCAGTTTGTTATAGACAGTAATGTGATGATGAAGGATAGACGGTATAGAGATCAGCAGTGTGTTATAGCCAGTAGTGATATGATGGAGGATAGATGGTTTAGAGATCAGCAGTGTGTTATAGTCAGTAATGATATGATGAAGGATAGACGGTTTAGAGATCAGCAGTGTGTTATAGTCAGTAATGATATGATGAAGGATAGACGGTATAGAGATCAGAAGTGTGTTATAGCCAGTAATAATATGATGAAGGATAGACGGTATAGAGATCAGCAGTGAGTTATAGACAGTAATGATATGATGAAGGATAGACGGTTTAGACATCAGCAGTGTGTTATAGCCAGTAATGATATGATGAAGGATAGACAGTTAAGAGATCAGCAGTGTGTTATAGTCAGTAATGATATGATGAAGAATAGACGGTTTAGAGATCAACAGTGTGCTATAGTCAGTAATGATATGATGGAGGATAGATGGTTTAGAGATCAGCAGTGTGTTATAGTCAATAATGATATGATGAAGGATAGATGGTTTAGAGATCAGCAGTGTTTTTATAGTCAGTAATGATATGATGAAGGAGAGACGGTTTAGAGATCAACAGTGTTATAGCCAGTAATGATATGATGAAGGATAGACGGTATAGAGATCAGCAGTGTGTTATAGACAGTAATGATATGATGAAGGATAGACGGTTTAGAGATCAGCAGTGTGTTATAGCCAGTAATGATATGATGAAGGATAGATGGTTTAGAGATCAACAGTGTGTTATAGTCAGTAATGATATGATGAAGGATAGACGGTTTAGAGATCAACAGTGTGTTATAGTCAGTAATGATATGATGAAGGATAGATGGTTTAGAGATCAACAGTGTGCTATAGTCAGTAATGATATGATGAAGGATAGATGTTTTAGAGATCAGCAGTGTGTTATAGTCAGTAATGATATGATGAAGGATAGACGGTTTAGAGATCAGCAGTGTGTTATAGCCAGTAATGATATGATGAAGGATAGACGGTTTAGAGATCAGCAGTGTGTTATAGCCAGTAATGATATGATGAAGGATAGACGGTTTAGAGATCCCCATGCGTCGTCATACTAGATCAACTACTTTGATAAAGTAGGCCAGATAACATATTATCACGCTGGGTAACGAGACCATCTCTAATAAGAGTTGCTTGTTAAAAGCCGAAGACTATTTCCAAGCAATTAAACCGACGGTAAAAACACCCAATCATTCCATGTGATGTAATTCTGTTTCCCTTCCTGTCTGTTTGTGATTGGAGTAGAGAGGAAAGAAACGTGGTCATGCAGCTGCCTTGTTAATCTCCTGTTTACTTCTAACTATCCAATTCACACTCCCTTTCCAGTGTCCTCTATCATAGTCCCATAGTTCTGAAGCAAAGTGTTTTTGCCCCATGTGTCGTTGAGTCGTTTCCTCTGACCTTGTCTAGCTCTCACTACAAACACACTATGCTCCCAATTCCTCCAGGTGCGCTAGTTTTAATCTGCTTCCATTAATACTTCCATTCTGCCGGTGCTGTCAGTATTTCCAGTTTTCCAGGATTAGGGCGTCTGTTAAACGTGTGTAAGTGATAATTCCACTTTGTTGCTTGTGTAATGCGATTAGAGGGAAACATCTTAATGGTGCCATGAAATGTGGATTTATAAAAGCAGAGCTGAGAGAAAGAACAAACAGGGACGTCAGTCTCAGAGGAGTGGTTGACTTGTGCCAGTTCTTTCCCCTCTACTCCTCTCCATTCTGTCTCTTTGGCCTCTCTTTTTCCCTATATTTTTCTCTTTCGGGGATATTTTTTTCACTTTTCTCATAGCAGTCACTCTTTCTCTCCTTGTGTAATCCCATTCAAACTCTTTGTTGTGTCCATCTCCTTCCTCATATCTACTGTCTCCTCTCCCTATTCATATGTACTGTCTCCCCTCCCTCTTCATATATAATGTCTCCACTCCCTCGTCATATATACTGTCTCCCCTCCCTCTTCATTAATACTGTCTTATCTAAGTTTTGCTTTTATTCTGTAGGGATCGATAGTCTCAGAGTTTAACCATTTCCAGCCGTGTAGCCAATGCTCCATGTGGTATGGTCAGGAATTCAGCAACCATCGCAATCACAGCTCATGCTGTGGGTTTGCTTAGTCTGCAGAGGATTTTCTTAGGAGGAGCTTTTATTCGTAACAGTAGAAGAGGGCGGTTCCATGACGCCAGATAATGTATGTGCTCACAGGGGGCGTGGCCGCTGACTAGTTAAACTTTACTGGGAATACAATTCTCTCAAAACTAAAGGATAACATCACGTTAAATAATTTCACAAATAGTTTCATCTTTACTCATTAATTTCATACAAGAATAAGATGCAAACACCATAATTAAGAAATGTACACATTCAGAGATATAGTTGTGTGTTTCCTGTCCTTCGTGAGGTCACCAAATGAAACACACACAACATAACTGTCCCTTAAGTGTCCACGGACCCTTCCCACATTCTCACAAGTGGACATATAGTTTAAATTTTCCCATGTTGGGGATTTAGGAGTTTGGCTACGGGAAATCCTTTGTTCAGTCTGTGTTCTCTCTCTGCATGAAAAGGGGGAGAGAATCTCCGCAAAGAATTTACGACCTAAGATAACAGAACCAGGGTGTAAGAGAGTGAGAGAGGGGGAAGCCATGATCTACAAACAGAATGGGCCACGTCATGACAATACTGTCTCCCCTCTCTCTTCATATAAATTGTCTCCCCTCCCTCTTCATACATAATGTCTCCCCTCTCTCTTCATATATACTGTCTCCCCTCCCTCTTCATATATACTGTCTCCCCTCTCTCTTCAGATATACTGTCTCCCCTCCCTCTTCATATATACTGTCTCCCCTCTCTCTTCATATATACTGTCTCCCCTCTCTCTTCATATATACTGTCTCCCCTCTCTCTTCATATATACTGTCTCCCCTCCCACTCTCGTCAAATATACTTTCTCCCCTCCAACTCTCGTCATATATACTGTCTCCCCTCCCTCCTCATATATACTGTCTCCCCTCTCTCTTCATATATACTGTCTCCCCTCTCTCTTCATATATACTATCTCCCTCCCACTCTCACAAATATACTTTCTCCCTCCAACTCTCGTCATATATACTGTCTCCCCTCCCTCTTCATATATACTGTCTCCCCTCTCTCTTCATATATGCTGTCTCCCATCTCTCTTCATATATACTGTCTCCCCTCGCTCTTCAGATATGCTGTCTCCCCTCTCTCTTCAGATATATTGTCTCCCCTCTCTCTTCATATATACTGTCTCCCCTCCCTCTTCATATATACTGTCTCCCCTCCCGCTCTCTTCAGATAAACTGTCTCTCCTCCCTCTTCATATATACTGTCTCCCCTCCCTCTTCATATATACTGTCTCCCCTCCCTCTCATATATACTGTCTCCCCTCTCTCTTCATATATACTGTCTCCCCTCTCTCTTCATATATACTGTCTCCCCTCTCTCTTCAGGTATACTGTCTCCCCTCCCACTCTCTTCATATATACTGTCTCCCCTCCCACTCTCTTCATATATACTGTCTCCCCTCCCACTCTCTTCATATATACTGTCTCCCCTCCCTCTCATATATACTGTCTCCCCTCCCTCTCATATATACTGTCTCCCCTCTCTCTTCATATATACTGTCTCCCCTCTCTCTTCATATATACTGTCTCCCCTCTCTCTTCAGGTATACTGTCTCCCCTCCCACTCTCTTCAGATATACTGTCTCCCCTCCCTCTCTCTTCAGATATATTGTCTCCCCTCCCTCTCTCTGCATATATAGTGTCTCCCCTCTCTCTTCAGATATACTGTCTCCCCTCCCTCTTCATATATACTGTCTCCCCTCTCTCTTCATATATACTGTCTCCCCTCCCTCTTCATATATACTGTCTCCCCTTCCACTCTCGTCAAATATACTGTCTCCCCTCCAACTCTCGTCATATATACTGTCTCGCCTCCCACTTCATATATACTGTCTCCCCTCCCTCCTCATATATACTGTCTCCCCTCCCTCTTCATATATACTGTCTCCCCTCTCTCTTCATATATGCTGTCTCCCATCTCTCTTCATATATACTGTCTCCCCTCGCTCTTCAGATATACTGTCTCCCCTCTCTCTTCAGATATATTGTCTCCCCTCTCTCTTCATATATACTGTCTCCCCTTCCGCTCTCTTCAGATATACTGTCTCCCCTCTCTCTTCAGATAAACTGTCTCCCCTCCCTCTTCATATATACTGTCTCCCCTCCCTCTTCATATATACTGTCTCCCCTCCCTCTCATATATACTGTCTCCCCTCCCTCTCATATATACTGTCTCCCCTCTCTCTTCATATATACTGTCTCCCCTCTTTCTTCATATATACTGTCTCCCCTCTCTCTTCAGGTATACTGTCTCCCCTCCCACTCTCTTCAGATATACTGTCTCCCCTCCCTCTCTCTTCAGATATATTGTCTCCCCTCCCTCTCTCTGCATATATTGTCTCCCCTCTCTCTTCAGATATACTGTCTCCCCTCCCTCTTCATATATACTGTCTCCCCTCTCTCTTCAGGTATACTGTTTCCCCTCCCACTCTCTTCAGATATATTGTCTCCCCTCCCTCTCTCTTCAGATATATTGTCTCCCCTCTCTCTTCATATATACTGTCTCCCCTCCATCTCTCTTCATATATACTGTCTCCCCTCCCTCTCTCTTCATATATACTGTCTCCCCTCTCTCTTCAGATATACTGTCTCCCCTATCTCTTCAGATATACTGTCTCCCCTCTCTCTTCATATATACTGTCTCCCCTCTCTCTTCAGGTATACTGTCTCCCCTCCCACTCTCTTCATATATACTGTCTCCCCTCCCTCTCTCTTCAGATATATTGTCTCCTCTCCCTCTCTTATCATATATACTGTCTCCCCTCCATCTCTCTTCTGATATACTGTCTCCCCTCTCTCTTCAGATATACTGTCTCCCCTTCCTCTTCATATATACTGTCTCCCCTCTCTCTTCATATATACTGTCTCCCATCTCTCTTCTTGTATACTGTCTCCCCTCGCTCTTCAGATATACTGTCTCCCCTTTCTCTTCAGATATATTGTCTCCCCTCCCTCTCTCTTCAGATATATTGTCTCCCCTCTCTCTTCATATATACTTTCTCCCCTCCAACTCTCGTCATATATACTGTCTCCCCTCCCTCTTCATATATACTGTCTCCCCTCTCTCTTCATATATGCTGTCTCCCATCTCTCTTCATATATACTGTCTCCCCTCGCTCTTCAGATATACTGTCTCCCCTCTCTCTTCAGATATATTGTCTCCCCTCTCTCTTCATATATACTGTCTCCCCTCCCTCTTCATATATACTGTCTCCCCTCCCGCTCTCTTCAGATAAACTGTCTCTCCTCCCTCTTCTGATATACTGTCTCCCCTCTCTCTTCATATATACTGTCTCCCCTCCCACTCTCGTCAAATATACTGTCTCCCCTCCAACTCTCGTCATATATACTGTCTCGCCTCCCACTTCATATATACTGTCTCCCCTCCCTCCTCATATATACTGTCTCCCCTCCCTCTTCATATATACTGTCTCCCCTCTCTCTTCATATATGCTGTCTCCCCTCTCTCTTCAGATATATTGTCTCCCCTCACTCTTCAGATATACTGTCTCCCCTTTCTCTTCAGATATATTGTCTCTCCTCCCTCTTCATATATACTGTCTCCCCTCCCACCCTCTTCATATATACTGTCTCCCCTCTCTCTTCAGATAAACTGTCTCCCCCCTCTTCATATATACTGTCTCCCCTTCCTCTTCATATATACTGTCTCCCCTCTCTCTTCATATATACTGTCTCCCCTCTCTCTTCATATATACTGTCTCCCCTCTCTCTTCATATATACTGTCTCCCCTCCCACTCTCGTCAAATATACTTTCTCCCCTCCAACTCTCGTCATATATACTGTCTCCCCTCCCTCCTCATATATACTGTCTCCCCTCTCTCTTCATATATACTGTCTCCCTTCTCTCTTCATATATACTGTCTCCCCTCCCACTCTCGTCAAATATACTTTCTCCCCTACAACTCTCGTCATATATACTGTCTCCCCTCCCTCTTTATATATACTGTCTCCCCTCTCTCTTCATATATGCTGTCTCCCATCTCTCTTCATATATACTGTCTCCCCTCGCTCTTCAGATATACTGTCTCCCCTCTCTCTTCAGATATATTGTCTCCCCTCTCTCTTCAGATATACTGTCTCCCCTCCCTCTTCATATATACTGTCTCCCCTCCCGCTCTCTTCAGATAAACTGTCTCTCCTCCCTCTTCATATATACTGTCTCCCCTCCCTCTTCATATATACTGTCTCCCCTCCCTCTCATATATACTGTCTCCCCTCCCTCTCATATATACTGTCTCCCCTCTCTCGTCATATATACTGTCTCCCCTCCCTCCTCATATATACTGTCTCCCCTCTCTCTTCATATATACTGTCTCCCTTCTCTCTTCATATATACTGTCTCCCCTCCCACTCTCGTCAAATATACTTTCTCCCCTACAACTCTCGTCATATATACTGTCTCCCCTCCCTCTTTATATATACTGTCTCCCCTCTCTCTTCATATATGCTGTCTCCCATCTCTCTTCATATATACTGTCTCCCCTCGCTCTTCAGATATACTGTCTCCCCTCTCTCTTCAGATATATTGTCTCCCCTCTCTCTTCAGATATACTGTCTCCCCTCCCTCTTCATATATACTGTCTCCCCTCCCGCTCTCTTCAGATAAACTGTCTCTCCTCCCTCTTCATATATACTGTCTCCCCTCCCTCTTCATATATACTGTCTCCCCTCCCTCTCATATATACTGTCTCCCCTCCCTCTCATATATACTGTCTCCCCTCTCTCTTCATATATACTGTCTCCCCTCTCTCTTCATATATACTGTCTCCCCTCTCTCTTCAGGTATACTGTCTCCCCTCCCACTCTCTTCAGGTATACTGTCTCCCCTCCCACTCTCTTCAGATATACTGTCTCCCCTCCCTCTCTCTTAAGATATATTGTCTCCCCTCCCTCTCTCTGCATATATAGTGTCTCCCCTCTCTCTTCAGATATACTGTCTCCCCTCTCTCTTCATATATACTGTCTCCCATCTCTCTTCATATATACTGTCTCCCTTCGCTCTTCAGATATACTGTCTCCCCTCTCTCTTCAGATATATTGTCTCCCCTCTCTCTTCAGATATACTGTCTCCCCTCCCTCTTCATATATACTGTCTCCCCTCCCGCTCTCTTCAGATAAACTGTCTCTCCTCCCTCTTCATATATACTGTCTCCCCTCCCTCTTCATATATACTGTCTCCCCTCCCTCTCATATATACTGTCTCCCCTCCCTCTCATATATACTGTCTCCCCTCTCTCTTCATATATACTGTCTCCCCTCTCTCTTCATATATACTGTCTCCCCTCTCTCTTCAGGTATACTGTCTCCCCTCCCACTCTCTTCAGGTATACTGTCTCCCCTCCCACTCTCTTCAGATATACTGTCTCCCCTCCCTCTCTCTTAAGATATATTGTCTCCCCTCCCTCTCTCGTCATATATACTGTCTCCCCTCCCTCCTCATATATACTGTCTCCCCTCTCTCTTTATATATACTGTCTCCCATCTCTCTTCATATATACTGTCTCCCCTCGCTCTTCAGATATACTGTCTCCCCTCTCTCTTCAGATATATTGTCTCCCCTCTCTCTTCATATATACTGTCTCCCCTCCCTCTTCATATATACTGTCTCCCCTTCCTCTTCATATATACTGTCTCCCCTCCCTCTCATATATACTGTCTCCCCTCCCTCTTCATATATACTGTCTCCCCTCTCTCTTCATATATACTGTCTCCCCTCTCTCTTCAGGTATACTGTCTCCCCTCCCACTCTCTTCAGATATACTGTCTCCCCTCTCTCTTCAGGTATACTGTTTCCCCTCCCACTCTCTTCAGATATATTGTCTCCCCTCCCTCTCTCTTCAGATATATTGTCTCCCCTCTCTCTTCATATATACTGTCTCCCCTCCCTCTCTCTTCAGATATACTGTCTCCCCTCCCTCTTCATATATACTGTCTCCCCTCTCTCTTCATATATACTGTCTCCCCTCTCTCTTCATATATACTGTCTCCCCTCTCTCTTCAGGTATACTGTCTCCCCTCCCACTCTCTTCATATATACTGTCTCCCCTCCATCTCTCTTCTGATATACTGTCTCCCCTCTCTCTTCATAAATACTGTCTCCCCTCTCTCTTCAGATATACTGTCTCCCCTCTCTCTTCATATATACTGTCTCCCATCTCTCTTCTTGTATACTGTCTCCCCTCGCTCTTCAGATATACTGTCTCCCCTTTCTCTTCAGATATATTGTCTCCCCTCCCTCTTCATATATACTGTCTCCCCTCCCACCCTCGTCATATATACTGTCTCCCCTCTCTCTTCAGATAAACTGTCTCTCCTCCCTCTTTATATATATTGTCTCCTCTCTCTCTTCATATATACTGTCTCCCCTCCCTCTTCATATATACTGTCTCCCCGCTCTTTTCAGATATACTGTCTCCCCTCCTTCTTCATATATACTGTCTCCTCTCTCTCTTCATATATACTGTCTCCCTTCTCTCTTCATATTTACTGTCTCCCCTCTCTCTTCAGATATACTGTCTCCCCTCCCTCTCTCTTCAGATATATTGTCTCCTCTCCCTCTCTCTTCATATATACTGACTCCCCTCCATCTTTCTTCTGATATACTGTCTCCCCTCTCTCTTCATATATACTGTCTCCCCTCTCTCTTCAGATATACTGTCTCCCCTCCCTCTTCATATATACTGTCTCCCCTCTCTCTTCATATATACTGTCTCCCCTCTCTCTTCTTGTATACTGTCTCCCCTCGCTCTTCAGATATACCTTCTTCCCTTTCTCTTCAGATGTATTGTCTCCCCTCCCTCTTCATATATACTGTCTCCCCTCCCACCCTCGTCATATATACTGTCTCCCCTCCCTCTTCATGTAAAACTGTCTCCCCTCCCTCTTCATATATACTGTCTCCTCTCTCTCTTCATATATACTGTCTCCCCTCCCTCTTCATATATACTGTCTCCCCGCTCTTTTCATGTATACTGTCTCCCCCCTCTCTTCATATATACTGTCTCCTCTCTCTCTTCATATATACTGTCTCCCCTCTCTCTTCATATTTACTGTCTCCCCTCTCTCTTCAGATATACTGTCTCCCCTCCCTCTCTCTTCAGATATATTGTCTCCTCTCCCTCTCTCTTCATATATACTGTCTCCCCTCCATCTCTCTTCTGATATACTGTCTCCCCTCTCTCTTCATATATACTGTCTCCCCTCTCTCTTCATATATACTGTCTCCCCTCTCTCTTCAGATATACTGTCTCCCCTCCCTCTTCATATATACTGTCTCCCATCTCTCTTCTTGTATATTGTCTCCCCTCGCTCTTCAGATATACTGTCTCCCCTTTCTCTTCAGATATATTGTCTCCCCTCCCTCTTCATATATACTGTCTCCCCTCCCACCCTCTTCATATATACTGTCTCCCCTCTCTCTTCAGATAAACTGTCTCCCCCCCTCTTCATATATACTGTCTCCTCTCTCTTCATATATACTGTCTCCCCTCCCTCTTCATATATACTGTCTCCCCGCTCTTTTCAGATATACTGTCTCCCCTCCCTCTTCATATATACTGTCTCCCCTCTCTCTTCATATATACTGTCTCCCCTCTCTCTTCATATATACTGTCTCCCTCTCTCTTCATATATACTGTCTCCCCTCTCTCTTCATATATACTGTCTCCCCTCTCTCTTCATATATACTGTCACCCCTCCCACTCTCGTCAAATATACTGTCTCCCTCTCTCTTCATATATACTGTCTCCCTCTCTCTTCATATATACTGTCTCCTCTCTCTCTTCATATATACTGTCTCCCTCTCTTCATATATACTGTCTCCCCTCTCTCTTCATATATACTGTCTCCCCTCTCTCTTCATATATACTGTCTCCCCTCTCTCTTCAGATATACTGTCTCCCCTCCCTCTTCATATATACTGTCTCCCCTCTCTCTTCATATATACTGTCTCCCCTCTCTTCATATATACTGTCTCCCTCCCACTCTCTTCATATATACTGTCTCCCTCTCTCTTCATATATACTGTCTCCCTCTCTCTTCAGATATACTGTCTCCCTCTCTCTTCAGATATACTGTCTCCTCTCTCTTCAGATATACTGTCTCCCTCCTCTCTCTTCAGATATACTGTCTCCCTCTCTCTTCAGATATACTGTCTCCCCTCTCTTCAGATATACTGTCTCCCTCCCTCTCTCTTCATATATACTGTCTCCTCTCCCTCTCTCTTCATATATACTGTCTCCCTCCATCTCTCTTCAGATATACTGTCTCCCCTCTCTCTTCATATATACTGTCTCCCCTCTCTCTTCATATATACTGTCTCCCCTCTCTCTTCAGATATACTGTCTCCCCTCTCTCTTCATATATACTGTCTCCCATCTCTCTTCTTGTATACTGTCTCCCCTCGCTCTTCAGATATACTGTCTCCCCTTTCTCTTCAGATATATTGTCTCCCCTCCCTCTTCATATATACTGTCTCCCCTCCCACCCTCTTCATATATACTGTCTCCCCTCTCTCTTCAGATAAACTGTCTCTCCTCCTCTCTTTATATATATTGTCTCCTCTCTCTCTTCATATATACTGTCTCCCTCCTCTTCATATATACTGTCTCCCTCTCTTTCAGATATACTGTCTCCCTCTCTCTTCATATATACTGTCTCCCCTCTCTCTTCATATATACTGTCTCCCCTCTCTCTTCATATATACTGTCTCCCCTCTCTCTTCAGATATACTGTCTCCCCTCTCTCTTCATATATACTGTCTCCCCTCTCTCTTCATATATACTGTCTCCCCTCTCTCTTCATATATACTGTCTCCCTCTCTCTCTTCATATATACTGTCTCCCTCTCTCTTCATATATACTGTCTCCCTCTCTCTTCATATATACTGTCTCCCTCTCTCTTCATATATACTGTCTCCCTCTCTTCAGATATACTGTCTCCCTCTCTCTTCATATATACTGTCTCCCTCTCTCTTCATATATACTGTCTCCCTCTCTCTTCATATATACTGTCTCCCTCTCTCTTCATATATACTGTCTCCCTCTCTCTCTTCATATATACTGTCTCCCTCTCTCTTCATATATATACTGTCTCCCTCTCTCTTCATATATACTGTCTCCCTCCCACTCTCTTCATATATACTGTCTCCCTCTCTCTTCATATATACTGTCTCCCTCCTCTCTTCATATATACTGTCTCCCTCCCTCTCTCTTCATATATACTGTCTCCTCTCTCTTCATATATACTGTCTCCCTCTCTCTCTTCATATATACTGTCTCCCTCTCTCTTCATATATATACTGTCTCCCTCTCTCTCTTCATATATACTGTCTCCCTCTCTCTTCAGATATATTGTCTCCTCTCCCTCTCTCTTCAGATATACTGTCTCCCTCCATCTCTCTTCATATATACTGTCTCCCTCTCTCTTCATATATACTGTCTCCCTCTCTCTTCATATATACTGTCTCCCTCTCTCTTCAGATATACTGTCTCCCTCTCTCTTCATATATACTGTCTCCCATCTCTCTTCTTGTATATTGTCTCCCTCGCTCTTCAGATATACTGTCTCCCCTTTCTCTCTTCAGATATATTGTCTCCCTCCCTCTTCATATATACTGTCTCCCTCCCACCCTCTTCATATATACTGTCTCCCTCTCTCTTCAGATAAACTGTCTCCCTCTCTCTTCATATATACTGTCTCCTCTCTCTTCATATATACTGTCTCCCTCCCTCTTCATATATACTGTCTCCCTCTCTTTTCAGATATACTGTCTCCCTCCTCTTCATATATACTGTCTCCCTCTCTCTTCATATATACTGTCTCCCTCTCTCTTCATATATACTGTCTCCCTCTCTCTTCATATATACTGTCTCCCTCCTCTCTCTTCAGATATACTGTCTCCTCTCTCCTCTCTCTTCATATATACTGTCTCCCTCCATCTTTCTTCATATATACTGTCTCCCTCTCTCTTCATATATACTGTCTCCCTCTCTCTTCATATATACTGTCTCCCTCTCTCTTCATATATACTGTCTCCCTCTCTCTTCATATATACTGTCTCCCTCTCTCTCTTCTTCTCTGTATATACTGTCTCCCTCTCTCTCTTCATATATACTGTCTCCCTCTCTCTTCAGATATACTGTCTCCCTCTCTCTTCATATATACTGTCTCCTCCCACTCTCTTCATATATACTGTCTCCCTCCCTCTCTTCATATATACTGTCTCCCTCCCTCTTCATATATACTGTCTCCCTCTCTCTTCATATATACTGTCTCCCTCTCTCTTCATATATACTGTCTCCCTCTCTCTTCATATATACTGTCTCCCTCTCTCTTCATATATACTGTCTCCTCTCTCTCTTCATATATACTGTCTCCCTCTCTCTTCATATATACTGTCTCCCTCTCTCTTCAGATATACTGTCTCCCTCCTCTCTCTTCAGATATACTGTCTCCCTCTCTCTCTTCATATATACTGTCTCCCTCCCTCTCTCTCATATATACTGTCTCCCTCTCTCTTCATATATACTGTCTCCCTCTCTCTTCATATATACTGTCTCCCCTCTCTCTTCAGATATACTGTCTCCCTCCTCTTCATATATACTGTCTCCCCTCTCTCTTCATATATACTGTCTCCCTCTCTCTCTTCATATATACTGTCTCCCTCTCTCTTCATATATACTGTCTCCCTCTCTCTTCATATATACTGTCTCCCTCTCTCTTCATATATACTGTCTCCCTCTCTCTTCAGATATACTGTCTCCCTCCCTCTCTCTTCATATATACTGTCTCCCCTCTCTCTTCATATATACTGTCTCCCCTCTCTCTTCATATATACTGTCTCCCCTCTCTCTTCAGATATACTGTCTCCCTCCCTCTTCATATATACTGTCTCCCTCTCTCTTCATATATACTGTCTCCCTCTCTCTTCATATATACTGTCTCCCTCTCTCTTCATATATACTGTCTCCCTCTCTTCATATATACTGTCTCCCTCTCTCTTCATATATACTGTCTCCTCCCCTCTCTCTTCAGATATACTGTCTCCCTCCTCTCTCTTCATATATACTGTCTCCCTCTCTCTTCATATATACTGTCTCCCTCCTCTCTTCATATATACTGTCTCCCTCCTCTCTTCAGATATATACTGTCTCCCTCTCTCTTCATATATACTGTCTCCCTCTCTCTCTTCATATATACTGTCTCCCTCTCTCTTCAGATATATACTGTCTCCCTCTCTCTTCATATATACTGTCTCCCTCTCTCTTCATATATACTGTCTCCCTCCCCTCTCTCTTCAGATATATACTGTCTCCCTCTCTCTTCAGATATACTGTCTCCCTCTCTCTTCATATATACTGTCTCCCTCTCTCTTCATATATACTGTCTCCCTCTCTCTCTTCAGATATACTGTCTCCCCTCTCTTCAGATATACTGTCTCCCTCTCTCTCTTCATATATACTGTCTCCCCTCCCTCTTCATATATACTGTCTCCCCTCTCTCTTCATATATACTGTCTCCCCTCTCTCTTCATATATACTGTCTCCCTCTCTCTTCATATATATACTGTCTCCCCTCTCTTCAGATATACTGTCTCCCTCTCTCTTCAGATATACTGTCTCCCTCCTCTCTCTTCAGATATATACTGTCTCCCTCTCTCTTCATATATACTGTCTCCCCTCTCTCTTCAGATATACTGTCTCCCTCTCTTCAGATATACTGTCTCCCTCTCTCTTCATATATACTGTCTCCCTCTCTCTTCATATATATACTGTCTCCCTCTCTCTTCATATATACTGTCTCCCTCTCTCTTCATATATACTGTCTCCCTCTCTCTTCATATATACTGTCTCCCTCCCTCTTCATATATACTGTCTCCCTCTCTCTTCAGATATACTGTCTCCCTCCTCTCTTCATATATACTGTCTCCCTCTCTCTTCATATATACTGTCTCCCTCTCTCTTCAGATATACTGTCTCCCTCCTCTCTTCATATATACTGTCTCCCTCTCTCTTCAGATATACTGTCTCCCTCCTTCTTCATATATACTGTCTCCCTCTCTCTTCAGATATACTGTCTCCCTCTCTCTTCAGATATACTGTCTCCCTCCCTCTCTTCAGATATACTGTCTCCCTCTCTCTCTTCAGATATACTGTCTCCCTCTCTCTCTTCAGATATACTGTCTCCCCTTCCTCTCTCTTCAGATATATTGTCTCCTCTCCCTCTCTCTTCTTATATACTGTCTCCCCTCCATCTCTCCTCTCATATACTGTCTCCCCTCTCTCTTCGTATATACTGTCTCCCCTCTCTCTTCAGATATACTGTCTCCCCACTCTCTTCAGATATACTGTCTCCCCTCCTTCTCTCTTCATATATACTGACTCCCCTCTCTCTTCAGATATACTGTCTCCCCTCCCTCTTCAGATATATTGTCTCCCCTCTCTCTTCATATATACTGTCTCCCCTCTCTCTTCATATATACTGTCTCCCTTCCCACTCTCTTCAGATATTTTGTCTCCCCTCCCTCTCACCTCTCTGTGAATCATACTGTAGACAGGTTGTTCCTCCAAATGGGTGCCTTTGGTCATTTAAGTAGAAATTGTCCACAAATATTGAATTTTATATTAAGATTCCTCTACTACAGACCACATCTGATTTTATATATGAATAAAGACTTGCTAAAGTGAATACTCTGTGACTTCTAGAAAGATTTTAACCCACTTAACCCCAATATGTTTTGTTTTTGTTGTTGCTAGGTTGTGTTATCTAGCGCTAGTCGGCTGTACCTGCGCCAAAACTCCGGTATTTGTCATCCTATAGCTTGCTATCCATCTTCTTTTTAAAAAGTGATCCAACATGTTTTCAGCACTTTGATTTCCATGACTGATCAAACCATATTTTCTCATGGCCTTCTCTTGTCCCTCTGCAGCAGACATAGTGAGAAATATGTTTCTAACATCAAGTCACAATACAATCACAGTATCGAATTGTAATACATATAAAATCGTGAGAATCGCAAAACATACTGTATGGGCACCTAATTATTGTGATAATATCTTATAGTGAGGTCCCTGGCAATTCTCAGCCCTAGTAGATAGAGAGGCTAGAAATGTTTGAACAATTTAAACACATATTGCCACTGTCACAAGGAGATTTATGGATGAAGTAGTCAACCCTGTTACAGTCAACCCTGTTACAGTCAACCCTGTTACGGTCAACCCTCTTACGGTCAACCTTGTTACTTTATTAGCCACTTAATAGGCACTTACTATAGTCCTTTTTTTAAATTTTATTTAACCTCTTGACAGTAGAGGATGCCTGGTTGCTCTTCAAAAGTGCTTTCCTCTCCATCTTAAATAAGCATGCCCCATAAAAAAAAAACTAGGAACAGATATAGCCCTTGGTTCACATCAGACTTGGCTGCCCTTGACCAGCACAAAAACATCCTGTGGCGTTCTGCATTAGCATCGAATAGCCCCCACGATATGCAACTTTCCAGGGAAGTCAGGAACCAATATACTCAGTCAGTTAGGAAAGCTAAAGCTAGCTTTTTCAAACAGAAATTTGCTTCCTGTAGCACTAATTTCAAAAAGTTTGGGGACACTGTAAAGTCCACGGAGAATAAGAGCACCTCCTCCCAGCTGCCCACTGCACTGAGGATAGGAAACACTATCACCACCAATAAATCTACGATAATATATCATTTCAATAAGCATTTTTCCACGGCTGGCCATGCTTTCCACCTGGCTACTCCTTCCTTGGCCAACATCTCAGCACTCCCTGCAGCAACTTCAACGAGCTTCAACGCCATACAACACTCCTTCCGTGGCCTCCAACTGCTCTTAAATGCAAGTAAAACTAAGTCCATGCTCTTCAACCGATTGCTGCCCACACCCTCCGCCTGACTAGTGTCACTACTCTGGACGGTTCTGACCTACAATATGTGGACAACTACAAATACCAGACTCTTCCAGACTCACATTAAGCATCTCCAATCCAAAATGTAATCTAGAATCGGCTTTCTATTTCGTAACAAAGCCTCCTTCACTCATGCCGCCAAACATACCCTCGTAAAACTGACTATCCTACCGATCACAGTCCCATCCATTTTATCACCAAAACCCCATATACTACCCACCACTGCGACCTGTATGCTCTCGTTGACTGGCCCTCACTACATATCCGTCGCCAAACCCACAGGTCATCTATAAGTCTTTGCTAGGTAAAGCCCCGCCTTATCTCAGCTCAATGGTCACCATAGCAACACCCACCCATAGCACGCGCTCCAGCAGGTATATTGCACTGGTCATCCCCAAAGCCAACACTTAATTTTTTTCAATATTCTAACTTCTAACAAATCTAACTGCCTGTAGCTCAGGCCCTGAAGCAAGGATATGCATATTCTTGGTACCATTTGAAAGGAAACACTTTGAAGGTTGTGGAAATGTGAATTGAATGTAGGAGAATATAACACAATAGATCTGGTAGAAGAAAATACAAAGAAAAAAACAACTTTTTTTTTTCTACCACCATCTTAAAAAAATGCAAGAGAAAGGTCACAGTTCTAGCCATCACTCTGGTAATTCCAATAGTGTCCACAAGATGGCAGCAGTGTATGTGCAAAGTTTCAGATTGATAACTTGAAGTATGAGTGAACTACAATACTTTTAGTGTGATGTCCCCAGGTACATTTGGGCAAATTGTGAAGGAGACATTCCCATTCATATAAAAATTTTCTGCAAGAATATCGTCAAATCTGTACACTTGGACTTTGATTTAGCTTTCCAAGTATTAGTAGCCATATTATAAGTTAAACATTTTCAAAACAACCAGTTTTCATAACTTCATAACTCTGAATATCCTTATCATTTTTGTCCAAAATGAAAAGGCATGCTGTCGTACAAGGTTAGTAGCTACATTTTATGACATATACATGGTTTATATAAGCCCAGTTCATTAACTATCTAGCTAGCTTTGTTTGACCCCGATTAGTGCTTATTTGACAAAGATACAGTCATTCAAGTGATGACAGCCCGCATCATCGGCGTGCGTTGAAGGCGTCGCTCTCTGACCAATTATGGTGTCCTATAGGATATACTACACCCTTAATGATATAGTGAAGTCTTGTTAACTTCTAGGATCTCTGAGGAATACATACAAATGTGATTTGACTGGTTGAAACAACGTTTAGGGTGAGATTTTCACAGATTACTTTATTTTCAAATTGAACGAGTGGAAATACAAAATCGATCGTGCATGCTATATGGACCTTTTTAGGATATGAAAAATGATTTTATCCAACAAAACAACACTTCATGTTATCTCTGGGACCCTTTGGATGACAAATCAGAGCAAGATTTCAGAATGTAAGTACACATTTCACCTTCAGAGGGGAATTTATCAAACCTATCATGGTGAAAAAAAAAATGTTGTTAGGAGCTACTGTAAATTGAACAGTGCAGTTATATTAACAAGAATTTAAGCTTTCAGCCGATATAGGACACTTCTATGTTCCGACATTTGTTGTTTCTCTAAAATCTGCGATCTAGACATAATGCGCTGCATGATTTACAACTGTCCCGTTGACAGAATGCCGATCCTTAAGATAAGCATCAGCTGTCTGAGCAAAAAAATTTATAATAAAATAAAGACATATGGGAAAACCCCCCAAAAATGTCACCAAGTTACATTATTCAAAAGGCACCTAACTGGTGGAACAACCCAGATGGCATACGTTTCAAATGGCAGAAATAAATATAAAGGCCCAGGTTAACAGGGTTTTAATTGCCTGGCTACCCAGACTCCTTGCTCCGGCCAAACTCCACGCCACGCCCATGGATGTTAGTTTCTTCTCCTCAATGAGTCTGGATCTGAGTACCTCCCCGACCCTTTACCGATTGCGAACACATTCAGGGCCGTCTGATACGATACTCTGATTGGTTAGAGATAATCCAATCACTAATGACTTTGTTTTGTACAACACCCCTCGCGCCCCTCGTCCCCACAAATGACTTAAATTATGGCAGTCTCAGACTAAAGTATGTAGCGAACGACGAAGAATTGAGTATGTGTCGTCAGGCTAGGGTCTTTAGCCCCCCTATAGAACTGTAATGTATGTTGGACATGTGACCTCCATACAGGGCACCAATGAAATGTAGCAGACACACACACCGCATTGGTTAATGCATGCATCTTGCATGACAGCAAGACGCAAATTATAAAAAGCTTTTGATGATGCATGTGTTGGGGAGATGTCCATGTATGTGATTCAGTTTTTATGTTGAAAGTGAAAGGTTTTCCAAGAAGAACTACAACGAGAGCTGAAGCTTTGGGAACGGCGGAGTTATTATTTTATAAAGTGGAGCAGGCTGAGAAACCCTTTCAAACTGCTTCCAACGTCTCTCTCTCTCTCTCTCTCTCTGCAGACCAAAGCTCCGCTGCATTATTCAGGCTTTTCTGAATTATTGGGTCGAGGCCTCGCGCACCAAGGCTGGTCCTAACGGCACACGCAGTACAGTATACTGCCTGCATACCTCCTAATACATTTGAAGGAGATTGGTATTACAAAATACATTAAGGCTGTACTGCTATCTTATATATCTGTCTATTGAGAAAGAGTGACACAGCCGTTCTGTCGATGATTAGGCTGTCAGTGAGAAGCACGGTGTGCCCGGGTTCAGATTTCTGTGTAAATGTAGCTTTGCTGCGTGTCTGCAGCGAGTCATTGTGTGGATGAGTATCTGGCACAGAGTGCTGGGTTTTGTACAGCTGTGTACTCTGTCTCTCTTGTTTATAACACGATGGGAGTTTGTCTTTTTAATTTCCGCAGGGGAGAGAGATGCACGCATGGCAGCATCCCAGACAGATGTAATACCTGAACCACGGATATAGCTAATGTGCTGTGTGTCTGAGAGTCAATGTATTTCTCAAGCAATATGTGGTTTTGTGGAGGTGGGTGAGAGTGTGTGTATTTATCAAGCAATATGTGGTTTTGTGGAGGTGGGTGAGAGTGTGTGTATTTATCAAGCAATATGTGGTTTTGTGGAGGGGGATGAGAGTGGGTATTGTGAGGAGAATCTGATCATCTCATCTCTAGTCTAGAGCCAGTTTTTAGAAAGGAACTAAAGGAAAAATCTCCCTCTCCTGGTCAAAGGCTGAACTAACTCAATCACTGTGTGTGTGTGTGTGTGTGTGTATATGTCAATGTTCAATGATGTACTATGCTTACACTGAGTGCATGTTCAGAGAGGTATTGATGGCTATTGCTAATGTGTTTCTTGTCTGTATTGTTTAGCTGGAGGTAGTGGGTTCTGGCCCATATCCTGTTCACTCACACGCAAACATGTGCGTGTGCTCAATACCCATATGTGTGCATGTGTAACAGTTATTAAATGCGTTGAGAATATCACCCGGTTTATATACAGTATGTAAAGTTGAAGCATGGCTACATTCTTGGCAATTCCGGACATATTTTTCTGTTTTTCCCTGCAAGCCTAACAGACGTGGGGTGGCAGATCATATTGTTTGTGCGCTACAAATGTTTGTTGTGTTTCTGTTTTGGATACAGATGAGAAGTGAAACGTTAAGGCAGGATCCCCCGAAGTCGCCCCCAGTCTCTCTCACACACACAACCCAGAAAACTAACGGTATAGTAAAATCCCTGATTATACGTGTTCCAATGTGTTACTTAGCTATACATGTTGTCTCAGTCTCTCTCTATAAGTGTGTAATAGTGTGTCACAGTGTTTGGACATAATAGATGCCTATTCTGTCCTCGTGGGCTCCCCGTTTTTGTATCATGGTAGTGCTCTTCAGAATGGGGAGATGGGGGAGGGGTAGGGGGACTGGGAGGGGGGGAGCATGTGTGTCACCGTGGGTGAAAGGGGGGGAGGTAGCGAATCAGTTATGCTGTGGAGCTCTTACCCCTCTGGAGGTGGCCCCAAGGGGACTGTAAATCTATCGGACACCGCCTGTGTCCCAGACACTCTTTGAGAGCAAATCAAAGAGCCTGTTATAGGCGTTTGAGGTTTGGACAGCCTATCAGAGTTATTATTCCTGATGCTTATTGTGTGGATACCCAATCAACAGCCAACCATGGCCTTGGTTTTGGTAGCATGGTTGGTTTCCTCTAACACAGGTCATTCCTCTGTCTCGTATTACTATAGCAATCCATTTAATGGATTAAATGAAGCCGTTTTATGCAATGATTGATACAATGCATTATCAGGGAGTTATATTAGCTACACTCACACACACAGCACACAGGACACACAGTTACACATTCTCAAGTTGGCACATATCTAGTCCAAGCACTCAGCCTCTTTCCTGCCTGGGAGATGGTTTTGTTGGCTTGTTTGTGTCAAATATTCCACATATTTTTCTCCCTGCAGCTAAACTAGGAACCCAAACAGTACTAAATTAAAAACCCAGACACTACTAAACTAGTAACCCAGACACTACCAAACTAGTAACCTAAACACTACTAAATTAAAAACCCAGACACTACTAAACTACTAACCCAGACACTACTAAACTAGTAACCCAGACACTACTAAACTAGTAACCCAGACACTACTAAACTAGTAACCCAGACACTACTAAACTACTAACCCAGACACTACTAAACTAGTAACCCCGACACTGGCATGCATGCTGACTTCCAATTAGATTCAGCTCTGCAGCTTCAATAACACACTGTCGTCTGTTGCCTTTAGAAATGATAGTTTGCTTTGTCTTTTCCAATAGGTCACATTTCCTTATGCACAGTTATTCTAATATGAAAGATGGTCACTATAGTATTACGTTCATGTCTTTCTATCAGTTTTACATAAGCCATGAAGGTACGTAGGTAGACTGATTTCAGCCATGCTAAGATGCTAAGATTTTCCTCCAGTTACTTTGCTGTCACCCATGCAGTAGCTAATTATGTGATTCCAAAGCATTGTGGGCATTATGCCATTGTTTTCCATGTGAGTGAGTGTTGTGTTTGGTTACTCGGTCTGTATCTATATCTGCGGGGTGTGTGTGTGCACGCTGTGTATTGCCGTGTCCTGGTTTTCATCTTGTTCCTTCCTGTGACTCTGGTCCCGCCCCTGTCCTACTTATCGAGGAACTAGGGGAAAACAGATTTGGAAATAAATGATTAAGTACGAGTTGGATTAAATACTGGGAGCGATTCATTGTGTAGGTGTGTGTGTGTGCATGAGGTTTAAAAACTCCTCAAATCTATCTCTGTGAATAATTTGTGGTTATGATAAATATATTTAAGGAATAGGCAATTGGCCATGTGATGTTACACAAGCTATGGGTTTCTTCTGCATGACTTCCCATCATGCAGGCAGTGTACTTTACATCATTACACATTTATCTCTGCTCTCATTTCTCCATCCCCCTCTTCCATCTTTCTTTCCCTTTCAGCTCTCCCTCCCTCACTCCCAGTCTCTCCCTCGTTTTCTCTCCACCTCTCTGATTCTCTCCCGTTTTACTGTATTTCTCCCTCCCCCCTCTCTCTCTCATTCTCTCACTTGCCTCCCACTCTCTCCCTTCCTCCTCTCTCCACCCCCCTTCATCTTCTCTCTCTCTCCCTCCCTTCCTCCTCTCAATTCAATTCAATTTGCTTTATTGGCATGACGTAACAATGTACATATTGCCAAAGCTTACTTGGGATATTTACAATATGAAAATAATAACAATCACAATTGTCAACAGGACAACAGTAACAACAATAACCAAGGGTCAAAATAACCACACATTGAACAATAACACTAAGCATACAGTAGAGGACATGTGCAGATTGATTGGTCTGTCAGACACTGTCCCTCATCTTATGTCAGGCAGCAATGTAGTGCGCTGCCAACCCACAGCTTTCTGCTTCCTCCCCCAACAGGATGGGTAGCCTATTCTCATCAGAGAGGTCTTTGAAACCTTGAATAAGGGTTTCAAATTTGGGGAAATGACACTCTCTAATTGTTTTATATTTTTGACATTTTTTCAGGAAATGCAGCTCTGTCCCAGGTTCTGCTGTGGTGCAGTGGTTGCACAGCCTTTCCTCTACAGGGAGCCAGGTTTTCCTGTGTCTACCCTTCTCAATGGCAAGGCTGTGCTCACTGAGCCTGTACTTTGTCAAGGTTTTTCTAAGGTTTTGATCAGTAACCATGGTCAAACAGTTTGCCATGGTGTACTGTCGATTTAGGGCCAGATGGCACTGCATTTTGCTTTGTGCTTGTGCTTGTGTTTCCCAATGAGAAATGTAGTTTTGTTTTAATTGTGACGTAATTTGTTTTATTCTGATTGATTGGATGTTCTGGTCCTGAGGCTCTCTCTCTCCCTCCTTTCCTCCTCCCTCTCTCTCTCCCTTCCCACTGTATCACAGTATCTTTGTCATTAGCGTAATTCTGCAGTGGGGGGTTCTATTGATAGCATTATTAAAACAGAGTCCTGCATAGACTGTATGTTACACAAGCCTACAGAGGACTGTAATAGTCTGTCTGTTACACAAGCCTACAGAGGACTATAAGAGTCTGTCTGGTACACAAGCCTACAGAGGACTATAAGAGTCTGTCTGTTGCACAAGCCTACAGAGGACTATAAGAGTCTATCTGTTGCACAAGCCTACAGAGGACTGTAATAGTCTGTCTGTTACACAAGCCTACAGAGGACTATAAGAGTCTGTCTGTTACACAAGCCTACAGAGGACTATAAGAGTCTGTCTGGTACACAAGCCTACAGAGGACTATAAGAGTCTGTCTGTTGCACAAGCCTACAGAGGACTATAAGAGTCTATCTGTTGCACAAGCCTACAGAGGACTGTAATAGTCTGTCTGTTACACAAGCCTACAGAGGACTGTATCTCTGCTGCGCTGCTCTTACAGCAGGAAGCACACACAGAGGAGGCATACAGCTGTGGAAGATGGGTCACTAAGTGCTACAGAAAGGGTGTTTCTCCTTCTGGTCTTGTCCATAAGGGAGGCATGGTAATAAAGAGATGCATCACATAGGTGTATGGCATAGATGCTGCTCCCAATACTGTGCTTATCATAGCAATACATAGACAACGTGGTGTGTGTCTGTGTCAGTATCTGTCCTCAAAAAGGGATATGGTCACTGTATGGTCTGTGTTACCACAGATAGAGGGGAGGTCTCTGGCCAGCAGCAGCCCAGTGCGTGTGCGTGTGCGTGTGCGTGTGTGTGTGTGTGTATTTCTTTGCGTGTCACATCGTGGGGAGTATGCATTGTACTCACTGCTCAGAGATGACAGGGCAGTGTGAATGTGAATATGAACAGAAGCAGATAGGAATCTCTGAATAGGAAAGCTGTGCAGAAAGAAGGAGGAGATCCAGAAGGAATTGTGTTATCATTCATGCTCTCAGCTGCCTTTGAATAATAAGCTTTCAGCCATGTGTGTGGTACTGTGTGTGTGTGTGTGTGCATTTGATTATGTGTTTGAGTGTGTGTTTGAGTGTGTGTTTGAGTGTGTGTTCACATGTCCTCAGCCCCCGCTCCCTCATGGTCAGGTGTGGTTACCACGGAGACCAGAGAGCTGTGCAGAACGAGAAAGGAGGAGAGGAGGAGAAACTCGCCTGTGAGCGTGTTCTGCTAACAGACCTCCCCACCCCTCCTTTGTGTGCTTCCACAGAAACACTCTCTCACCCACTAACATACACACTAACTTACACACTAACACACACATTCTCTCACCCACTAACATACACACTAACATACACACTAACACACACACTCTCTCACCCACTAACATACACACTAACATACACACTAACACACACACTCTCTCACCCACTAACATACACACTAACATACACACTAACACACACACTCTCTCACCCACTAATATACACACTAACATACACACTAACACACACACTCTTTCACCCACTAATATACACACTAACACACACACTAACACACACACTAACACACACACTAACACACACACTAGCACACACACTAGCACACACACTAGCACACACACTAACACAAACACTAAGATACACACTAACACAAACACTAATATACACACTAACACACACACTAGCATACACACTAACACACACACTAGCATACACACTAACACACACACTAGCACACACACTAACACAAACACTAAGATACACACTAACACAAACACTAATATACACACTAACACAAACACTAATATACACACTAACACACACACTAGCATACACACTAACACACACACTAACACACACACTAACACACACACTAACACTAACACACACACTAACACACACACTAACACACACACTAACACACACACTAACACACACACTAACACACACACTAACATAAACACTAAGATACACACTAACACACACACTAACACAAACACTAATATACACACTAACATACACACACTAGCATACACACTAACACAAACACTAACATACACACTAACACACACACTAACACACACACTAATATACACACTAACACATACACTAACATACACACACACACACTAACACACACACACACACACTAACACACACACTAACATACACACACACACACACACACACACACACACACACACACACACATATAGGCTACACACATCAACACCCTCAAACAAATCTCCCTTGGTACCCACCTTCTTGCTCCCTCTCTCTCCCTGCCCCTCCTGGTTAATAAGACAGACAGACAGACTCATACACCATTTATCTACGATCAGGACGTTCTGTCTCTTTATTTACCAACTGTTTACTAGTTATTAATAATGTAGAGCGTTCGGTTATCATACCCTCTGGACATGTTGCATCTCATCAAAGGAAATGTAATGAGGAATAGTCTGGGAGATTCCATGCAGCAGAATTCCAGTGTAATTGAGGAGACTGAATACTCATGTATGTGTGTATTTGTGTAGGGGTGTTTGTGTTTTTGCTTGTGTGCAAGCGTCCTGTCTTCATTGCTAATTGTTTCAATGCCCCCTCTGCGGATCCTCCACTGGCCCATCCCAGCAGTATAGTGAGCAGTGAGAGGAGGAAATTCTGCCGTTGGTCTATGACATCAGCACATTTCACACCTCAGGGGAATAATTAGGAATAATCAATTTCCCACCGCATGTCCCTACTGAGCATGCTCTATTTGAGGCCTGACTCCACTCAGGGTGCGTCAATGGGAGACATGGATATGGCCAGATATGGGTCAGCTAACATTTACTTAAAGAGCAATGATAGTATATAGCTAACATTAGGGAAAAGACAGAGACAGCGAGACACCTTGATGACACCGTGCTGCCTGCCTGCCTTTCCCTCAGATGACCACTCAAACCATGAACTTTCTAATGACTGTCCATCTCATGATGTCTGGATGTCTGGATGTCTGGATGTCATGATGTTATGATGTCATGATGTTATGATGTCATGATGTTATGATGTCATGATGTCCTGATGCCATGATGTTGTGATGTCATATATACAAAAAAGTGCTATATAAGTTGATGACATTATACGAAGGCACTTACCCTCCTGACATAACTAAATAACCACGAGGCGGGGCTATATTGGAATGTTGATAAGTCACTAAGTGCTGAAATCCCTTTTCCTTGGTGAACGGCTATAACGCCACAATACGTACTCATTATTGTCTTTTAGGACTTGTGCATCTGAAAGTGTGGGATATGAAAGAATCTTTTGTGCTTCAGTTTCATTTGTTAAGAGAGTGTAGTTCAGCTGTGTCTACATACGCTATACAGTGGCAAGAACCCTTTGGAACCCTTTGGAATTGCGTGGATTTCTGCATAAAATGGTCATCAAATTTTATCTGATCGTCATCTAAGTACCAACAATAGACAAACACAGTGTGCTTAAACTAATAACACACAAATTATTGTATTTGTCTTGTCTATATTGAATACATAATTTAAACATTCACAGTGTAGGTTGGAAAAAGTATGTGAACCCCTAGGCTAATGACGGAGTCCGCTAACCTGGAGTCCAATCAATGAGACGAGATTGGAGATGCTGGTTAGAGCTGCCTTGCCCTATAAAAGACACTCACAAAATTAGATTTTGCTATTCACAATAAGCATTGCCTGATGTGAACCATGCCTTTAACAAAAGAGATTTCAGAAGACCTAAGATAAAGAACTGTTGACTTCCATAAAGCTGGAAAGGGTTACAAAAGTATCTCTAAAAGCCTTGATGTTCATCAGTCCACGGTAAGACAAATTGTCTATAAATGGATAAGGTTCAGCACTGTTGCTACTCTCCCTAGGAGTGGCCATCCTGCAAAGATGACTGCAAGAGCACAGCGCAGAATGCGCTGAGGTTAAGAAGAATCCTAGAGTCAGCTAAAGACTTACAGAAATTTCTGGAACATGCTAACATCTCTGTTGACGAGTCTACGATACGTAAAACACTAAACAAGAATGGTGTTCATGGGAGGACACCACGGAAGAAGCCACTGCTGTCCCAAAAAAACATTGCTGCACGTCTGAAGTTTGCAAAAGTGACCTGGATGTTCCCCAGCGCTACTGGCAAAATATTCTGTGGACAGATTTAACTACAGTTGAGTTGTTTGGAAGGAACACACAACACTATGTGTGGAGATAAAAAGGCACAGCACAGCTACATCGAAACCTCATCCCAACTTTAAAGTATGGTGGAGGAAGCATCATTGTTTGGGGCTGCTTTGCTGCCTCAGGGCCTGGACAGCTTGCTATCCGAAAAATGAATTTGACCAAAAAATAAATTCCCAAGTTTATCAAGACATTTTGCAGGAGAATGTTAGGTTATCTGTCCGCCAATTGAAGCTCAACAGAAGTTGGGTGATGCAACAGGACAACGACCCAAAACACAGAAGTAAATCAACAACAGAATGGCTTCAACAGAAGAAAATACGCCTTCTGGAGTGGCCCAGTCAGAGTCCTGACCTCAACCCGATTGAGATGCTGTAGCATGACCTCAAGAGAGCAGTTCACACAAAACATCCCAAGAAAATTGCTGAACTGAAACAGTTTTGCAAAGAGGAATGGTCCAAAATTCCTCCTGACTGTTGTGCAGGTCTGATCTGCAACTACAGAAAACGTTTGGTTGAGGTTTTTGCTGCCAAAGGAAGGTCAACCAGGTATTAAATCCAAGGGTTCACATACTTTTTCTACCTTGCACTGTGAATGTTTACACGGTGTGTTCAAGAAAGACATGAAAACGTATAATTGTTTGTGTGTTATTAGTTTAAGCAGACTGTGTTTGTCTACTGTTGTGACCTAGATGAAGATCAGATAAAATGTTATGACTAATTTATGCAGAAATCCAGGTAATTCCAAAGGGTTCACATACTTTTTCTTGCCACTGTATATACAAAAGTATGTGGACACCCCTTCAAATTAGTGGATTTGACTATTTCAGCCACACCCATTGCTGACAGGTATATAAAATTGAGCACACATGCAATCTCCATAGACAAACATTGACAGTAGAATAGCCTTACTGAAGAGCTCAGTGACTTTCAATGTGGCACAATCATAGGATGCCACCTTTCCAACAAGTCAGTTCTGCAAATTTCTGCCCTGCTCCGCTCAACTGTAAGTGCTGTTATTGTGAAGTGGAAATGTTTAGGAGCAATAATGGCTCAGCCGGTAAGTGGTAGGCCACATAAACTCACAAAATGGGACTGCCGAGTGCTGAAGTGTGTAACACGTAAAAATCGTATGTTCTCAGTTGCAACACTCACTACCGAGTTCCAAACTGCCTCTGGAAGCAATGTCAGCACAAGAACTGTTCGTCGGGAGCTACATGAAATGGGTTTCCATGGCCAAGCAGCCGCACACAAGCCTAAGATCACCATGCGCAATGCCAAGCGTCAGCTGGAGAGGTGTAAAGCTCAGCGCCATTGGACTCTGGAACAGTGGAAACGCCTTCTCTGAAGCGATCAATAACACTTCACCATCTGCTGTCCGACGGACAAATTTGGGTTTGGCAGATGCCAGGATAATGCTACCTGCCCCAATGCATAGTGCCAACTGTACAGTTTGGTGGAATAATGGTCTGGGGCTGTTTTTCATGGTTCGGGCTAGGCCCCTTACAGTGAAGGGAAATCTTAATGCTACAGCATACAATGACATTCTAGATGATTCTGTGCTTCCAACTTTGTGGCAACAGTTTGTGGAAGGCTCTTTCCTGTTTCAGCATGACAATGCCCCTGTGCACAAAGCGAGGTCTTTACAGAAATGGTTTGTCAATCGGCATGGTAGAACTTGACTGGCCTGCACAGAGCCCTGACCTCAACCCCATCAAACACCTTTGGGATGAATTGGAATGCCGACTGCGAGCCAGGCCTAATCTCCCAACATCAGTGCCCAACCTCACTAATGCTCTTGTGGCTGAATGAAAGCAAGTCCCCGCAGCAATGTTCCAACATCTAGTGGAAAGCCTTCCCAGAAGAGTGGAGGCTGTTAAAGCAGCAAAGAGGGGACCAGCTCCATATTAATGCCCATGATTTTGGAATGAGATATTCGACGAGCAGGTGTCCACATACTTTTGAAAATGTAGTGTTGTTCAGTTTAGCTGTGTGTTCGTAGTTCATTTTAGCTGTGAGTTTGTTAGAGTAGTTTGTAAATGTAGTGATTTTGGCTCAGTCGGGGTCAGGGTTCAACAGGCTGTTCAGTAGACTGTGATCCATACGCCAAATCATATGATTCTGCACTGTGTAGGAGATCAAGTTGAGTGTGTGTGTTAGGGCTGCATAACTAATCAAATTCACATAGAAATCACATGTTGACATGTGCAATATCCATATCCATCATCCTAATTCTAGGATTCCAACAGTTCACCAAAAAATGTTGATCCACATTGCAAGCCAAATCACAATCGCAATATTTGGTTAAAAAAATGTGGCCCATATCGTGCAGCCCTTATGTGTGTGTGTGTGTGTGTGTCTGTGTGTAACAGAGAGAGAGCAGTACGTACGTGCAAGAATGACTAATTATTGTGCATGTAGGCCCATACTGTTATGTGTCTGCTCTGGTCTCTCCTACTGTGACCTAGAAATCCTCTGATTGGGTCAGACCTGCCAAGTTATTATTTGTATTGGGCGAAGTAGATTATGACTTCGGAATATGATGATGATTAATATTTCAAATCATGTTTCATGTTTCCAACTGAATGGAAATGGGACAGGAGCCTCTGCACCCAGGGCCTAATCCTGGGATTATACATAACCAAACGTCCATAAACTCCTAACCGCGGTCTCTGTGGAGATACAGGGTAACATACAATAAATACACCAAAATACCCAGAAATCTGTTGATAGAGCAGAGCACAACCGGTCCTGCATCAATGAGCAGGACAACAATGTGTGTGTGTGTGTGTGTGTGTGTGTGTGTGTGTGTGTGTGTGTGTGTGTGTGTGTGTGTGTGTGTGTGTGTGTGTGTGTGTGTGTGTGTGTGTGTGTGTGTGTGTGTGTGTGTGTGTGTGTGTGTGAGATATATATAGAGAGAGAAAGCGATAGAGTGCGGAGAGGGGGTGCAAGAGTGGTAAAGAGATGTGGGAGGGGGTTGTCTATTTTTGAAACGTTCCTCCCTTGTATACTGACTACAAACAATACCCCATAACGGCAAGTTTTTAGACATTTTTGCAAATTTATTGAAAATGAAATACATAAGTTTACATACAGTACCAGTCAAAAGTTTGGACACACCTACTCATTCAAAGGTTTTTCTTTATTTTACTATTTTCTACAGTGTCGAATAATAGTGACGACATCAAAACTATGATATAAAACATATGGAATCATGTAGTAACCAAAAAAGTGTTACACAAATCTAAATATATTTTATATTTGAGATGATTTAAAGTAGCCACCCTTTGCCTTGATGACAGCTTTCCACACTCTTGGCATTCTCTCAACCAGCTTCACCTGGAATGCTTTTCCAACAGTCTTGAAGGAGTTCACATATGCTGAGCACTTGTTGGCTGCTTTTCCTTCACTCTGCGGTCCAACTCATTGCAAACCATCTCAAATGGGTTGAGGACAGGTGATTGTGGATGCCAGGTCATGTGATGCAGCATTCCATCACTCTCCTTCTTGGTCAAATAGCCCTTACACAGCCAGGAGGTGTGTTGGGTCATTGTCCTGTTGAAAAACAAAAATGGTAGTCCCTCTAAACGCAAACCAGATGGCACCCCCACACATCACACCTCCTCCTTCATGCTTCACGGTGGGAACCACACATGCCGGAGATCATCCATTCATCTACTCTGCGTCTCACAAAGACATGGCGGTTGGAAATCTCAAATTTGGACTCATCAGACCAAAGGACAGATTTCCACCGGTCTAATGTCCATTGCTCGTATTTCTTGGCCCAAGCAAGTCTATTTCTTATTGGTGTCCTTTAGTAGTGGTTTCTTTGCAGCATTTCAGCCATGAAGGCCTGATTCACGCAGTCTCCTCTGAACAGTTGATGTTGACATGTGTCTGTTACTTGAACTCTGTGAAGCATTTATTTGGGCTGCAATTTCTGAGGCTGGCAACTCTAATGAAATGATCCTCAGCAGAGGTAACTCTGGGTCTTCCTTTCCTGTGGAAGTCCTCTTGAGAGCCAGTTTCATCATAGCGCTTGATGATTTTTGCAACTGCACTTGAAAAAACTTTCAAAGTTCTTGAAATTTTCCAGATTGACTGACCTTCATGTCTTAATGTTTAACTGTTGTTTCTCTTTGCTTTTTTGAGCCGTTCTTGCCATAATATGGACTTGGTCTTTTACCAAATAGGACTATCTTCTGTATACCACCCGTACCTTGTCACAACACAACTAACTGGCTCGAACGCATTAAGACGGAAATAAATTCCACAAATTAACTTTTAACAAGGCACACCTGTTAATTGAAATGCATTCCAGGTGACTACCTTATGAAGCTGGTTGAGAGAATGCCAAGAGTGTGCAAAGCTGTCATCAAGGCAAAGGGTGTTTACTTTGAAGAATCTAAAATGTATTTTGATTTGTTTAACACTTTTGGTTACTACGTGATTCCATATTAGTTATTTCATAGTTTAGACTTTTTTCACTATTGTTCTACAATGTAGAAAATAGTAAAAATAAAGAAAAACCCTGGAATGAGTAGGTGTGTCCAAACTTTTGACTGGTTCTATACATGTTCTTAGTTAGACACATACAGTGTTGTGCCTATGTTCCCTACAGTATTAACTTCTTAGGGAGCGGCTCCCGAGGTGACTGTTATGGAGAGTCTGGCGTGCCCAAAGTAAAATGCCTCCCACTCAGGCCCAGAAAATAGGATATGCACATAATTAGTACTATTGGATAGGAAACACTCTGAAGTTTCTAAAAGTGTTAACATAATGTCTGTGAGTATAACAGAATGGATATAGCAGGCAAAACCCCGAGGAAAATCCATCCGGAATTACAGTTTGAAAGTCTCCCTATTGATTTCAAAGGCAACCAGCTCCGAGACTTCAGTACCTATGGCTTCTACTAGATGTCAACAGTCTCTATACAAAGCCAGGAAACGGTAGCCCTGACCAGAATGGATAGGAAGAGAATATGGTCAAGTGAGCTCAGATGTCAACAAGATTTTGCGGGCGCGCAACCAAGTTTATTTTCCTTTCTTATCGTTCAGGCTACAATCCGGTTGAAATATTATAGTAAATATACATAAAATGATACCTAAGGAAACATTAAAAATTATGTTTGATTTGTTTGGAGAAATATGATAGGTATAATTTGAACGCGTTCTCTTCACGGTTCAATGGGCGACTCAACGGTGGATTTTATGATCGTAACGTGCCAACCAAACAGAGATTTATGGATATAATAAATGACTTTTTCTAACAAAAGAAGCATGGATTGTCTTCGTTGGACACTTGGGAAGCCCTCAGCAGAAGTTCATCAAAGGTAAGCGATTTTATATTCGCGATTTTATGTGTTTTGTGAGACCCGCGTTGGGTTATGAATTTATGCTAATGGATAAATATTGTAGGTGCTACCCTCAAACAATCAAATGTTGTGCTTTCGCCGTAAAGCCTTTTTGAAATCTGACAACGCTGTGATATTGCCAAGAAGCAGAGCTTTTGATGACTATGCAACACTTGTATATTGATGAATGTTTAATAATTCAACTTTTGGATTTTGAATTTGGCGCCTTACATTTCACCGGGTAGTGTCGGGAGTCGGGCGCCCCACTGCTCCCTAAGTAGTTAAAGGTCACTAGTAATGCTATAACAGTAAGTTATGGTCAGCCTTCCATTTAAAGCAAGCCAAGGTGCCTTACTGGCTATACTGGGTAGAAATGGAATAGTTGGCACTGGGAATGTAGATCGATAAATATCACTACACCTTACTACTTCAGGCTTAAGCTTTTGAGAGGGGGAGGGAAGAGGGGAAAGAGATTGAGAGATTGAAGGAGACTTCTGTCATTCATACAGGTTTGATGAACGAGCTAGAGAGATAGAAAGAGACTTTTAAGTCATTCATAAGGGTTTGATGCCTGCTGTTGGGTGGAGTGTAGTACTCATTATCATGGCCTACATACAGTAACTCTGAATTACTATTATTGCCGATTATGCGAACACACACACATTGATATATGTTTTTTTCCCAGCAACCTGACTGAGTTTTTAACTGCATAGGCTGCTGGTGCTGTCCATAGTGCTGAAAGCTTGAACTGCATTTTGCCTACAAGATACACCCCATTTTCAGAGATTCATGTTCAGTGTTGTTAAGTGTTTAGATTTGATTATTGGATTCGTGCTATCTAGTGGAACATGCATAACACCGTATCTGCTGGGTTTTGCAGGCAATTGCATTTCTACGCTTCATGATTGGAGTATGTCACATTTTTCACCACTTGGCGTCACTGTTGACCGTTAGTGTGAGAAATGGTCACGGGCGTTAAGAGGCCCATCCCGCCTTCACAGGGTGAGGACATGTCTTGCTGCTTTGTTACAAAGAGACGCAGGACGAGAGAGCGAATAGTCGGTAGCTAGATCAGTCTGTTTATACCTTCTACAATTGCATCCGAATTTGACAAATAACTTGTTCAAAATCTTGATTGTTTTAAATGTAATTTCATCTCATCGGATCTATCGGTGGCTCATGTTCGATGGAATTATGTCTTTACCGAATAGAAGGAGCTCTATTGTGACGTATTCAGTGCTTGTGTTGCTGGAGTGTTACTGGGAAGCGGTGTCTGGGCAGCTCTCCTACTCCGTCTCAGAGGAGGTAAACCCGGGGACTTCTGTGGGAAATATCGCTAAGGATCTAAACCTCAATGTCCAGGATTTGGAGTCGCGTATGTTTCAGATTGTCACCGGGTCCAAGAGAAAGTATTTCGAGGTAAATCTAAAGACTGGTGTTCTCTATGTGAATGAGAGAATAGACAGAGAGGAGCTCTGTGTGAAGGCTCCGAAATGTACAGTCAGTGTAGAGGCCGTTATAAACAGTCCGTTGAAGCTTTACCGTCTAGAAATCACTATTTTAGATGTTAACGATAATGCTCCGTCATTTATTGAAAAATCACAAAGTATCAATATAGCAGAGAATACATTACCTGGCTTGAGATTCGCCCTAGCAGAGGCAAATGATGCGGATGTGGGTAAGAATACTGTTAGTACATACATGCTTAGCCCTAATGAATACTTCACTCTTGATATACACAAAGGAGGAGAAAGTGTGTCTGCTGAGTTAGTGCTGCAGAAAGCTTTAGACCGAGAGAAACAGTCTGTTATAAAGCTCACACTGACAGCCATTGACGGTGGCAACCCACCGAGGTCGGCCACATCAGAGATTGTAGTTCATGTTTTGGACATCAATGATAATGCTCCAGTTTTTAGTGTCTCGTTGTATAAGACTCGACTTTTCGAGAACGTGGCAATCGGGACATCAGTAATCACTCTGAATGCGTCTGATGTCGATGAAGGCATGAACAGTGAAATTGTGTATTCGCTCAGAAGTAAAGGCCAAGATCATATATTAGATAGATTTCAAATCGATTCTAAAACGGGAACAGTAACAGTTAAAGGTCATATAGATTTCGAAGAAAGTCCTGCCTTTGAGATCCGTGCAGAAGCTAGTGACAGAGGCCAGCCCCCGATGGCAGCTCACTGTAAAGTGTTGGTAGACGTGGTGGACCTCAACGACAATGCCCCTGAGATCACTGTGACGGCACTCTTAGATACAGTGAAGGAAGAGGCTAAGATGGGCACTGCCATTGCTCTCGTGTCCGTCCTCGATAGAGATGGTGGCATGAATGGAATAGTGAAGTGTGAAATTGCTAATGATGTCCCTTTTAAATTGGAAACAAACTATAAAAACTATTATTCGTTAGTGGTCGACGGGCCTCTGGACAGGGAGAGCGTTTCTCAGTATAATGTCACCGTCACAGCTACGGATAAAGGGACCCCGCCTCTCTCCAGCACCAGCGTTATTACTGTACAGGTTTCTGATGTGAATGACAACGCTCCTCGGTTCTCAGAACCCGTGATTAATGTTTATGTGAAAGAGAACAGTCCGGAAGGAGACGTCATTTATACGATATCTGCTTTTGATCCAGATTCAGATGAAAATGCAAAGATGATGTATTTGTTATTAGAAACACGTGTTCCAATATCATCATCTGTAAATATAAACTCGGATACTGGAGATATAGTCAGTCTGCAGTCGTTTAACTATGAGGAGATCAAAACTTTCCAGTTTAAAGTTCAGGCCACAGACTCTGGTGTTCCTCCACTCAGCAGCAACGTGACTGTGAACGTTTTTATCCTGGATGAGAATGACAACAGTCCTGGGATTCTCTCGCCCTATTCTGAACACGGCTCCGTTAACACTGAGAACATTCCCTATTCTGCTGAAGCGGGCTACTTTGTGGCCAAGATCAGGGCAGTAGACGCCGACTCTGGCTACAATGCGCTGCTTTCTTATCACATCTCTGAGCCCAAGGGAACCAACCTCTTCCGAATCGGAACCAGCACCGGGGAACTAAGGACTAAGAGGCGAATGAGTGACAATGACCTGAAAACTCACCCGTTGGTCGTTTTGGTTTCTGATAACGGAGAACCCTCACTGTCAGCGACTGTGTCTATTGATGTAGTGGTGGTTGAAAGTACAGGTGAAATCCAGACTCAATTCAGAAATGTGCCGAGAAAGGAGGAGAACTTCTCTGATTTAAACCTGTATTTGTTGATCGCCATTGCCTCGGTGTCAGTGATATTTTTACTGAGCCTCGTCAGTTTAATAGCTGTAAAATGCCACAGGACAGAGGACAGTTTCAGAAGGTACAGCGCCCCTATGATCACCACACACCCTGACGGGAGCTGGTCTTACTCTAAATCTACTCAGCAGTATGACGTGTGTTTCAGCTCAGACACACTGAAGAGTGACGTCGTGGTTTTCCCCGCTCCGTATCCACCTGCAGATGCAGAACTGATCAGTATTAATGGAAATGACACGTTTAACAGAACTCAGACATTACCCAACAAAGAGAAGGTAAGAACTGTAGTTTTAACTTATTAATCAGTTTTCCTTCTATCCTTTCCTGAACATGTCTTTGTTGCTTTGTTTTGATTTTCAATGTCTTTGGTTAACGTTGTTATTTGACTCGTTTGAATGATCAGGGAAATTATAGACATATCACTGCCTATTTAAGATGTTAAACTTGCTTGCTTTTTTCCCACATGAGAAACTTGTGAAACTTGGACGCGCTGTCCATGGTGCTGAAACGATTCACTCTCTTTTGCCGGTTGTCGGAATTAGAATTTAGCAGAAGAGCTGAGCGGTATCCTATGAAGCAAGCTAGATTTATTCTGCGTTTTCTAAAGATAACCATATTCAGTTAACTTCACATTCCAGCTCAGGCTTCTTCCATACTAGGACGGTGGATATTGCTGGTCTGCCTGCCGCTAATTGTAGCAGGCTTGTAACTGCGCGTGCATATCGTACATATCTAGTCGAACGCAGAACTCTACATTGAGACAATGCTGAAACATCAATCCATTGGCGAGTCAGAGCCACGTTTTCATTGGTGCCGAAATCAAAATGAAATAAAAGTTACCTTTCAAATTCAGGAGGCTGTGGTGTGGAATAGGCTTTTTGTACCGTCTTTATTGTATTACTTCTAATACGTTTACGCCGACTTTGGTGTGCTTATCAATGCACAACCACAAGCACCCATTTTTCCCACTCCTATCGATAAAATCATTGTTTTAGGTGATACAAAGTGTTACTTGCTAGGTCATCCAATTTGCAACAGATTTTCATGCGAATATTCTAAAATCTGCATAAAACAATATGCGCGTTTTCCCACCAGAGACGGGTTTCCATCTAACTGACTTTTTTTCGGATAAAAAGCTGTGCGTCAAAATGTAGTGCACATAAACATATATTTTACTGTTAAATTCCCATGTACCGAATGAAAATAACAACCCAGAGTCTAAGCCCTGTCTAAGCCGGGGTGCTTACTGCTATTAGCCCAAACAAACACATTGAATAGCAGATTCACTACATGGAGCAACAAATAATCCCCAGAAAACCGAAAGAAAGTTTGTTCTGAAGTGTCTGTACTTTTTCTGAGAGATATAAGAAAGATCAGGAAATATATATATATTTTCTTTTTTACATGTATTTATCCCCTTATTTTTGTCCTTAAACAGTTGCTATAAATACAGTACAAGTCAAAAGTTTGGACACACCTACACATTCAAGGGTTTTCTTTTTTTTTTAAACTATTTTCTATATTGTAGATTACTAGTGAAGACATCAAAACAATGTAATAACACATATGGAATTATGTAGTAACCAAAAAAGTGTTCATCAAATTAAAATATTTTTCAATTTTAGATTCTAGCCGCCCTTTGCCTTGATGACAGCTTGCACACTCTTGGCATTCTCTCAACCAGCTTCATGAGGTAGTCACCTGGAATGCATTTGAATTAACAGGTATTCTTTGTTAAAAGTTAATATGTGGAATTTATTTCCTTCTTAATGCGTTTGAGCCAATCAGTTGGGTTGTGACAACAGAAGATAGCCCTATTTGGTAAAAGACCAAGTCAATATTATGGCAAGAACAGCTCAACTAAGCAAAGAGAAACGACAGTCCATCATTACTTTAAAACTTATTGCGGATCGGATCCCGCTAGCGGGATCGATTTGACAACTTCCGGTGAAATTGCTCAGTGCCAAATTCAAATAAATAAATGGTCATATTAAACATTCATGAAAATACAAGTGTCTTACATCATTCAAAAGCTTAGAATCTTGGTAATCTAACTGCGTTGTCCGATTTCTAAAAGGCTTTACGGTGAAAGCATAACATTTGATTGTCTGAGGACAGCGCCCCACCACAACATATTTTTCAAACCAGCACAGGCGTCACAAAAATCTAAAATAGAGATAAAATAAATCACTTACCCTTGAAGATCTTCCTCTGTTTGCAATCCCAAGGGTCCCAGCTACACAAAGAATGGTTGTTTTGTTCGATAAAGTCCTTCTTTATATCCCAAAAAAGTCTGTTTAGTAGGCGCCATCAATTTCTGTAATCCACTCGTTCAACATGCAGACAAAGGAATCCAAAAAGTTACCGATAAAGTTTGTCCAAACAAGTCAAACAATGTTTCTAATTAATCCTCAGGTTGTCTAATATCTAAATAAACAATAATATTTTAGACGGAGAATAGTATGTTCAATAGGGAAGAGAAATGACGAAGAGCGCGCACCTCATTCACGCTCACCAAAACACCTGTGTTCTAATGAGGGACACCTTGGAAAAACTACAATTTCTTGTTCTTTTTTTCAAAACACAAGCCTGAAACCATTTCTAAATACTGTTGACATCTAGTGGAAGCCATAGGAACTGCAATCTGGGAGCTATTTTCTTGCATATTCAATAGGCACTCATTGGAAAGACCTGTGACCTCCAAAATAAAAGAATCTGGATGGATTTTCCTCTGGTTTTCGCCTGCCATATCAGTTCTGTTAGACTCACAAACATTGTTTTAGCAGTTTTAGAAACTTCAGGGGGTTTTCTATCCACTAATTATATGCATATCCTAGTTTCTGGGCCTGAGTAACAGGCAGTTTACTTTGGGCACGTCAGACTCTTCGTACTTCCGAACACTGCCCCCTAGCCTCAAGAGGTTTTAAGACATGAAGGTCAGTCAATGCTTAAAATAAACAACAAAAAAACATGTACATTTTTTTTAGCCCATTTTCGTGGTATCCAATTGGTAGTTACAGTCTTTTTTCATCGCAGCAACTCCCGTATGGGCTCGGGAGAGGCAAAGGTCGAGAGACGTGTGTCCTCCGATACACAATCCAACCAAGCCGCACTGCTTCTTGACACAATGCCCACTTAACCCGGAAGCCAGCCACACCAATGTGTGGGAGGAAACACTGTACACCTGGCGACCGTGTCAGCGTGCACTGTGCACGGCCCGCTACAAGAGTTGCTAGTGCACGATGGGACAAGAACATCGCTGCCAGCCAAACCCTCCCATAACCCGGACGACGCTGGGCCAATTGTACACCGCCCCATGGGTCTCCCGGTCGCAGCTGGCTACAACAGAGCCTGGACTCAAACCCAGACTCTCTAGTGGCACATCTAGCACTGCGATGTAGTGCCTTAGATGCCTGCGCCACTCATGAGGCCAAATGTCAAGAACTTTGGACGTATATTCAAGTGCAGTCGCAAAAACCATCAAGCGCTATGATGAAACTGTATCTCTTGAGGACCACCACAGGAAAGGAAGACCCAGAATTACCTCTGCTGCAGAGGATAACTTAATTAGAGTGACCTGTACCTCAGAAATTGCAGCCCAAATAAATGCTTCACAGAGTTCAAGTAACAGACACATCTCAACATCAACTGTTCAGAGGAGACTGCGTGAATCAGGCCTTCATGGTTGAATTGCTGCAAAGAAACCACCTAAAGGACACCAATAAGAAAAAGAGACTTGCTTGGGCCAAGAAACACGAGCAATGAACATTAGACTGGTGGAAATCTGTCCTTTGGTCTGATGAGTCCAAATTTGAGATTTTAGGTTCCAACCGCCGTGTCTTTGTGAGACGCAGAGTAGGTGAATGGATGATCTCTGCATGTGTGGTTCCCACCATGAAGCATGGAGGTGTGATGGTGTGGGGGTGCTTTGCTGGTGACACTGTCAGTGATTTATTTAGAATTCAAGGCACACTTAACCAGCATGGCTTCCACAGTATTCTGCAGCAATACGCCATCCCATCTGGTTTGTGCTTAGTGGGACTATAATTTGTTATTCAACAGGACAATGACCCAAAACCCACCTCCAGGCTGTGTAAGGGCTATTTGACCAAGGAGAGTGATGGAGTGCTGCATCAGATGACCTGTTTTGTTTTGGGATGAGTTGGACCGCAGATTGAAGGAAAAGCAGCCAACACGTGCTCAGCATATGTGGGAACTCCTTCAGGACTATTGGAAAAGCATTCCTCATGAAGCTGGTTGAGAGAGTGCCAAGAGTGTGGAAAGCTGTCATCAAGGCGAAGTGTGGCTACTTTGAAGAAACAAAATGAGTAGGTGTGTCCAAACTTTTGTCTGGTACTGTACTTCTATTAATTTTTACAAGTGGTACCGGGGGACGTTAAGACGAGTCTTGTGAGGCCTATGGTTGTCCTAGAGCAAAATAACCGACATGTACGTGTTCATGAGTCACCTTTGCATAGAAGGGTTTGTTAGTTTGTAGCCCAAACAGTTCGGAAGCTACAGACAGAAGTTGGCAGATCGGCTATACCGACTTCAGACAAGTCTCCTGACACGTGTGGAGGACATAGAGCATCATCATGTTCGTGAGAATCTCATCTTTCCATAGAGGGGTCACTAATAGTTTTTAGGCCGCTACAGACGATTTTGTGAGACCGATTTTCCCCATTTCTCATGGTGACAATTTCAAAGTCAATTAGTACAAATATGTACAAAAGGTATTTTAGAAGATTTAGTGCAGAACAAAATCCATTGCACCAATAACTTTCAAAAGATTTAACTGAAGTTTGCCCCCAAAAAATGTATTTTCCTATGAATGAAGTCGCACAAAAATCTGTCTTTTCCCTCGAATTAAGCCACACAAAAACAAACAAAAACACACGATATCTGCTGAAATACTTTTTGCATTAAATTTGAAGAATCTCAAAGCTCTTCAAAAGCAAAAAACAAACAAGCAATACAACATCATGAGTAGCCTAGCCATAGTTAGGTCAACCAATAGAGACCAAGTCTTTGAGCGCATGCATCCTCCATATATGGAGAGGGACAGTTCATGGCTTTATCTAGGGAAGGTGGTCAGGGAGATGGTTGATGAATAGTCTAGTTACGATCTTGTAGAGGGCTACTCTGGGAACCAGCCTGAGTCGTGTTGCTACGGGACTTCTCCTTCACAGTGAGTAATGTAATGCAATGGTTGGATGGAAACGTGGTTAGTGTGCGTGAAGTTTAAAATCCATTCTGTCATTACTAAATGTGTAAAGGGATATATTTTAACATTACTATTTTTTAACACAGAAAAAATACATTTGATTAATAAAATGTTTAATAAGTTGTCTTCCTCAAAGAAGGGGATGATGACGCAATTTTTGCCAGAGGGAGGGAATCTGATTTAATGGTCCTTGACTCGCGGCTCAGTCATTTCATTCAGGGGAAGTGACCCGGAGCATGTTAGTTCTGAAGAATTCGTTGCCATATAAATGTACCTGGCTAAAAGGTGAGCCACCTTCGGATGACCGGTTATCCCAAATTGAACTCAGAGATGACCAAAGTTATCTCGCCAACTCCTCAAACCTGCTTCGTGGAATACCCCTCTTAACTTGGTTTATTCTCGGTATTTTCAGTAAATCTTGCCAAACACTTAGGCAATATTGTTCCCATAATGCTTCTTTGTGTATGGATGTCATTGAATAATGTGGTTTTCTTCAGTATTACCACGTGGCGTCACTGTTGACCATGGCATTGAGATGTTACGTTCGTGTCTCGAGTCCCCTCCCAGTTTCACAGGGTGAGGAGATTTGTCGGGGCTTTGTTACAAAAACAAGCAGGACGAGAGAGACGGTGGTTGGAGGCCAAAAAATGTACCATGTTGTAATTCAGCTGGATTTGAGACATATATTTTTAGTGCTTTAATTTTTGCAGATATTTCTATTTTTGGATCAATGCTCGGCACACGTTCGATGGAATTATGTCTTTACCGAATATAAAGAGCTCTATGTTGACGTATTTGGTGCTTCTGTTACTGGAGTGTTACTGGGAAGCGGTGTCTGGGCAGCTCTCCTACTCCGTCTCAGAGGAGGTAAACCCGGGGACTTCTGTGGGAAATATCGCTAAGGATCTAAACCTCAATGTCCAGGATTTGGAGTCGCGTATGTTTCAGATTGTCACCGGGTCCAAGAGAAAGTATTTCGAGGTAAATCTAAAGACTGGTGTTCTCTATGTGAATGAGAGAATAGACCGAGAGGAGCTCTGTGTGAAGGCTCCGAAATGTACAGTCAGTGTAGAGGCCGTTATAAACAGCCCGTTGAAGCTTTACCGTCTAGAAATCACTATTTTAGATGTTAATGATAATGCTCCGTCTTTTGCAGAAAAATCACAAAGTATGGACATTGCGGAGAGTACATTACAGGGAGCGAAATTCTCTCTTTTAGAAGCGTCTGATGTCGATGTTGGAAAGAATACTGTTAGCACATACACGCTTAGTCCTAATGAATATTTCTCTCTTGATATTCACAAAGGAGGAGAGAGTGTGTCTGCTGAGTTAGTGCTGCAGAAAGCTTTAGACCGAGAGAAACAGCCCGTTATTCAGCTCACACTGACCGCGGTTGATGGAGGAGATCCACCAAAGTCTGGCACGTCAGAAATCAAAATAAATGTTTTGGATATTAATGATAACCGTCCCATATTCAGTATCTCTTTGTATAAGACTCGTGTTTTCGAGAACGTGCCCATAGGAACAACAGTAATACATGTGAATGCAAATGATATCGATGAGGGCACAAACAGTGAAATAGTGTACTCCCTTAGAACTAAAGGTCAAGATCATATATTAGATAGATTTCAAATCGATTCTAAAACGGGAACTATCACAATTAAAGGCAAGGTGGATTTTGAGGAAAGTCCTGCTTTTGAGATTCATGCGCAGGCGAGTGACAGAGGCCAGCCCCCGATGGCAGCTCACTGTAAAGTGTTGGTAGAGGTGGTGGACCTCAACGACAATGCCCCTGAGATCACTGTGACGTCACTCTTAGACACAGTGAAGGAGAACGCTAACATGGGCACTGCTGTTGCTCTCGTGTCAGTCCTCGATAGAGATGGTGGCAAAAATGGAGAGGTTCATTGTGAGGTCAAGAATAAGGTCCCTTTTAAATTAGAGACAAACTACAAAAACTATTATTCGTTAGTGGTCGATGGGCCTCTTGACAGAGAAAGCGCTTCTCAGTATAATGTTACCGTCATAGCTACGGATGAAGGGACCCCGCCTCTCTCCAGCACCAGCGTTATTACTGTACAGGTTTCTGATGTAAATGACAACGGTCCTCTCTTTTCAGAACCCTTGATTAATATTTATGTGAAAGAGAACAGTCCAGTAGATGTCATTAAAACCGTGTCTGCACTTGATGCTGACTTCAATGAAAATGGCCAAGTGACGTACTCATTCTTAGACAGTAACAGCAAATCAGCACCACTGTCTACAATGGTTAATATAAACTCAGTGACTGGAGATATAGTCAGTCTGCAGTCTTTTAACTATGAGGAGATCAAAACGTTCCAGTTTAAAGTTCAGGCCACAGACTCTGGTGTTCCTCCACTCAGCAGCAACGTGACTGTGAACGTTTTTATCCTGGATGAGAATGACAACAGTCCTGGGATTCTCTCGCCCTATTCTGAACACGGCTCCGTTAACACTGAGAACATTCCCTATTCTGCTGAAGCGGGCTACTTTGTGGCCAAGATCAGGGCAGTAGACGCCGACTCTGGCTACAATGCGCTGCTTTCTTATCACATCTCTGAGCCCAAAGGAAACAACCTCTTCCGAATCGTAACCAGCACCGGGGAACTAAGGACTAAGAGGCGAATGAGTGACAATGACCTGAAAACTCACCCGTTGGTCGTGTTGGTTTCTGATAACGGAGAACCCTCACTGTCAGCGACTGTGTCTATTGATGTAGTGGTGGTTGAAAGTACAGGTGAAATCCAGACTCAATTCAGAAATGTGCCGAGAAAGGAGGAGAACTTCTCTGATTTAAACCTGTATTTGTTGATCGCCATTGCCTCGGTGTCAGTGATATTTTTACTGAGCCTCATCAGTTTAATAGCTGTAAAATGCCACCGGACAGAGGACAGTTTCAGAAGGTACAGCGCCCCTATGATCACCACACACCCTGACGGGAGCTGGTCTTACTCTAAATCTACTCAGCAGTATGACGTGTGTTTCAGCTCAGACACACTGAAGAGTGACGTCGTGGTTTTCCCCGCTCCGTATCCACCTACAGATGCAGAACTGATCAGTATTAATGGAAGTGACACATTTAACAGGACTCAGACATTACCCAACAAAGAGAAGGTAAGATCTATAGTTTCACTTAACCCAGAAATCCATCATTTAATTGGCCTTTTTTTTGTTGCTTTGATGTGTTCTCAATGTTTTTGGATGACGTTTAACTTTTCTTCTCTATCTCATTTGAATGTTCAATTAAATAATAGACATCTTACTGCCGGTACAAGTTGGAAAAATACCGTACTCTTACGCTCGCTGTCAAGATAAACATATGGGCGCTGCCCATGGTTCTGAAATCTATCACCGTCTTGCGCTATCTGCTTTTGCCAGTTGTTTCACGTAATGTACTGGAAACGCTTTTTTGCCCTGACTATGTTTTGTAGCTTTTCATATGAAACATCACATACATGCGTGCTCAGAAGTGATGGTCGTCATGCTTCTATTGTGTTTGGATAGGTGTCATGGAATGTATTGGGATCTTCCGAGTTGCTGTAAGCTGGTACAGTCCCCACGTGGCGTCACTGTTGACCGTGGCATTGAGATATTATTTCGAGTCTCGAGGTCCCTCCCAGTTTCAGAGAGTGAGGAGGTTTTTTGGGGCTTTGTTAAAAAGAGACGCAAGACGAGAGAGAGGCGGTGGTCTCAGGCCATATCCGTGTTTACCGCGTAGAAATTCAGCTGGATTTGATACACATCTTTTCTATGCTAAGATTTTTTCGAGGATACTAATCTCTTCGGATCTATGCGTGGCTGACATTCGATGGAATTATGTCTTTACCGAACAGAAGGAGCTCTATTGTGACGTATGTAGTGCTTCTGCTACTGGAGTGTTACTGGGAAGCGGTGTGCGGGCAGCTCTCCTACTCGGTCTCAGAGGAGGTAAACCCGGGGACTTCTGTGGGAAATATCGCTAAGGATCTAAACCTCAATGTCCAGGATTTGGAGTCGCGTATGTTTCAGATTGTCACCGGGTCCAAGAGAAAGTATTTCGAGGTAAATCTAAAGACTGGTGTTCTCTATGTGAATGAGAGAATAGACAGAGAGGAGCTCTGTGTGAAGGCTCCGAAATGTACAGTCAGTGTAGAGGCCGTTATAAACAGCCCGTTGAAGCTTTACCGTCTAGAAATCACTATTTTAGATGTTAATGATAATGCTCCGTCGTTTAGTACGAAATCACAGGTCTTAGATATTACAGAAAACACTTTACCAGGTGCACGGTTCCTACTGTCTGAAGCGTCAGATGCCGATAGTGGTAAAAATGCATTGGGCACATATAAGCTGAGCAAAAATGATTATTTTTCTTTAGCGGTGCATAAGGGAGGAGAAAGTGTGTCTGCTGAGTTAGTGCTGCAGAAAGCTTTAGACCGAGAGAAACAGTCTGTTATAAAGCTCACACTGACAGCCATTGACGGTGGCAACCCACCGAGGTCGGCCACATCAGAGATTGTAGTTCATGTTTTGGACATCAATGATAATTCTCCAGTTTTTAGCAGTTATTTGTATAAGACTCGTGTTTTTGAAAACATTCCAATTGGCACGACAGTAATAACTCTGAATGCGACAGACGCAGACGAAGGAACAAATGGTGAAATCGTTTACTCCCTAAGACAAAAAGACCAAGATTATGTGTTGAACATTTTTCAAATTAATCAACGGACTGGCGTGATAACAGTAAAAGGAAATATTGACTTCGAGAAAGACAATGCTTTTGAGCTCCGTATACAAGCTCATGACGGGGCACAATCCCCCATGACGTCTCACTCTAAATTATTGATAGAGGTTATGGATATGAATGATAATGCCCCTGAGATCACTGTGACGTCACTCTTAGGCACAGTGAAGGAGGACGCTAAGATGGGCACTGCCATCGCTCTAGTGTCAGTCCTCGATAAAGATAATGGCAAAAATGGAATAGTAAAATGTGATATGTTGAATAAAGTCCCATTTAAACTGGAGACAAATTATAAAAACTATTATTCCTTAGTGGTCGACGGGCCTCTGGACAGAGAGAGCGCTTCTCAGTATAATGTCACCATCACAGCTACGGATGAAGGGACCCGGCCTCTCTCCAGCACCAGCGTTATTACTGTACAGGTTTCTGATGTGAATGACAACGGTCCTCTATTCTCAGAACCGGCGATTAATGTTTATGTGAAAGAGAACAGTCCAGTAGGAGATGTCATTAAAACCGTGTCTGCACTTGATTCTGACATCAATGAAAATGGACAGGTGATCTACTCATTCTTAGAAAGTAACGGCAACTCAGTGCCGCCGTCTACAATGGTCAGTATAAACTCTCATACTGGAGATATAATCAGTCTGCAGTCTTTTAACTATGAGGAGATCAAAACTTTCCAGTTTAAAGTTCAGGCCACAGACTCTGGTGTTCCTCCACTCAGAAGCAACGTGACTGTTAACGTTTTTATCCTGGATGAGAATGACAACAGTCCTGGGATTCTCTCGCCCTATTCTGAACACGGCTCCGTTAACACTGAGAACGTTCCCTATTCTGCTGAAGCGGGCTACTTTGTGGCCAAGATCAGGGCTGTAGACGCCGACTCTGGCTACAATGCGCTTCTTTCTTATCACATCTCTGAGCCCAAGGGAACCAACCTCTTCCGAATCGGAACCAGCACCGGGGAACTAAGGACTAAGAGGAGATTGAGTGACAATGACCTGAAAACTCACCCGTTAGTCGTGTTGGTTTCTGATAACGGAGAACCCTCACTGTCAGCGACTGTGTCTATTGATGTAGTGGTGGTTGAAAGTACAGGTGAAATCCAGACTCAATTCAGAAATGTGCCGAGAAAGGAGGAGAACTTCTCTGATTTAAACCTGTATTTGTTGATCGCCATTGCCTCGGTGTCAGTGATATTTTTACTGAGCCTCATCAGTTTAATAGCTGTAAAATGCCACAGGACAGAGGACAGTTTCAGAAGGTACAGCGCCCCTATGATCACCACACACCCTGACGGGAGCTGGTCTTACTCTAAATCTACTCAGCAGTATGACGTGTGTTTCAGCTCAGACACACTGAAGAGTGACGTTGTGGTTTTCCCAGCTCCGTTTCCACCAGCAGATGCAGAACTGATCAGTATTAATGGAAATGACACGTTTAACAGGACTCAGACATTACCCAACAAAGAGGAGGTAAGAGTAATACACTGCACTAATATGTATATGTGTTTCATTCATAAGTACGACACATGTGTTTTCATGCTCAATTTCGTTTTTGATGTCATAAAATAATATATATATTAGCGTAAATAGCTAGGTCAATGTGCAAAATAAGCTTTCCGTGAACTGGAGGTCACTGTCCATGCTGCTGAAACTGTCATTGGTCTTATGTTTTGGGTGGTAAAGGCCTATTTGGATCTTTGCTTTTGTTAATTGACAGTGGAATTTGACTATTCTAGTGATGTAAAAAGTTGGGTTAAATATATATTTTTATCTCTCTACTTGACTCCCCTTGAAAACGACATCTGGCAGTTTCCTATATAGACAATCAAACTTGTTTATTGACTCCTTGACAGCGGTCCTTATTACAAACTTTTATCAACACTGTTTCTACCTGGCTAAGTACAGTCATTTTAATCATTACATGTTCCCCAGAGTTTTTCACTTCACATTATGCAGTTCTTATCACGAGCACCTGCATTCAAAATGAACTATATCACGTGGTTGTTTCAGATTTGAGACATTGGTCACTGAATAATAATATTCAGTCATATTTGGCATTTTCTGACTACTATCACAAAAGGCAGTGATATCAATTAAAACAATCAAAAAGCAACGCATGGTGTCGCTATAGACCACAGATCGGAGAGAAGTCACTGATAATCCAAGACTCCTCCTCTGAATAAAATACAATCGAAGCCAGTCCCGACCTCATTGTCATGAGAAACACTCGAATGACCGTGAGACGTATGGCTGGGTTGTGTGGATCACTATCATACCGGATTTTCGTGGGTTTAATGGTTAGGCCCTATGTGACTTTAACTCTGGAATACATTTTTTTATTTGAGCAGCAATGGGTTGTCGAAGACAAAGAGAACGCGTTTGGATTCAGTGCGTCGCGTTGCTTTGTTTATTTGACTGGTCTGCAGCGCAGATCTCTTACTCCGTTTCAGAGGAGGTGGACAAAGGCACGTTTGTGGGGAATCTCGCTAAGGATTTAAACATTAATGTTCAGGAACTGGAGTCGACGGGTCTGAGGATTGTAGCGGGACATAGCAAGATGTATTTTGAGGCTAATTTGAAAACGGGGAATCTATATGTTAACGAGAGAATTGACAGAGAGGAGCTTTGTCCGAATACGGTAAAGTGCTCTTTAAACATAGAGGCCATATTGAGCCACCCTATGATTCTCCACCGAATACAGGTAAATATTTTGGACATAAATGACAATGCTCCGGCCTTTGATGAAACATTGCACACATTTAATATATCTGAGTCATCATCAAAGGGCGAACGATATTTGCTTCCGCTCGCAGTTGATTCAGATACGGGCAGTAACTCGATAAACGGCTACAAGCTGAGCCCGAATGAACACTTCTCCCTGGATGTACAGAGCGGTGGAGAGCAGAGTGTGTCTGCTGAGTTGGTGTTGCAGAAAGCTTTAGACCGAGAGAAACAGCCCGTTATCCAGCTCACACTGACCGCAGTAGATGGAGGAAAACCCCCGAGATCCGGCACATTGCAAATCATTGTCAATGTGATTGATGCAAATGATAATTCTCCCACGTTTAGCAAGCCGCTGTATAAGGTCCGAGTAAATGAAAATGCTCCGTTTGGAACTGTAGTAATAAAACTTATTGCCACAGATTTAGATGAAGGGTTTAACGGTAAGATTGAATATTCCTTCATCAAACGTGCGAACTTGAACCCGTCTGTTTTATTTGATATAAATTCAGATACAGGTGAAATTATGGTGAAGGGGAATTTGGATTATGAGGGAAGTCCTGCATATGAAATTCGAGTGCAGGCGACAGACCAAGGCTCCTCCCCCCGTAGTGCACACGGTAAAGTGTTAGTAGAAGTTATTGATGTCAATGACAATGTCCCTGAAATATTGGTGACGTCACTCATGAGCCCAGTCAAAGAGGATGCTGAGATAGGGACCGTGGTCGCCTTGGTGACAGTAACTGATAAAGACGGAGGTAAAAACGGACTTACCAACTGTAAGCTTGTTGGGTCTGTTCCTTTTAAGTTGAGCTCGAACTACAAAAACTATTATTCCTTAGTGATCGATGGGCCTCTGGACAGGGAGAGCGCTTCCCAGCATAATGTCACCATCACAGCTACGGATGAAGGGACCCCGCCTCTCTCCAGCACCAGCGTTATTACTGTATACGTTTCTGATGTGAATGACAACGCTCCTCTCTTCTCAGAACCTGTGATTCATGTTTATTTGAAAGAAAACAGTCCAGTAGGTGACGTTATTTATACGACGTCTGCTTTTGACCCAGATTCATATGAAAATACAAAGATGACGTATTCGTTATTAGATAAAAGTGTTTCAATATCATCATCTGTAAATATAAACTCAGACACTGGAGATATAATCAGTCTGCAGTCTTTTAACTATGAGGAGATCAAAACGTTCCAGTTTAAAGTTCAGGCCACAGACTCTGGTTTTCCTCCGCTCAGCAGCAACGTGACTGTGAACGTTTTTATCCTGGATGTGAATGACAACAGTCCTGGGATTCTCTCGCCCTATTCTGAACACGGCTCCGTTAACACTGAGAACATTCCATATTCTGCTGAAGCGGGCTACTTTGTGGCCAAGATCAGGGCTGTAGACGCCGACTCTGGCTACAATGCGCTGCTTTCTTATCACATATCTGAGCCCAAGGGAACCAACCTCTTCCGAATCGGAACCAGCACCGGGGAACTAAGGACTAAGAGGCGGATGAGTGACAATGACCTGAAAACTCACCCGTTGGTCGTGTTGGTTTCTGATCACGGAGAACCCTCACTGTCAGCGACTGTGTCTATTGATGTAGTGGTGGTTGAAAGTACAGGTGAAATCCAGACTCAATTCAGAAATGTGCCGAGAAAGGAGGAGAACTTCTCTGATTTAAACCTGTATTTGCTGATCGCCATTGCCTCGGTGTCAGTGATATTTTTACTGAGCCTCATCAGTTTAATAGCTGTAAAATGCCACAGGACAGAGGACAGTTTCAGAAGGTACAGCGCCCCTATGATCACCACACACCCTGACGGGAGCTGGTCTTACTCTAAATCTACTCAGCAGTATGACGTGTGTTTCAGCTCAGACACACTGAAGAGTGACGTCGTGGTTTTCCCCGCTCCGTATCCACCTGCAGATGCAGAACTGATCAGTATTAATGGAAATGACACCTTTAACAGGACTCAGACATTACCTCACAAAGAGAAGGTAAGATCTATGGACAATTCTTTGCTTTTGCGTCTCAAAATGCAAGAAAGTTCCGTATTGTGGTAGTTGTCAAAATGACAGACATTTGGCAAAAGCTTATATGTTATCATGAGGTCAGTTAGTTTATATGGTAGTAGCTGTGTTGTAATATATCGTTTGAGAACATGTAATATATATATTGGCTTGTCGTCAGACCAATATTTGTTTGGACATTGCTGTGAAATTCCGGGATCTGTCCAAGGTGCTGAAATGGTGTTCAGGGGCACAGGCCTATTTGGATACGTGCTTTTCATTGTTGAAAGTGCAATGCATTCATTCAAGTGATTTACGAAGTTTGTTTTGAAAGACGTGTATTTTTTATCTAACAATCCATTTGTATATTTTGGGATTCCCTTTCTTTTAAGTCGATCATACTTTATTTGGTTTCTTGACTGCTCGATAGCTTTGATCATGTCCACTTTCATCTCCACTAATGCATACGACTATCAATACTCATTTGAAGTGTTCCCCATTGTTTGTTCCCACATCTGTACTACTTATCATGAGTATGTGTATTCGAATTGAACTATTGATTGATTAACATTTGAGTCGACTTTGCTCGCTGGTTTCTCCCAGTTATCTTTTAATATGTGGTTAATATCGCAATAACTCATACTATGGTATATAAAACGAAACGAAATAAATAATATTAGTAACACATGGTGTCGCTATAGACCACAGATAGGAGAGAAGTCATTAATATCCTAAGACTCTAATTATCTCTCTCTCTCTCTCAAAAAAAAGAACTGCGTCAGTCACCAGTCTCGAGCGCTTTGTGAAGAGAAACAATCGAATGGTGGTGAGACGGAGAGGGCTGGGCTGTACAGGATCTCTGGCATATTCGAGAGTTTTAATGGGTACAAAACCATTACTTGGATTCAGTTGTTTTGCTGAAGCAGCAATGGGTCGTCGAAGAGAAAGAGAACGCGTTTGGATTCAGTGCGTCGCGTTGCTTTGTTTATTTGACTGGTCTGCAGCGCAGATCTCTTACTCCGTTTCAGAGGAGGTGGACAAAGGCACATTTGTGGGGAATCTCGCTAAGGATTTAAACATTAATGTTCAGGAACTGGAGTCGAGGGGTCTAAGGATTGTATCAGGACATAGTAAGAGATATTTCGAGGCTAATTTGAAGACAGGAATTATGTTTGTTGAGGAGAGGATAGATAGAGAGGAGCTTTGTCCAAATACGGTGAAGTGCTCCTTAAATATAGAGGCCATATTGAGCCATCCTACCCAGCTCCACCGGGTGGAAATACATATTTTAGACATAAATGATAATGTACCATCTTTCCTCGAAAGAATACATATACTTAATATCACCGAGGCGGCATTTCCTGGTGAGCGATATCCACTACCGATAGCGAATGACGCAGATACGGGCATTAACTCGGTAAACAGTTACAAGCTGAGCCCGAATGAACACTTCTCCCTGGATGTACAGAGCGGTGGAGAGCAGAGTGTGTCTGCTGAGTTAGTGTTGCAGAAAGCTTTAGACCGAGAGAAACAGCCCGTTATCCAGCTCACCTTGACCGCTATAGATGGAGGAAAACCTCCTAGATCCGGGACTTTACTGATCACAGTAAATGTGGAAGACGTTAATGATAATGCACCTTCATTTAGCAAACCACTTTATAAGGTTAGCGTTCCTGAAAACGTTTCATCTGGAACAGCAATAATAACCCTCACCGCGACGGATCTTGACGAGGGCGTAAATAGCGAGATTATGTACTCACTAATAGGTCGAGGTAGTTTAAGCCACTCAGATACATTTGATATAAATTCAGATACAGGCATAATAACTGTTAAGAAAACTATGGACCATGAGGTAACTGCCGCCTATGAAATTCGGGTTGAGGCGATGGACCGAGGGCACTCCTCACGGAAAACGTATTGCAAAGTGTTAGTAGAAGTTATTGACGTCAATGACAATGTCCCTGAAATATCAGTGACGTCCCTCATCAGCCCAGTCAAAGAGGATGCTGAGATAGGGACAGTGGTTGCCTTGGTGACAGTAACTGATAAAGACGGAGGTAAAAACGGCCGTACCAACTGTAAGCTTATTGGGAATGTTCCATTCAAATTGAAATCGAACTACAAAAACTATTATTCGTTAGTGGTCGACGGGCCTCTGGACAGGGAGAGCGAGTCTCAGTATAATGTCACCATCACAGCTACGGATGAAGGGACCCCTCCTCTCTCCAGCACCAGCGTTATTACAGTACACGTTTCTGATGTGAATGACAACGCTCCTCGGTTCTCAGAACCCGTGATTAATGTTTATGTGAAAGAGAACAGTCCGGTAGGTGACGTCATTTATACGATATCTGCTTTTGATCCAGATTCAGATGAAAATGCAAAGATGACTTATTCATTATTAGATACAAGTGTTCCAATATCATCATCTGTAAACGTAAACTCGGATACTGGAGATATAATCAGTCTGCAGTCTTTTAACTATGAGGAGATCAAAACGTTCCAGTTTAAAGTTCAGGCCACAGACTCTGGTGTTCCTCCACTCAGCAGCAACGTGACTGTGAACGTTTTTATCCTGGATGAGAATGACAACAGTCCTGGGATTCTCTCGCCCTATTCTGAACACGGTCCCGTTAACACTGAGAACGTTCCCTATTCTGCTGAAGCGGGCTACTTTGTGGCCAAGATCAGGGCTGTAGACCCCGACTCTGGCTACAATGCGCTGCTTTCTTATCACATCTCTGAGCCCAAGGGAACCAACCTCTTCCGAATCGTAACCAGCACCGGGGAACTAAGGACTAAGAGGCGAATGAGTGACAATGACCTGAAAACTCACCCGTTGGTCGTGCTGGTTTCTGATAACGGAGAACCCTCACTGTCAGCGACTGTGTCTATTGATGTAGTGGTGGTTGAAAGTACAGGTGAAATCCAGACTCAATTCAGAAATGTGCCGAGAAAGGAGGAGAACTTCTCTGATTTAAACCTGTATTTGTTGATCGCCATTGCCTCGGTGTCAGTGATATTTTTACTGAGCCTCATCAGTTTAATCGCTGTAAAATGCCACAGGACAGACGACAGTTTCAGAAGGTACAGCGCCCCAATGATCACCACACACCCTGACGGGAGCTGGTCTTACTCTAAATCTACTCAGCAATATGACGTGTGTTTCAGCTCAGACACACTGAAGAGTGACGTAGTGGTTTTCCCAGCTCAATATCCACCTGCAGATGCAGAACTGATCAGTATTAATGGAAATGACACGTTTAACAGGACTCAGACATTACCCAACAAAGAGAAGGTACGATCTTTTATGTCTGTATTTCTCCATTGAACTCCTTGCAGTCAAATAATATTGTTTTATAAGTTACTCTTACCTTGAAAAAGCCATCCATCCACTCGAGAGTTGTTACATTGGTTTTGTTTTGCACTGTGCATCTGGCATTCTTTCTTCACAGAGCGAGTTTTGCTGTCCGTGTTTCTGAAAGCATGCTTAACTTCAGTGCCAAAGATTCGTTTAATGATCTATAACATATGATTGGACTTCTATGACGCTGCACAATAGTGTTGCGCTTCAGGAATGTGTAATCTGAATGTGAAATCTGTCAAATCAGATTACACATTGTATGTAGGGTATTTTAAGAAACTAGACAGGAATGTATTCAATGTATGGTAAATATACAGTTACATCATGTTGCAGGTTTATCATATAGCTACACAATTACCATTGACGTTGTCAGCCTAAAGGTCCGTGCTGTATATTTATCCATTTCAAAGTGTATATTTCTTCCCTAAGGTAAAGTATTACCAAGTGCTGTCCATGGTGCTGCAACCGTTCGTGCTCTTTGCTAATGAGGAGCAGTGTTCTTTTTTAGATGGATTATTGTCACTGGTGTAATGGAATAGATGCAAAGTAGTCATTTACGTTAGAGAATTGTGTCAGCAATCTTGACAGTATCACACTGTTAACCTCTTGAGCTTTGTAGATCACGGTGTGTCTTTGTTATGGCTTCTGTCATTGTCATCAAAACATGGCTATCTGAACATATATTTCATTGTGTTAGGTTGACTTTCCTTCACCTACTTTCCCTGTGTTTTGCCATGACTAGAACGCGTGTCCTTTTAATACACAGGCATTTCGGGTAGTGAATGTCCAACACGATGTTGGAGTTTATCATAGTATTCTAAAAACAAGTGAAATAATAGGCCTACGTCTTATTTTACATGAGTAATATAGACTATGTACAACATTAGCACATGGTGTCGCTACAGACCACAGAAATTAATTTCGTGCTGATATTCTTTGACTCCTCCTCTCTGAATGAGAAAAAGACTAGCGTCATCAGTCCCGAGTGCTTTGTCAAAAGAAACACTCGATTGGTGATGAGACGGAAATGGCTGGGCTGTTCACGGTCTCTATAATGGATTTTTTAGTTTTCAAAGATATGTCACTATTTTCTGTTGGACTAATTCCTTTTGTACAAGCAGCGATGGGTCGTCGAAGACAAAGAGAACGCGTTTGGATTCAGTGCGTCGCGTTGCTTTGTTTATTTGACTGGTCTGCAGCGCAGATCTCTTACTCCGTTTCAGAGGAGGTGGACAAAGGCACATTTGTGGGGAATCTCGCTAAGGATTTAAACATTAATGTTCAGGAACTGGAGTCGAGGAGTCTAAGGATTGTATCAGGACAGAGGAAGATGTATTTTGAGGCAAATTTGAAAACGGGGATTCTATTCGTTAATGAGAGGATAGACCGAGAGGAGCTTTGTCCGAATACTGTAAAGTGCTCTTTAAACATACAGGCCATATTGAGACACCCTATGCTTCTCCACCGCATTGAGGTGAATATTATTGATATTAACGACAATGCGCCGTCTTTTCTTGAAAAAATACATCGTTTGAATGTTACTGAATTAGCTTCTCCCGGTGAGAGATACCTGCTACCGATAGCGAATGACGCAGATACGGGCAGTAACTCGGTAAAGAGCTACAAGCTGAGCCCGAATGAACACTTCTCCCTGGATGTACAGAGTGGTGGAGAGCAGAGTGTGTCTGCTGAGTTAGTGCTGCAGAAAGCTTTAGACCGAGAGAAACAGCCCGTTATCCAGCTCACACTGACCGCAGTAGATGGAGGAAAACCTCCTAGATCCGGGACTTTACAGATCATTGTCGACGTTATAGATGTCAATGATAATTCTCCAATTTTTTCCCGACCGCTTTATAAAGTACGTGTCTATGAAAATGCACATTTTGGGACAGCTATACTAACTCTCAATGCAACAGATGTAGACGAGGGCGTAAATAGTAAAATAGTGTACTCTTTCTTAAACCGGGGTAATTGGGACCCATCCAGTATGTTTAGCATCAATTCAGACACGGGTGAACTTACAATAAAAGGGAATTTGGATTATGAAGAAAGTCCTGCATACGAAATAAGAGTTCAAGCGACCGATCAAGGGCATTCTCGTCGTAGTGCGCACGGTAAAGTATTAGTTGAGGTTATTGATGTCAATGACAATTCTCCAGAAATCTCAGTAACGTCACTTATGAGTCCAGTGAAAGAGGATGCTGAGATAGGGACAGTGGTCGCCTTAGTGACAGTGACAGATAAAGATGGTAGTAAAAATGGCATCACCAACTGTAAACTTACTGGGTCTGTTCCATTTAAACTAAAGTCAAATTATGAAAACGATTATTCTTTAGTTGTTAATAAACCTCTGGACAGAGAGAGTGCATCTCAGTATAATGTCACTATCACAGCTACGGATGAAGGGACCCCGCCTCTCTCCAGCACCAGCGATATTACAATACACGTTTCTGATGTGAATGACAACGCTCCTCGCTTCTCAGAACCCGTGGCTAATGTTTATGTGAAAGAGAACAGTCCGGTAGGAGACGTCATTTATACAATTTCAGCTTTTGATCGAGATTCGGAAGAAAACTCAAAGATTACGTATGCATTATTAGATACAAGTGTTCCAATATCATCATCTGTAAATATAAACTCGGATACTGGAGATATAATCAGTCTGCAGTCTTTTAACAATGAGGAGATCAAAAAGTTCCAGTTTAAAGTTCAGGCCACAGACTCTGGTGTTCCTCCACTCAGCAGCAACGTGACTGTGAACGTTTTTATCCTGGATGAGAATGACAACAGTCCTGGGATTCTCTCGCCCTATTCTGAACACGGCCCCGTTAACACTGAGAACATTCCCTATTCTGCTGAAGCGGGCTACTTTGTGGCCAAGATCAGGGCTGTAGACGCCGACTCTGGCTACAATGCGCTGCTTTCTTATCACATCTCTGAGCCCAAGGGAACCAACCTCTTCCGAATCGGAACCAGCACTGGGGAACTAAGGACTAAGAGGCGAATGAGTGACAATGACCTGAAAACTCACCCGTTGGTCGTGTTGGTTTCTGATAACGGAGAACCCTCACTGTCAGCGACTGTGTCTATTGATGTAGTGGTGGTTGAAAGTACAGGTGAAATCCAGACTCAATTCAGAAATGTGCCGAGAAAGGAGGAGAACTTCTCTGATTTAAACCTGTATTTGTTGATCGCCATTGCCTCGGTGTCAGTGATATTTTTACTGAGCCTCATCAGTTTAATAGCTGTAAAATGCCACCGGACAGACGACAGTTTCAGAAGGTACAGCGCCCCTATGATCACCACACACCCTGACGGGAGCTGGTCTTACTCTAAATCTACTCAGCAGTATGACGTGTGTTTCAGCTCAGACACAATGAAGAGTGACGTAGTGGTTTACCCCGCTCCGTATCCACCTACAGATGCAGAACTGATCAGTATTAACGGAAATGACACATTTAACAGAACTCAAACATTACCCAACAAAGAGAAGGTAAGATCTATACATAATTACGCCGATGTATCTATTGCATCATACCTGTTTTACTCATTTGAACTCCTTGCAGTCAAATAATATTGTTTCTACGTTTCTCTTACTTCAAAAACAGCCGTCCGTTCGAGAGTTGTCACATTGGCTTTGTTTTGCATTATGGTTGTAGCCTCCTTGCGTGATAGAGCGAGTGTTGCTGTCCATACTTCTGAAATCGCACTTATCTTCAGAGCTGTAGATATGTGCCAAGCGTTTAATGCTCTATGAAGTATGAATGGCTTTGTATGTCACTGTACAATAGTGTTGCGCTTCATGAATGTGTACAACATTAGCAAAATTGTATTTATGTTTTGTGAGTACATAGGCAGTAACGTATGGGAAATATACACATACATCATGTTACAAATTGATGATATATAGTATGCTACGCAATTACCCTCGTCATTATCAGCCTAAATGATGCATACTATATCTTTATCCATTTCAACAGTGTATATTTGTTTCCAAAGTTCTATGTTCAGCAGGTGGTGAAATCTTACCGAGTGCTCTCCGTGGTGCTGAAACCAATATTGCTTATTGCTGATCAGGGGACTGTTATTTTTAGATTGATGCTTGTCACTGGTGATTTGGAATTGATGCAACGTGGTAATTTGCTTTGGATAATTTGGTTTTGCTGTCTTGGTATTATAATGTTAACCCCTTTAGCTTTCAGATATCAATGTCCCTTGTGTGGATTTACTCCACGTTAATCGTCCTTGATTGTTATAGTTTCTGTCATTCTAATCAGAACTTGACGGTGTGAATATTTATTTCGTTAGATGAGGTTGTTTCTTTTGCTACATTCCCTGAGTTTTGCATTGGACGTTCGTCCATTTAATTACATAGGCCTTTCGGGTAGTAAATATCCAACACGATGTTGTCTGCTGGACTTTATCTCCCTGTTCTAACAAGTCGAATAATAAACATTCATATTTTACATGGGTAATATAGACTGTGTGTAACAGTAACACATGGTGTCACTGTAGACCACAGAAATAAATGTAGCTGCTGATATGCTATGACTCCTCCTCTCTGAATAAGAACGACAATTGCGTCATCATTCCGAAAGCTTTGTGAAGAGATACACTCGAATGGTGGTGAGACGGAAAGGTCTGGGCTCCGTACAGAATCTCTGTAACGGACTTTTCAGATTTCATGGATATGTCACTATTTTCTGTTGGATTTATTCATCTTGTACAAGTGGCGATGGGTCGTCGAAAACAAAGAGAACGCGTTTGGATTCAGTGCGTCGCGTTGCTTTGTTTATTTGACTGGTCTGCAGCGCAGATCTCTTACTCCGTTTCAGAGGAGGTGGACAAAGGCACGTTTGTGGGGAATCTCGCTAAGGATTTAAACCTTAATGTTCGGGAACTGGAGTTGAGGGGTCTGAAGATTGTATCGGGACATAGTAAGAGATATTTCGAGGCTAATTTGAAAACGGGGGTACTGTTCGTTAACGAGAGAATAGACCGGGAGGAGCTTTGTCCGAATATGGTAAAGTGCTCATTAAATGTAGAGGCCATATTGAGCCATCCTATGTTTCTCCACCGCGTTGAAGTGAATATTTTAGACATCAATGACAATGCTCCATCTTTCCTCGAACAATATCATGCATTTAACATTTCCGAGTCTTCATCACCTGGAGATAGATATCCATTACCGATAGCGAATGACGCAGATACGGGCATAAACTCGGTAAAGAGTTACAAGCTGAGCCCGAATGAACACTTCTCCCTGGATGTACAGAGTGGTGGAGAGCAGAGTGTGTCTGCTGAGTTAGTGCTGCAGAAAGCTTTAGACCGAGAGAAACAGCCCGTTATCCAGCTCACATTGACCGCTATAGATGGAGGAAAACCTCCCAGATATGGGACATCACAGATCATTGTTAACGTGATAGATGTGAATGATAATACACCAACATTTGGTAAACAACTATATAAGGTCCGTGTTAATGAAAATGCTTCCTTTGGGACAAAAATATTGAAGTTGGATGCCTCCGATTTAGACGAGGGTTTCAATGGTGAACTTGTTTACTCATTTAGCAAACGTGGTAGTGTTAACTCTGCCGATGTGTTTTCTATCGATGCACAAAGTGGTGAAATTGCTCTTAAAGGGAAATTGGATCATGAAGAAAATGCTGCATACGAAATTAGAGTTCAGGCGACGGACCAAGGCTCCTCGCCCCGCAGTGGTTATTCTAAAGTGTTAGTAGAAGTTATTGATGTCAATGACAATGCTCCTGAAATATCAGTAACATCACTTATGAGCCCAGTGAAAGAGGATGCTGAGATAGGGACCGTGGTCGCCTTGGTGACAGTAATTGATAAAGACGGCGGTATAAGTGGTCTCACTAACTGTAATATTATTGGGTCTGTTCCTTTTAAATTAAAGTCAAATTATAAAAACTATTATTCCTTAGTGGTCGACGGGCCTCTGAACAGGGAGAGCGCGTCTCAGTATAATGTCACCATCACAGCTACAGATGAAGGGACCCCGCCTCTCTCCAGCACCAGCGTTATTACTGTACACGTTTCTGATGTGAATGACAACGCTCCTCGGTTCTCAGAACCCGTGATTAATGTTTATGTGAAAGAGAACAGTCCGGTAGGTGACGTTATTTATACGATGTCAGCTTTTGATCCAGATTCAGATGAAAATGCAAAGATTACTTATTCATTATTAGATACAAGTGTTCCAATATCATCATCTGTAAATATAAACTCGGATACTGGAGATATAGTCAGTCTGCAGTCTTTTAACTATGAGGAGATCAAAACTTTCCAGTTTAAAGTTCAGGCCACAGACTCTGGTGTTCCTCCACTCAGCAGCAACGTGACTGTGAACGTTTTCATCCTGGATGAGAATGACAATAGTCCTGGGATTCTCTCGCCCTATTCTGAACACGGCTCCGTTAACACTGAGAACGTTCCCTATTCTGCTGAAGCGGGCTACTTTGTGGCCAAGATCAGGGCAGTAGACGCCGACTCTGGCTACAATGCGCTGCTTTCTTATCACATCTCTGAGCCCAAGGGAACCAACCTCTTCCGAATCGGAACCAGCACCGGGGAACTAAGGACTAAGAGGCGGATGAGTGACAATGACCTGAAAACTCACCCGCTGGTCGTGCTGGTTTCTGATCACGGAGAACCCTCACTGTCAGCGACTGTGTCTATTGATGTAGTGGTGGTTGAAAGTACAGGTGAAATCCAGACTCAATTCAGAAATGTGCCGAGAAAGGAGGAGAACTTCTCTGATTTAAACCTGTATTTGTTGATCGCCATTGCCTCGGTGTCAGTGATATTTTTACTGAGCCTCATCAGTTTAATAGCTGTAAAATGCCACAGGACAGACGACAGTTTCAGAAGGTACAGCGCCCCAATGATCACCACACACCCTGACGGGAGCTGGTCTTACTCTAAATCTACTCAACAGTATGACGTGTGTTTCAGCTCAGACACACTGAAGAGTGACGTAGTGGTTTTCCCCGCTCCGTATCCACCTGCAGATGCAGAACTGATCAGTATTAACGGGAATGACACGTTTAACAGGACTCAGACATTACCCAACAAAGAGAAGGTAAGATCTATACATAATTGGGTCTATTTATCTATTGCATCATACCTGCATCATACCTGCATTACTCCTTTGAACTCCTTGCAGTCAAAGAATATTGTTTCTTCCACTTCAAAAACAGCCGTCCATTCTAAAGTTGTCCTATTGGCTTTGTTTTTGCATTATGCGTATGGCCTCCTTGCTGGATAGAGCGAGTGTTGCTGTTCATTGTTTTGAAAGTGCGCCAAACTTCAGAGCTGTAGAATTAATGCTCTATGATGTGTGGAGGGCTTTCTATGTCCCTGTACAATATAGTTGCGCTTCATGAATGTGTAAAACCTCAGCAAAGTTGTATGTATCCTTTCTGATGACATAGGCAGGAACGCATGGGAAATATTCACATACATGTTACAGATTGATAATATAGGCTACGCAATGACGCTTAACATTGTCAGCTTAAATGGTGCATACTTTACCTTTATCCATTTCAACAGTGTATATTTGTTTCCAAAGTTCTATGTTCAACAAGCGCTGAAATCTTACCGAGTGCTCTCCATGGTGCTGAAACCAATATTGCTTATTGCTGATCGGGGCACTGCTATTTTTAGATTGATGCTTGTCACTGGTGATTTGGAATTGATGCAACGTGGTAATTTGCTTTGGATAATTTGGTTTTGCTGTCTTGGTATTATAATGTTAACCCCTTTAGCTTTCAGATATCAATGTCCCTTGTGTGGATTTACTCCACGTTAATCGTCCTTGATTGTTATAGTTTCTGTCATTCTAATCAGAACTTGACGGTGTGAATATTTATTTCGTTAGATGAGGTTGTTTCTTTTGCTACATTCCCTGAGTTTTGCATTGGACGTTCGTCCATTTAATTACATAGGCCTTTCGGGTAGTAAATATCCAACACGATGTTGTCTGCTGGACTTTATCTCCCTGTTCTAACAAGTCGAATAATAAACATTCATATTTTACATGGGTAATATAGACTGTGTGTAACAGTAACACATGGTGTCACTGTAGACCACAGAAATGAATGTAGCTGCTGATATTCTATGACTCCTCCTCTCTGAATAAGAACGATAGCGTCATCAGTCCCGAAATGTTAGTGAAGAGATACACTCGAATGGTGGTTAAACAGAAGGGGCTGGGCTGTGTGCAGGATTTATTTGACGGATTTTCTTATTTTTTATTTAATGGACATGTAACTATTTACTATTGGATTTATTAATTTTGTACAAGCAGCGATGGGTCGTCGAAGACAAAGAGAACGCGTTTGGATTCAGTGCGTCGCGTTGCTTTGTTTATTTGACTGGTCTGCAGCGCAGATCTCTTACTCCGTTTCAGAGGAGGTGGACAAAGGCACGTTTGTGGGGAATCTCGCTAAGGATTTAAACATTAATGTTCAGGAACTGGAGTCGAGGGGTCTGAGGATTGAATCGGGATATAGTAAGACGTATTTCCAGGCTGATTTGAAAACAGGTATTCTATTCGTTAACGAGAGAATAGACCGAGAGGAGCTTTGTCCGAATACGGTTAAGTGCTCTTTAAATATAGAGGCCATATTGAGCAATCCTATGCTTCTCCATCGTATTGAGGTCACTGTTTTAGACATCAATGACAATTCTCCATCATTTAATAAAAAGTTTTCTGCGTTTAACATTTCTGAATCTTCATACCCTGGGGAGAGATATCCTCTACCAATAGCGAATGACGCAGATACGGGCAGTAACTCGGTAAACAGCTACAAGCTGAGCCCGAATGAACACTTCTCCCTGGATGTACAGAGCGGTGGAGAGCAGAGTGTGTCTGCTGAGTTAGTGCTGCAGAAAGCTTTAGACCGAGAGAAACAGCCCGTTATCCAGCTCACACTAACCGCTTCAGATGGAGGAAAACCTCCTAGATCCCGTTCCTTGCCTATTGTTGTGAATGTCATAGATGTTAATGATAATTCACCCACATTTAGCAAGCCGTTATATAAGGCCAGTGTGCCTGAGATTGTGCCTTTTGGGACTACAGTTGTAACAGTCAGTGCTACTGATTTAGACGACGGAATTAACGGTAAACTTGTGTATTCATTTATTGAGCGGGGGAATATAAATCCTGCTGATATGTTCGCCCTGAATCAAGACACAGGTGAAATTACTGTTAAAGGGAATTTGGATCACGAGAAAAACGCAGCATATGAAATACGTGTACAAGCAACGGACCAAGGCTCCTCGCCTCGCAGTGGTTATTCTAAAGTGTTAGTAGAAGTTATTGATGTCAATGACAATGCTCCTGAAATATCAGTAACATCACTTATGAGCCCAGTGAAAGAGGATGCTGAGATAGGGACCGTGGTCGCCTTGGTGACAGTAATTGATAAAGACGGCGGTATAAGTGGTCTCACTAACTGTAATATTATTGGGTCTGTTCCTTTTAAATTAAAGTCAAATTATAAAAACTATTATTCCTTAGTGGTTGATGGGCCTCTGGACAGGGAGAGCGCTTCTCAGTATAATGTCACCATCACAGCTACGGATGAAGGGACCCCGCCTCTCTCCAGCACCAGCGTTATTACAGTACACGTTTCTGATGTGAATGACAACGGTCCTCTCTTCTCAGAACCTTTGATTAATGTTTATGTGAAAGAGAACAGTCCGGTAGGAGACGTCATTTATACAATTTCAGCTATTGATCGAGATTCCGAAGAAAATTCAAAGATTACGTATGCATTATTAGATAAAAGTGTTCCAATATCATCATCTGTAAATATAAACTCGGATACTGGAGATATAATCAGTCTGCAGTCTTTTAACTATGAGGAGATCAAAACGTTCCAGTTTAAAGTTCAGGCCACAGACTCTGGTGTTCCTCCACTCAGCAGCTACGTGACTGTTAACGTTTTTATCCTGGATGAGAATGACAACAGTCCTGGGATTCTCGCGCCCTATTCTGAACACGGCCCCGTTAACACTGAGAACATTCCCTATTCTGCTGAAGCGGGCTACTTTGTGGCTAAGATCAGGGCTGTAGACGCCGACTCTGGCTACAATGCGCTTCTTTCTTATCACATCTCTGAGTCCAAGGGAACCAACCTCTTCCGAATTGGAACCAGCACCGGGGAACTAAGGACTAAGAGGAGAATGAGTGACAATGACCTGAAAACTCACCCGCTGGTCGTGCTGGTTTCTGATAACGGAGAACCCTCACTGTCAGCGACTGTGTCTATTGATGTAGTGGTGGTTGAAAGTACAGGTGAAATCCAGACTCAATTCAGAAATGTGCCGAGAAAGGAGGAGAACTTCTCTGATTTAAACCTGTATTTGTTGATCGCCATTGCCTCGGTGTCAGTGATATTTTTACTGAGCCTCATCAGTTTAATCGCTGTAAAATGTCACAGGACAGACGACAGTTTCAGAAGGTACAGCGCCCCTATGATCACCACACACCCTGACGGGAGCTGGTCTTACTCTAAATCTACTCAGCAGTATGACGTGTGTTTCAGCTCAGATACACTGAAGAGTGACGTCGTGGTTTTCCCCGCTCCGTATCCACCTGCAGATGCAGAACTGATCAGTATTAATGGAAATGACACATTTAACAGGACTCAGACATTACCCAACGAAGAGAAGGTAAGATCTATACCTAAACGGGCCTATTTTCTATAAAATTTTACAGCATCTATATTCGTCTATTGAACGCCTTGCATTCAAATAATATGATTTCTAAGTTTCTCTTACCTTGAAATCAGACATCCGAAGAGTAGTCACATTGGATTTGTTTTACACTCCACCTATGGCCCACTGCAGGGATCATCAACTAGATTCAGCCTCTGGACGATTTTGTTTCTTGAGCGGACGGTCGGGGCCAGAACAAAATTAAACAATAAGGCCTGGGGGGGTGTGGTATATTGCCAATATACCAAGGCTAAGGCTAGTTCTTATGCACGACACAACGCGAAGTGCCTGGATACAGCCCTTAGCCATGGTATATTGGCCATATACCACAAACCCCCAAGGTGCCTTATTGCTATCATAAACTAGTTACCAATGTATTCAGGGCTCGAACCAGCCATTTATGATTACAATTATTTTGTAGATTGCACATTGACTGCAAGTAGCCCAAACAGATATAATGTTTGTCTAAAACATAATCACTTCAAACCTTGCTTACATTTGTATACGGTCACATGTCTCTCTATTTTGTGTGGGAATACTTTGGAACAGATTTCTTCAATTAAAATCAGTCTTTTATGCCCAACAATGAAAATGTGAAGAAAAAGGAAAAGCTCCGAAATCTTGAGGGTACATCTAAAACCACCAGTTGGGGTACCCTGGCCCACTGGCTTGATAGAGCGAGTGTTGCTGTCCATTTTCTGAAAACGAGCTAAACTTCAAAGTTGAAGATTCGCGCCAGGTATTTAATGCGCTATAACGTATGAATGGCTTTCTTTGACGCTGTACAATAATGTTGCGCTTCAGGAATGTTTTAATATGTCAAATCCCAGAAAAATTGTATGTAGAGTATTTTGAGAAAATAGCCAGGAAGGTTTACAACGAATGGATAAATATACATTTGCATCATGTTGCAGCTTGATCTTATAGGCTAAACAATTTCCATTGACATTGTAAGCTTTAAGGTCCGTGCTGTATATTCATAAATTTCAACCGTGTCTACTTGTTTACAAAGCTGAAATCTTACTAAGTGCTGTCCATGGGGCTGCAACCGTTCTTGCTCTTTGCTGATGAGAGACAGTGTTTTTTTTTCAGATTAATTTTTGTCACTGGTGTAATGCAATAGATGCAAAGTGTAATTTCCGTTAGAGAAGGGTTTCGGCGATCTTGACAGGACCACACTGTTAACCCCCTGAGCTTTGCATATCAATGTCCTTTTTGCGTCTTCACTCGTCCTTGATTGTTATGGCTTCTGTCATTGTTATCAGAACATGACAATCTGAATATTTATTTCATTAGATGAGGTTGAAATTTCTTCAGCTACTTTCCCTGTGTTTTGCATTGAATAGAACGTTTTTCCTTTTAACACAGGCATTTGGGGTAGTGAATATCCAACACGATGTGGTCTACAGGAGTTTGTCTCAGTATTCTAACAAGTGAAATGATAATAACACGTGAAATAGTATACATTCTTATTTTACATGAGTAATATAGACTATGTACAACATTAGCACATGGTGTCGCTATAGACCACAGAAATTGATGTCGTCGCTGATATTCTATGACTCCACCTCTCTGAATGAGAAAAAGACTAGGGTCATCAGTCCCGAGAGCTTTGTCAAAAGAAACACTCGACTGGTGATGAGACGGAAATGGCTGGGCTGTTCACGATCTCTATAACGGATTTTTTTGTTTTCAAGGATATATGAAACATTTCTGTTGGACTTATTCATTTTGTACAAGCAGCGATGGGTCGTCGAAGACAAAGAGAACGCGTTTGGATCCTGTGCGTAGCGTTGCTTTGTTTATTTGACTGGTCTGCAGCGCAGATCTCTTACTCCGTTTCAGAGGAGGTGGACAAAGGCACGTTTGTGGGGAATCTCGCTAAGGATTTAAACATTAATGTTCAGGAACTGGAGTCGAGGGATCTAAAGATTGTATCAGGACATAGTAAGAGGTATTTTGAGGCAAATTTGAAAACAGGGATTCTGTATGTTAACGAGAGGATAGACAGAGAGGAGCTTTGTCCGAATACGGTAAAGTGCTCTTTAAACATACAGGCCATACTGAGCTACCCTATGCTTCTCCACCGTATTGATGTGACTATTTTAGACATAAATGACAATGCACCATCATTCCTCGAGAAATTGCATATACTCAACATAGCTGAATCGTCCTTTCCCGGTGAGCGATATCCTCTAGCAATAGCGAATGACGCAGATACGGGCAGTAACTCGGTAAAAAGCTACAAGCTGAGCCCGAATGAACACTTCTCCCTGGATGTACAGAGTGTTGGAGAGCAGAGTGTGTCTGCTGAGTTAGTGCTGCAGAAAGCTTTAGACCGAGAGAAACAGCCCGTTATCCAGCTCACACTGACCGCAGTAGATGGAGGAAAACCTCCTAGATCCGGGACGTTACTTATAATTATCAATGTGCAAGACGTTAACGATAATATTCCAGTTTTTAACAAACAGCTTTACAAATTTCGTGTTACTGAGAACGTGCGATTTGGTACTATTGTTGCAGCACTCAATGCCACAGATTTAGATGAGGGAATTAACAGTGAAATAGAATATTCTCTTATTGGTCGCGGGAGTTTAAATGCCCCCGATGTTTTCACCATTAACTCTGAAACTGGAGAAGTTACTGTGAAGGGGAGTATAGATTACGAGATGAACTCCGCTTTTGAGATTCGTGTTCAAGCTAAAGACAAAGGCACTCCGCCCCGTAGCACCCACTGTAAAGTATTAGTTGAGGTTATTGATGTCAATGACAATTCTCCAGAAATCTCAGTAACGTCACTTATGAGTCCAGTGAAAGAGGATGCTGAGATAGGGACAGTGGTCGCCTTAGTGACAGTGACCGATAAAGATGGTAGTAAAAATGGCATCACCAACTGCAAACTTACTGGGTCTGTTCCTTTTAAACTAAAGTCGAATTATAAAAACGATTATTCTTTAGTTGTTAATGGACCTCTGGACAGAGAGAACGCTTCTCAGTATAATGTCACTATCACAACTACGGATGAAGGGACCCCGCCTCTCTCCAGCACCAGCGATATTACAATACACGTTTCTGATGTGAATGACAACGCTCCTCGCTTCTCAGAACCCGTGGCTAATGTTTATTTGAAAGAGAACAGTCCGGTAGGAGACGTCATTTATACAATTTCTGCATTTGACACAGATTCAGAAGAAAACGCAAAGATTATGTATGTAGTATTAGATACAGGTGTTCCAATATCATCATCTGTAAATATAAACTCGGATACTGGAGATATAATCAGTCTGCAGTCTTTTAACTATGAGGAGATCAAAACGTTCCAGTTTAAAGTTCAGGCCACAGACTCTGGTGTTCCTCCACTCAGCAGCAATGTGACTGTGAACGTTTTTATCCTGGATGAGAATGACAACAGTCCTGGGATTCTCTCGCCCTATTCTGAACACGGCTCCGTTAACATTGAGAACATTCCCTATTCTGCTGAAGCGGGCTACTTTGTGGCCAAGATCAGGGCTGTAGACGCCGACTCTGGCTACAATGCGCTGCTTTCTTATCACATATCTGAGCCCAAGGGAACCAACCTCTTCCGAATCGGAACCAGCACTGGGGAACTAAGGACTAAGAGGCGAATGAGTGACAATGACCTGAAAACTCACCCGTCGGTCGTGCTGGTTTCTGATAACGGAGAACCCTCACTGTCAGCGACTGTGTCTATTGATGTAGTGGTGGTTGAAAGTACAGGTGAAATCCAGACTCAGTTCAGAAATGTGCGGAGAAAAGAGGAGAACTTCTCTGATTTAAACCTGTATTTGTTGATCGCCATTGCCTCGGTGTCAGTGATATTTCTACTGAGCCTCGTCAGTTTAATCGCTGTAAAATGCCACCGGACAGAGGACAGTTTCAGAAGGTACAGCGCCCCTATGATCACCACACACCCTGACGGGAGCTGGTCTTACTCTAAATCTACTCAGCAGTATGACGTGTGTTTCAGCTCCGACACACTGAAGAGTGACGTAGTGGTTTTCCCAGCTCCGTATCCACCTGCAGATGCAGAACTGATCAGTATTAACGGAAATGACACCTTCAACAGAACTCAAACATTACCCAACGAGGAGAAGGTAAGATCTATACATAAATGGGCCAATTTTGCTATTGAATGATAAAAGTATTATTCGTTTGAACTTGCAATCAAATAATATAGTTATTCTTACTTTTAAAAACGTCCCTCTACTCGAGAGTTCCAAAATTGGCCTTGTTTTTGCACTGTGCTCATGGCCTCCTTGTCTAATAGAGTGTTGCTGTCCATGGTTCTAAAAGCGGGCTAAACTTCAGAGCTGAAGGATTCGCGCCAAGCGTTCAATGCTCTTTGATCCTCAAACTCAACTCTGAAACTCGAAGCCAGTTCCACTGCATTTTTTTATTGTTCCCCTGTAATCAGGCACTGATTTAGACCTGTGTTCACCAGGTGTGTGCAATTTATTATCAGGTAGAACAGAAAACCAGCATGCTCCGGACCCCGGGTAAGAGTTGAATACCCCTGCTCTATGACATATGGATGGCTTTCTTTGACGCTGTGGTAGGGTATTGTAGTAAGTATAGTATTGTGAGAAAATAGGCAGAACCTTCTACGACGTATAGGAAATACAAATCCATCATGTTACAGATTAATAATATAGGCTACCCTTACCATTGTCAGTTGAAATGGTGCATACTTTATATTTATCCATTTCAACAGTGTATATTTGTTTCCAAAGTTCTACGTTCAGCAAGTGGTGAAATCTTACCGTGTGCTGTCCATGGTTCTGAAACCATTATTCTTTTTAGATGAATACTTGTCACTAGTGTAATGAAAAAGATTCAACGTGGACGTTCACTTTTGAGAATTGTGTATTTGCCATCTTGACAGTATCGCACTGTTAACTCATTGAGCTTTGTACATACATGTGTGTCTTTGTTATGGCTTTTGTCATTGTTATCAAAACATGACTATCTGAAAATCTATTTAGTTATCTTAGGTTGACTTTCCTTCAGCTACTTTCCCTGTGTTTTGCATTGAATAGAATGGTTGTCCTTTCAAATGCACAGGCATTCCGGGTGTGAATGTCCAACACGATGTGGTCTACTGGAGTTTCTCAGTCAAATAATCAGCCTGGTTACTAGAAACAGACATCGATAATATACACTCTTATTTTACATTAATAATATAGACTATGTACAACATTAGCACATGGTGTCACTATAGACCACAGATATGAATGTGTTCGCTGGTATTCTATGACTCCTCCTCTCTGAATGAGATAGACACGAGTGTCACCAGCCCAGAACGCTTTGTGAAGAGAAACACTCGAATGGTGGTGAGACGGAGAGGCCTGGGCTGGAGGCTAGTACAGGATCTATCGTACAGATTTTGTAGGCTTGATGGATATTTGAATATATTCTACTTGAATAATTCGTTGTTTTATACAAGCAGCGATGGGTTGTCGAAGACAAAGAGAACGCGTTTGGATTCAGTGCGTCGCGTTGCTTTGTTTATTTGGTTGGTCTGCAGCACAGATCTCTTACTCCGTTTCAGAGGAGGTGGACAAAGGCACGTTTGTGGGGAATCTCGCTAAGGATATAAACCTTAAGGTTCAGGAACTGGAGTCGAGGGGTCTAAGGATTGTATCAGGACAGAGTAAGAGGTATTTTGAGGTGAATTTGAAAACGGGGATTCTGTACGTTAACGAGAGGATAGACCGAGAGGAGCTTTGTCAGATTACGGTTAAGTGCTCTTTAAACATACAGGCCATATTGAGGGATCCAATGCAGCTCCACCGCATTGAGGTACATATTTTAGATACCAATGACAATGTACCGATCTTCCTTGAACAGTATCACACATTTAACATTTCGGAATCATCTTCACCTGGAGATAGATATCCATTACCGATAGCGAATGACGCAGATACGGGCATTAACTCGGTAAAGAGTTACAAGCTGAGCCCGAATGAACACTTCTCCCTGGATGTACAGAGCGGTGGAGAGCAGAGTGTGTCTGCTGAGTTGGTGTTGCAGAAAGCTTTAGACCGAGAGAAACAGCACGTTATCCAGCTCATATTGACCGCAGTAGATGGAGGAAAACCTCCAAGATCCGGAACTTCACAGATCATTGTCAACGTAATAGATGTGAATGATAATACGCCAACATTTGCTAAACCACTTTACAAGGTCCGTGTTAATGAAAATGTATCTTTAGGGACAAAAATATTAAAGCTGGAAGCTACAGATTTAGACCAGGGTGTGAATAGTGAACTTGTTTATTCATTTAGCAAACGTGGTAGTGTTAACTCGGCCGATGTGTTTTCTATAGATCATCAAAGTGGCGAAATTACTGTAAAAGCTAAATTGGATCATGAACAAAACGCAGCATATGAGCTACGTGTGCAAGCTACGGACCAAGGTCATTCACCTCATAGTGGTTATTCTAAAGTGTTAGTTGAAGTTATTGATGTCAATGACAATGTTCCCGAGGTGTCCGTGACGTCACTCATGAGCCCTGTCAAGGAGGATGCTGAGATAGGGACAGTGGTCGCCTTGGTGACAGTAACTGATATAGACGGAGGTAAAAACGGACTTACCAACTGTAAGATTGTTGGGTCTGTTCCTTTTAAACTAAAGTCAAACTACAAAAATGATTATTCGTTAGTGGTCAATGGGCCTCTGGACAAGGAGAGCGCGTCTCAGTATAATGTCACCATCACAGCTACGGATGAAGGGACCCCGCCTCTCTCCAGCACCAGCGTTATTACTGTACACGTTTCTGATGTGAATGACAACGCTCCTCGGTTCTCAGAACCTGTGATTAATGTTTATGTGAAAGAGAACAGTCCGGAAGGAGACGTCATTTATACGATATCTGCTTTTGATCCAGATTCAGATGAAAATGCAAAGATTACGTATGCATTATTAGATACAACTGTTCCAATATCATCATCTGTAAATATAAACTCGGATACTGGAGATATAATCAGTCTGCAGTCTTTTAACTATGAGGAGATCAAAACGTTCCTGTTTAAAGTTCAGGCCACAGACTCTGGTGTTCCTCCACTCAGCAGCAACGTGACTGTGAACGTTTTTATCCTGGATGAGAATGACAACAGTCCTGGGATTCTCTCGCCCTATTCTGAACACGGCCCCGTTAACACTGAGAACATTCTCTATTCTGCTGAAGCGGGCTACTTTGTGGCCAAGATTAGGGCTGTAGACGCCGACTCTGGCTACAATGCGCTGCTTTCTTATCACATCTCTGAGCCCAAGGGAACCAACCTCTTCCGAATAGGAACCAGCACTGGGGAACTAAGGACTAAGAGGCGAATGAGTGACAATGACCTGAAAACTCACCCGTTGGTCGTGTTGGTTTCTGATAACGGAGAACCCTCATTGTCAGCGACTGTGTCTATTGATGTAGTGGTGGTTGAAAGTACAGGTGAAATCCAGACTCAATTCAGAAATGTGCCGAGAAAGGAGGAGAACTTCTCTGATTTAAACCTGTATTTGTTGATCGCCATTGCCTCGGTGTCAGTGATATTTTTACTGAGCCTCATCAGTTTAATAGCTGTAAAATGCCACAGGACAGAGGACAGTTTCAGAAGGTACAGCGCCCCTATGATCACCACACACCCTGACGGGAGCTGGTCTTACTCTAAATCTACTCAGCAGTATGACGTGTGTTTCAGCTCAGACACACTGAAGAGTGACGTCGTGGTTTTCCCCGCTCCGTATCCACCTGCAGATGCAGAACTGATCAGTATTAATGGAAATGACACATTTAACAGGACTCAGACATTACCCAACGAAGAGAAGGTAAGATCTATTGACAATTTTTCTATTTAAATATATATGTATTTCTCCTTTGAATTGCTTGCAGTCAAATAATATTGTTTGATAAGTTACTCTTACCTTGAAAACAGCTCCCCACTCGAGAGTTGTCACATTGGCTTTTGTTTTGACCAGTGCGTATGGCCTCCTGGCTTGATGTTGCTGTCCATTGTCTGAAAAGGCGCTAAACTTCAGAGCTCAATCTTCGCGCCAAGCGTTCAAGGTGTAAATTACTTCATACGACGCTGTACAATAGTGTTGCGCTTCACGAATGTGTAAATGTGTCAAATCTCAACAAAGTTGTACTTATATTAGGTATTGTGAGAAAATACGCAGGAACGTTTACAACGCATGGGAAATATACGTATAGGTCATTGTTTCAGATTGATGATAGACTGCACAATTGCCATTGACATTATAAGCCTATAGGTGCATCCTGTAACTTTATCCATTTCAACCGTGTCAAAAGGTTTGTTCAGCAAGCGTGAACGCTTATCAAGTGCTTTCCATGTTGCTGAAACCATTCTCGCTCTCTGATGATGAGCGTTCATTTTATATTGATAGGCCTGCATGTCGCTGGTGTGATCAATGTCTCGTGTTTGTTTGATTAATTGATTCTTATTCTTTCTGCCATTGTTATCCGAAAATGACACTAGATGACCCCTATTTCATTACATGAGGTTGATTTACTTTTCTTATTCTTTCCATTTGTTTTCCATTTAACAGAACAGTTTGACTTTTACATATACAGGCCTTTCTGTGAGTGAATGATCAACACGAGGTTGTATCTCAGTATTGTTAAAAACAGGAAAAAAATCAATACATTCTAGTGTTATGAGTAATATGTATAAAAGTAACACACGGTGTCGCTATGGACCATAAATGGGAGAGAAGTTATAGAGTTACTATAACTCCTCCTCTCTGAATGAAAAAGAGTCTAGCGCCACCAGTCCCGAGCGCATTGTGAAGCGAAGAACTCGAATGGTTATGAGACGGAGAGGGCTGGGCTGTACAGGATCTCTGACATATAACGGAATTTTCGAGAGTTTTAATGGATACATGACCATTACTTGGATTCAGTTGTTTTGCTCAATCAGCAATGGGTCGTCGAAGACAAAGAGAACGCGTTTTGATTCAGTGCGTCGCATTGCTTTGTTTATTTGACTGGTCTGCAGCGCAGATCTCTTACTCCGTTTCAGAGGAGGTGGACAAAGGCACATTTGTGGGGAATCTCGCTAAGGATTTAAACCTTAAGGTTCAGGAACTGGAGTCGAGGGGTTTAAGGATTGTATCAGGACAGAGAAAGAGATTTTTCGACGCTAATTTGAAAACAGGAATTCTGTACGTTAACGAGAGGATAGATAGAGAGCAGATTTGTCCGAATACGGTAAAGTGTTCCTTAAATATAGAAGCCATATTGAGCCATCCAATGCTTATTCACCGTATTGAAATACATATATTAGACATAAATGATAATGCACCGTCATTTCTAGAAAGCTTTCATATATTTAACATATCAGAGTCGTCCTCCTCTGGAGAGCGATATCCACTACCGATAGCAAATGACGCAGATACGGGCATTAACTCGGTAAAGAGTTACATGCTGAGCCCGAATGAACACTTCTCCCTGGATGTACAGAGCGGTGGAGAGCAGAGTGTGTCTGCTGAGTTGGTGTTGCAGAAAGCTTTAGACCGAGAGAAACAGCCCGTTATCCAGCTCATATTGACCGCTATAGATGGAGGAACACCTCCAAGATCCGGAACTTCACAGATCATTGTCAACGTAATAGATGTGAATGATAACTCGCCAACATTTGCTAAACCACTTTACAAGGTCCGTGTTAATGAAAATGTATCTTTAGGGACAACAATATTGAAGCTAGAGGCCACGGATTTAGACGCCGGCACACGTGCTGACGTTGCATATAGCTTCATGAAACGTGGAAATGTGAATTCTGCCGATGATTTTTCAATAGATTCACTAAGTGGTGAAATTACTGTAAAACGGAAATTGAATCATGAAGAAAATGCTGCATACGAAATTAGAGTTCAGGCGACGGACCAAGGCTCCTCGCCCCGCAGTGGTTATTCTAAAGTGTTAGTAGAAGTTATTGATGTCAATGACAATGCTCCTGAAATATCAGTAACATCACTTATGAGCCCAGTGAAAGAGGATGCTGAGATAGGGACCGTGGTCGCCTTGGTGACAGTAATTGATAAAGACGGAGGTAATAACGGACTCGCATATTGTAAAGTTGTGGGGTCTGTCCCCTTTAAACTAAAGTCAAACTATAAAAACTATTATACATTAGTGGTTGATGGGCCTCTTGACAGAGAGAGTGCTTCTCAGTATAATGTCACCATCACAACTACGGACGAAGGGACCCCGCCTCTCTCCAGCACCAGCGTTATTACAGTACACGTTTCTGATGTGAATGACAACGCTCCTCGGTTCTCAGAACCCGTGATTAATGTTTATGTGAAAGAGAACAGTCCGGAAGGTGAAGTCATTTACACGATATCTGCTTTTGATCCAGATTCAGATGCAAATACAAAGATGACGTATTCATTATTAGATAAAAGTGTTCCAATATCATCATCTGTAAATATAAACTCGGAAACTGGAGATATAATCAGTCTGCAGTCTTTTAACTATGAGGAGATCAAAACGTTCCAGTTTAAAGTTCAGGCCACAGACTCTGGTGTTCCTCCGCTCAGCAGCAACGTGACTGTGAACATTTTTATCCTGGATGTGAATGACAACAGTCCTGGGATTCTCTCGCCCTATTCTGAACACGGCCCCGTTAACACTGAGAACATTCCCTATTCTGCTGAAGCGGGCTACTTTGTGGCCAAGATCAGGGCAGTAGACGCCGACTCTGGCTACAATGCGCTGCTTTCTTATCACATCTCTGAGCCCAAGGGAACCAACCTCTTCCGAATCGTAACCAGCACCGGGGAACTAAGGACTAAGAGGCGGATGAGTGACAATGACCTGAAAACTCACGCGTTGGTCGTGTTGGTTTCTGATAACGGAGAACCCTCACTGTCAGCGACTGTGTCTATTGATGTAGTGGTGGTTGAAAGTACAGGTGAAATCCAGACTCAATTCAGAAATGTGCCGAGAAAGGAGGAGAACTTCTCTGATTTAAACCTGTATTTGTTGATCGCCATTGCCTCGGTGTCAGTGATATCTTTACTGAGCCTCATCAGTTTAATAGCTGTAAAATGCCACCGGACAGAGGACAGTTTCAGAAGGTACAGCGCCCCTATGATCACCACACACCCTGACGGGAGCTGGTCTTACTCTAAATCTACTCAGCAGTATGACGTGTGTTTCAGCTCAGACACACTGAAGAGTGACGTAGTGATTTACCCCACACCGTATCCAACTGCAGATGCAGAACTGATCAGTATTAACGGAAATGACACGTTTAACAGGACTCAAACATTACCCAACAAACAGAAGGTAAGATTTACAGTTCAGTGAACGAAAATTTGTGCCGTAATGACTGCATTATATGTCTTCTATAGGTCTCAATGACATTGTTATTTTCTTTTTTTTTCACTCACTTAAATTATCAGTGAAATACTGGACATTTCAAAGTTTTCACCTGTTGTAAAATCGGCATACTCTGTGTGCGGTGAAACATATGTAGGCCTTGCTGTCCATGGTGCTGAAATTCACCAGGTCCTTTAAACTGTAGGCCTATGAACATTCTAATGTTTTGGTGTATGTTTAGTACATATTCTAATCATGTTGATCAGAACTCACCAAGGTCATACTTTGGTCATCTTGTGGTCACTAACTTTTTTTGGGGAGATTACTGTGTTTGGTCTCCACTTCCACATCAATATTTGATTGGTGTAGATATCCACACGGTATCGCTATCCGCTCACGCAGTGTAAATCCTCGCTCGCTGTGCGAGGCTCCGCCCTACACAGGAGCATTGGTCGTTGTCGAGAAAAGGGGCTTTGTTCTGGTGTGCAGCAGAACATCGTGGCTCTCGTCTGGTTCTGTTTCGGTTTACGCATCTATGCGGGTGATAGCCTCTGTTCTTCACACAATGTTTCGTTAACGGAATACCGACACAATGACTCACAAATGGGTTATGTTTCCTTCGCGGATGTACTATCTCCTCCCGTTATGTCATCTTTGGAGTATCGCGTCAGCACAGATTGTCTATTCCATATCGGAGGAATCTAACCAGGGCACTGTTGTTGGACATTTAGCGAAGGATTTGCATCTAGACGTGCAGGAACTTGAATATCGTGGGTTTAAGATTTCCGGACCTAATCAGAGGTATTTCGATGTAAATAAAAAAACTGGAATTTTGTCCGTGAGAGAGAGAATAGACAGAGACGAGCTCTGTGCTCGGAGCACGAAGTGTTCGTTAGAACTGGAAGCCATTGTGAATTTGCCATTGAATCTATACAGATTTGAAGTGAATGTTTTGGATATAAATGACAACTCACCGTCGTTTAGGTCCTCTAAAACATATTTGAATGTATCTGAATCTGCATTTCCAGGGGAGAGATTTCCTTTGGAAAGTGCCTACGACACGGATGTAGGCGCTAACTCAGTAAACAGCTACAAGCTGAGCCCGAATGAACACTTCTCCCTGGATGTACAGAGCGGTGGAGAGCAGAGAGTGTCTGCTGAGTTAGTGTTGCAGAAAGCTTTAGACCGAGAGAAACAGCCCGTTATCCAGCTCACACTGACCGCTATAGATGGAGGAACACCTCCTAGATCAGGAACATCACTTATCATTGTAAATGTGAAAGACGTTAACGATAATATACCCATTTTTAAAAAGCCACTTTATAAAGCTCGTATTCCTGAGAATACGCCTATAGGTGCCTCCGTCATCACGGTTCAAGCGAGTGACGCAGATGAAAATCTGAATGGGGAAATTGTTTATATGTTCATTAACCAAAACAGTGATAATAACATTGCCGCATTTGCCATTAATGCAGCTACAGGTGAAATAACGGTTAAAAGCGAATTGGATCACGAAAAAAACAATGCTGTTGAAATACGTGTCCAAGCTCAAGACAGGGGACACAATCCTAGAGCATCTCACTGTAAAGTCCTGGTTGAAATAACCGACGTGAATGACAATACACCAGAGATATTTATCACTTCTTTAGTTAACGTTGTGAAAGAGGATGCGTCATTAGGGACAACGGTTGGTCTGATAACAGTGAAAGACAATGACGCAGGCACAAATGGCGCTGTACAGGTTCAAATACTAGGCTCTGTGCCATTCACGATAAACAACTCATACAATAATCATTATTCCTTAGTGGTTGATGGGCCTCTGGACAGGGAGAGCGCTTCTCAGTACAATGTCACTATCACAGCTACGGATGAAGGGACCCCGCCTCTCTCCAGCACCAGCGTTATTACTGTACACGTTTCTGATGTCAATGACAACGCTCCTCGGTTCTCAGAACCCGTGATTAATGTTTATGTGAAAGAGAACAGTCCGGTAGGTGACGTCGTTTATACGATATCTGCTTTTGATCCAGATTCAGGTGAAAATGCAAAGATGACGTATTCATTATTAGATAAAAGTGTTCCAATATCATCATCTGTAAATATAAACTCGGATACTGGATATATAGTCAGTCTGCAGTCTTTTAACTATGAGGAGATCAAAACGTTCCAGTTTAAAGTTCAGGCCACAGACTCTGGTGTTCCTCCACTCAGCAGCAACGTGACTGTGAACGTGTTTATCCTGGATGAGAATGACAACAGTCCTGGGATTCTCTCGCCCTATTCTGAACACGGCCCCGTTAACACTGAGAACGTTCCCTATTCTGCTGAAGCGGGCTACTTTGTGGCCAAGATTAGGGCTGTAGACGCCGACTCTGGCTACAATGCGCTGCTTTCTTATCACATCTCTGAGCCCAAAGGAACCAACCTCTTCCGAATAGGAACCAGCACCGGGGAACTAAGGACTAAGAGGCGAATGAGTGACAATGACCTGAAAACTCACCCGTTGGTCGTGCTGGTTTCTGATAACGGAGAACCCTCATTGTCAGCTACTGTGTCTATTGATGTAGTCGTGGTTGAAAGTACAGGTGAAATCCAGACTCAATTCAGAAATGTGCCGAGAAAGGAGGAGAACTTCTCTGATTTAAACCTGTATTTGTTGATCGCCATTGCCTCGGTGTCAGTGATATTTTTACTGAGCCTCATCAGTTTAATAGCTGTAAAATGCCACCGGACAGACGACAGTTTCAGAAGGTACAGCGCCCCTATGATCACCACACAGCAGTATGACGTGTGTTTCAGCTCAGACACACTGAAGAGTGACGTGGTGGTTTTCCCTGCTCCGTATCCACCTGCAGATGCCGAACTGATCAGTATTAATGGAAATGACACGTTTAACAGAACACAAACGCTTCCTAATAAAGAGAAGGTAAGATCTATGTACATAAACGGGGTTATTTTCTATTAAATTGAACCTGTATTGCTCATTTTAACGTGATGCAGTCAAGATTATGGTTTTCGAAATGCCTCTTTTCCAGATATCAGTCACGTTGGCTTTGTTTTGCACTGTCCGTATTGCCTCCTAGGTAAATAAAGCGAGTGTTGCTTTCCAAGGTGCTGAAGGCTCGCCAAGCTTTCAGAACTAAATATTCGCTTTGTTTATTCCTCTGTGAGGTATGAATGGCTCTTCATGACGCCAGTGGAAACTATTTGCAAACTACTTTTGAATAGATTCTATTTCAATGTTTTTTTTTGTAGACTAATTGAAAAGGGCAAATTGTGAACTTTGTAATGACAGCAGAATCAGAATGTCAGATGTTTTTGTTCTTTGATGGATTATTGGTTGTCATGCTTTTGAAAGAACCAATACTTTCACAGGATGTAGGTTTATTGTTTTTTGTGTGTGTAATTATATCATGTCAATGCCTCTCCCCATGTTCGGAATGCTACTACTCAATGATTTCTTCTGAGTCCATGACTACCTCTCTGAATATTGAAAATAGGCTCCTCTGTCAGTCAGTATGGCAATCCCTTGCATTCACAAGGTCGATTGATAGACCGTGATTGCATGTTGTTGAATCTTTCACAAACACCCCCCAGGTTAACGGATGTAGCAATTTAAACAAACAGACCATAATTTTTATGGAGGAGTGTTTCTGTGTGCGAGTGAGCTGGCCTGGCACAGGCAGGGGTCTGTCTATCTCTCTGTGATTCCCCAGGAAGTATGTGGAGGACAGGAGAAGCCTTTCTCTCTGCCCTTATTTCTGCTGTTCCCACCGCTTGCAAGATGTCTGTTGTAACAACCCTTGCTTTCACTTTTGAGTGCATGAGTAATCCTTCTCTTTCATTCTCTGCCCTTTTTTAAAAATTGTATTTCTATTCCTCTATTTCTCTCCATTTCCCTGACTCACTGTGCCTTTCTATCAATCTCAAGGTCTCTGTTTTTCTCTTGGGTTCCCAACTCTTAATATCGATTTCTCTCTATCCCTCTGCCCTTCCACTGTCTCTCTATCTCTCTCCCTTGAAAAGATGGCGCCGAAGGACATGGCTGACGTTTTACATTCTCTCAACCAAATGTGCTATTTTGTTAGATTTTTTGCGTTTTGTGTAACTTATTTTTTTACTTATTTTGTACATAATGTTGCTGCTACCGTCTCTTATGACCGAAAATAACTTCTGGACATCAGAACAGCGATTACACACCGTGTACTGGAAAAAAAACTTTTCCCTTTAACGAGTCCAACGAAAAGGATATACTGCTTTCACTGGAACAGGCCCAGATCCCTGTCATTTGCTTGAAGAACAGACTCAGGAAAAGGGGCAGCAGATCGGGCTGCCTTCTAAGAATCCGTAAGCGAGCGAGTAAACTCCCACTGCCATCCGTTCTTATTTCTAACGTGCAATCATTGGAAAATAAAATTGATAACCTACGATTAAGATGATCTTACCAACGGGACATTAAAACCTGTAATATCTTATGTTTCACCGAGACGTGGCTGAACGATGATACGGATAATATAGAGCTGGCGTGATTTTCCGTGCACCGGCAGAACAGAGAAGCTAAGTCTGGTAAGATGAGGGGTGGGGGTATGTGTCTATTTGTCAATAACAGCTGGTGATGTCTAATATTAAAGAAGTATCGAGGTATTGCTCGCCTGAGGTAGAATACCTTATGATAAACTGTAGACCAAACTATCTACCAAGAGAGTTCTCATCTATATTATTTGTAGCTGTCTATTTACCACAACAGAACGAAGCTGGCACCAACTCTATAAGACCATAAGCAAAGAAGAAAATGCTCACCCAGAAGTGGCGCACGTAGTGGCCGGGAACTTTAATGCAGGCAAACTTAAATCAGTTTTACCAAATTTTTACCTGCATGCCACATGTGCAACCAGAAGGGAAAAACATCCTAGACCACCTTTACTCCACACACAGAGATGCATACAAAGCTCTCCCCGGCACTCCATTTGGCAAATCTGACCATAATTCTATCTTCCTGATTCCTGCTTACAAGCAAAAACTCAAGCAGGAAGTACAAGTGACTCGCTCAATATGGAAGTGGTCAGATGACACGGATGCTACACTGTTTTGCTAGCACAGACTGGAATATGTTCCTGGATTCATCCAATGGCATTGAGGAGTACACCACTTCAGTCATCGGCTTCATCAATAAGTGCATCGACGACGTGGTCCCCACAGTGACCGTACGTACATATCCCAACCAGAAGCCATGGATTACAGGCAACATCCGCATCAAGCTAAAAGCTAGAGCTGCAGCTTTCAAGGAGCGGGAGAATAATCCGGACGCTTATAAGAAATCCCGCTATGCCCTCAGACGAACCATCAAACAAGCAAAGCGTCAATGGAGGATTAAGATTAAATCCTACTACACTGGCTCTGATGCTTGTCGAATGTGGCAGGGCTTGAAAACTATTACGGACTACTAAGGGAAACCCAGACGCGAGCTGCCCAGTGACGCGTGCCTACCAAACGAGCTAAATGCCTTTTATGCTCGCTTCGAGGCAAGCAACACTGAAGCATGCACGAGAGCACCAGCTGTTCTGGATGAATGTGTGATAACGCTCTCGGTAGCCGATGTGAACAAAACCTTTAACCTGTTAGGGAGCGGCGGCAGTGGTCGGAGGTTTGGAGAGTCTGGCGTGCCCAAAGTAAAATGCCTGGTACTCAGGCCCAGAAACTAGGATATGCACATAATTAGTAGTATTGGATAGTAAACACTCTGAAGATTCTAAAACTGTTAAAATAATTTGGCAGGCGAAAACCAGAGAAAAATCCATCCGGAAAATGTGATTCTGTGAAGTGACACTTTTCCCATTGACTTGGTATTGAAAGGAGGGGGATCCAGCTCCCAGATTGCAGTACCTATGGCTTCCACTAGATGTCAACAGTCATTAGAGAAAGTTTCATGTGTTTATCTTGAAAATTCAAGGAGTAAGACAAGTTTTGGCAAGTGGACTAAGGAAGTCACTCATCTCTTTGATGCGTGGGACCGTGAGCATGCGCCTCGGTTGTTTCCTTTTCTATCGCCCAGGGTATTATCCATGTGAAATATTATCGTTTATATACATATTAGTGTACCTAAGGATAGATTAGAAACGTTGTTTGGACAAAGTTTATAGGTATGTTTTTAACGCTTTGTATGGCTTGTATATTGGACGAGTGGACGGTGGATTTTCTGAACAAAACGCACCAACCAAATGGAGCTTTTAGGACATAAAGAGGAACTTTTTCGAACAAAAGGAACATTTATTGTGTTGCTGGGACCCTTCCGCTTGCCATCAGAGGAAGATCTTCAAAGGTAAGCAATTTATTTTATCGCTATTTTTGAGTTTTGTGACACCACTGCTGGTTATGAAATTATGTACGCGGGGCGCTGTCCTCAGACAATCAAATGTTATGCTTTCGCCGTAAAGCCTTTTTGAAATCTGACAACGCTGTGAGATTACCAAGATTCTAAGCTTTTGAAGAGCATGCAACACTTGTATTTTCATGAATGTTTTATATTACTACTTTTGTAATTTAACCTCTTAGGGATAAACGGCGTGCTAGCGGGCCACTCCCGACACTACCCGGTGAAATGTAAGGCGCCAAATTCAAAATCCAAAAGTTGAATTATTAAACATTCATCAATATACAAGTGTTGCATAGTCATCAAAAGCTCTGATTCTTGGCAATATCACAGCGTTGTGAGATTTCAAAAAGGCTTTACGGCGAAAGCACAGCATTTGATTGTTTGAGGATAGCACCTCTAATATTTATGCATTAGCATAAATTCATATCCAGTGCGGGTCACACAAAACCCATAAAAGAGCTAAAATAAATCACTTACCTTTTGAAGAACTTCTGAGGGCATCCCAAGTGATCAACGAAGACATCCAATGGTTCTTTTGTTCGAAAAAGTAATTTATTATATCCATAAATCTCCGTTTGGTTGGCGCGTTATGTTCAGAAAATCCACCGCCGAGTCGCCCATTGAACCGTGAAGAGAACGCGTTCAAATTATACTTATAAACTTTGTCCAAACAAATCAAACAATTTTTAATGTATCCTTAGGTATCCTTTTATGTATATTTACTATAATATTTCAACCGGATTATAGCCTGAACGATAGGAAAGGAAAAAAACACAGAGCGCACGAGACCCTGAACGCCCATGTCATTCTTTTGAGTTCCGGGGTCCACTTCTAAATTCTTCTTCTATTCGCTTCTAATTCAACCTAACGTCATGAAACCCTGTCTAAAGACTGTTGACATCCAGTGGAAGCCATAGGTACTGCAGTCTGTGTCCTAGATAACATTGAATCCCATAGGCAGCCAGGAGAAAAAGGTAATCTAAAAAAGAAACTGCAAATCCAGATGGATTTTCCTCTGGTTTTCGCCTGCTATATCAGTTCTGTTATACTCACAGACATTATGTTAATGCTTTTAGAAACTTCAGAGTGTTTCCTATCCAGTACTACTAATTATGTGCATATCCTAGTTTCTGGGCCTGAGTACCAGGCATCTTACTTTGGGCATGCCAGACTCTCCAAAATTCTGAACACAACTGCCGCTCCCTAACTAGTTTTAACACTGGGGCCCTCAGGGGTGTGTACTTAGTCCCCTCCTGTACTCCCTGTTCACCCACGACTGCGTGGCCAAACACGACTTCAACACCATCATTAAGTTTGCTGACGACACAACAGTGGTAGTCTTGATCACCGACAACGATGAGACGGCCTACAGGGAGGAGGTCAGAGAACTGGCAGTGTGGTGCCAGGACAACAACTTCTCCCTCAATGTGAGCAAGACAAAGGAGCTGATTGTGGACTACAGGAAAAGGTGGGCCAAACAGGCCCCCATTAACACCGACGGGCTGTAGTTGAGCGGGTCGAGAGTTTCAAGTTCATTGGTGTCCACATCACCAACAAACTATCATGGTCCAAACATGCCAAGACAGTCGTGAAGAGGGCACAACAAAACCTTTTCCCACTCAGGAGACTGAAAAGATTTGGCATGTGTCCCCAGATCCTCAAAAGGTTCTACAGCTGCACCATCGAGAGCATCCTGACCGGTTGCATCACCACCTGGCCTGGCAACTGCTCGGTATCTGACCGTAAGGCGCTACAGAGGGTAGTGCGTACGGCCCAGTACATCACTGGAGCCAAGCTTCCTGCCATCCAGGACCTATATAATAGGCGGTGTCAGAGGAAAGCCCATAAAATTGTCAGAAACTCCAGTCACCCAAGTTAGACTGTTTTCTCTGCTACTGCAGGACTAAAAGGACCAAAAGGCTCCTTAACAGCTTCTACCCCCAAGCCATAAGACTGCTGAACAATTAATAAAATCACCATCCCCTCCCTTTTGTACACTGCTGCTACTCGTTGTTTTTTATCTATGCGTAGTCACTTCACCCCTACCTACATGTACAAATTACCTCAACTAACCTGTACCCCCGCACACTGACTCGGTACCGGTACCCCCTGTATATAGCCTCGTTATTCTTGTAGTGTTGCTTTTTATTTTATTTTTTAACTTTTGTCTATTTGGTGAGTATTTTCTTAACTCTTCTTGAAATGCATTGTTGGTTAAGGGCATGTAAGTAAGCATTTCACGGTAAGGTCTACACTTGTTGTATTAGGCACATGTGACTAATACAGTTTGATTTGATTTGTATTTCCTGTATCATGTTGTTTTCCAGTCTCACGGTATTTCCCTCAATATCAATGTACAGTATATCTATCTCTTTGTCTCCCTATCTCTCACCACCCTCTCCTTCCCTCTCCCCTCCCTCTTTCAGTCCATCGGCCTTGTATTCTCAGTGTGTGTGTATCTGTGTGTGTGTGTATCTGTATCTGTGGGAGTGTGTGTGTGTATCTGTATCTGTGGTAGTATGTGAGCATCTGTACCTGTGGGAGTGTGTGTGTATCTGTATCTGTGGTAGTATGTGAGCATCTGTACCTGTGGGAGTGTGTGTGTATCTGTATCTGTGGTAGTATGTGTGTATCTGGATGTGTGGGAGTGTGTGTGTGTATTTGTATATGTTTATGTGTATCTGTATCTGTGGTAGTATTTGTGTGTATTGTGGGAGTGTGTGTGTATCTGTATCTGTGGGAGAATGTGTGTATCTGTATCTGTGGTAGTATGTGTGTGTATTGTGGGAGTGTGTGTGTGTGTGTGTGTATCTGTACTTGTGGGAGTGTGTGTGTACCTGTATCTGTGGTAGTATCTCTGTATCTGGATGTGTGGGAGTGTGTGTGTGCATCTATATCTGTGGGAGTGTGTGTGTATCAGTATCTGTGGGAGTGTGTGTATCTGTATCTGTGGGAGTGTGTGTGTGTATCTGGATGTGTGGAAGTGTGTGTATCTGTACCTGTGGGAGTGTGTGTGTATCTGGATGTGTGGAAGTGTGTGTAGCTGTATCTGTGGGAGTGTGTGTGTATCTGTGGGAGTGTGTGTATCTGTACCTGTGGGAGTGTGTGTGTATCTGGATGTGTGGAAGTGTGTGTATCTGTATCTGTGGGAGTGTGTGTGTATCTGTATCTGTGGAGGTGTGTGTGTATCTGTATCTGTGGAAGTGTGTGTGTATCTGTATCTGTGGAAGTGTGTGTGTATCTGGATCTGTGGGAGTGTGTGTATCTGTACCTGTGGGAGTGTGTGTGTATCTGGATGTGTGGAAGTGTGTGTATCTGTACCTGTGGGAGTGTGTGTATCTGGATGTGTGGAAGTGTGTGTATCTGTATCTGTGGAAGTGTGTGTATTGTGGGAGTGTGTGTGTGTATTGTGGGAGTGTGTGTGTATCTGTACATGTGGGAGTGTGTGTATCTGGATGTGTGGAAGTGTGTGTATCTGTATCTGTGGGAGTGTGTGTGTATCTGTATCTGTGGGAGTGTGTGTATCTGTATCTGTGGGAGTGTGTGTGTATCTGTATCTGTGGGGGTGTGTGTGTATCTGGATGTGTGGGGGTGTGTGTGTATCTGGATGTGTGGGGGTGTGTGTGTATCTGGATGTGTGGGAGTGTGTGTGTATCTGTATCTGTGGGAGTGTGTGTGTGTATTGTGGGGGTGTGTATGTATCTGTATCTGTGGGAGTGTATGCGTGTATTGTGGGAGTGTGTGTGTATCTGTGGGAGTGTGTGGGTAGCAGCTGAGAGGAGTAATGGTGAATTAGCATCCCTCTCCCAAGGCATGCGCACTATCTGCCTCAGCACTCTGTAAACAGGATTCTCCCCATTTTCATTAACATACACTAAGTATGTCAGGGCGGCTTGATCCGCTCAGCATGTAAGCTGCTCAGCCCCTTTTATTTGTCCACAAACTGTGTATATCAACTGCAAACGCTATCTACTTGTGTGGACTTAGCTTTTGTTTGGCCATTTAAAGTGTGCTTGTTTGTAACCAGTGGCATTCAAGTGGTTTTGTTAATATTGTGTGCTCTTAGGCACTGCCTCACATTAAGCACTATGAAGTATCCTGTTTGTTAATACATTCTTTTATACTATTTGATAATGCACTGACCTCATGTTAGTGAGTTGTGGGTCAGTATAAACAACTAAGTAAAATACAAGCTCAGAGCCACCGGATGATCTTTTGGTTGGTTCAGATTTTAGCCTTCTCCATCTGCTTTGGGGCTCTCTATGATCATACAGGGGTTCTGAATGTTGCAGTGCTGTGCATGTGTCAGTGGGTCAGGGTTCTGAATGTTGCAGTGCTGTGCATGTGTAAGTGGGTCAGGGTTCTGAATGTTGCTGTGCGTGTGTCAGTGGGTCAGGGTTCTGAATGTTGCAGTGCTGTGCATGTGTCAGTGGGTCAGGGTTCTGAATGTTGCAGTGCTGTGCATGTGTCAGTGGGTCAGGGTTCTGAATGTTGCAGTGCTGCGCATGTGTCAGTGGGTCAGGGTTCTGAATGTTGCAGTGCTGTGCATGTGTCAGTGGGTCAGGGTTCTGAATGCTGCAGTGCTGTGCGTGTGTCAGTGGGTCAGGGTTCTGAAGATCACGATGTGTCTGAGAGTCACAAATAACAGATTCTCTATATTGCCATGCTCTCTATCTGCTGCGTTTGGCCCCAGTATGGCCCCAGTATGGCTCCAGTATGGCTCCAGTAACAATGCCTGGAGCTGTCTCTTTGCTTTTGAGTGGTTCAGTATGCACTCTGTAGACTGCTGCTCACTGTGTGTGTGTGAGACAGGGAGAGTGACGGAGGGAGGCAGAGTTAGGTAGAGAGAGAGAGAACAGGAGGGGGAGGCGCTGGTAATTTTCCGTTCTGCGCTGCAGCAGCAGGGATCTCTCTGAGCCTTGGCGTCTCAGGGAGGTACACGCTGGGCTGGGCTGAGGTGTGGGCTGGGCGGGGCTGACATCACTGGCAGGAATCCAGCTGTCAATCACAGCTAAACCGGGGAGGCGGGACAAAGGGCTAGGGGAATGAGGTCGAGGGGCTTATTCATAGCCCTCAGATCACCACCACTTCTGTGTGTGGGTGGTTGTGTGTTTGTCAGTGTGTTCTCTGAGTATGTGTGTGTATGTGAGTGTGTGCATTCTGCTTCATAGCAATAGATATTATTTGTATTTCAGAGTACTACAGTATATACAGTGTGTGTGTTTCTTTCTTTGTAAGAGCAGCAGTGTATGTAGTCATGTATTTAGCTGTGTGTCCGTTCTTTATTAATATGTGTATTGCAGTGACTGTGTGTTAAGCGTGTGTTGGCTAAAAGCCTCTTCCTCTGCTCTGCTGGCCCCAGTGGTGCAAAAAGCATTACATTATTGATTATCTAAGTACATTATCCTAGATGAGGTAGCCAGCTAAGTGCTTCACATCTGAACTGGATGGTATATTTCTACAGCAGGGCCATAATTCACCTACTGTAAGTCATTTAGGTTCAGTAACCATCCAGATGGGATCAACTATTGTGACCCCAAAACATGACTTGTTCTCCTCACCCCACCCTTACTTCCAGAGATCTGGCTCAGATGTTGGTTGCATGGTGTTCAGTGTGATTGGGCTAATGATAATTGAGCCCCTCCAGACAGTCTACTCCTTGTCCTGGTTTTGTTTCATGGACGTGTGTTAAAACGACACTTCCTGTTTTCCTCCCTCCTGGGTGTGGGTTTTGGCAAGGGGATGGGAGCTCAGCTGAGGTTGCCATGGAGGTTGCCATGGAGATGATCCTCATTACTGATAGTGCACCAGTCTGTTTCTCAGAGAGAGAGAGAGAGAGAGAGCTGCAAATGTGAATCCACCCCCACTCCGCCATCCTCTCATTTATCACATTCAAAGATGGACAAAGAGAGAGTGGAAAGGAAGAAAGTCATAGTGAGAGAATAGAGAGAGGAAAGGGGATTGAGAGAGAGGGAGGGAGAGGAAGACAGCAGTATGGGTACAGGTTTGACCACGGAGTGTGAGATCATATAAAAGATTATGTAAAAGAGGGAGAAGGAGAGACAGTCAGGATGAGGAGGAAGAAAACAATTAAATATGTGTTTCCCAGGTAAGCGGAAATCTAAGGGCTGAGAATTGGTCACAGATAAAAGGCTGGTGTGCAGTCATTAGATTATCTTTGTCATGCTCAGAACCACAGGGTTCTTCCACATCCATCCCCGTCCACCCAGCATGGATAAAAAGCCAGGGTTCTGAGTGGAGCGATAGAGGGGATCGGTGGCTGCCTGCTGTCTAAGATAGCTTTGTTTACCACAACATGAATCTGTTTGATTTATATTTAGGCAGGACAGGGACAGCCCAAGTGCTGTTTAACCCTTCCAGGACTCCGGGGGAGAGATTTATGTGGATTTTAGTTCTGTCATGCCCTTTACACTGAAAGGGGGCACACTGGGGAAGGCATAGCCAAGCGCACCCAGAACAACCTCTCCATCCAACCCTTTACACTGAAAGGAGGATACACTGGGGATAGCATAACCAAGCGCATCCAGAACAGTCTCCCCTTCCAACTCTTTACACTGAAAGGAGGATACACTGGGGAAGGCATAGCCAAGCGAATCCAGAACAGTCTCTCCCCCTCATTCTTTATACATGGGAAAGGAATCATCATCTCTATTGAAACTATGATTTGATATCTGAGATGAAGAGGTTCTAAAGCATGTTATTAATTAGTTAAATACACAGGGGTAAACCCGCACAACACTTTCGAATAGGGCCTTAGATTCCTGAGTCTTTAGATGGAGATTCTTGGAAGAAGTATATGAAGTCTTTAATAATACATGGCTTTAAAAAGTTAAAGTGCTGATGCTGCTAGAGTAGTAGAATGTTATTAATCAGACATTATGCAATGCAGTTAGTTTTGCCGCATAGTTGTCTTTGATCTCATCTCAGTGCACTGGGAGGTGTTTAAGATATATGTTTCTGTATTAATAGGATATACAGTCTTCAGAAAGTATTCATACTCCTTGACTTATTCAACATGTTCTTTGTGTTGCAGCCTGAATTCAAAAAGGATTACATTGATTTTATTTCTCACCCATCTACAAACAATACCCCATAACGGCAAGTTTTTAGACATTTTTGCAAATTTATTGAAAATGAAATACATACGTTTACATACAGTACCAGTCAAAAGTTTGGACACACCTACTCATTCCAGGGTTTTTCTTTATTTTTACTATTTTCTACATTGTTGAATAATAGTGAGAACATCAAAACTATGAAATAACACATATGGAATCATGTAGTAAACAAATCAAACCAAATATATATTTATTTTTGAGATTCCTCAAAGTAGCCACCCTTTGACTTGATGACAGCTTTGAAAACTCTTGGCATTCTCTCAACCAGCTTCATGAGGTAGTCACCTGGAATCAGAGGCGACCCGTCATTCAGGGCAGGTGGGGCTTTGAGCCCCACATTTTTAGCAAACAAATATAATATATATACACTACCGGTCAAAAGTTTCAGAACACTTACTCATTCAAAGGTTTTTCTTTATTTTTACGTTTTTCTACATTGTAGAATAATAGGGAAGACATCAAAACAATGAAATAACACATGGAATCATGTAGTAACCAAAGAAGTGTTACACAAATCTAAATGTATTTTATATTTGTGATTCTTCAAGGTAGCCACCCTTTGCCTTGATGACAGCTTTGCACACTCTTGGCATTCTCTCAACCAGCTTCACCTGGAATGCATTTCCAACAGTCTTGAAGGAGTTCCCACATATGTTGAGCCCTTGTTGACTGCTTTTCCTTCACTCTGCGGTCCGACTCCTCCCAAACCATCTCAATTTGATTGAGGTCGAGGGATTGTGGAGGCCAGGTCATCTGATGCAGCACTCCATCACTCTCAGCCCTTACACAGCCTGGTGGTGTGTTGGGTCATTGTCCTGTTGAAAATCAAACCAAACCAGATGGGATGGCGAATGCTGTGGTAGCCATGCTAGTTAAGTATGCCTTAAATTCTAAATAAATCACAGACAGTGTCACCAGCAAAGCACCCCCACACCATAACACCTCCTCCTCCATGCTTTACCGTGGGAAATACACATGCAGAGATCACCCGTTCGCCCACACCGCGTCTCACGAAGACACAGCAGTTGGAACCAAAAATCTAGATTTTTGGACTCCAGACCAAAGGACACATTTCCACCGGTCTAATGTCCATTGCACATGTTTCTTGGCCCAAGCAAGTCTCTTCTTCTTATTGGTGTCCTTTAGTAGTGGTTTCTTTGCAGCAATTTGACCATGAAGGCCTGATTCACGTAGTCTCCTCTGAACAGTTGATGTTGAGATGTGTCTGTTACATTTATTTGGGCTGCAATTTCTGACGCTGGTAACTCTAATGAACTTTTCCTCTGCAGCAGAGGTAACTCTGGGTCTTCTTTTCCTGTGGTGTTCCTCATGAGAGCTAGTTTCATCATTGCGCTTGATGCTTTTTGCAACTGCACTTAAAGAAACTTTCAAAGTTCTTGACATTTTCCGGATTGGCTGACCTTCATGTCTTAAAGTAATGATGGACTGTCATTTCTCTTTGCTTATTTGAACTGTTCTTGCCATAATATGGACTTGGACTTTTACCAAATAGGGCTATCTTCTGTATACCACCCCTACCTTGTCACAACACAGCTGATTGATTCAAATGCATTAAGAAGGAAAGAAATTCCACAAATTCACTTTTAAGAAGGCACACCTTTTAAATTAAATGCATTCCAGATGACCACATCATAAAGCTGGTTGAGAGAATGCCAAGCGTGTGCAAAGCTGTCATCAAGGCAAAGGGTGGCTATTTGAAGAATCTCAGATGTTAAATATATTTTGATTTGTTTAACACTTTTTTTGGTTACTACATGATTCCATATTGGTTATTTCATAGTTTTGATGTCTTCACTACTTTTCTACCATGTAAAAAATAGTACAACTAAAGAAAAACTCTTGAATGAGTAGGTGTTCTAAAACTTTTGACCGGTATTGTATATTATTTGGGCATTCATTCTTGTCACATATCTGTTTGCAAACAATGTAAAAAAGAATATACACTTCCGTTCAAATGTTTGGGGTCACTTAGAAATGTCCTTGTTTTTTAAAGAAAAGCAAATTCTTTGTCCATTAAAATAACATAAAATTGGTCAGAAATACAGTGTAGACATTGTTAATGTTGTAAATGACTCTTGTAGCTGGAAACGGCAGATTTTTTTATGGAATATCTACATAGGCGTACAGAGGCCCATTATCACCAACCATCACTCATATGTTCCAATGTCACGTTTTGATAGCTAATCCAAGTTTATCATTTTTAAAGGCTAATTGATCATTAGAAAACTCTCTTGCAATTATGTTAGCACAGCTGAAAACAGTTGTTCTGCTTAAAGAAGCAATAAAACTGGCCTTCTTTAGACTAGATGAGTATCTGGAACATCAGCAATTGTGGTGTTCGATTACAGGCTCAAAATGGCCAAAACCAAAGACCTTTCTTCTGAAACTCATCAGTCTATTCTTGTTCTGAGAAATGAAGGCTATTCCATGCGAGAAATTGCCAAGAAACTGAAGATCTCGTACAATGCTGTGTACCCCTCCCTTCACAGAACAGCGCAAACTGGCTCTAACCAGAATAGAAAGAGGAGTGGGAGGCCCCGGTGCACAATTGAGCAAGAGGACAAGTATTTTAGAGTGTCTAGTTTGAGAAACAGACGCCTCACAAGTCCTCAACTTGCAATTTAATTAAATAGTACCCGCAAAACACCAGTCTCAATGTCAACAGTGAAGAGGCGACTCCGGGATGCCGGCCTTCTAGGCAGAGTTGCAAAGAAAAAGCCATGTCTCAGACTGGCCAATAAGAATATAGATTAAGATGGGCAAAAGAACACAGACACTGGACAGAGGACCTCTGCCTAGATGGCCAGCATCTCGGAGTCGCCTCTTCACTGTTGACGTTGAGACTGGTGTTTTGCGGGTACTATTTAATGAAGCTGCCTCTTTGTGCGTATGTAAAATGCTTATGATCTTTAATTTCAACTCATGAAAAATGGGACCAACACTTTACATGTCGCGTTTATATTTTTGTTCAGTGTAGAAGCACCTTTGGCTGGGATTACAGCTGTGACTCTTTCTGGGTAAGTCTCTAAGAGCTTTGCAGACCTGGATTGTAAAATATTTGCACATTATTCTTTTTAAAATTCTTCAAGCTCTGTCAAATTGCTTGTTGATCATTGCTAGACAGCCATTTTCAATATTTTCCATAGATATTCACGCCGATTTAAGTCCTAACTGTAACTAGGCCACTCAGGAATTTTCAATGTTGTCTTGGTAAGCAACTTCAGTGTATATCTGGCTTTGTGTTTTAGGTTATTGTCCTGCTGAAAGGTGAATTTGTCTCACAGTGTCTGTTGGAAAGCCGACTGAACCAGGTTTTCCTTTAGGATTTTATCTGTGCTTAGCTCTTTTCCATTAATTTTTTATCTTAAAAAACTCCCTAGTTCTTGCTGATAACAAGCATGCCCATAACGTGATGCAGCCACCACCATGTTTGAAAATATGAAGAGTGGTACTCAGTGATGTGTTTTTTTTTATTTACTCCAAACATAACACTTTGTATTCAGGACATAAAATTAATTTCTTTGCCACATTTTTTGCAGTTTTACTTTTGTGCCTTATTGAAACAGCATGCATGTTTTGGAAAAATTGTATTCTGTACGGGCTTCCTTCTTTTCAATTTGTCATTTCGGTTAGTATTGTGGAGTAACTGCAATATTGTTCATCCATCCTCAGTTTTCTCCTTTCACAGCCATTAAACTCTGTAACTGTTTTAAGTCATCATTGATCTCTTGGGGAAATCCATGAGTGGTTTCCTTCCTCTCCGGCAATTGAGTTAGGAAGGACGCCTGTATCTTTGTAGTGACTGGGTGTATTGATACACCATCCAAAGTGCAATTAATGTAAATCAATTAATGTTATTGCACACAGAGTGAGTCCATGGAACTTATTATGTGACTTGTTAAGGAATTTTTTTACAACAAGCTCTGTCTCATGTCAGAACTAGACGTTCATCCATGTTTCTCAAACGTCAAATTTCTAAGTCATTGGTTACTTCTCTGTATCGTTCCAAGGTTAAGTATTGCGAGCATCCTAAAACGTTGCAACAGCAATATGAATTTGATTTAGCGACCCAGACATTCCTGACCTACAACATCTGGAGCTCGTACTCGTATCCATATTTCACAGCGACGATAATTGTTACTACCAAGTCTGATTCGGGAGCTTCAGAGATTCAACAATGATAATGAATAATGAGGATTATAGTGTCCTAAGTCTATTACTAGTGCACTGAGGTGGTTCTTAGTTTTAGAACTCCTTAGTGTTGCTTTGGCTAGGCTATTAAAGCAATATTTTCTCCATTTATGAATTCTGGATGTAAATCTAGCAGCATTACATGTAACAGTGACTGGACCTTAGTTTGAACTCTCTTGCTAGACAGGCTCCCACAATAGCATGGGCTACCATCCAGTGAGTGGACCACTTAATCCAATCTTAGTCTACACCGGAATGGATTGTAGGTTTGCATTGTTCGGTTTCTTTTAGAGAGAGAAGACATTTTGTCTCCATTGGTCTTCCTCCAACTCCCCATCACCTTTTGAGAAAGTGGGTGTCTGTACTTTTTGGTCGTTTTTTAAATTTGGCTGACACGGTCTTGGATTTCAGACACTGAGTTGATGATTCCTTATGCCTGTGGAAATGTAATCTGTTTTAAGACATTAACTCAGAAATCTTAAGGTTAGGCATTAGAATGGTTAGGGTTAGGGTTAAGGTTTGGGATAGGCTTAAAGAATATCTATAAAAACAGAGGCAGATGCTTACTCCTATCTCACCCATCCTCCATCCCTGTCCACAACGCCCTAGCAAAACCAAAGCCTACTTAAAGATAACAGTGCTCACTGTTGCCCATAGTGGCCAGTTTCCACGTCATCGCCTAACATTGAATACTGACCAGACTGAATGTTTACTCCTGAACTTATTTAGGCTTCCCGTAACAAAGGGGCTTAATACTTACTGACTCGTGACATTTCAGCTTTTCTTTTTTAATTAACTTCTGACATAAAACCTAATCCATTTTAAATTCAGGCTGTAACACAACAAAATGTGGAATAAAATGTGGAAGAAGTCAAGGGGTATGAATACTTTCTGAAGGACTGTATGATGTCTGATAGGTCTGATTTTGTGCTTATGGGTTGATCATTTTTACCTCAGAGTGTTGTGATCAATCTGCGGGATCTGGCTTGTTTGATTAGCAATGCTTTGTGGTAGAGACATGCTCTATTGCGGAATGAGGGGATTGTCCTTGGAAACAGATTCTCTCATCAGCATATTTTGTTTCCATCTCTCTCCTCTGGAGGGGGCCTGAATCTGCCCTTCACAGTCACACCGTCAGACACTGAAGGAGAGGAGAGGAGAGGAGGCGATCTGCGGCTTGGGACACACACACAGGCACACAAGCACACTCAGCAGCTTGCAATCAGGTTTCAGTAGTGACATAGCTTAGCGATGGCAGTCAGTAGATTGAGACCATGCTGAGTCCACTGTCTCTGCAGTACCCTCTTACACCAATAGAGGTCCCAGTACTACTGTCTCTCTCTCATCCTGTCCTGGCTGCAAGCTGCAGTGCTCTTGGCACTGAGACAGAACCCCACCGCCCCTTTGATTTTCTCTCGCTCTCTGTGGCACAGATTCTAATACGTTTCGTTTTTCAAAGACATCTCTCTCCCTCCTGTTCCTCACAACATGGCATATATTGTTCCTATCAAGTAATCCCCTAGAGTCGATTGACGCAATGGTGAGTCAATCTCAGTTACATAACAAAAAAATTCCCCATCAAAATCATTCAATTTAAGATAGATATATGTTTTTTTGCAAGGGATGAGTCTCAATCTACCACATCCGCTAATCGCACTTCCGCATCTGCTGTGAAAGGTGACAGAGCCATCCCCGAAAATCGGTCTTCTCACGTAAACGTCTGTAGCATCGAACGGTTTGACCTACTAGTGTCAGGAGACTCGTCTGAAGTTCGTACAGTCGATGTGCCAACTTCTGTTTGGTAGCATCAAATCAAATTGTATTTGTCACATGCGCTGAATACAACATGTGTAAACCTTACCGTGAAATGCTTACTTACAAGCCCTTAACCAACAATGCAGTTTTAAGAGAAATAAAATGTAAAGTTAAGAAAATATTTACTAAATAAACTAAAGTAAAAAAATAAAAGTAACAATAAAATAATAATAACGAGGCTGTATACAGGGTGTATCGGTACCGAGTCAATGTGCGGGGTACAGGTTAGTCGAGGTAATTGAGATAATATGTAAATTTGGGTAGGGGTAGGGGTAAAGTGACTATGCATAGATAATAAACAGCGAGTAGCAGCAGCGTAAAAAAGGGGGCGGGGTCAATGCAAATAGTCTGGGTAGCCATTTGATTAGCTGTTCAGGAGTCTTATGGCTTGGGGGTAGAAGCTGTTAAGAAGTCTTTTTGATCTAGACTTGGCGCTCCGGTACCGCTTGCCGTGCGGTAGCTGAGAGAACAGTCTATGACTAGGGTGGCTGGAGTCTTTGACAATTTTTAGGTCCCTCCTCTGACGGATTCCGAGCCATTTGGGCTACAAACTAATGGACCCCACTGTGGAACGAGGAGATTCTCACGAACACTATGGTGTTCTCGGTTTTACTCTACGATCCCCACAAGTGTCACAAAACTCGTCTGAAAGTAACTGGTACTGGTAAAAAATAAAATGAATGAAGGTAGTTTTACGCCTACCCTTAAAAAGGGGTTAAATATGTGCAAAAAAATATATATATTTCCTGAGTTTTTTTATATCTCCTAGATTTTGCACAGACACTTCAAAACCTTGTTTCTTATGATTTATGTTTTGACTATATGTTTGCCATGTATGCATGTGTTATTCAATGCTTTAGTAATACAGGCCAAAATCAATATGTTCAAATTGATTCATCTCCATCATTGAGTTAATTTTTTATGGAACTGTGATTTGGCTGAACGCTTATGCACTGAAAAGCAAACATTATATTTAATTCTCCTTGATGGTGTGGATATTCTGAAAATCAAATGTTGATATAAAGAAGATTTTGTAGCTAGATTATCACCACTTCTATTATATTTATTTCATGGTTGTCAGCCTCTCCTGCTATAACCTAAATCATTTTCTCTGAGGAAATGTATGTTTTGTCATTTTCTGTCTGTCGATGCAGATTCTCTCTCTCTGGCCTTTTCCCTATGCAACACAGACGCTGTGATTACTGTCTTCTTACACGACAGCATGCAGGCATTTCCATGTGTCAAATAATGAAAGATAATTTTTCTAATGTATTGTAGGTTGTACCCTATTTTAGGTGCGTCATATGGCATCAATAGTCATGTAAAAGCCATGTGTCTCACTGGGTGGCCTAAACACTAAGTATAAACTTTGTAGTTTTAAATTAACACGGTGTAATAACCATGTTGTCTGTGTGTCTGCACGATGAACAGTAGGCGACTCAGAGCTCGGATTCCGTCTGGAGTGGCGAGAGTGAGGCGGGACATGTATGAGGTCATCTCTCCTTGCCCTGAGCACCCCAGACGAGACAGCAGCTGACAATAAAAGAGACTCTGAGAGAGAGAGAGAGAGAGAGAGGGGCTCCAGCCCAGACACTCATTCAGACTATTCCCCAAGCCCAGTCGTGTGTGGTAAATCTGACTCACAAACGGCGGTCTTCCACATGGGATAACAGACGCTTAGGGAGTGAAAGGATGGCTTTTAAACAGGGACGATTACTGTGTATTAATAGAGAGGGTTACTGGAGAGCGTTTTATTAATATGTCCGCCATCTTGCATAATGGATGGTGAGAAGGTAGTTAATATTCCACTTTTCAAAAAGGCTCCTCTATTTCCAAAAAGAGAAGATAGGGCGCGTACTCAGAGTTCTCCCTTTATCTCCTGTCGAGCTCGCCTGTTTGTCTCTCTCCTTTCTCTATCCTCCTGCTCCTCTGTTCCTTGTCTCTCCCCTCCCCCTCTCTCTTCCTGCTCCCTTTCTCTCTCTGGGGTGTTTTTTTTTTATAGAAGACGGGACAGTGTAGTGTAGAGGCAGAGGCAGCAGCGGAGACATTAGCTCCTGTGTTTCCACTTCAGACGTTCCGGTGCCCCTCGGCCACAGCTCTCCCAGCTGGAGCAGCGGATGTCACAGAAAGATGGGGGTAGAGGAGGGTGGGGGTGGAAGGGGGGAGGGGGAAGGAGAGATGAGACAGGAGAGAGGGGGATAGAGGCTCTGAGGAGGGAGTGTGAGGGGAGAGAGGTGGGGGTGGAAGGAACGATAAGACATGAGAAAGGGGAGAGAGAGGCTCTGAGGGGGAGAGTGAGGCAGTTGGGAGGGGGAGAGAGAGGGGGTGGTGAGAGTGAGGTGAGGGTGGAATGTTTACTGTTCCTTTTAATTGTTTATTTAACTTTTGTATATTATCTACTTCACTTGCTTTGGCAATGATAACATATGTTTCCCATGCCAATAAAGCCCCTTGAATTGATTTGAATTGAGTTGGGAAGGGTAAGAGTAGGTGAGAAGAGAAAGATGGGATAGAGGGAGACAAAGAGAGGGATCCATTTAAGCGTATTAGGACGTGTTTGTTCGGCGATACAGATGTCTGTTAGTCTTCCGGATAAGGAATTGAGATAACTTAATCTCGAGCCCCTTGAGTGAAAATATAATAACCCACAGCTCTGTTGCGCGCAATTAACGGTGGAACAGATGGGCGGGACTCTTAACAGGTACAGAGAAAGAGAGATCAGTTACCTGTCCGTGTACAGCTCAATATACACACACAGAGAGAGGAGACAACAGAGCGAGTTGGAAAAGGACAGTTGTAAATCCGACGGCATGTGCAATTGACGAGATAACAGTCTCCTATTTTCATCTCTGTCTCAAATTGCCTTAAACACAAAGCTTGTGCGCACCACCGGGAGAATCTGCTAAATGTCAGGAGCTCTGCTACTCGCATACTTCCGAGTCTCACGAGAACGGACTGACACGAGACCCACGCTGTATCCACCGCTGAGTTAAATTGGAGGTAGAAAAGGACAGCTGATGTGTAAAAAAAAAAAACACACACAAAACGTCCATCTCTGCACAAAGGAACAGTTCCCTCTAGGCCCATCGAACCTAACGGAAGTTCCGTTCCATCTCTGTTCTCTTCCGTTGTACCTCTCCAGCTCCCCAATTCGCCACCCCCTCAGTCTGGCTTTGGAGTGTGAAGAAGAGTCTCTCAGCTATCTATCCATCCACTCCTAACAACGGTGTGACTCACCGCTGAGCGGCGGTCTCGCAGACTGCCAGCGGCTTTCACTGCCGTAGGCAGAGGGTTCGGCGGAAGAGAGCTGGAGCCGCACAGGGAGAGGGAAGGGTTGTGTGGGCGCGTAGCGTGGCCCGGTGGCCGGGTGAATCAGACTGGCACCGGGGCTCTCTGAGGCCGCATCCCAAAAAAACACAGGACAATAACTTCATGCTCAGTCTACCATACAGATATACCACTCAGGCAGGCTATACTTACTAACCTGAATGTTTGACTTATTCAGGGATATATATACACACCAATGAAAGGCAGTCCATCTAAGCCAATATTGTAATTTTGTTAAAATCCTTTTTTTTTTTTTTTTCATTAATTGGTCTCCAGGTTATGCTAATGGAACCAGACAGTCTCCTCTTAGATTGCATAAATCCATGTGATGAGACCAGCATTCAATGACATCACCTTTTAGGTCACAATGTCCTTCCAAGCAGTGCTTTGAATGGCACTGCACTCACTACACGACTCAAACAATTTGAATGGTGTGAAAGCCGATTGTCTAGCAAACTGGATGTCTGAGTGTTATCTAACTATTGAGCTTTTCCAGAGGTAAAGGGCTCGAAGATGAGACGAGAGCCGCGATTCAATTCAGTATGAACCGCTGCTGTTGGCGTAGAAATGAAATGAGTGTCGAAAGATCCTCCCCCTCACTTTGTCGTACTGATCGCGTTTGGACTAGAGGCCCCTCTTAATTGAATTGAATCCGATTTAAATTGGATTTTAATATGGGTACATGGGGTCAGACTGTACTAATTAGGAGGAAAGTCTGAACGGGATGATTTGGGCATTTAACGCTACTATCCGACCACCTGCGAAAAGACATGCGCAGTGAGACATCTCGGCTCCATGGGCAGATGTTTGAGGTGTTTGAGATATTGAGTCGAATTTAAATGACAAACCAGCAAAGGCTTAACACCACTACAACATTTTATGAACATCCGTTGGTTGTGCAGTTAAATTGTACTTGACATGTATTTAACCCTCTTGTGTTCGTTTCATGTTAATTAATTCTGTGTTGTGTTCCCGGTCCAAAATGACCGCCCCATTACAGCTGAGTATAAATCCATAATAATACATATATTATCACCTAATGTTGTGTTAGATCTTTTTGTCAACTTAAGTTCCTGTGAACATTGCACGTTTTGAACTTCCATTTGCTATTCATGGCCTTTAGGCCTCATTGACCTAAGCTCATACAACTCGTTTTTGAGTAATAAAAAGCATAATGTATGGATTATTTTGACTGTAACAAATACTCAGATGAAACATATTGTGCTATTTATCACAGACTACTTTGTGTCAAAGTTTAACAAAGACTCCTCACCAGTGTCATGATCAAAGATATGTTCAAGAGCCTCACATACAGTATATCGTTTGGTCATTGTGCTGCCACAGAATGAATTGTGATCAAGGCCTCAAAAAAGCTTTATATACCAGAGCTGCGAGAAAAGTTATATTTATTATTGAAACAATGTTGCGATTGTTTGTGAGAATGCCAACAGGTGTGGTTCCCGTGGGGGAAAGATTCTATTGGGAAAAGGTTCCCGTGGGGGTTGCCATGGAAGCCAAAAAGGGGAGTGAGGTGTGTGTATGTGCTCAAACACACATGCATGTGGGGGTCTGGGAGAGGAAGTGTGTGCATCTGATGAATGGGCATGTGCCTGAACTCAATTGTATACACTAATTGTAGTCTCACCCATTCATTTCTAATGACGGGTCATTTTTGACCGGGAACACCACAGGTGTACAAAAGTTAAATAAAACACCCAAAATATAATGAAAATCATCAACATTTACTTTGTGTGTTCAGATGCCCTGTGTGGACAAAGTCATGGAACCTTATGACAATCAGATTAAATGAACTACATTTTTCAGAGAGAAAACTTGTAAATCGGTCCAATTCGACCGGAACACAGCAGGAGGGTTAATATAGCCAGACAGTCTGTGAACAGTGTGATTGCCAAGTCAGAAGGGTCGGTGGCGCAGGGTTTTCAAGAAATTTAAACGTCACAATAGTCTATAAAGCTGAGGTCCAATTTTTAATGGATTAATTAAAGTATATCAAGGCGCCTATTAATGTGTGTCTATTAATGTCTGCCAGACTTTTACATTACCATTGCTTGGTGTGAACTGCCCCCAAAGCAATCTCTGTAACTGTCAAGAGTTAAGGTGTGTGTAAAAGCCGTCCCAGCACTCATGGATTCAAAATATTTTTTGTTGTGGTAAACAGTTAGCCCTATGTGTTTTTAGAAAATTAAGTCTGTCTTTTACACCAGGTGAAAATTTTTGTTTGGGGAAAGTGAGACTTTCGAAAAGAAATGGAGAACCACGTGTCAACAAATCGACATGAGTCTAAATTCTTTGTGCTTTCGCATCTGCAGCGTGCACGAGCTCTGTATTATTCCAGCAATGTGGGTTTGACAGAAGAGGGCATGCTAGGTTGTTTTGACAGATATGGCGAGGGGCTAAGTCTCGAGCATCTTGTTGGTGACCTGGTTCGTTTCGCCCGCTCACCCCGAGTTAACATGCTTCATATGATAACATATAGGCCTAAAGGGGATGGTCCTGTGTACTGCCAGTAATATGATGCGAAACTGAAGCGGCAGTCAAGTACCCCTGTAGTCTTAATATACGATCAACCCAGCTGTCACTCCCAGGGCAATAAGTGAGAGGAGGGCGCGAGCAGCAATATTTCAGCACTATGGCTCGTGGGACAGCGACAGAGCGCTGGACACAGTATGTTTTGTTTTGAGAGCTGCTGAACCTAAATAGAGGAGAGGGATACATACAGCTTAATTTTTTTGTTTTTTTATTGTTTTTCTCGTTCTGTTGTCTCTGTTGGTTAACTCCATATTTTAGTGCTCAGCCTAACTTGGTTTGCACTGCCCTGTTGATTCCATTGAGGACAGAGCCTCTTCTCTACAACAATGCAAATATTTCAATAAACCGCCGTGATTATACTTCAAATGTAACGACTACTTTTATGATGATAATTGAGGCACAAATACATTTCATTTGTTAGTGAATTTATTGATCTATTTCCACAGACTTTTCGATAATATATGAGTTATTCGTTTTATTTCTATTTATTCGTTTGGGTCCAGAGCTTTGGTTTAATGGCAGGTTTGGATCAATGAAAAGAGAGAAGTAATCGCCTAGGCGTAGGATAAATCAGATCAGCAATGTATCTGCCGCACACAATGAAAAGGGCGGTGGCACTCGCTCGCTCACTCTCCCTCTCCGATAAAATAAAAAAAAAAACAGCCTGCTCGAGCGCGCTCTCTTAAAAATAGAAAACCGACGAACGGGTAAAAATAATGATGAATTGAGTTACAATTATTGCTATTATTGCTATTCTCAAGGTATGAATGTGTTTTTTATTTTTATGTGACGTTGTTTTCAATCGGTGAAACGCAGTCAGCACCGTTTGGGAGCACTGCTCCCCCTCCCCCGCTTCCCACAGACACCATTGCACAGATAGGGAGAGAGGGAGGGGGAAGGAGAGAGAGGAGATGAGAGGGAGAGGGAGAGCGATAGTCAGCACCCGTGAGAGGGAAACAAGATTCAGCCGCGCGGAGAGAGAAGAGAAAAAAAGCAGCAGCCAAACGGACAAAGGAAAACATGGATGTAACGGAAAAACGTTATTTAAAACAAGCACATGTACCGGAGAGGATGCTTTGGTCGTCCTGCACATAGTAGGGGGTAACTCAAGGACTCTTCCCCCCGTTTTTAATGTTGCGTGTCGGGACGCATGGAAAGCTTTCTATAATCCGTCTGCGGATCCTGCCTGCTTGCAATGGCTGTGGCGGTGCGATGCTGTTACAGCATAACTCAGAATGTGCCTTTTACTTTTTATTTGGTAATTTTTGTACTCAGTGGCCTTACAAATGCACAAATACGATACACCATTCCGGAGGAGCTAGAGAATGGGGCTGTGGTCGGCGACATTGTTCGCGATTTGGGTCTGGACCTGCAAAAGCTCTCCTCCCGACGCATCAGAATCACCTCGGACAGCGCACGATATTTCAACATAAATCATAAAAATGGCAAGCTGTCGGTGAGTGACCGCATCGACCGGGAGACGCTGTGTGAATTCAGTGGCACCTGTTTGCTCATCCTAGAAGTGGTGGTTGAGAACCCGCTCGAGGTGCATAATGTGGAGGTGGAGATTCTGGATGCGAATGACAACTCGCCACAGTTCCCCCGGGACGAGTACCAGCTGGAAATCTCAGAGTCCGCCATAACTGGGTCCCGGTTCCCCATCGAGGGCGCGCAGGATGCAGATGAAGGCTCCAACTCAGTTCGCCTCTACCGGCTCAGCAACAATGAGCACCTCGCGCTGGACTCCAACAAGCCCGCGGCAAACAGCAAGAACATCCAGCTCGTGCTCAAAAAGCCATTTGACCGTGAGCATACACCATCTCATCAGTTGATACTGACTGCTGTCGATGGAGGCACCCCGGCGCGCACAGGTACAGCCAAAATCAACGTGCGTGTCCTGGATTCCAACGACAACGTGCCCGTATTCGATAACTCCGTGTACAAAGTGAAACTGTCGGAGAACTCGCCCAAGGGCGCTCTAGTGATAAAGTTAAACGCCACAGACCGGGATGAAGGCACAAACGGGGAGGTGTTTTACTCTTTCAGCAGTTACACCCCAGAGAGGGTGAGACAAATGTTCTCCATGGATACAGATACAGGAGAGATCAGAGTGAAGAAAAACATAGACTATGAGGAGACTAACTCCTATGAGATGTACATACAGGCTATGGACAGGGGTCCTTCTGCAGTGGTCGTCCACTGTAAAGTGGTGGTGGAGGTTTTGGATGTGAATGACAACATTCCTGAAATCGTGCTGTCATCTCTTTCCAGTCCGGTCCGTGAGGATGCACGGGCTGACACCGTGGTGGCTCTGATCAGTCTTAACGACCGGGACTCCGCCCAGAACAAACAGGTGACCCTGGAGATCCAACCTGGTGTCCCCTTTAAGATCAAGTCCTTCCGGAACCACTACACCTTGGTCACCGCTGCGTTCCTGGACCGAGAGACCATCTCCACCTACAATGTCACAGTAACCGCCATCGATGGGGGAACCCCGGCCCTGTCTTCACACATGTCCATTAAAGTTGACGTGGCCGATGTCAATGACAACCCTCCCCGCTTCGAACAGACTTCCTACACGGTGTACATGACGGAGAATAATGCGCCTGGCGCCTCGATGTGCGTTGTAAAGGCAATGGATGCAGACGCTGGGGAGAACGCTCGCATCACCTACACCGTCCTCAATGACAACAACCATGGCATCCCTGTGGCGAGCTATGTCAGCATCAAACCCGACACGGGAGAGGCCTATGCCCTGCGAGCCTTCGACTTCGAGAAGCTCAGAGAGTTCCACTTCCAGGTGAAAGCCCAGGACGGTGGCGTGCCGCCCCTCAGCCGCGTAGCAACAGTCTACGTTTACATCATGGACCAGAACGACCACTCCCCTAGGATAGTCCATCCTCCAGCCAATGGAACGCGGACCACCGAGACGCTGATGAAGAACGCAGAGGCGGGGGCTCTGGTGACCAAGGTGGTGGCGTGGGACGGGGACGCAGGTCAGAACGCCTGGCTGGTGTACGCCCTGGAGCAGACCACCTCTGAGCTGGACCTGTTTAAAGTCCACGAGCACACTGGGGAGATACGCACCATGCGGCGTGTCAGCGAGGACAACTCCACCTCTTTCCTGCTGACCGTTCTGGTCCGTGACCATGGCCTCCCGCCGCTCTCCTCCACCGCCACCATCAATGTGCACATCATGGAGCTGCCACCCAAGCTGACCCCCGACCCCAAACGCATCATCAGGCCTCACAGCCCGCTGCTGTTTTCCAACGTAACCCTCTACCTGATCGTGGCCCTGAGTGCCACCACCTTTGTGTTCCTGGTCACCATTGTGGTGCTGGCCATCGTCCGCTGCCACGCCTACTGCACCCAGCCCGGCTCCTGGTCGCCCTGCTGTGTGTCCCAAAAGAGTGTCCCCGAGGGGGGCACCTCGGCTGGTGGGGGTGGAGGGTCATTGGGTCGAGGTGGCGGTGGTGGGGGAGGTGGAGGAGGTCAGGGTCAACCCAACAACAACGTTGCTCTGCGGAGAGACCTGAAGGTTGAACCTCACTACATCGAGGTGCGGGGGAACGGCTCCATGACCAAGACCTACTGCTATAAGACATGCATGACAGCCACGTCGGGGAGCGACACCTTCATGTTCTATAACACGGGCCGGCCCCACAGCGGCACCTGGAGCTCCGGGGGATATGTCACAAGCCAGAGTGGACAGAGCCAGATGTTTGTACGCAGGCTCAGCATGCCAGATGCAACCGCCATACAGGTGTGTGTGTATGTGTGTGTGTGTGTGTATCTCTTTGTGCGTCTTGTCATCCCATCCCAACAACATACACCATCCACAATACACTGAGAAGCTATTTCATGCATAGTTTTTGGGGATGTTTTAGTATGTGGGTTTTGCCCCACAGGCAATGTTTTGTGGAACAGTGCTGTTTGGCATTTAGAATTCCAAAGAAGGTAAGGGATGTGTGAGGGCTTTCATCTTTTTTGTTGGGTTTATGCAATATTAAAGGGAAAATCCTCTTCATTAGTCCACTACTGATACAGTCACAACATATTTTGCATGTCAGCAGTCAAGTTTTCAAGGTATTGGACATTGAAGAAGCAAAGTGTCATCGGCCACATCAGCATTTCACATCATCATGATGGTGTGGAAAGTTACACTTTGAAGCCCATACCCTTAAAAACCTGACTGCTGACATGCAAAACATTTTAGGACTGTATCATCAGTGGACTAATCAGTGAACTAATAAGAAAAGTTTTTGAGTGGATTTTACCTTTAAGCAGTGCTCTTTTTTTTATCAATAAAAAAAAAATCATATTTGGCAGATATGGAGGATTTTGAATTCACATAAATCATTTACACTGAGTGTACACAATGTTAGGAACACCTGCTCTTTCCATGACATAGTCTGACCAGGTTAATCCAGGTGAAAGTTATGATCCCTTATTGATGTTACCTTGAATCTATTTCAATCAGTGTTAAAGAGACAGGTTAAAGAAGGATTTTTAAGCCTTGAGACAATTGAGATATGGATTGTGTATGTGTGCCATTCAGAGGGTGAATGGGCAAGACAAAATATTTAAGTGCCTTTTAACAGGGTATGGCAGTAAGTGCCAGGCGCAGCGGTTTGAGTGTGTTAAGAACTGCTGTTTATTTCACGTGCAGCAGTTTCCTGTGTGTATCAAAAATGGTCCACCACCCAAAGGACATCCAGGCAACTTGACACAACTGTGGGAAGCATTGGAGTCAACATGGGCCAGCATCCCTGTAGAACGCTTTCGACACCTTGTAGAGTCCATACCCCAATGAATTGAGGCTGTCCTGAGGGCAAATGGGGGTGCAACTCAATATTAGGAAGGTATTCCTAATGTTTTGTACACTCAGTGTGTATATATACATTACCAGTCAAAAGTTTGGACACACCTACTCAATCAAAGGTTTTTCTTTACTATTTTCATTTACTATTTTCTACATTGTAGAATAATAGTGAAGACATCAAAACTATGAAATAACACATATGACATCATGTTGTAACCAAAAAAGATGACATCTTTGCACACTCTTGACATTCTCTCAACCAGATTCATGAGGTAGTCACCTGGAATGCATTTCATTTAACAGATGTACCTTGTAAAAAGTTAATTTCTGGAATTGATTTCCTTAGTGCGTTTGAGCCAATTAGTTTTGTTGTGACAAGTAGGGGTGGTATACAGAAGATAGCTCTATTTGGTAAAATACCAAGTCCATATTATGGCAAGAACAGCTCAAATAAGCAAAGAGAAATGACAGTCCATCATTACTTTAAGACATGAAGGTCAGTCAGTGCGGAACATTTCAATAACGTTGAAAGTTTCTTCAACTGCAGTCGCAAAATGCATCAAGCGCTATGATGAAACTGGCTCTCATGAAGACCACCACAGGAAAAGAAGACCCAGAGTTACCTCTGCTGCAGAGGATAAGTTCATTGGAGTTACCAGCCTAATAAGAGACTTGCTTGGGCCAAGAAACATTAGACTGGTGGAAATCTGTCCTTTGGTCTGATGAGTCCAAATTTGAGATTTTTGGTTCTAACCACTATGTCTTTGTGAGACGTAGAGTAGGTGAACGGATGATCTCCGCGTGTGTACAGTGAGGGAAAAAGTATTTGATCCCCTGCTGATTTTGTACGTTTTCCCACTGACAAAGAAATGATCAGTCTATAATTTTAATGGTAAGTTCATTTGAACAGTGAGAGACAGAATAACAACAAAAAAATCTAGAAAAACGCATGTGAAAAATGTTATAAATTGATTTGCATTTTAATGAGGGAAATAAGTATTTGACCCCCTCTCAATCAGAAAGATTTCTGGCTCCCAGGTGTCTTTTATACAGGTAACGAGCTGAGATTAGGAGCACACTCTTAAAGGGAGTGCTCCTAATCTCAGTTTGTTACCTGTATAAAAGACACCTGTCCACAGAGGCAATCAATCAATCAGATTCCACACTCTCCACCATGGCCAAGACCAAAGAGCTCTCCAAGGATGTCACGGACAAGATTGTAGACCTACACAAGGCTGGAATGGGCTACAAGACCATCGCCAAGCAGCTTGGTGAGAAGGTGACAACAGTTGGTGCGATTATTCGCAAATGGAAGAAACACAAAAGAACTGTCAATCTCCCTCGGCCTGGGGCTCCATGCAAGATCTCACCTCTTGGAGTTGCAATGATCATGAGAATGGTGAGGAATCAGCCCAGAACTACACAGGAGGATCTTGTCAATGATTTCAAGGCAGCTGGGACCATAGTCACCAAGAAAACAATTGGTAATACACATATACATGCCCGTCTGAAGTTTGCCAATGAACATCTGAATGATTCAGAGGACAACTGGGTGAAAGTGTTGTGGTCAGATGAGACCAAAATGGAGCTCTTTGGCATCAACTCAACTCGCTGTGTTTGGAGGAGGAGGAATGCTGCCTATGACCCCAAGAACACCATCCCCACCGTCAAACATGGAGGTGGAAACATTATGCTTTGGGGGTGTTTTTCTGCTAAGGGGACAGGACAACTTTACCGCATCAAAGGGACGATGGACGGGGCCATGTACCGTCAAATCTTGGGTGAGAACCTCCTTCCCTCAGCCAGGGCATTGAAAATGGGTCGGGGATGGGTATTCCAGCATGACAATGACCCAAAACACACGGCCAAGGCAACAAAGGAATGGCTCAAGAAGAAGCACATTAAGGTCCTGGAGTGGCCTAGCCAGTCTCCAGACCTTAATCCCATAGAAAATCTGTGGAGGGAGCTGAAGGTTCGAGTTGCTAAACATCAGCCTCGAAACCTTATTGACTTGGAGAAGATCTGCAAAGAGGAGTGGGACAAAATCCCTCCTGAGATGTGTGCAAACCTGGTGGCCAACTGCAAGAAACGTCTGACCTCTGTGATTGCCACCAAGTACTAAGTCATGTTTTGCAGAGGGGTCAAATACTTATTTCCCTCATTAAAATGCAAATCAATTTATAACATTTTTCACATGCGTTTTTCTGGATTTGTTTTGTTATTCTGTCTCTCACTGTTCAAATAAACCTACCATTAAAATTATAGACTGATCATTTCTTTGTCAGTGGGCAAACGTACAAAATCATCAGGGGATCAAATACTTTTTTCCCTCACTGTAGTTTCCACTGTGAAGCATGAAGGAGGAGGTGTAATGGTGTGTGTTTGCTTTGCTGTCTGTGTTTTATTTGGAATTCAAGGCACACTTAACCAGCATGGTTACCACAGCATTCTGCAGCGATACACCATTCCATCTGGTTTGCGCTTAGTGGGACTATCTTTTGTTTTTCAACAGGACAATGACCCAACACTGTGTAAGGGCTATTAGACAAAGAAGGAGAGTGATTGAGTGCTGCCTGGTCTCCGCAATCACCTGACCTCAACCCAATTGAGATGGTTTGGGATGACTTGGACAGCAGAGTGAAGGAAAAGCAGCCAGTGCTCAGCATATGTGGGAACTCCTTCAAGACTGTTGGAAAGCACTCCAGGTGAAGCTGGTTGAGAGAATTCCAAGAGTGTGCCAAACTGTCATTGAGGCAAAGGGTGGCAACTTTGAAGAATCAAATATATATATATATATAACATATTTCAATGTGTTTTATGCTTTTTTGGTTACTACATGATTCCATATGTGTTATTTCATTGTTTTGATGTCTTCACTATTATTCTACTATGTAGAAAATAGTAAAAAGAAAGAAAAACCCTTGAATGAGTAGGTGTGTCCAAACTTCTGACCGGTACTGTGTATATATTGTAAATATATCACTCTTATGTCAGAGACCTTGAACACTAAAAACCTGAAAATCGCAGTGCCACTCCTAGGTCTCCTTCCTATCCTTTGTTTCTTTTTGTCAGTAGTCTGGTACTGTTACCTGCGCAGGCTGCATTGTGTTGCTGTAGCATAGGTGTTTTGCATTTGCAGTGCTCTATCGCGAGCTCAGTATGTACAAACATGCAGTTTCCCACAATATGTTCTCTAGTTTTTCCAGCACTTTATGTATGTGTTCAGGTTTGAGGTGTGAGTGTTCACCCATGCTCAGAGCTTCTTTGTGGGAGCAGTGTGTTTGTGTGGGAGGGTATGCTCTCAGCTCTATTTGTGTGTGTGTTTGTGTGTGTGTGTGTGGTGCTCAGAGCTTCTTCAGAGAGCTGGTGTTTGTTTCTGTTGAGTCAGGGTATCAGAGGTGTATGTGCCTCGCTTCTCTGCAGTCGTTTAAAAAGCTGTCATCAAAATGCTTTTCAGCATGGATATTCAGAGTAAACATCTCTCTCCCTCCGTTTCCTACTCCCTTCCCCACTCCTTTGTGAACTCTACTGCTGGATCCATATGTAGAAAATACATATGGGAATGGGATCCATGGTTGGTCCAGGGGTAGTGGTATAGCTGTTGGAAACTTGATTGGAATGTTGAGGGTTAAGGTGTAACGGGTTAGTGTGATTGGTCTAGTACGACCTCAGCCAGTCAGTAGGATTGGTCCACTAGTTGTGGTCCAATGGGCACAGACTTGGACAGAGCGATAGTCTGGGCATTAGTGTTGTTCTGTCCAGCTTAAAGAGTCATGGGTCCTACTGCATTAAAATCCCCCACAGGTCAGTCGTGCTCAGGGCACGAAATGATTGCCTTGAGTTTGGTTCGGTGGGCTAGAGATGGGATAAGAGGCAGACACTCTGAGCTGGCTTAAAGACCCATCTTCAGTTTAGTGGGTTTTCACATTTGTTTGCCATCATCTGAGAAGCAGGGAAAAATAGATAAAAAACATTAGTATGGTTCTGGTGGCTTCACATTATTAATGGAGTGGTTCATTCTTACTGACAGGTGTGACGTGGAAACTGGTGACTGTTGACTGGCTCACTGTTTCTAGGAAACTGTTATAACTGCAGTGTTGTCATAGAGACACAGTAGAGAAAATTACCATTACTACAAAAAATATTGACAGTAGGGACACAGCTAATGTTATATTCAGACATCATTTAAGGCTTTCATTCAGCAATAGCTGGATGGATTCCTGGTCGTTATTGTCAACCCCTGCATGTGGATGGGTGGCCTGAGCAAAGAAAATCAAAGTGATTGAAGAGGAAAGGCGGAGTGAGATGAAAAGGGAGACATACAACAATGTTCAGGTAATTGCTCCTCTATCCCCTGGCGTTTTCCTCATTAAATGCCATTCATGTTTGTTCTTGCCGTGTAATTAACTGGCAGCGACGTGTTTCTCTATACCACCGCGGGATTGGTCGGTTCGGTGAGGACGGGGCCGGGGGAAGCAAGGTCATTGGACGAGGCTTCGATGGCGGAGGTGCGCGCACTGTATCCATGCGAGGGGTTTCTACTCAGAAAGAGAGAGAGAGGGAGAGCGAGAAAGAGAGAGGAGAGATGGGGAGCGAGAAAAAGAGAGGAGAGATGGGGAGCGAGAAAAAGAGAGGAGAGATGGGGAGCGAGAAAAAGAGAGGAGAGAGAGAAAGAAAGGGGCAAGGAAATAGATACCAAATCAAACCCAGGGCCCTAATTTGTGTCCACACAGCTAGGCAGGGAGGGAAGGAGTACACAAAAAGCCCATAGGGATAAATCTCTCTCTCTCTCATTCCATTTATCTTGCTCTCTCTCAGATACCAAATTCCATTTACAATATCAGCTCCATTATCACCCTATGACCTGTGAGTATTTGCTTTCACTGGGCGGTGCTGATATACTCCAAGCCCATATGTGTGTGTGTGTGTCCTCCTGTGGGAGTGCATCAGACTGTGGATGTGTTTAGGGTCCAGATGCTCGTCTCTAACCTGCAGTGTTAGTGTGTGTCTGTTCTCATTTACACATACAGCAACCATAAGGACGACCAGACCCCTCCCCCATCGGCCATTCTTGTACAACAGGGTAATTGCTCAATGATGGCGTTTGTATTTCTTAACAATCTCCTCCTCTTTAACGCTCTTATTTGTGAACCTTAGTGTGGACTGTGAAGTCAGTCTCTCACTGGAAGTGTCACAGGTGGTTGGACTGTTGAAATATGCCTTTGAATATTGTAGGTGTGAAGTCTATCTCCATCCTCATTGTGCTAACAAAGTCTATTTTATCCTTGCATTAGCAAGACCAGTATAGAGTTTATCACTCCTCAATAACATGTACTTCTTTGTGGATTTGACGCAACACGAATACAAATATGGTTTCTCTGAATTTTTGGGGTATAAAATGTGTTCCTGTTCATGTGTAGAGGAGTGTGCTCGTGTGTGTATCTGTCTGTGTGTGTAGCTGTCTCTCTGTGTGTAGCTGTCTCTCTGTGTGTAGCTGTCTCTGTGTGTAGCTGTCTTCTGTGTGTAGCTGTCTCTGTGTGTAGCTGTCTCTGTGTGTATCTGTCTCTGTGTGTATCTGTCTCTGTGTGTAGCTGTGGAGTGTTGAGCTGTTTGTTTCCCTGTGGATGTGGATGATGTGATGGGCTGTCTAAATAACTCCTGGAGGGATACCAATACCTTCTCATTAGGCCCACATATTAGATTTTGGTGTCATGAATGTGCTGTGTGGAGAGACTACGGTCGATTCTCCATCGCCAGGAAGTTAACATCTGTCTTGTGGATAGCACAGGAAATGGGTCAACACTGTGGAGAAGTTAGAGGTTGTTCCTACTACTGGTCCTGGAACAGACCAGTAGGTGTTGGCTGGTATTCATAGTTCACCTGATGATGTCACTACACTATAATGTGATTCTCCTGCAGACAGAGGTTATGGCCCTTTCATGTGCCTCTCTCACGGCTCTGTTGTGATGGTGATGTCACATATTCTCTGTCCAGGTGCAGATCTGAGGGGGTTAAACAGATATCGCCTCTCCCTCCCCTTCCCCTCACTTCCCCCAACACCTCCCCCTCGCCTCTACGTCTCCACCTGTGACCTTGAATGGAGAGAGACGAGGGGGATGGGGTAGGGGGATCCATGTGGTTACCATGGTGAGGTCTGTGGGACCAGCTCAGGCTGATTCTGTGAGAGTGGCACTCAAGGTTTAGATTAGAGGAGAGAAGGAAAAGAAAGAGAGAGAGGAGAGAGCATAGAGAAAAGGGAGAGAGAAGGAGAGAGGAGAGAGAAGGAGAGAGGAGAACGTGAGGGGAGAGAAGGAGAGAGGAGGAGAGAAGGGGAGAGAAGGAGAGAGAAGGAGAGAGCAGTAGAGAGAAGGAGAGAGGAGAGAGAAGGAGAGGAGAGAGAAGGAGAGGGAGCTGAACCAAGCCTAGTACAAGAGAAGTCAGAAAGAAAATAGTAAATTGGTAAGAAGGAGATTCAGAGTGAAAGAGTGAAAGTGTGAAAGACCAAGAGAGAGAGAGTGTGCTAGAGCTGCAGCCCTGATGGAGTCCATCAACACAAACAGCCATGTGAGAATTCCACTGCGTCTCCATGGTAATGGAGCATACCACCGGAAGCTGAGTGGTTTGACCCAGGGTGAGGGTGGCCTGAGGGCCTGTGGCAGAGAGGCAGGGTCACTGGACCGGTCTGGTGTGGGCAGTCTGTGAACAGGCTTATCTCTTGAAGTCATCACTCTCACAGAGGACAGGGAGGGAGGAGGAGGGGAGGAAAGGAGGAGAGGAGCAGGGAGCTCCAGCGCAACTCAGAATTAATTTCTCTCCACAGGCAGAGGAAAGCTGTCGCTGTTATGATGTGTATGTGTGTGTGTGTGTGCACATACTTGTGGTTCACTCCATGATTTATTAATGAGAAAATATCAAAGTCAAAGTCACCATTATTAGTCAGTTGTACAACCAAATGCCTTCAACCGAAATGTGTCTTCCGCATTTAACCCAACCCCTCTGAATCAGAGAGGTGCGGGGGGGCTGCCTTAATCGACAGCCACGTCTTCGGCGCCCGGGGAACAGTGGGTTAACTGCCTTGTTCAGGGGCAGAACGACAGATTATTTTCCTTGTCAGCTTGGGGATTCGAACTTGCAATCCTCCGGTTACAAGTCCAACGCTCTAACCACTAGGCTACCTGCCACCCCCATATTGGGTTGAAATATTGGGTTTTGCCTGCGTGAACTCTTGCAGTACTTAAGACTAAATCCCTTTCTCTCGCTCTCTATCTTGCAGCCCAAGGTGCCGAATTCAGACTGGCGTTACTCTGCCTCACTTAGGACTGGGATGCAGAGGTAAGCACATATAACCTTTTTACCATTCCTCAATAAGTGTCCGCTGTCCATAAGAATGATAATTCACATTTCACCAGTATTCCATTCCTCTAATCCCTCTTAAATCATAAACCACTCTACCCCATTGCCCTCCACCAAAGAAACCTCTCATAATGCTGCTTGTTTAACAAACCCCATTGAACTACAGAGTAATTTCCTTCTGTCAATACATTACAATTAAACCAGATATTATCCTATTTATAAGCATCCGTTTTACAGTCTTCTCTCAGCTTGGCCATTGGACAGTAGTAAACAGACAGAGAGCGAGGGGTAAACAAGGGGTCAGTGAAAGACTGAGGTGACGGAAGGAGGGATGGAGAGAGGGAAGAAAGGGAAGGCAGTCAGATGGAAATATGGCCCGTCAGGACACTGGGAATGCATAACGCAGGGATCACATTACCCATGAGCCATTGGGCCACTAGCTGCTGTGGGTATGATCTGAGCCTGACTCAAACGAGTAGCATGCTAATGAGAGGGAGGGACCAAGTTAACGAGCAGAGCCAGCCATAACGAGCCAGGCGAACCACATCGCCCACTGCACTGCGCCCGGGCCATCTCATAGTACACACACACATACACACACACACACACATCAGTTGCGATCTCATGAACGGAGGATGACTGGCATACCAGTCCCTCTGTCGGGAAAAAACAGAAGTAGGTCATCTGCCACCGCCCTTCACAAACACACACACACACACACACACACACACAAGTCTGTCCCTCTGGCCGTGGCGGACAGCATTGTGAAAGTGATGAGGGACATGAGAGATGACAAAAATGATGGCGCTTTCACAGCTCCCTGTAAACAACGTCTGTCTGTCTGTCCGTCCGTCCTACTGTCTGCTCAGAGACATGCTGCTTTATCAGGGTCAACTAGTGCTGAGCGATTAACCAAAGTTTATTTCCCCCCCGATTATTAAAGACCTAATTAACCAACGTCGGTTCAATTACTTGAAATCCATTTAGTTCTAGTTTTTTTGTGTGAGCTCAACACACTGTTTCTCTAGAGAGCATGAGAGACATCAAATCAAGAACAAACTGCGCTGTAGTGAGTTTTCAATAGGCAAATATTCTACCTAGTTCAGCGCAGAAAACGTGGTAATTAACTTCAATGACCAGAAACCTTTGCACCTATTCTTCTCGGCGATGCACATAGACCGCATGAGAGAGGAATGTACACAACACAGCAACTAGTAGAGCGATAAAGACAGTTCGTGAGGTAGCTCTACCCAATTGATAGTTGTAGCAGTCTTGAAAGTGTGCCTTATCTTCTTAAAATAACTACTAAAATAGTGATTTCGTCAGACAGCTCTGCAGCATGGGCAGCTGTGGCAACCCAATGATCATGATCCTTTTTGCTAGTCAAGGGGAGCTTGGCTTGTTGGGGAGCACAGAGATAGCGTTAGATGGTTGTCTGGCTGGCTGGCTGTCTGGCTGCTACTGCTTGAGCTGAGATGATGACTTTAAGAATTGAAATAATCTAATCAGAACACACACAACTGAAATATTTGATTTAAGTAAAGTAATGTGAATAAATGATGGTTAATAAGTCATAAGCAGTAATGGGCAGTCCCTACCATCATGGGGCTCTTATTCATTGCTTAATGCTGTGTTGTTAGAGTCAATGGAACGTTCTCAATATTTGGCTTTGTATTTTCTTATTTCATAATGAAATAAAATACATACAAATTGCTCAGCACTATGGTCAGCACTGTGGTCAGCACTGTGGTCAGCACTATGGTCAGCACTATGGTCAGCACTATGGTCAGCACTAGGCTCAGCACTATGGTCAGCTCTAGGTTCAGCACTAGGGTCAGCACTATGGTCAGCACTTGGGTCAGCTCTAGGTTCAGCACTAGGCTCAGCACTATGGTCAACACTATGGTCAGCACTATGGTCAGCACTATGGTCAGCACTAGGCTCAGCACTATGGTCAGCATGTATGTGTTTGTCTTTGTTCTATGAGTTATCATTTAATGTTTTATGTGTCTGTCTACAGTATATGTCTCATTCTACGAGTACATTAGTGTGTTTGTGTGTCAGATTAGTATGAGTGTAACATCCTAGTGTCATTAGTGTTACACCGATTCCCTCATAATTACAGCAGGGTTTAATGAGAGTTAATGTGCTTGAGCAAATCATTCTAATGCATTGAATCTCTCGTTACTTTAGCATGGAGCCCTACTTTATCCATTCATCCCTCCCTCCCTCCCTCCCTCCCTCCCCTCCCTCCCTCCCCTCCCTCCCTCCCTCCCTCCCTCCCTCCCTCCCTCCCTCCCTCCCTCCCTCCCTCCCTCCCTCCCTCCTTCTCTCCTTCTCTGTTTTCCCCTCCTTCCCTCCTCCTCTCTCTTCCTCTCCCTCTCCCAATCTAAGATGTTGATGTATCTCTTTATACTCTAATATAATGAGATTACAGTTTGCTTTAAACATTTTAAGAGATTGTGAATGTATACCCCAAACACAATATCAACTTGTGTAATGATTTTGACCTGGTTAGTTTTGTAGCTCTACATCTATTTCACTGTAATTATGAACAATGCTTATCTAGAGGACAGTGTGTCTATATGGGTGCATGGCTGTAAGTATGACAGGCAAAGAGAGACAGACAGACTGCCTTTCAGAAAGACAAAAGACATTTAGAGGGACACAAGGAGAAAGTGAGACAATGAGAGAGAGAAACAGATACAGCCATTAGATGAGGGAACATGTTTTTCGGTCCCGTGATCCCCATTAATAATTGACTCCAGCTCTACACAGCAGTCTACACAAAATGGCTACCCTTCCAAATCTCTATTCATCTCCTTACACCACTACACAAAGACAGGAGGACATTTACACACACACACACACACACACACACACACACACACACACACACACACACACACACACACACACTTTTCAATATAGCTAGAGTGAAAAATTGCATAGCAAGAAAGAGAGGGAGAGGGGGAAGGGACAAATGAATAAAGAGTGAAAGGGGGGAGGGAGAGAGAGAGGGAATCAGATAGGAAGAGAGCGAGGAGAGGATGGGAACCGAGCTGTGATTGCCTGACCTTGGACGTGTAAATGCGCACATGGACACACACGCACACGTGCACACGCAGACAACCAGACGTGTGTAGAGCATTGAGAAGAAGTGCAACTAAAATGGTGGCTATCCTGCTGCCTCTTCCCGCAATGTTCCCCTTCCTCTTGTCTCTCTTACTGTATATGTATGTTCAATCATACAATACTTTCATTTACCTCATGGAGAACATGGCCTTGCAGCTGAACATGTACGTTTTTCAGTATAGAGGTGGGGAAAACGTAGAGCATTTTCATGTGGGTCTTAGTAGTCAATAACATATCGGCGTGTGTGTCTGTGTGAGTGAAAAATACAGCGACAGAGACAGTGAAAGAGAAAGGCAGAGCGATTCCTGCTGAAGTGGCTAAGGGTTCCTTCTCACCTGACCTTAGTGAGACTAAATGAGACCCAGTTCTCCTGGCAGGGACAAAGGGGAGGAGAGGAGAGGGGGATGAAAACTGGAAGCACAGGGGGGATTGAGAGAGGGAGAGCACCGGCTTAAAACCACATGCATGGGTTTCTATCTTCATCAGGAGATGTTCTGATACCTGGTTCCATCCTCTATCTGCTAACAAAATATAGAGAAAGATAGAGAGTCTCTTTAATCCTCCGTTAAAACCCTGCTCTGCAGCTAACTATTCCAAAAGGTGCTACTCCTGTTGGATAAATGATACTGGAATATGCAGATTGTTTCAAAAGCGACATGAAATGTACCTGAACCTTTGCATAATTGAACTGTGTAATTATGTGGAATTTGATCCGTTGCATTTTAATATGGTGGGAGTCTGTGTGTTTGAGGTTCTGTATTTGCTGTGTTGTGGCGACACCCTGTCACTTTTTTTTTATCACACTGCAAAGCTCAGTACATTTGAGTGGGAGGGTGTGCTGAAATCCCTGGGATGGGAGTGATTAATCCTAATCCAGGGTCCTGTTTGAGTTCCTCAGATGGAATTGGCTGACCCCCACTACTGACTGTATATACACACACACACACACACACACCCTGTGGTTCCCTGCCATGGTTCAATTATATTATTATAGGAAAAATGCAGAGTGAGAGAGGATTGGGTCCACAGAAGCTTATAGCTGCTGCCGCTATAATATTACGCTCACCCAGAAAATGTGGGTGGGATTTGTTTGAGAGTGAAAGGGTGTGTTTGTGTGTATGTACAAGAGAAACACTCTCATAGATGGGACTGTGTGTGTGTTATATTTATCCAGTGTGTAACCTCAGAGTGTGTTATATTTCTCCAGTGTGTAACCTCAGAGTGTGTGTGTTATATTTATCCAGTGTGTGACACTGCCAAACTCGTCCACTGGACTGTTGCTGTTCGAGTGTCAGTTCGGGTTTTCGAGACTTTTTCAAGTGTACTGTGATCCTGCGGCTACAGTTCCTCAGTAAAGTATTATGTTTATCCTTAACGACTGATTCCTCGTCTGGTCTCTTCTCTGCACCTGGGTCCAACCTCACCATTTCACAGCAAGTTTCTGCCACAACATGGACCCAGCAGAGATCACCCAGATCCAGAATGCTATAACCCACCAAGGAGCACTGCTGGGGCGGCAGCAAGAACAACTCTTCCAAATATCAGAGACCCTCCGGGCACATACCCATTCTCTCCAACCACGGCCCAACCCCAACCCAGGAGAAGCCAATGCCCAAGTCTCATCGCCCAGTGCTACAGGCGTCGTCCAATATCCCTGAGGTGTCCAGGCTCCACCTTTCCCCGGGGCCGTCTGCACTCCCTCTCAACCCCTGAAGCAGCAGACATGGACAATTAACCTGGAGGCAGGTTTCATTCGCTCCTCTACATCCCCAGCTGGTGCAGGATTCTTCTTCGTGGGAAAGAAGGATGGAGGTCTGCGTCCCTGCATCAATTACAGAGGGATTAAGAATTATTAACCCCTACCCCTGATGTCCACTGCCTTGGAGTTGTCCCATGGGGCCCAATTCTTCACCAAACTGAACCTCCGCAACGCTTACAATATGGTGAGAATCAGGGAGTGAGATGAATGTAAGACTGCCTTTAACCCCCCGAGTGGCCACTAAGAGGATTTAGTCATGCCCTTTGGATTATCGAACTCACAGGCAGTCTTCCAAGCATTGGTCAATGACATGCTTAGGGATATGTTGAATCGGTTCGTCTTTGTTTACCTTGTCGACATCCTGATCTTCTCCAAGACCCTTCCGGAACATATCCTGCATGTCTTCCAAGTCCTGAGACACCTCCTGCAGAGTCAACTATACATCAAGATAGAGAAGTGTGAGTTCCATGTATCCCAAGATTCTTTCCTGGGCCACATTATCTCTACTGCCGGCATCCAAATGGACCCCGTAAAGGTGGCCCTGTCCCGCCTCACTCAAACAAATCCAGCGGTTTGCCAATTTTTACAGGTGTTTTATACGCGACTTTGGTGTGGTGGCAGCGCCTCTCATGGCCCTAGCCCCCGAGGCTGACAGGGCATTCAGGGAGCTCAAGGGATGTTTCACCTCTGGACCCATCCTCATCCATCCTGATCCTACCCATCCCTTCGTGGTAGAGGTGGACGCCTCAGACACCGGAGCAGGGGCGATCCTTTCACAGCGGTAAGAGGAGGACAAGAAACTGCACCCATGTGCCTTTCTCTCCAAGCAGTTCTCGCCAGCGGAACGCAACTACAATGTAGGCAACCGGGAGCTCTTGGCAGTTAAGTGGGCCCTTGAGGGGTGGAGACACTGGTTGGAGCACCTCAACCTTTCGTGATCTAGACGGACCATAAGAACTTGGTCTCTATTCAAGAAGCCAAGAGGTTGAACGCTCGCCAGACTAGATGGGCTTTGTTCTTTGACAGGTTCAACTTCACACTAACCTATCGGATTCAAGAATCAGAAAGCAGACGCCCTGTCCTGTCAACACAATGTCTCTAATGAGAAGAGGGACTTCGAGCCCATCATCCCCAGCTCCCACATTGTGCCCCCTGTGATATGGAGTATTGAGACCACGGTCCGACAAGCCCAGACCCGAGAACCTGACCCCGGTGGAGGACCCACTAACAGACTTTATGGTCCGCGATGAGTACGTTCCCGAGTACCACATTGAGGTCACTCCTCTAAATTAACTGGGCATGCAGGGGTTAATCGGACACTGGAGTTCTTGAGGCGGAAATTCTGGTCGCCCAAAATGATTGAGGATGTGAGATTCTTCGTTATGGCCTGCTCCACCTGTGCCCAATGCACGACAGCGACCGGTTGAGTTGCTCCAACCTCTGCCCATCCCCAGCCAGCCCTGGTCCCACCTGTCTGTAGACTTTATAACAGGGTTACCCCTGTCCCAAGGGCTTACCTTTATCCTGGTGGATGTCGATTAGTTTTCCAAGGCAGCCCATTTCATCGCCTTACCCAAGTTTCCCTCAGCGAAGGAGACCGCTGATCTCATGACTACCCATGTCTTTCGACTACATGGACTTCCCCAGGACATTTTCTCTGACATTTTCTCGGATCGTGGGCTACAGTTCGTTGCATGGAAAGCCTTCTGCTCCCTGTTGGTGGCGTCGGTGAGTCTCTCATCAGGGTTCCACCCACAGTCGAATGGGCAAACGGAGCGGGCCAACCAGGAGCTGGAGAAGTTCCTCCGCTGTTTCATCTCCACCCAGTAACTGGAGCAAGTTCCTTGTCTGGGCAGAGTATGCTCACAACACACTGCCAAACCCGTCCACTGGACTGTCGCTGTTCGAGTGTCAGTTCGGGTTTTCGAGACTTAGTGTTTGTTGTTTTTCAAGTGTACTGTGATCCTGCGGCTACAGTTCCTCAGTAAAGTATTATGTTTATCCTTAACGACTGATTCCTCGTCTGGTCTCTTCTCTGCACCTGGGTCCAACCTCACCATGTCACAGTGTGTGTTCTATTTCTCCAGTATGTAACCTCAGAGTGTGTGTTATATTTCTCTCCATTGTGTAACCTCAGTGTGTGTGTTTGTGTTGTTCCAGCTCAGTGCACATGGAGGAGTCGTCGGTGATGCAGGGAGCCCAGGGGGTTCTGGTCCAGAACTGGCCCACCGTGTCTAGCGCCACCGGAGGTAAGAGCCAGGCCATGACCCCACACACTGAACTGCTCTGATCTTGACCAACCCAGACCAAAGCAGAAGAAACCAGACTAAGACCAACCCTGACTAACGAATCATGACCAACCCAGACTTACCCAAGCAAACCTTTACTGACTTTGAGTGACACAGTTTAACCCAGGCCAACTATAACATAACTGAGGTAGAGATCAATCACCCTGACTCATCTGCTCACCGCCCCTGATCCACTCAGAGAGCAAATTACACATGTTCTGTTGGCAGAGAGAGAGGGAGAGAGAGGGAGAGAGAGAGAGAGAGAGAGAGAGAGAGAGAGAGAGAGAGAGAGAGAGAGAGAGAGAGAGAGAGAGAGAGAGAGAGAGAGAGAGAGAGAGAGAGAGAGAGAGAGAGAGAGAGAGAGAGAGAGAGAGAGAGAGAGAGAGAGAGAGAGAGAGAGAACAGTGACAAACCTGTTAGTTTACACAGAACACACTACTGCCTGGCATAGAGCTGTAACCAGGCATTTCAGCTATACAACAAAGAAAGGAATCTGCAAGGGAAGGACAATAAACATTTTTGAGGACTGTGATAAGGACCAGGAAAACAGGTTTCAGACGGTAAACATGTACCAGAACGGCAGTGTCATGGTCCAGGGCAGTAAGGCACAGACTGTAGAGACCCCCAAGAGAGTAGGCAGCCTGGTCAGTAGAGAGGAGCAGGAGAGAGTAGGCAGCCTGGTCAGTAGAGAGGAGCAGGAGAGAGTAGACAGCCTGGTCAGCAGAGAGGAGCAGGAGAGAGTAGGCAGCCTGGTCAGTAGAGAGGAGCAGGAGAGAGTAGGCAGCCTGGTCAACAGAGAGGAGCAGGAGAGAGTAGACAGCCTGGTCAGCAGAGAGGAGCAGGAGAGAGTAGGCAGACTGGTCAGTAGAGAGGAGCAGGAGAGAGTAGGCAGCCTGGTCAACAGAGAGGAGCAGGAGAGAGTAGACAGCCTGGTCAGCAGAGAGGAGCAGGAGAGAGTAGGCAGCCTGGTCAGTAGAGAGGAGCAGGATAGAGTAGGCAGCCTGGTCAACAGAGAGGAGCAGGAGAGAGTAGACAGCCTGGTCAACAGAGAGGAGCAGAAGAGAGTAGGCAGACTGGTCAGTAGAGAGGAGCAGGAGAGAGTAGGCAGCCTGGTCAACAGAGAGGAGCAGGAGAGAGTAGGCAGCTTGGTCAACAGAGAGGAGCAGGAGAGAGTAGGCAGCTTGGTCAACAGAGAGGAGCAGGAGAGAGTAGACAGCCTGGTCAACAGAGTGGGCTTGAGTCCTTTCCCAACTCCCGCATCACCATCTCCCCTCTGCTGCCCTGCAGAGACTTTCATCCGTACCATCCAGAAAGTCAATGCTGACATCACGCTGACAGCATGCCCTGCTCCCGAATGTACATGTTGCTCACAACCCAACAATCACCCCAGAGCATCTGCACAACCACTCCCACTTGAGGATGCATACAGTGGGGATGTTTGCCAAGATCCTAAAGGACGTGACACTTGGTAGACAAACAGCCCACGCCGCACTGGACAGAGCTTCACCCAGAGACCCCTACCAGACCACCGCACCACCAAGGAGCCCCAGGCCCCCTCAATGCCACACCAGACCCAACGCACCCCACAGGCCCTACCCACCACCAGACCACCACCTCTACCAGACCAAACAGGCAGCCCTCCAGCCCAGACAGCAGAACCAGCGCAGCTACACGGAGGCCTTCAGAGGACAGGAGAACTCTGTAGGATTGATAAAACAGCTCCTCCAGTTCATCTGCACTAATCAAACACACACACAGCTATTGCATGAAAAGTTGACTTGTTCAATGAATAGGAAGAAGAACAATTAAAAGAGAAGAAATGTTTGCTGTTATCTAAATTGTTTATCTCACTCAAATTCTACCCCAAAACTATCTTTTTGTATTTGTTTCATTAGTCTATTGTTGATATGGTTCCAAAATGTTTTGCATGTCAGCAATTAGGTTTTCAAGATATACAACTTTCAAAATACAGAAATACAGGCTGATGCATTATACCGGCTGTATATTATCCTACATGTCCAGAGGAAAACTACAAACAATGCATTCAAGGTAGATTTAGGCCATTATCCACTAATAATAAAAGCTCTACTATTAAGTTTTGTAAACATCTCAAATACAGTGACCCCCTCTCATATCATTACCAAGCCCTGCAATGCCAATAGCTGAGCGAAGAAAAGAGTCCCCTCATCCAGCTGGTCCTGGGGCTGAGTTCACAATCCTGTTCTACTAACACACTGAAGCCTTAGGACCAGAGCATCCAACCAATCAGAATAAACCAAATTACCCGAGACAGAGCTGCATATCCTGAAAAAATATAAAACAATTAGAGAGTGTCATTTCCCCAAATCTAAAACTCTTATTCAAGGTTTCAAAGACCTCTCTAATGAGAATAAGCTACCTGTCCTGTAGGGGGAGGACGCAGAGAGCTGTGGGTTGGCAGAGTACTACATTACTGCCTGCCATTAGATGAGTGACAGTGTCTGACAGACCAACCAACCTGCACATGTCCTCTATGCCATTATTATTGTTATTGTTCAATGTATGGTTATTTTGACCCTTGCTTATTGTTGTTACTATTGTCCCGTTGACAATATTGATTACTATTATTTTAGTTATGTTAATATTGTAAATGAATCACTAAAAGTATGCTTTGGTAATAGGTACATTGTTACATCATACAAATAAATCTACTTAGAGAGACAGAGAAACAGAGAGAAAGAGATGTCCAGAGTCAATAGGATAGATAACATTTACAGAAGCTAAGAGATTCTAAGCCTCATAGACATCATCACAGAGACATATTAAACTCTCTCTCTCTCTCTCTCTCTCTCTGTCTCTGTCTCTGTCTCTGCCTCTGCCTCTGCCTCTGCCTCTGCCTCTGCCTCTGCCTCTGCCTCTGCCTCTGCCTCTGCCTCTGCCTCTGCCTCTGCCTCTGCCTCTGTCTCAATTTCAATTTCAATTTCAATTTAGGGGCTTTATTGGCATGGGAAACATATGTTTACATTGCCAAAGTAAGTGAAATAGATCATAAACAAAGTGAAGTCAAAAATCTAAAATGACAGTACACTCACAAAGGTTCCAAAAGAATAAATACATTTCAAAAGTCATATTATGTCTATATACAGTGTTGTAACGATGTGCAAATAGTTAAAGTACAAAAGGGAAAAAATCAACTTAAATATAGGTAGTATTTACATTAGTGTTTGTTCTTCACTGGTTGCCCTTTTCTTGTGGCAACAGGTCACAAATCTTGCTGCTGTGATTGCACACTGTGGTATTTCACCCAATAGATATGGACGTTTATCAAAATTGGATTTGTTTTCTAATTATTTATGGGTCTGTGTAATCTGAGGGAAATATGTGTCTAATATGGTCGTCAATTTGTCAGGAGGTTAGGATGTGCAGCTCAGTTTCCACCTCATTTTGTGTGCAGTGTCTGTACATAGTCAGTGTGCATAGTCATCTAGTTTGCTCAGGTTTTTTGTAATTTCTTTCCAATGTGTAAAGTAATTCTGTTTTTGTTTTCTCATGATTTGGTTGGGTCTAATTGTGTTGCTGTCCTGGGGCTCTGTGGGGTCTGTTTGTGTTTGTGAACAACGCCCCAGGACCAGCTTGCTTAGGGGGCTCTTCTCCAGGTTCATTTCTCTGTAGGTGATGGCTTTGTTATGGAAGGTTTGGGAATCGCTTCCTTTTAGGTGGTTGTAGAATTTAACAGCTCTTTTTCTGGGTATCGGCCTAATTCTGCTCTGCATGCATTTTTTGGTATTTTACGTTGTACACAGAGGATATTTTTGCAGAATTCTGCATGCAGAGTTATTATTTTTGTCTTACTGAGATTTACTGTCAGGGCCCAGGTCTGACAGAATCTGTGCAGAAGATCTAGGTGCTGCTGTAGGCCCTCCTTGGTTGGTGACAGAAGCACCAGATCATCAGTAAACAGTAGACATTTGACTTCAGATTCTAGTAGGGTGAGGCCGGGTGATGCAGACTGTT